>CM070777.1:4800000-5400000 GCA_036346955.1 Dipus sagitta | reverse complement strand
ACGGAGTGAGAAGCTGGACTTCAGCTCATCCATCACAGGCCCTAAGAGCTTGGTCTGCTTGGCTCATCCTATGAATGTCAGAGGAACAGACTCACCCCATGTTGCAGTAGGGTTCGCATTGCTGGCAGAAATGACCCGACCAAGAGCTGCTTGTGTGGGAAAAAGGTTTACTTTGTCTTATGGGCTTGAGGGGGAGCTCCATGATGGCACTGAAAATGATGGCATGAGCAGGGGGTGGTCATCACTTCCTCGCCAACATAAGGTGGACAATAGCAACAGGAGAGTGTGCCAAACACTGGCAAGGGGAAACTGGCTATAACACCCATAAGCCTGCCCTCAACAATACACTGCCTCCAGGAGGCTTCAATTTCCAATTGCCATCAGCTGGGGAGACTAGCATTCAGAATAGTTAAGTTTATGGGGGACACCTGAATCGAAACACCACACCCAGCAAGGAAGGCTCTCAGCTGGTCCTGATGAGCATGCCAGCTCACACCGGGCCTGGGAGAGGTACTCTGCTCTTCTCAGCAGGGTGTTTGCACACACCCCCCTTTACCTGCCCCTTCCTCTTAGGGACCAGCAGCCTGGGTTCAGAGGTCATCCTCAATGGCCAGGGTCACAATCAGGGAAGGATGGAAAACACCCCTCCCTCCCTGGAACTGCCTTCCTTCCATCCAGAGCCCACAACTCCCTCCGTCACCCAGACAGGCGTGCAGGTGGCGAGCTAAACAGCACGATTAGCATTTATCAGGGCCTACCTCCACAGCCAGGGCAATGAGCAGAGCTGTAAAGGGAGAGGACAGCAATCGAAGCAGGGAAATATGGCACTTTTAAGACTAGTTTATGAGTTAAACAAAAAGAAAACTCTTGTATTCATCCTGGGATATTGAGCAATGCTCCTATGGCTATTGGGTCATAAAGCACCATTGAGCGGCTCCTGTAATGTAAACCGTGCGAGATGGACATAATTAAAAACAATTGATCCCATATTTTTTGTTGCTAAAGCTCAGGGTGAGAATATAAACTAGCCACAGTGGAAAAATGCCAGGCCCAGAGGGACCTGTGCCAAGACCATTGCTGTGAGAACACATGGCCATCACAGCAGAGGTGACACACACCGAGGGAGGGGTGCTGCACCCTGTGAGAGGGGTGACACTCAGTGGGACAGATGAGGACATGTGTGCATGAGTGCACATTCCACAATGGGAGCGGCAGATGCAGTAAAGGAAACCACAGTATTCAACAGCAGCAGCGAGGTCCTGGGCATGGAAGTGGCCTCACACACGACAGGGACAGCCTACGACAGGAGGGGTGACCGTGCGTGATGACAGACATGATGCACACACGCAGCGAGCAGTGCCTCACCCTGGGCCGTCACAGGTGCGTGATCCCTATGGTTTCCACCAGCATGCTGGGAGTTGGTGACACAGTGAAGAGTCAAAACAGATGTGGGTCACATCCCGGGTGACTCTGGCTGCTACAGAGAGACAGACCCTATCAAGGAAAGTGCTGCAAGCAGCCGAGCAGCCTGAGCTGGGGGCTAGGCTGAGCCTGCTGTGTGCTGGGTGGTCGGAGCACTGTGTCAGGCTCAAGGTGGAAGGGTGCATTTGAACCCAGGCCCTGTCAGCCACCATGTAGACCACTATGCCAGGAATAAGAGGAGTGCTTAGTGAAATGGCCTCTGCCCTAGAGCACCACTAGACACCCAAGTCCTAAGCTACTGGACGTAGCACAGAACAAGACTTCACTAGTAGACAGAGCCCACGCCTGCCATCCACGTAGCGAGAAGACAGCCTCCCACCACGTACCTCAGAGAGGCACCACATGTCATACGTGACCCTCTGCTGTAGGTGTCTGGCACCATGACAGCTGTCAGTGCCACCAGTGGCCGTCACGTGGCACCACCTGTTGTGGTTTGAATGTAAAATCTCCCCCAAAGGTTCACGTGTTTGGACACTTGGCCTTCAGCTAGTGGACTGTGTGGAAAGATTGTGGAAGTGTTAGGAGGCAGAACCTTGCTGGAGGAAGTGTGTCCCTGGGGGTGGGTGGGTCTGGAGGTATGAACGCCTGGCCCCACTTCTTATTCATCCTCTGTTTCTTGACTCTGCCTGAGATGCAGGCAGCCAGACTGCCATGCCTGCCGTGCCATGGTGGGCCGTATCTCCTCTAAACGTGAGCTGAAATTCATCCTTTTCAGTTTTTGTTGTTGCTGCCAGTCAGATACTTGTTCATAGCAACAAAAAAGTGACTGATATACTACCTTCTCTGTTCCCCTGGGGATCCTGTCTCTTCCAGTTATGAATGATGCTTCCTTGTGGACCCCCCAGACCAGAGGGGAGCTTTCCTAAGTCCACTTGTGGGCCCTGTCATAAGTGCTACAGCTCATGGGGAACCCTTCCTCAAGCTTGCCCCCCAAATCACTGAGGTCTGATCCCTCCGTCTGTGGACAAAGGGGTATGAAATCGGAAGCTCAGATAATGAGACCACAAAGACCAACTATGTTGGCTCCACGAGCCAGATCAGAATGGGGTCAATTGTGGAACTGAGGCACATAACAGGGCAGGGACTCACTGGTTCACCACAGATGCATGATCCCCACTCCTTCACCCCACAGCTTATAGAGAAGACAAGCTAGCCCAAAGCTCTCCACCAAAACCCAACCCAGCCCTAGGTTCTGGGCTAATAGAGACCGACAGCCACACTTCAGGGTGAGGAGTGACTGTCTCTCTGTGGTGGCCTCCCTCTGGGGGCCAGTGCGGCCAGGATTGATTGGTGTGATTGAAACTCATCAAGGGCACCAGGCAGGGAGGCCCCAGGGGAGTATGATGAAGACACCATCTCGACTGTGGAGCACGTGCTTGCTAATAGAGTCCTGACCTCCTGCCTCAGCACCCCGTGGCGGAGCTCTCAGCTGCCCAGACTGCCACTGAACCCCAATCCCAAATGCATCGTGATGGAGGCCCCCACTGTCCAGAACATGTCTGCACAGGTGCAGGTGAGCAAGCAGGAAGGGAGCTGCCTGTCCTGGGCTCGATGCTGAGCCTGGGGAGGGGAATGCAGCAGGTCAGAGGGGTCTGGGGTCACTCATGGCGGTGTTTGCTGGGGGTATTCCTCTCCCAGCATTGTGACTCCCTCCACAGCCCACGAGTGAACCCCAAGCAGCAGCCGGAGCTCCTTGTGCGGGACTCAGAACCGGGAAGCCAGCACAGCCGTCCCGAGGCCATCTGCACAGCAGAGGCGGCGTTCAGTATTTACTTAGAGCTGCAGCTCTGAGTCTGTCTCGAGGCAAATTCTCATTTGCTCTCTTCTCATCCCTAATTTGTACAACTGGGTGTTTTAATTTACAAGTCAGAGTTAATAACTTGCATGTAAGCTCTATTACCTCACGCTCCCCTGACTGCCTCCTTGGCCTGCAGGGGAGAAAGAGCGGCTCACCCTGGGAAGGATGTCAGAGCAGCCTGAGGGTGCCCCGCTCCCACCCAGGGATCTTGTCCCTGTCCAAAGAGCTTCATACCCCGCACCCCAGGATCGTGGTGGGTACACAACCAGAGGCCTGAGCCTGGTGAGTAACATAAAGAGTGGGCTGAAGCCGGGCGTGGTGGCACACGCCTTTAATCCCAGCACTCGGGAGGCAGAGGTAGGAGGATCGCCGAGAGTTCGAGGCCACCCTGAGACTCCATAGTGAATTCTAGGTCAGCCTGAGCTAGAGTGAGACTCTACCTCAAAATACCACAAAAAAAAAAAGAGTGGGCTGATTGAAAACGGACCCACATTAACAGCGCTGAAAAGCAAGGAGTTTGCGAGCAGCTCGGAGCGCACACGTGCTGCCCCATGCAGTGCACCTACTCTGCTCCTTCCAGGTCCCCACACAGGGACAGCCTGCTCCAAGCAGCTGTGCTGAGCCGGAACCTGTGGATGCCCGCAGCCAGCCTCTGTGCCCCAGATCCCGAAGACCCAGGGATGCCCAGAGTGAAGGCCAGCCTGGAAAGCTTCCGTAGCACCTGGAAACTGTCGTCTCCTCTTGTGAGGAGAGTCCGCGGGGCTCTCCAGAACAGGGTCTGGAAAGTGGCTCCCTTCCCTGTGCTATGGCTACGCGCGTGCTGGGAGGATGTGCACAAAGCTGTGTGCTTACAGACTCCAGAGAGGACTCCCGGAGACCAGCATACGTGGGTGGAAAGGGCGAAACGCATGGCCGATTAGGCAGCTCAACCCCGTGCTGAGACACTGCCAGGGATGCCCTTGCCCTCCCTCCTCGTTGCTGGGGAGCTCTGAGCCAGAAATCCTCAGCTGAGTGAAGCCTCGTCCAAGAAGTGCCTTCCACCTCCCACCCCCTCCCTTCCAGTCTGCTCTGCTCACTGTGCTCCCCAACGAGCACCCTGAGATTCCACGGCCAGGGCCAGCCTTGCTCTGGCTACCCTGGGAAACTTCCATGGTCAGACCACATAGTGGTTCCCAAGGCTTCTGCAGAGCATGACATGTCACTTAGATTCCTTTGGCAAAGAGTAACTCAGAGGCAGTGTCAGCAGGAAGCCTGTCTTATTAGGACAGGGAAGCCCTGCCGTCACGAGACAGGGCGGCATATCAGCCTCCTACACAGGACTGTGAGTAATCAGACAAAAGAACAGTCTATCCCAGCACTCCGAGGGTGCCGTATATTAGAATTTTCTACAAATACAAAATTTAAAATAACTGAGGCAATAAGCCTAAGAACTGTAAGGAAAGGATGAGATTCTAAAAAGAACAAGTTTGAAAACAAACAATGTGGAATTTCTCAGAAGGAAAAATATGACTAACATGATAGTGTTAGTAACCATCTAAGTGTGGACTGAAGCATCCAAAAAGAGAATTAGTAAACTGGAAGACAGAGGGACGGAATAGCCTAGACTGAAGCCTGGAAAGCAGAGGGTTGAACACTTTGAATGAGAGTTCAAGGAAATGGGGAGCTGACCAAGGTGGCCATGGCATACCTTGTGAGCTCCAGATGGGAGAAAGAGTGAGGTGGGCAATAGTGACCAAAAGAGTTCAGGCATTAGAGACTGGCTAGCATTCTCAAATGAAGGTGACCACACAGTCCTGAACAGGGTAACCAAGAAGTGCTCACCTGGCCCAACAACAGGCAAGGGGACAAGAGGCCAATGGCATTCTTCAAGCAGCCAGAGGACACACAGTTTACCTATAAAGGGAAAGAAAGAGGAGGAAAGACTGACTAGTTATAGGACAGTACATTTGGCTAGAAGACACTGGTGTATTATCTTCAAAGTCCTTAAGGGAAATGGCTGAGCCTAGAATTCATTACCCAGCCAAACCAGTGAGTGCGCTTTATACCTACTGTGATTTCCAGGGTGAGATGTTCCAAGACATATGGTGTTCAAGGGATGGCTGGTGGTTCCCTTGAATAGTTAAAACCAAAAGAGCAGTGAACCCAAGAGTCACGTTCATTCTGGTGCTTAAACTGTGAGATCAAAATAACTCCTTCCAAATTCACTTTCTTACAAGTTGTACTTACAATTACAAATTTATTACAGATTCCGATCCACTTCCTTATAATTAACTGTTACCTGTATCAGTAGAGCAAAGTGCTTAGTAACCATGTGTTAAGTTAACAAATGCCTGATGCCCAAAGGCTCCTTATGCCACTGCTAGATTCATAAAGGTAGAATAGACAAGTCGAGGAGGTGATTGGTCCTAATAAAGCAGATGGTTCCACAGCTGCCTTGGGATAGAAAGAGGCACACCAGTAAGAAATACCTTTTGTGCTGAGCATGGGTCATGTTTCTATCAACATCATCCTTTTTTTAAGAAAATATTTATTTATTTATTTAAGAGAGAGACAGAGAGAAGGGTAGAGAGAGTGTGTGTGTGTTTGAATATGAGTACAGGGCCTCCACAAACAAATACACATATCATATAATGCAAATGAACTCCAGATATATGTGCCACTCTGTGCATTTGAATTTACACGGGGAATCGAACCCATGCCATCAGGCTTTGCAAGCAAGAGCCTTTAACCACTGAGCGATCTCTCCAGCCCCTTGTTTTCTTTTTAAGTTGATTTATGCCATATTTGTTATAGTTACAGAAGGCAGACTAACAACACTTTTGGGAAATTCTGAATGCCATATTCCTGTCTTGGAAAGTCACAGGTTGTGTGAATGACCTTCATAAAATGGAATAAACCTATCTTTGCTTCATTCAGCATTTCTTGAGTTTATTTAACTGTTGGTTTCTCCTATGACCTCACTGTGAATATTCCTAAGAACTTGGTTTTCTTGGTCTTCATAGACAAGGGGTAGAATGCATCCTGATGAATTTTACACCCTTCCAAAGCTTGGATATCCTACCAGGAAACTCTGATAGAAGGTTCCACAATTCAAGAAAGTTTTGTGGAGTCAGAAGTTGGCTTGATCACCCCAACAGTTCTCTTACTTAAAGAGATTCCTAGCTACTGTGGGTGGAGCTGGAGAATTCTCTGTGACTTCTTTCTTTTTAATTTTTTTAAATAATTTATTTTTTATAATTAACAACTTCCATGATTGTAAAGAATATTCCCCGGTAATTTCCTCCCTACCCCCACTTTCCCATTTGAAACTCATCCTTTCAATTTCTTCTCATAATGTTGAATGGACATCTGAAGCCTGTGGTCACCCCACTCTCAGATGTGAACATAAGAAATCACTTGTTCTTGGCAGAGACCCGTTCAGGGCTTAGTGTTCACTGAATGCCTGCTCAGCCTTCGTCTTGGAAGCAGGTGTGCCAGTGACCATGCCTCACAACCTCATCTCTCTTCTGCTGTTTTCTGCCACTGGGTCATTTTTGCTAGAAGTTCAAGGTCGTGTTCTGGGAGGCTCCAGAGTGTGGGGCTGAGAATGTACAGAGAACATATTTACGATACGTCTATGTGTGTGTGTGAGGAAGCAGCAGTTTGCTAGGTGGCCAAATGGGGTTACTATGGTGAGATCTGAGGTTCAATAGGTTACACTGACAACTAAAAGTCAGTGTAATGACAGATGCATCCACATTAAAGCTGCCTAAGGCACCCCATCCAATAGGGGAGAATTCGATGGACAGGGAGACATGTCCTGATATGGCCCTGGCTCCCACAGCTGTGGGGCTGCTCGGTGAAGGAATGCATCCATCATGGGGTCATTACTTTGTGGAGGCTGCAATGCTACTCTTATGCAGTCAATGGCCCCATTGCTCCTGCACTGATGTCCCTCTTTTCATCTCGGCCATGTTGCTCACTCTCCACATGCCAAACCTGTGCATTTCACAGCCGCCAGCACTGCTGATGTGTCACTCTGCTCAAGTCTTGCCCTTCTGATAATTGTCTTTACCAGATGGCGAAGGATTTTTGAGAAGTGCAAGAGGGGATTAGTCAGTACTTGTCCATAGAAGACAAGCTTATCTGAGCAGTGGCTTCTCCAAGAGCAAGGCACTGGAAAGGGTGACAGGCTGTTTTGGCTCTGGGCATGCTAATGTAAGAGGAGAGAAACAACGTATGCTCTAATGTTCACTTAGCTAATGTGGTCTCAGCTCCACTCACTAGAGAGAAAGCCAAGGAGGCAACGCTCCACATGACACGAGCACTTGAACATGATAGGAGTCTGAGATGGCCACTGCCATCCAGAAAAAACCCAGGGAGGATCTTGTCTCTTGAGGGTCCCCTAAACACTGACAAAAGAGGGAGGCAAAGGCATGTGATGGATTCCTCCAAGTCCATAAAGAAATGAGACCCCCTATTGCTGAAGACTCCACATGCTCGGGCTTCAGGTCACTGAGAAATCAGGCTGGAGCTGAGCTGAAAACCTCCTCCCTGTAGACCAACTGACAGAAAGCTGGAAAAAACTATGCTGCATGCAGTTCAATGAGAGAGAGAGAAATCAACAGTGAAGATACTCAATAGTGGACACTGCAAGCCATAAGTTTGGCCACCCAGGCCAAATGAGCCAATGGGTACAATAGTGGCATGTCTGTTATGGGGAAAACCAACTTTTCTCTAATTGGACTGGAGGCCCACTCCATGGGAAGGAATATATTCCTGGTACTGAAAACCTATGATGGGGAAGGTCATGAGCCCTAGGGGTGTTAACACCTGCTATTGTCTGGCTAAATGCACATATTATACTCACCAAACTGCCCTGTAAGCAATTTTCATATATATATATTGTTTGTTTTTTGAGGTAGGGTCTCACTGTAGCCCAGGCTGGCCTGGAATTCACTATGGAGTCTCAGGGTGGCCTCAAACTCATGGCAATCCTCCTACCTCTGCCTCCCAAGTGCTGGGATTATAGGCATGCACCACCATGCCTGGCTATATATATAATTTTTATTAACAACTTCCATAAGTATAAACAATATCCCATGGTATTTCCCTCCCTCCACTTTCCCCTTTGAAACTCCACTCTCCATCACATCCCTTCCCCCTCTCAATCAGTCTCTTTTATTTTGATGTCATGATCTTTGCTTCCTATTATGATGGTCTTGTGTAGGTAGTGTTAGGCACTGTGAGGTCATGGATATCCAGGCCATTTTGTGTCCGGAGGGAGCACGTTGTAAGGAGTCCTACCCTTGCTTTGGCTCTTACATTCTTTCCGCCACCTCTTTCACGATGGACCCTGAGCCTTAGAAGGTGTGATAGAGATGTTTCAGTGCTGAGCACTCCTCTGTCACTTCTTCTCAGCACCATGGTGCCTTCTGAATCATCCCAAGGTCACTGTCACCTGAAAAGAGAAGCTTCTGTAGCCATAAGTGAGAGTAACATTAATGTATGGGTATGACATACATTAATGCTACTCTCACTTATGGTTACAGAAGCTTCTCTTTTCAGACTGGCAGTGATCTCTGGGATAACTTAAAAGGCACCTTAGTGCTGAGAAGTGATAGAGGAATTCTTAGCACTGAAACATCTCTATCACACCCTCCAAGGCTCAGGGTCCATTGTGGAAGAGGTGGCAGAAAGAATATAAGAGCCAAAGGAAAGGTATATCTGCTTATAATGCAGTCTTCTAGTCATAAATTGGCCTGGATATCCATGACCTCACAGTGCCTGACACTACCTACAAAGGACCCTCATAATAGGAGGAAAAGATGATGACCTCAAAATAAAAGGGAGACTGATTGAGAGGGGGAGGGGATATGATGGAGAGTGGAGTTTCAAAGGGGAAAGTGGGGGGAGGGAAGGAATTACCATGGGATATTGTCTATAATTATAGAAGTTGTCACTAAAAAAATAATCAAGAATTCTGAAAGTAGATATATTAAAATATTTTTAAATCAAAACAGGAATTGAGACTCCCAAGGGTCTTAGTGAACCGCAGACCTACCCAGGTTAGAGGAACCAGTGGACCATCTTCAGAACCACCACCGCCAAACTTCGCATTCGGCTCTTGTGGCACTTGAAGGGCATTCAGGGGCATTTGATCAGAAGCAATTTTACCCAGCCAGGTGACTGTACAAGGTGTACTCCACTGCAAGCAAACCATTCTGCTTAAGTGACACTGTGGGGACTGTAGCGGTGAAGGCAAGGAGGAATGATTATCCCTGCATGGAGTTTTCAAGAGATACATACTTCAGACAAGACATGGGCTCAGCTGACCTGAAAGAAACTTGTGAGGTGGTGATAGGGGCAAGGAGCAGTCATGGTCACGACCCAGAGCCCTTGGAGCCAGGGTGGAAAGCAAAGCGCTGGTAGAGATGAGAGTAGGCAACAGCACTGGCTGTGGCCAGTCCCCCAACAACCCCCGAGGCAAATGGTTTAATGAGCAAGATGTGATCAGACCTGCACTTCTCCAAAGTCCTACACGCCTGACAAGGGCCATCGCTGGAAGGGAGAGCCCAGGGCAGAGAGACAGCCTGGCAGGCTTGGTGGCTATGCAAGGTGGCTGGCACAGAGGGCAGCTGCGGAGAAGCAGCTCTGGATTGGCCTGCCGGTTGCAGCGTGACAGAGAGATGGCAAGGGCAGCAGGGACATTGGCCACCTAACAGGCACTCTGGCACCTCCATGCTCTACCAGAATCATGATAGCTCAAACATCTGTGTCGTTTGTGAGTTATCTGTCACCTTCCTCAGCTCTTCCAGGCCAGAACCGTGCCTGTGGCAACCTCACTCGGAGCCAGCAGGAAGGAGGCAGGACATGATACGTGGCAGACGTGCACTGCACGTGGCTGAATGAACAGACAAGAAACAGATTTGTTGGTGGTCTTTGACACTGGGGATTGGTGAAGTGTGAAGCACATGGCCTCCCTGAAGGTTCCCATGACACACAGAGGGAAAAGTGAGGCTGCCCTACAAAGGTCCCACGATGCACCTCACACAAGCTAAGGATGACCTCAAGATACCCTCAGCCAATCAAGACTCCACCAGAGGAGAATGGAAATGCAGGTACAGCTTCCCCATGGGCAGAGCTCTGAACAGACAGCTCACCGTGTGCTGAGAGCTACATGGAGACGGTGAATGACAGCTCATGATTGGCTTATTTTGACTTGATCTACAGGGACCCAAAGGGACAGGGCGGGGGTGGGTTGGGAACACAATGTCTGGGAAAGGATATGGCTGGACCTTCCAGAGAGTGGAAGTATTCGGGGCCCTCTGCTGCCACCAGAAAGTGATCTTCAGATGCCCACGAACCCTACTAATGTCTTTCCCACCCACGTCTATGAGTGTTCAGTGGGTCAGCTGACAGAGGGATCTTGAAGGCCAGGGTGGCACTGTTGAGGAACTGGCCAGGCTGCCACTGCTGAAAGCCTGTTAGGCCATTGGCAAGAGCAATGGCACACCCTGTCCTTTTCATCTGGACCACATATCCAGGCACAGGTCAACTGGTGGTAGCTGATGGTGCCCACAATTTCTTGGCCCTGGGTCAGGCCAAGCAGACATTGTATCCACATAAGCCTGCCCACCTCACACCACAGCTATGTGGCTCTCTAAACAGTTTATTCAATTCCACAGAATCAACACCAGCATTGCTCTGTCCAAGTAATGGTTTGGGGTGGAGGAGATAAAACACAAGCGGCACTGGACAAGTGGGAGGCCCTACTGCGACCCACGTGAGACTTGCTGGAGAGCACTGCTCCGTGGGAGACATGCTGAACCACCGGTCCAAAGACAGCAAAACTATAAGATGGCCGGAAGGCTACCATGCCCCAGTAGGCCCAGCTGTAGAGTGCCCTCCTGTCACATGTGGGCGAGACTTCCATGTGCCATCATGTTGGCTTACATGGCAGAAATGAATCTTCAGTGTAGCTCAGACACAGCCAGCTGTGTATTAAACAGAAGGAAGATTGCCCTGGAGCACCAGATCCTACCAGGTGGCACTTCAAAAGGGACAAGGCCAGGGTTAGAAATCTGTCTCACATAGAGGCTCTGAGCTGGGAGTTGGCCTAGCAAGGGTTGGCAAGGGTCTCACAGCACTAGAGAGTGGCCTCCAGCCTCACCCAGCAAGCAGACAGGGGCATTGCCGCAGCGGTAGCAGCCAGTACCACGAGTAGCAGTTACACTTGAAAGAGGCTCTGGGCCCAGGAAGGTGCAGTCTGGCCACCACTTTAACACCGAACAAGGAGCCTGATGCCACCGTGCTCAGCCTTCTGACTAACAGGGCCTGAGGTGACAACAGACATTGTTCTAAGCCTCCAAGCTTGTGTCCAAGTGTCACACAGTATAAGCAGGATGGAGACATGTCTTGGAGCCAGGTGAGAAAGGGCAGTCCTCACCCCTCCCAGCACTACATTCAAAACGCAGGTTCCTGTCCGAGCAGCGCCGGGCTCTTCCGCTCTTTGCGTGAGGACGCTTCCAAGTGGAGAACTCCCAGGTTTGCTACAAAGATGAAGAAACATGGGCCTTGTCTTGGGAAGGCCACGTGCTGCTGATTTGGAAGCACACGCAGTCTCCATGTTCTACACAGTGCCAAGGGAATGTGACTGGAATGTCCAAAGCCTGGAATTAAGAGAGGGAGCTAAACAAGAAGACAGGCTTGGGAGGAAGCAAGACAGATAGTGAGGTCACCACAGTGAGAGCTGGGGTGGTGGGGGTGTCATCACAGTGAAAATCGGGGCACTGGAAGCTGAGGGGTCACCATAGTGAATGTAGGGGCAGTGGACGGGGTCTGCAGTGGGGAGCAGAGGTGCAGTGAGGGGGATCTTGAGCTGTTCAGTAGAGGGCAGTGGAGCACTGATGGGGGATCTCTAGTTATGAGCAGTGGACAGTGGGCAGTGGAGGGGATCTTTAGTTGTGAGCTGTGGACAGTGGAGCAGTGGGGAGTGGGGAGTGGGGAGCAGAGCACAGAGGAGCAGTGCGGGGTCTTGAGCTGTGAGTGGAGCTCAGCGATGGAGCAGCTTCTCTCAGATTCAATAGTTGTTGCTCATTGTTCCTGTGGCCCTGAGGTATCCAACATGGCTGGCGGCAAACTTGTGAGGCAAGGGCAGTTCTTAGTGTTTGGCGAAGATAACCTTGTCCCAGCAAGAGGAAAGACATGTGGGCTATGGAGAGGACAGCTGTGGGGCTTTGACTATGTTCCCCAAAGCCCACATGTTGGAAATGAAGACCCCACTTTGTAAATTAATGGCATCTGAAGGAGGGACCTGTGGAGTATAGTTAGGGTCAGATGAGGTCATTGGGCAGTGGTCCCATGCTGCTATTAGCAGCTTTATAAGGAGAGGAGGGCAGGCCTGAGTTGGCATGCCTGTTGTGCACTGCAGTGCCATGCCCTCTACTGTGTCATGATGCCTCAGGAGACCTTAGCAGAAGCCGAGCTGTGCCCTTGGACTTCCCAGCCTTCAGAACTCTGTTCCAAAGCAATTTCTTTCCCTTATAAATTGTCTAGCATGCAGTTATTCAGTTATAACAACAGAAGATGGACTAAGGCACTAGTGGGGACAGGGCAAGGAAGGACAATGTCCATCACGAGCATGTCACGTGGACATGCCCCATTTCTGTCTGCCTCGCTGTCTAGAGCAGTGTTTCTCCAGTGCTTCGCACATTCCAGGAATGCAGCCAGTGTTCAGTCATGGCTGGTGATCAATGAGCTGAGAGGAAGAACGTTCTCAGCACAGCACAGTGTGACAGGAGGGAGCCGCAGCACGGACCAGCAGCAGCGCTGACCACTGATGAGCACTTTTCAAAGGATCTTTTCTCTGACTTAGCATATGAATTACTCTCCCCCATTTACAGCCGAGGAAGCTGATTACTAAGACACAGTCCAGAAGCACGCCATTGTGTGGCTTCCCTTGGGCTCAGGCCTCAGCCTGCTTAACCCTAAGCCATGGTCGTCCTCCTTTGCACTAGACTTTGCAAGCAGAACGCCTTGTGAGGGTCAAGCATCCTCACCTACAATGGCTCTGCAAACCCCTCAAGCCACTCTTCCTCTCCTCTCCACAGGCAAACAGGCATCCCTGCCACAGCAGAAGCCACAGTGCCCATAGGCAGCAACCAAGCTGTGCTGAGGGGTAACACAGCTACCGCCATGGGGAAGAGCAGATCTGGGAGTCTGGGAACTGAGAATATGCAAGCTGAGGGCCGGAGGGATGGCTTAGTGGTTAGAGCGCTCGCCTTCAAAACCCAAGGACCCAGGTTCAGTTCCCCAGGATGCACATAAGCCAGATGTACAAGGCAGTGCATGCATCTGGACTTCATTTGCAGTGGCTGAAAGCCCTGGTGTGCCCATTCTCCCCCTCTCTCTATCTGCCTCATTCTCTCTTTCTCTCTCTCAAATAAATGAAATAAATTTAAAACTTCTTTTTTTAAAGAATATGCAAGCTGAAAAGGACACAGAGAATCACACAGGACATGTCATTAACATAGCCAAGGTTGGAGAAAAGAGAAGGGGAGTGGGTAGCCCCGAACACCACACACCCGCCCTCCCAGAACACTGAGCAGTCGCTTCTCTACTTCTCAGTCCTTTCCACAGCCCCACGTGCAGGAGCTCCGAGAGGCAGTGACTGCTTTGGTGGTGGCTCCGTTGCTTGGTTGCTTGGTGGGTAAGTTGGCGAGCTGACGAGTGAGCGGGCTGGTGAGTGGATGTGAAGGCGCATTGGTTAGGTGGTTGGCTTGTCCGGGAATGGGTTAGTTGGTTGACAGATGGATGAGTTCATTAGCTGCCAGGTGGGAGGGTCAGAGAGTTGGTAGGCGGGGGATGATGGCTAGTTGGTGGGTGGTCGGCTAGTTGATAAGCTGGTTAGTGGATTTGCTCCCTAAATGGTGAAACTTTGCTCCCAACATTCAACAAGACGTGTTCTTGCATACCCCATCTCTTGTGCCAGAACTGAGCGTGCGTGGGAGCCACGCCGTGGCACACTGACTCCATCTCTGTCTTCTTGGTAGTAAGGAAAACGCAGAGAGAGCAGTGCAGCTGGCTCCTCCTGCTTTGCACTCACGGGCAGACACCGGGGACAAACACCGCCTCTTCCGTTCCCACGCATGCCTCGCGGTATCAGCGGCTGGCGGTGCCGTGCGACGGCTCTTCAATACGAAATCACCCTAAATGCAGGATAATGGCTTGATCTAGTTGTCAACCAAAGAAATGTCCCCCAGTCACAGCGCCGGGAGCTCTCTCAGAGATCACACTGCAAAGATGTTTATAGGTGCTTTGAGGAATTATCAAAGGAAAATTGGCTTATTCGGGACTTCTGTCACCGCAAAGCATTGAAGCCCCACATAAGAGGCTTCTTGACTGTGGCCCGCGATTGATGCTCTTTCCGTCTGCGTTCATGGAGCATGAGTGGCATGCTGCACGTGTGCTGACGAATCATGACAAGTGCATGTCCAGCCTGGGCTGGCCCTCACAGATCTGCACAGTGTCCCCAGGGAGATGTACTCTCAAACTGCAGAGCTGAATGAACGACAGATTCACTTCTTTCATCCCGTGTCCATTCAGCCATTCCTTCCTCGTTCACCACAGCTTTCCCACAAGGATGGGCTTGAGCCTCTGAAACCATGAGCCCGAAAACCCCTTCCTCCCTCACGTGCTTTGGGCAGACGTTTTGTCACAAAATCAGTTCACACAAGTGGCTGAAGTGTGTCGGCATTGCATTTCCAGGAGAGGTAAATGGGGTCCGAATGGCACTCGTGCCACAGATGAAGAGGCCTGCCAATGAGGGCCACAGAGGCACTTGACAGAGCTAGTCCCAGGAGACTCGGGAGAGGTGGCCACGGTGTTTATGGTCCTGGCATGTGAGTGGGGGTGAAGAGCTACCTCCCGTCCATGTTTATTCGTGCCCTATACTCAATTAGCTCAGAAGCAGCTGGAGGCCCCAAGTTCAAAACTAAAACTCAACCCAGGAGTCTTTTGAAAAATTCCTCTCTTGGTGGGAGTTTTTCTGGGAACAAAAGCAAACCCATTTAACTTATTATTGAAATCGATTATCCATTCGGCAAGGCACTCTGTGGCACTGGCCTTGTACGCAGTCACCTGACCAATTCTGTCAAAAGAAAAATGACCAGGACCAGAGGGGACTTGGCCTAGTGGCATCCTCCCAACATGTGACTCATAGCTACCCTGTCACATGAAACTGAGAGCTGGAGATGGTGTGCAGGCAAGCATGTGATGTCGACTCAAAATAGCTCTCCCTACTGGCACTGCCATCACTGCCGGTACCAGAGACCCCAGATTGCAATCGGGGCCTTGTGTTAGCAGAAGAGGTCACTGCCTCTCCCCTGTACCAGCAGACTGACCACACGGCTCCAGTATCTCAGGCATTGGTCCTATGTGGTCCACCAACCTCATAAGCTCCCAGGCAGCTACAGAGGAAGGGAGTGGGGGAAGGGAGATCCTGGGGGTTTCACAATCAGTGAGGATGCCCTCCCTTCCCACAGGGCTCAGGTTTCCCGCAGGTGCAGCCGGGTTGCAGAGGGATGCTCTCTTAGAAGCTGTCGAGTACTCCTCAGGCCTCAGGGAGGACAAGATCTCTCAGCCATGTGAGCACTTTGCAAAACACTTGTCTGTTCAGAGCATTGAAGTAGACAGAGACTATTTCCCCACCCTAAGGCCAATGGCCAAGCTAAACTGAGGGCTGCTTGATAAATCCAAGCCAGCAATAGACAGGTCACCTGACCAATTCTGTCAAAGGGAAAATGACCAGAACCAGAGGAGACTTGGCCCAGTGGGGTACTCCCAACACAGTGAGTCATAGCTACCCTGTCATATGGAACTGAGAGCTGGAGATGGGGTACAGGTATGACTTGGGGACAAGAACAAAGGAGAGGCATGTAGCTACTACCAAAGGGCAGATAAGTGTTGAGGGGCAAACAGAGTGGGGTCATGACCCATAGGCCAGGGCCCCAGCTTGGAGAGACATGGCTTACAGCTCAGAAACCCATATTCATTCATCGTTTATCTGCCTATTGTACTCTGTCCCTACAGAGCAGCCCCTCCCTGTTTCCATGCAGAGCTCATACTAGGGACAGGCCACGTGCATGGCAGCTTACAGACAGGCAGAAAGTCTTTGCTCTTTCATGTCTGCCGAGGAGATGGAAGGAGTCTTGTCCTGGACCCCAACGTTCGCAGACGATGACTCAACGCCAACTTTACTCTGAGTTTGCCATCTTGCTGGAGCAAGCAGGTGGAAGGGGAGGCAGCAGTGTCAGCCTCGCTGGTGGGACCAGCTCAGCAGACTAGGGCTTCAGTGGTGGCCAAATGTCCCCACAGCCTGTGGGGAGGGAGCAGAGGATGGAGGGAGGGGCCTGGGACCACAGACCATCACAGTCTGGGAAGGCGGGTTTGTCATACCCCTGTGGTCCCAGGGAAAGGGACCGACACCAAGGAGAGAGATTGCTTCATTCCAGGAAAGAGTTGCTGTCAAGGCGGGAGGAGTTCCCAAGTGCTGAGAACACACATAGACAGAGGCGGTGAGGTGGCGCCAGGGTGTCTCCCCCGCTAGGGGTCAGTCATCCTAAGTGAGATGAAAAGAGGTGTGCAAACTTTCTGGAAGAGGAACATTTGGAGAGAGATGTGCAGCCCAGGACCCCGGCCCATGAAACGGTACTCATCCACAGTTCCTGTGGGCCCTTCCCTCCTTAACTAATTTAATCCAGAAACTCCCTCACAGCGGAGCCCAGAGATTTGTTCCCATGGTGATTCTAAATTCTTTATAGTTGGAACTGACTGACGATCGCATCTCTTAAAGGTGCCCCCTCCCAGCTTGCTGCTTTGAGGAGTTCCCAACAAATGATCTTGGGAACAGGTTCAGACTCTATGGTTCAGGAGTGACCAAGACCACACAAACCACTGAGGCAAAGATGAAAGCTTTTATTAGGGAAAAACACGAGCTGCCAGAGCTGGCTCACAAGAGGAGCACAGCCAACCTGAGTTTTTCCAGACAGTGGGCTTTATAGGGTTTGTCCCATTGGGAGAAGGTGAGGAAGGGAAAAGAACTCCTCTGTTCTTTACCTTAGCCACTTCACACAGCTAGGGCATAAAACCAGGACAGTGGGCAGGCAACCAGCCAGATAAGGGGACAGGAAACCTTGACCTAGGGGCATTGTTAGGCAAGGAAGAGATAATGGCTGAGTGGTTTCTTTAATCCACTTCCTTGTCCCTGTCACAATCTTGCTGTCCTTGATGACTCCATTTTGGGAGCCTGTCCCCTTGTAACACAGACCACCACAGGCATTCAATGCAGATTCACCAAGGCCTCCCTGTGAATGTCCCCAGAACCTGCCAGCCTCAGAGGTGGGCCAGGGGGTGGGTTCTTGGCCTCATTCACCTTCTGGGTAGGAATCACAGGAGCTTCCTTCTTCCCTCTGACTCCAATCTCACAAACCTCCCACCTCATTCTAAGGAGAAGCCTTATGACTCCACTGGACTCACCCAGACAACAAAAACACTATCCCCACCAGAGAGTCCTTACTTCTTCACCTCTACAAAGGCAGCTTTACCAAGTAGCTAACATACTCAAGTTCCAGAGGTTGGAGTACAGGCATCTCAGGGTACCCCAAAATCTTTCCCACCTAGCACTGTGAGATTTGCTAGAAGATTTACACAGCTGGGATGGGGTACCAGGCCCATGTCAGCTCTACGCAGTCCCACTGGCCCCAGGATAACCTTCTTGTCCACTGTAGAGGGAGGCCCAGAGGAACAGGTAAGGTCAGTAGAGCAGGGCCAGGGAGGCCGGGCCCAGGAGCGTGGATGTCTGGGACGCTGTCTGCTGGGGAGCGCTGAGCCCAGGACAAGAACCTCTACTGGTCTTGGTGCTAATTATCACAAGAGCCCAGGCTCCGACTCCACCTTCCGTGAGCAGTAAAGCAGATAGGAATTTCTCATCTCCTCACGGCAGACCCAGAGGACGTGGACTCCAAGGTCTCTCTGGCTAGGAGCCCAGGGATGGGGGTGGGACCTGCTCTCCTTCCTGACCTTGTGCAACCTCAGCACAAGTGTCCCCTCCTCTTCCCCAATTGCCCCCAGCACCACCGCACATGGTCCTTTTTACCCCGTCACTCTGAGTGTGCATACAGCTCTCTCCTTCTCCAGTGCCCTTGCTGAAACCCTTTCAGATGGGCATCCCACCCTTCCCACACCCGGTACCTTCTTTCCTCCCCGCTCCTCAAGGCCAAGGATGTGCCCGAGATGATAATTACTCTGCATGAGCAGAAGAAAAGTCAGGCGCACCCCGGTCCAGCCTGTCTCTGCTAAGCAACGGAAACCCTGGCCAGGTGCTCTGTGAAAATGAGTCTTCTTAAAATGAGTCTGCCTTCCCCAGCCTGGGGAAATATTTCTCTAAAGTGCCTAGTGATAATGGAGAACGCTGTTAACTACAGCCCAGACACATAAAATACACCAATTGAGACTGTGGGCTTAGGCCCAAGATAAGGACTGCAAAACAATGTCTGATACCGGGAGGTGAGAGCAGCCCACGGTGCTGTGGGCAGCAGGCAGCCTTGGCCTTGGCTTCTGCTGACCTCCACTGCCGCTCACATGGCTTCCCATTCACCAGGTGAGCCGCGAAGCCCCTTCGAGGTCGGGACTCAGCTGCCCAGGACCGCGGGGGCTGGGCTCCTCTCTGCACAGCCAGTCTTTGCCCTCCTGCCCTCAGATCAGCCGTCCCCACACCACACTGCCACTCAGCCTGCTCAAGCCCAAATGAACACCCCTCAATCTCAGTGCCACACATCATGAGACAGGTCACTGCCAACATAAACATACACCTCACACATATGTACACATCCTAGGCATGCACACGCAGCACACACACACACACACACACACACACACACATGCTATTTCTGCCCTTGACCCCTTAGACCCATTGAGAAGCACATGCAGAGAACAGCTACGTAGGGGCAGCAACGATGACACAGTGTTGACCCCAGGATGAACCCCTCGTGGAAACTATCCACCAGGAGACAACATCACATTGGGGTGCAGAGCTGGAGCCTTGCAGTGACCCCAGGAGTCTGTGAAGGAGAGGGTTCCACCATGCTGTAAGGAGGAAGAGTGTGGGGTGTCCTGTGAGCTCCCCAAAGCCTAGCATGTGAGGCTCAGTGCACGTCCACTGGTGTCCCACAGCTGTGTCTGCACAGTGAAGCTCCCACCATAAGTCAGTTCAATGACAGTGAGCCAGACCTGTGGCAAAAGCAGAAGAGAAAGTGGGACACGCATGTCGCCTTAAGCCTCGCAAGTGTCCCTCTTGTTCTGGGCACAGACTTCTAGGTAAGAAACCCTCTCCAAGTAGCAGCACAAAACAAAGATATTTTGCTCTCATAACACTGGTGTGGGGAGAGGGCAGGACTCAGTGGGCACAGTTCGTCTCTGTGCCACCAGGCCTGGGCCTTAGCTGGGATTAGAATGGTGGGGAGGGGGTGGCTAGGGAGATTGCTCAGCAGTGCCTTCCTGCGAAGCCTAAGGACCCAGGTTCCATCCCCCAGCATCTATATAAAGCCATATGCACATGGCGGAACGGTGAGAGGGAGGCAGAGGTCACAGTGGGCTCTCACCTTGGCTTGGGCACACATTCCAGCTCTCAGCTGAGCACCTCTGGCATACTGATCTCTGGCTGGTCTGATTTTACAGTGTCCCCAGAGACCAGGCCAGACCACCGGACAACCACAGACCACCTCAGGGCAAGCTCCATCTCCTGCCACTCGCCCTACCCCTTGGGAGAGAGGCCAGGCCAGCACAGCACCACAGACAGGAATGAGGCCTCTCCAACCGAAGTCACGCCTGGGAGTCTGGCCACCTTGAGTCAGACAAGCCCTTTTGCTTCCCTTGAGGACTGTTACCTATGCCCTTCCTCTGTCCAAGGAGAACACAGCTAGCACATCCCAAGTACCTGCCGCGTGCATGCCAGGCTCCCAGACGAGGGTACAGCCGGCTTCGTCCCTGTGAGCTCCCGCTTATCTCACAGCCCACTAGGGCTGGAGGGAGGAGGAGGAGAACCCACATTGCCACTTGATAGATGTGAGGGTTCTACACAGCTCATGATAGCTCAATACATAGGCAGCTAGTGGCCTGGCAGGGTGCACAGCCTCTCCTGCTTCTAAATCCCTGTCTGGCAGCCTCCCTAACACCTGAGCACATTGCCAAGCGGCTAAACACCTGAGCTGTCCCTGGCAGCTGTCCCTCCTCTGTCAAAACCAGAGGTAAAGCAACAGGCTTCTCTGTCATGGAGAATCCTGCGTATACTAGACTGTTAAGCTATGCACGGAGCCCCAGGCACTGGTCAGTGGAGACCCAAGATCTCCTAGTGGAACTGCTGGCTTCTGGTCTACCCCTTCTTCCCCCAGGAGCCAAAGACAATGTCCATCAACAGTGGTCACATTTTAAGTCCTGAAAGTTGCTCTAAACACTGTTTTTGCATAGATGGTTAAACTAGGCATGTGATTAGGTCATGAGCATCCTAGAAAGTTCTACTGATGAGGCAGCAGGGTGCTGTCCTTGAGGCCTGACTCACTTCTCCAGAGACTGGGGATACAGGGCATCAACCTGCCCTCTGTGCAGTGGGTTGGAAACTGACCCCATAAAAGTCACGTCCATATCTCAGTGAATGCCTCCTTTCTTGTGAAAAGGGTTTTTGCAAGTGTGATTAAGGTGGTGACCTTGAAATGAGAACTCTCAGAAGCATCCGGATGATCCTAAGTCCAATCACAATTGTCTTTAGGAGAGAGAGACAGACAGGCATTCCCAGACCCAGGGCAGTGCCAAGTGGGGCAGAGGCAGGAAGGTGTAGTGCATCTGCAGAGCAGTGTAGGGAGATTCTCCCAGAGCCCACGGAAAGAGCAAGGCCCGGAGGACACGTGATGGACGCCTTCAGCCTCGGGGGCCGGCAGTGAATAAATTTCAGCTGCTGGAAGCCACCCACTTGGTGGTAAGTTATCACAGCAGATGTAGGACGCTGGTACACTCCCGACACGCCCAGGGTCACCGTGATGGCTGAGGCTGTTCCCAGCTGGAACCTAGCCAGAATGGGCCTGACCAGTGGTCAGTGCAAGGACATAGACCTCCTACCAATTCCCTGTGTGTGGCAGCTCTGCAGACAAGCTGGCTGGGGAAGGGGCCTGGTATCCATCTTGCTGGAGGTGTTGACCTTGAGTGAGTCACTCAACTTCTCTGATCCAGAACATGGGGTTCGCTGAGTTCTAAATTCAATTTGGAGTTTAAAGGACCAACACAGTCCCTAGCCAGAAGTAGATGCCCTCTAGTCCCAGCCGTTATAGCTAGAGATTTCAAATGCAAACAAGGGGATGGGAGGATGTGAAGGCATCCAAGGACAGCTGAGAAGGAAGACCGGCTCAATACACTTGGAAACAACGCTGTGTCTAAATAAGCCAGCGTCAATCAGGTGATCGAAGAAGGCCGCCAAGCCCTTAGTATTGATGAACGGCTCATTAATATGAAACTTTTTCTCCATTTAGCATTTCTTATTGCCAATTAGCTGCAATGTCTCCACCACACTCGAGACAATTGCAAATTAATGGTATCTGTTTATCTGGGACAAGCGTGGCCAAGCCTGGAACCTCCAGGAGGTAACTTGCCACTAACCACTGGAATCTTGTGAGACCCTACTGTCAGGGTGCAGAGCGCAGGGGTTTGCCAAGCCCTTGGGGGACAAAAAAAAGGCAACATGCCTCAAATTCTTAAACTTTGCACAAAGAGAGAGGTCCCTGCAGTGGTGGGAACGTCACCCATCAAAGTCAAGACCCAGTTGGCTTTTCAAGCCAGCCCAGGGCTCCCATCTCTCTCTCCCCATGTGATTAATGACAGCACAAGGTGTCACAGTGTAAACAATGGAATTGTGCTACCAAGAGTTATGGGGGAAATAAAGCCATCTCTTTCCTGGCCCAAACAGATAGCAGGAGCTATGGCAGCATATTAAACATCTTTGCAGGGCAGAAACACATCGATTTTTGTTTAATGCCTCTGCTGCTTATATGGTAGGTTATTGAGAAACCTAACCAAAAAAGTAATATTAATTTCTATAGCTTGTGCCCCACAGGGAGTCTCAGGATGTGCCCAGGTCCTGCCAAATGTGTAGGATGACCACTATGAAGACTGGACAGACTTCTTCAGGTCTGGATACCTGAGATAGGAAGTTAAAGGTGTATGATGACCCTAGCTTCAGTTTCCCCATCTGTAAAATGGGGCTCCAGCTGGTCACACATCCACAAGTGAGATGAGAGTAGCTCCTCAGCCCCTGGAGGGCAGGTCACACTCAAACCAGAGGTGGCCCTGGTGGACTCCTTCCCACTGAGTCTGTCCCTGACCTCAGCAGGGTCACCCAGTGCACAGACCTGTGCATGCATGCTTACAAGGGACAAGTGTGTGCAGTCCAGATGGATCCTAACACCCGGGCTCAGGTCTCTCCTCACAGGACTTGTGCTCCCAAAGGTCTCCCCACAGATCCACCTTACACAGGGGGACCAAAATCTGTGGGGACAAGGACACCCCCAGGCTCATCTCTGATCTCTGGCCAGGCCTGGAATAGAAAACCCAGATGGATGAATATTCCAACATTTGAACAAGTATATAGGCATATGTACCTCAGGCCCACCTGGCAGAGCATGTGCACACATACACAGAGAGAGAGAGAGAGAGAGAGAGAGACCCAGGCCAATGTCTATCCTAGTCAGGGGCATCAAGCCCATGGTTGGGCATTCAGGCCCACAGCTCTCCTGTATTTGTCTGCACAAAATCCAGGCTCCCTTCCAGTCTGACTCCTGGTCCTTCTCAACCACCTCCCACTCTTTCTGCTTCCTGCCCATGCTCTCAGAGGTGAACACCTTGCTGCCATATTGGGCAAATCCCCTGGGTACTCTGCAACCCCACCCTCTGACACTTTCTTCATCAGAAACTCACCTTGTCTCCCAGTACCCATCACACTCCTATGGGAACATACAAGACTTGGGTAGGGCTTCAACATGACAAGGACAGTTCTGTGCCAGGGACTTTCTTCTCAGGGGGACAAGGATCAAACTTGTATCTTTCTTTTTCTTTCTTTTTTTTTCCTCCAAGTTTTTATTAACAACTTCCATGATTATAAAAAGTACCCCATGGTAATACCCTCTCTCCCCCCACTTTCCCTCTTGAAACTCCATTCTTCATCACACCCCCTCCCCATCTCAATCAGTCTCTCTTTTAATTTTTTTAATTAATTATTTTTATTTTTCTCAATTTTTATTAACATTTTCCATGATTATAAAAAATATCCCATGGTAGTACCCTCCCCCCTTTCCCCTTTGAAATTCCATTCTCCATCATATCCCCTCCCCATCTCAATCTTTCTACTTACATATATACAATACCAACCTAATAAATGCCCTCCTCCCTTCCTTTCTCTTCCCTTTATATCTCCTTTTTAACTTACTGGCCTCTGCTACTGAGGTATCTTTCTTTTTCTAACCCTCCGCATGACCACAGAGGCTCTGAGGGGCAGGGTGGGAGGCATTGGAGGACAGCTGGCCTTCAGAAGACCACGAACGCCAAGAGAAGCTGGAGACGTTTATACACCATGGGCTTGGCGGCAGAGGATAGGCTGTGAGCTACGAAGGCCAGGAGCTGCCCAGAGGTCAGAAAATGTAGGAAATGGACCGTAGGGAACTGTCTGTGCCCACACCTGGCTGTAGCCTGCAGACGCTAACTTTGGACTCATGATCTTCAGACACAGACAGAACAGTGTGAGACCTCAAAGCACTCAGGGCATGTGCATTTGTGACAGCTGTCATGACAAGGTCGGGAGCTCTTCTCACTTTCAGCCTCTGTCCCTGCTGCAACACCTTGGACTCAACAAGGGACTAGAGCCCCCAGAGCCAACCATAGCCCATGGAAGTTTGTTTGTTTGTTTGTTTGTTTTTTAATCATGGTTAGGGTTGTTATGGGACCCAGAAGCCTGTGACTGGTTCGGGCAGACACCATGGACTGGGTGACCCTGAGCAAGGTGGTTGGGAGCAAGATGACACAGTCGTGCTTAGGTGCCACCATGGTCCCAAAGACCAGCTGACACAGTATGTGTCCTGGGCTCCCAGGAAAACACAGGTTCTTCCACACTAAGGTCTTAGCAAGAGGCTAAGAGGATGGGTATCAGGTAAGAATGCTTGCTCTGCAAGCATGAGCGCCTGCCTGAGGCCACTCTCCAGATCCCCGGCACCCACACAAAAAGCCGGACAGAGCCGCATACGCGTAACCCCCAGGCTGAGGGCTGGCAGAGAGAAGAAGATTGCTGGGGCTTCCTGGTCAGTCAGTGTAACCAAAAACTGTGGAGCTCAAAGTTCAGTGGGAGATTCTGTCTCAGGAAGTAAGGCAGAAGAGAGATGGAAGAGAACAGCCCATGTCTCCCTCTGGCCTCCAGGCCCATGTGTGCATGGGCATCTGCATAGACACATGCATACACTATGCATATACCCCACATACTACACACATGCTGCATATACCACACACACACACACATACACACACCACATACTCCAACATACTACATACACAAAATGACCTTGGTAAACCTGCCATCTTGAGGGTTAGCTGGTCTTGCACTTGCCACAAGGGTAGCCTTAGCTCAGCCTCAGTCCATCACCATGGGACCTAGCAGGACATGGCGTCTGAACCACCAGAGTGATCATGCCATCCTGCTAAGGCTGGCCTCACCTGCTCCACTCAGGTCAGGTCATAGTCTAGCCTTGCCCTCCCTTCTGAAAATGAAGTCAGGATTCTGGTCACCTCCACTCCAGTCCCTGCCCCTCCCACCACCCCCTCACCACGTTCCTAGTGAGAGTACAAGAGTAGCCCAAAGGCCAGGAGGGGACCAACAGTCCAGGGTGAGACAAGGCAGCTTCTAGAATCAGTGTGGACATAGCACCCACCAATTCTCTTGGCAGTCTCAGCTAAAAGCTGCCCCCTAGACATTCCATCCAATTATTTAAATCCCAGCTTCTCTGCTAGCTATGAAGATTGGACAGGATTGGACATTTATTAGCTAACTGAATGGCTGCAATAAGATAGCGAATCCAGAGGAGCAGAAAATTAAATGTTCTTCAGTTATCTTATTGAAATTTCCCTTCTACGGCTTTTATTGGAGACGACAGCGCCAGAATTTCAAAGATGCATTTAAGAGACTTCTTTACGGGGTTACCCAGCAAAATCCGAAGCCATCAAAATGAAACCAGCCAGTGAGCTGTCGGGATGGACTAGCTCTGGGCCCAGCGGAAATGCCAGCTCTCAGCTCGCCCTGCGTATTTGGCAGCGGATCCAGCCCTGCTTAACAGTCCCCAGGGAGTCACAGCAAATACCGGGGCTGGCTTGCCAGTTCTGCTGATGCAGACGTTGCATTTTATTGGGAGAGTTCACTACTTTATTCATTGAATTTTGATTACTTATTATCATAAGGAGATACATTGGTTTCCTAAGCAGGGCAGGAAGAATAAACCCCGGAATGAAGCCACTGTCAGTGCCAGGCCCAGGCTTCCTTCCAGAAGACGAGGTTTCTGCCCAAGCCCGACTCTCATCTTGATGTAGACATACCGAAGTCACTAGGAGAGACACGCACAGGCTCCGGAGATGCAGCAGCCTGTTAGGATGGCCAAGCCTGCTGAGGAGAGACCAGCTCAGAGTGTCTTCTCACCGTTCTCTTATAAAGACCTAAGCACAAATCCTTACTTTTTGTGTACGTGCACGTTTATACATGTGTAGGGTGTATGCACATGGGTCTTCCCCAGTCTCTTCCTCCTTATTCTTTAAGACAGGGTCTCATGCTGAACCTAGAACTCACTGATTCAGCAGACTACCATCCTACCACAGACAGCCTGGAACACAGGTTTCTCCTATGGTGGCCCCTGCCAGGCATTTCTATACTCACACCACTCTTTCTGGAAAATGTAGCCCTATCCTGTATGGAACTAAAATAGGATTTGGGGGCTAGTGGTGGACTCAGTGAGTAAGGATCTTGCTCCACAAACATAAAAACATGAGTTTGGATCCTCATCACTCATGTAAAATGCCCGTTAATGGTGCTGCCTGCCTGTAATCCCAGCACTGGGGAGGCTAGGACAGGGAACCCCTGGAGTTCATTGGTAGTCTAGATAAATCAGTGAGTTCTAGGTTCAGCATGAGACCCTGTCTTAAAGAATAAGATGGACAGAGACTGAGGAAGACTCCCAGCGTTAATCTTTGACTGCA
Source organism: Dipus sagitta (assembly GCA_036346955.1). Taxonomy (NCBI): domain Eukaryota; kingdom Metazoa; phylum Chordata; class Mammalia; order Rodentia; family Dipodidae; genus Dipus; species Dipus sagitta. Next base: position 5,373,413 of record CM070777.1, on the reverse strand, counting down.
TGTGCACATAACACCCACACATGTATAAACATGCATACGTGAACATCTACACAAAACATAAGGGTCCGTGCTTGGGTCTTTATAAGAGAACTGTGACAGAAAGGGGCCCATACCAGCTAAAGAAAAGTTGTTACTCAGCTATTCTAGAAGTGACAGGCATGGAACCCCGCAGGGGCACAGGGGGCAGGCCACATGGCTCAGAAGCAGAAAGGAGCCCGGGGGCTTCATGAGAGAGATGGGGGGTCAGCTGAGAGTCAGCTGGTGTGAGCATGTCCCTTGCAGCAAGGGTTGTTCCCAGTAGTCTACACCTAGCCCTGTGTGACTCAGGGCAGGGGACAGTGCCTTAAAGTGTAATGAATTTGGGGAACACTATTTGGCTTATGTGTTTAGAGTACTTTAGTCCCCGGCTGGTGGCAATTTAGGAAAATTGTGGTGCCTTTGAGAGGCGGAGCCTTGCTGGAAGGTGTGTTGCTGGAGGGGGGCTTTGGGGTGACAGAGACCAGACTCAAATCAGCACGCCAGCACTACTTCCTTCCCGTTGCTGTGAAGGTGTGATGCCACCCCTTTGTCCTCTCCTGCCACACTTCCCGTACCACTGTGGGACGTCCCCATGAAACTGTAAGCCAAAATAAACCCTTTCCTTTCATCAGCTGCTTCGGGCTGGGTGTTTCATCCCAGCAATCAGAAGGTCACTGCTACAGCATTTGATCGACAGATGCCCACACCAGGAGCCCCAGAAGCTCTGTGTGCCCTGGAAAGAGAGAAAGGCAGTGGCCTGACTGTTCCAGAAATGGCTTGAGAACGACTTCAGGAGGGCAGGCTGAGGGTAGGGTGGGTTGTGCCGCGCCCCACACCCCGTGCAACAGAAAGTAAACTGCGGAGCCCACGGACAGCGGCTACGCAGAGGCTGCCTCCCTCCACACCAGCACAGTGCTCTGTTGGCACTTGCTAGATCTCCACACTCAGGGCCAGGAAGAGCCATTCTTGCTCTGTGCTTTACACACGGCATCTGTAAAGGCAATGCTCTTTTCCTCTCTTTAAAAAATAATTTCCCTCAACCACCACACACAGACAATTTTACAGCGAGGAGTGCCGGCCGCGGGGCTGGAATTGCTGAGTGCAAAGAGCGAAGGCAGATGCAAAATGATCCCCCAGCCACTGAGGTGCTTTCTGGAAAAAAAAAAAATGCAATCGAGTACTTGATAACTTGCTAATCGTATGGTTATTAAACAGGCTGCTTTCATCTTTCCTAGAGAGCAAAACGATGCCCAAGAATCGGCAACACAATGGAGATGAGATTCGGAGGAAGGCTCTTTGCCGCTAATATGTGAAGCATTTTGTTTCCAAAGGGTTGGCAACCTTCTTTAAGCGCCTGCCCACCCATCAGATGCCCTCCAAAACCTCCAAACTGAGTATTTCTTTTTGTAAAAAAAAAAAAAATATTTTGTTATTATTTCTTTATTTATTTGACAGAGAAAGAGGGGCAGGGAGAGAGAGAATGGGTGTGCCAGAGCCTCCAGCCACTGCAAACCAACTCCAGACGCGTGCGCCACTTTGTGCATCTGGCTTACGTGGATCTTAGGGAATTGAACCTGGGTCCTTCGGCTTTGCAGGCAAACGCCTTAACCGCTAAGCCATCCCTCCAGCCCCAAACTGAGTATTTCTCCCAAGAGCTCCCTGCTGGCCCCCTTCCTTGAGGGACAGACAGTCCAAGGATGCCCACAGCCCGACCCTTGACACTGACACCTGACCATTACCTCAGCTTGGTCTTCCTGTCCTCTGGCTAGGAACAAAAGTGCACTGCCTCCGCATACCATGAGGCGGTGGCTGAACATGAGAGGCTCTCAGAAGAGCCTCTGACTGTTAGATTTGGGGAGAGGGAGAAGAAAGGAGGCTCGAGATGAATCAAATTGTCCTTTTAGGGAAAGGTCTTTCGTAGTGCCAGCAGCCACACCACAGGGTTCTGAGAGCAGAGACAAGGCAAAGTGTCTTCTTTTTAAGGTCCCTAGGAAAAGACAGGGAGAGGGAGGCTCTGCCTCACAAGAAAGCAGGTTTAGTGAATATGGAACGTGTGCTCAGGGCCCACATGATGTTACATGGTAGGGGTCACAGAGAGAGGCTGGATAAGGGAATGTGGCTGGGTTAATTTGTGACTGCCATTAAAACTGTCTTGGATATGAGGTGACAGGACACCTGGGGTCTGTTTCTGCCCTGCAGTAGTCATCTCTGCTTAGGGGCTACCGGGGTTCCCTAATACTGATGAGCAGTGGGCCTGGGTCAGTGTAGTGTGGAGGGTATGGTCAGTCAGAAATGGGCTGACACAAGGGAGGCCATCTCTGCAAGCCAAAGATGCTCTTGTAGGCTGGACCTGTGTGCTGCCTCCCTGAGGCAAGCTGGGAAGGAGGAAGCTATGGGATGCTAACAGAGGGTGAGGGCCTGAGGCTGAAAGTGCTCTCATTCACTCACTCACTCCTCAGAATGGGCCACGCACCTTGATAAACACAGAGCTTCAGCAGCGAAGACCCTTGAGGTACAACTGGCTCAGCTCCCTCCTCAAGCTCAGGCTTCAGGACCTCTAGCTGCCAGCATTTTATAGATAGGTAAACTGAGGCTCATGTGTGACCTTTGGGGTAGGTCATGTGACCAGCTGTGTCAGGGGAGGCATGGACTGAATCCTGAATACCCCCTGCTTCAGCCATTGCAAACGCAGGCCACTGACCACATGTCCCTTAGACAGAGACTCCCATTTAGGGCCTGCGTTAGACACGCTTCCCAGTGTCTTCCCACCACCCAAATGCCAATCAATGCCACTGCCACACAGCCACCCTGCCACCTAGGAGGACGGTCTCAGAGAATGATACAGACATGACAAGAAGACAGAGGGATCTACTTCCAGGGGCTGAACTCACATTGCCCCAACATAACCCAAAAGCCTGACGAAATATGTGAACAGCCTGTTTTCCAGTCATTAGACTCCAGGTGGCTAGAGCATGACCCTGAGAGACAGAAGACAGTGCAGGGAGCCTTAGGGCCACTCCCAGTGATGGCTTTGGGGCTTAAGGTCATGTCTGGGGAGGAGTCCCAGGCAAGGGAGGGCCAGAGCAGAGCCAGGGAAGCAAAGGCGGCCAGTACGCGTGAGGCAGCAGCAGAGCCGAGCCTGCAGGGAGGACTCTGCGCTTGGCAGGGGTCCTAGGTGATGTGGATGAATACTGATCAGTGCACGAATCGGAGAGCACTCCAAGGTCAGGAAAGTGCTCACCGTGACAATTGAAGGAACAATGAGACCCAGAGCTTAGAGTGGTGCAGGTCCCAGTGCCAGAGCAGCTGCAGGCTCTGATTGTTCATCACACGGGCACAAGCAGCCCACACTGAGAAGACTCTTGCTCAGTGGTCAGGAATAATTAGCTCTGCATGGAGCTGTTTGAATTCCCACCTAACAAGTCTTAAAAGCTAGACTAGAAGTGACCAAATTGGTTCAAATAACTTAACTGCATTCCTGAAAAAAAAAAGCCCAAGAGCTTTTAGGGTACAAAACACTCCTCATCAAAGAGGCAACATTCACCGTGTGGCGTGGCATTCAGCCAGCAACTCCAGGACGCAGAGGAGTGAGGGAACACAACCCCGGTGAGGAGAGACAGCCAAAGCCCACCCGGTGACACAGAAGCTAGAATTAGCAGAGAAGGACATTAAAACAGTCGTTGGAACTGCCTCCCATATGTTCAAGAAGTTAATTCCATATGTTCATGGAAGATGAAAACCAAAAATGTCCCAAATTGAACATCCAGAGAGGAGAACTTCAGTGTGTGAGACGAGAAGCACAGGAGAGGAGCACAGACATAAGGCAAGATCAGTACACTTGAAGACAGCGACAGACACGTCCAAGTCCATGATAAACTTGAAAGAAAATGTCTTCATGAAGCACATCACCATTTATAATGAATAGATGCCAACAAGAAAAAAATTTTTTAATCTGCATAGCATTTGGGCTGGGAATATAAATCAGTGGGTAGTGTTGATCTGGCATGGGCCCTGGAGTCTATCCTCAACACTGCACTTCTAATCCCAGCACTCACAAGGTGGAGGCAGGAGGGTCAGAAGTTCAAGGTCATCCTCAGCTACATGGTAACTTCAAGGCCAGTGTGAGCTATGGGAGTCACTATCTCAAAAACAAAAATCTATATAGCACTTAACAAATAAACTTTCCAAAACAAAATGCAAGGAAAATTAATTTTTTAAAAAATATGAACAAAGTAGGGCTAGAGAGATAGCTTAGTTGGTGTTTTCATTGCTGCACAAACACCCAACCGGAAGCAGCTTATGGGAGGGAAGGGTTTATTTTAGGCTTACAAAATCCAGGAGAAGCTTCATCATGGTGGAAGAAGCTGGTTCACTTCCACAGAGCTACAGCAAACATGAACAACCAGAGCTCAAAGTGGCTTTAAACACCTTAGGGTTGGACTGAAAGATTAGCCCCCCAGTAACACCTCCTCCAGAAGGCTGCTGGAGACTAAATTAGGAAGTTTAAACTTCATCAAAAATCCCTAAGGCAAAATTTGTGGAAGAGGGGGTGGGAAAATTGTTAGAGCCGTAAGTTGGGTCATTATGCAAAGAGACATTGCCTCTCCCCCATAACTGATGGCCACCCCCACAATGCAAGACCCACAATCCCCATGGGGGGATGACAGGGAGAAGGCTAACGAAGGTAAAGTCATGGCTATATATACACTATATACATAACTAAAAAAAATAAATAAATATAAATTTTAAAAACTCCTTGAGGCTGTGGGGGATATACATTCACATTCAAACCACCACAGTTGATAAAGTGTTTGCCTTGCAAGCATGAGGACCTGAGTTCAACCCAAATACCTGTGTCAATGCTGAGCATAGCAGCATGACTGTAAATTAGTGCTGGGGAGGCAGAGACAGGCGGGTCCCTGGGGCTCACTGGCCAGCTAGTCTAGCCTAACCAGTGAGCTTGGCTCACAAAGGGGTGGCTAGTGTATATGAGTATAACACCCAAGGTTGTCCTCTGCCCTCTGTGTGCACACACACACACAACTATACGTACATACACATATACCATATACACATACACATGCAAAAGAGAAAATAAGCAGAATCAGTGAGCTGAGACAAAGCTTAAGTTACCCTAATGCAGGTGCAATCTGAACCCCTAAAAGAAGAGAGGATGGTGTGGCAGAAGCAGAGAGAAAAATAATCTGATGAAGTGCTACAGCTTTAATGGCAACTGAACCAACAGATCCACAAAGCACACCGAATCCAAAGCACAGGGAGAAATAAGGAAGTGACACCAAGGTACGTCATCACTGATCCTCTCACAAGCAGGAAGAAATTGCATCTTTGAACCGTCAAGAGAAAAATCTGCAAACCAGAAGTTCACCCCCACTCAGTACAATGTGAGTACAAAGACTCCTGCTTACCTTACTTCCTTAACACTGAACTAGAGATGCTAGCTAGTGAAATAAGGTAAGACAAAAGGCACCCCAGCTATAAAGTATGTAACCCCATATTCATACACAGACAGCATGTGGGAAGTATGAAAACCTGATGATATCTACCACCAAGAAAAATTCAAGATGACTAGAATTAGTAAATCAGTTTAGCAAGATTACAGAAAAAGAGACCAATGCATAGCAATCAATCACATGTCTATATGTTAGTAACAAACACATTGTGAAAATGAATTCAATGCTGTTTGCAATAGCATAAAAAGTATCCAATACTTAGGATAAGTCTGACAAAAGGTGTGGCAGATCTATAAATCAAAAACAGAAAAAGCCGGGTGTGGTGGTGCACGCCTTTAATCTCAGCTCTTGGGAGGCAGAGGTAGGAAGATCACTATGAGTTAGAGGCCACCCTGAGGTCAGCCTGGGCTAGAGCGAGACCCTACCTCAAAAAAAAAAAAATTGCTGAGTGAAATGAAAAGGATCTAAGTAATGGAGAAACAGAACATGTTTGTTTCTGAATAACTCGAAATTGTTCAGACGGCAGCTCTCTGCAAATTGACCTTAGATTCCGCACAACACCAGTCTTAACTCGAGCAGTTTTGTGGCAACAGCACTGCTTCTTCAAAGATCCCAGTGGAAATGCGCAGGGCGAAGGTGGGGATGCCCACGTGGCAGCTGTGTTTCCTGATTGTGAGACTCACAGCCAAGTGTGGCAATCCAGACAGGGGGCATCGGTAGGGCCCTAGACCATCGGAGAAACAGATCAAAGCGTCTATAAACACACTGGCAGACACACAGATGCACACTTTACACAGACACAGAAGCAGTTCAATCGAAGGAACCATGTTTCCCACGGGCTGTTGGAACAGTCCCACGTGAGTCTGCCAAGGAGGTGAACTCCAGACCTTCCAAGCTCACCACATAAGAAGGGAACTTGGGACTCAGTTGAAAATTAAAAGATTTCTAAGAGAAAACAACAAAGAAAACCTGTGTGACCTTCAGCTAGGCTAAGTTTCCTTACATACAACATGAAAAGCATATTCTGAAAAATAAACATAAGGTAAAATTTATGCTTTGGGGAAAGACATTGTTAAGAAAAGGAAAGGTGGGCTGGAGAGATGGCTTTGCAGTTAAGGTGCTTGCCTGCAAAATCAAAGGACCCAGGTTCAATTCTCCAGAACCCACATAAAGCCAGATACACAAGGTGGCACATGCTTCTGGAATTTGTTTACAGTGGGTAGAGGCCCTGGCATGTCCACTTTCTCTCTCTCTCTGTCTCTCTCTCTCTCTATCTGCCTCTTCTCTCTCTCCTGAAATAAATAAACAAATAAATAAAATATTTTTTTTTAAAAGGAAGGGATAGGCCATAGACAGGGAGGGAGGATTTTCAAATCATGCTTTGGACAACAGACTTGTATCCAGAATATATAAAGTGCTGCAAAAATTCAATAAAGCCAACAGCTTAATTAAAAAAAAACTAAATATATCAACAACAGATACTTCAACAAAGAAAAGATATAGATGGCAGTTCAGCATGTAGAAAGATGCTTGGCCCTGTTGTCAGCGGGGAGGTTCAAGTTAAACACCACAGTGAGGCCAACTGCCCACCTACCAATGAGACTAATCTTGCAAGTGCTGAGCATGAGGTGGACCGGCTAGAACCCACCGAAAATTTGAACTGGAGCATATGAGGAATATCAGGGCAGGTGTGAACACTAGGCGTCCAGCTGCCCCACAGCCCTGCCATTATACTCCTAGACATGTGTCCAAGTTAACTGGGGCTACATCCATGCCAAGAGCCTGCATGGATGTTCATAACAGCTTTATTTTGTAACAACCAAAGTAAAATAAAATTTTGTGTTTTTAGAAAGACACTAAAGCCAGCTTAGGGTGGCCCCCACTATACAAATTTTGAGCAATGTTAGCATCAAGGTGAGTTTGAAGAATGGCATATTAGTGTCCTTGGACAACAGTGGAACCTCTGAACTCATGTTGATATAAATAAGTGCATGCATAAATAATTGAGAGAGCATTCTTACAGGGGGATGCCAAATGGTAAATGAAGAAGAAAAAATAAGATTATGAAAACACCATTTATCAACATATAGCAGTAAGTAATTTAAGCAGGAATTATCACATGGGATTCAAAAGGGAAAGCTAAAAATGTTAAGAAGCCATATTTTCTATACTCTCTTGGTGCCTCCCCCCACCATATACTGAAACAAAAAAAATACAAGGAATGCAGCATCATGTTATTCAAGTAATTGCAATAAATTATAATTTCTTTTTTCTTTTTCTTCCCCGATGTTAGAAAGTCCGCTCAGGGACTAAGCATGTCAGGCAAATGTTTTGCCATGGAGTTACATCCAAGTCCTGTAACCACTGATATTCTAAACCTCTTTGGTCATGATGGTCTTGACATCCTGCCCCTGGCCTATAAGACAACCTTGACCACTAGAGTGTGGTGGGAATGGCAGCTGAGGCTGGACCCTACAACTGCCCGCCACTGCCACTTGTCTCCTCCCAGTGTCACACCAGGAAGCCAACTGCCAGGCAAGAACTATGAGCATGTTGTGATTCTTCCAAGATGGGAAAGGCCACACTAGCCTGTACCTCAAAGGTCCTGGACACAGGAGGAGAGGGGAAGGCACCAGGCCCCCAGGCCAAGCTCATCTTAATATAACCATGAGAGATCCTGTGCTAATTCCAGCCTCTCCTCATCATCAAAACTAGGACACACACACACACACACACACACACACACACACACGCACACACCTGCATGCATATGTGCCTAAGTGTGGAGAACTGAGGACACCTCAAGAAGGTTGAGGTGTCATCCTCAAGAATGCCATCTACTTCCCTTGAGCCTGGATTTATCATTCATTCACCTGTGCTCACGGACTCAGCTAGACTTGATGATCAGAAAGCTCCAAGATCCTCCTCTCTCTGCCTCCCCAGCACTCCAATTACATGTGCACAACACCACCCCTAACTTTTACATAGGTGCTGGGATCTGAACTCAAATCCTCATGCTTGTGAGGCAAACACTTTACTAGCTGAATGGAGTCCCCACCCCCACCAAATACCTTTTACACTGCTAAGAGCAGGTGGTTGGTTACAGAGCAAAAGCAAGCAGGGATCATGACGACCATAGGAGACTGGAGCTCACATCATATCCAGAGTTTATGAGCACTACACATCATCACGTGGGATGTTCTGGCCAAAGATACAGGCCCTGGGTCCCATCATTAGGAAGTAGCAAGCAACCTGGCCGGCCATTGTCAAACCTACGGAGGGTCTAGAAAGGCACTAGACAGGATAAGAGACTGCAACACACAGTGCACAGTGAGAGGTTTTGTCATGGAGGGTATTACTGTCATAACCAGTGAAGCTGAGCAGACTCTCCAAGTGAAGGGAGCCACTTTAACAACATATGGATAACCCACTACCTGGTTGGAATGTTTCCTCTTCGAAATGCAGGTGTCACCAGGCACGGTGGTGCACACCTTTAATCCCAGCGCTCAGGAGGCAGAGGTAGGAGGATTGCTGTGAGTTTGAGGCCACCCTGAGACTACACAGTGAATTCCAGGTCAGCCTGGGCTAGAGTGAGACCCTACCTCAAAAAAATAAAATGCAGGTATCGTTTATGGCCAGTGTGAAGAGGTGGGGGCCATGGGAGGTGACAGGCATGAGAACCTTCCCCTTATCAATGGGGTCAAGACTCCATAAGAGTCTTCACGCATCATTCAGCCTGCCCTCTGTTCCTCTTTCAATGAGGATGAGGAGCTCCTCCCTCCCTCCTCAGGGTGCAGGGCTCACCAGACAACCTGCTGGCGCCCTGATCTTTGTGTTCGCAGCCTATGAGACAGAGAGGGATGGTGCTGTGTTCTTTGAAAGTTCCCACTCCGAGGCGTTCTGTTACAGTGCCACAAATGAGCTCTGATGTCCCACTTCACTACGTTCTGATGGAAGGCTCTTGCGCCTGAGGCCCACAAGTGAAGGTCAATTCTATCCCTCCCAGACTCCTTCTCCCTCCCTGGGCTTCTGTCAGGCTTTGAGACGCTGCTTAGACACAGGACCAGAGACGCACTACTGCTCCATTAGGAAGCTGACTGGGCTGTTGAGGTCACAGGTGGGTGATCAGTGAAGGAGGCATTCTGGGGGAAGGAGCCTCCTGAGGTCATCATTTTGCATATGGTAATTAATAATGCGGCATTGAGTCTATTAAACAGAGTAAAAGGTAACTTTGGCCTATGGGAAAGGACCATTATGCAAATTGAGGCAGAAGCAAGCTTTTTAAAATGCACATATTTAACTAAGGCAGCCAGAGTTCTGGTCATTAGATTTTTTGAAAATGTTCCCAAGAAAGCCTTGTTTCCACCCATGGAGAGGAGAGCTCAGGATTTGGGCTGCAATGAGCCTGGCATCAGCTCCAGATTATTGCTGTACACTCTGGGCCCTTAAAGGTGCTCTTATGTCTCTGAGGCCGGGGTGCTCCCCAGGTAACAACCCAATTACTGTTCCCCACAGGCTAGAGTTGGAAGAGCTGGCCTCAGGACGGAGCTGTCCCAGGGCCTGCGGTGCTGAAGACTGGCGTAAATGCCATGCCTCTGCACCCACCTGCACCATCGATCTGTGGGTGGCAGGATGTCTCCTCTGCACCATGGAAACAGCTCTCAGAAAAGCAATTAGCACACAGGTGTGTGCATTAGATCTGCAATGTTTAAGATTTATTTATAACTGTAAAAGCAATTAGTCTACATAATGAACTAATCACTTACTCGAGTTTTAGATTCTTTTGGATTTCCACGTAACACACATGTACCCAGCAAAATTCAGTTTTATAAATGCCAATAATTAAATCAACTTCAATTTCATTTCAATTACATCGAGCACAACTATCATAGAGGATTTGGAAGTTGCCCCGAGCGGATGTGCATGCTCTCTCACATATGCGTGCATCTCCCTGTAGCTGCTGGCTTAGTAAGTGAAGTTCAGAAAGAAGATATGAAGGTGAATAATGCTTCCAGGAGATCTTTTGTGAAGGCAAGTGTTACATCTTTAACAAATGTGAACTCAGTTAACTCATGCGGCAGCTCAACTATGCACCAGTGTGCATTACCAGTTGAAGAAGGCTGGAGCGGAGGAGAAGGAAACATCAAGATTTAGTGATAAGGGCTGAAGAGATGGCTTAGCAGTTACGCACTTGCCTGTGAAGCCTAAGGACCCTGGTTCAAGGCTCAACTCCCCAGGACCCACGTTAGCCAGATGCACAAGGGGACACACGCGTCTGGAGTTGGTTTGCAGTGGCTGGAGGCCCTGGCACGCCCATTCTCTCTGTGTCTCTCTCTCTCTGCCTCTTTCTCGCTCTGTCTGTTGCTCTCAAATAAATAAATAAATAAAATAAACAACAAAAAAAAGATTTAGTGATAAGCCACTGAACAAAGTGTATGTTCTTTAACCTCTGAGGCAACCCTACAAAGGAGAAAATGGTCTCCAATTTCAGATGACAAACCAGAAGGATAAACTCAGGTTTCAACCTTAGTCATAGTTGTCACTCAGACCTAACTATCTTGAGAGCCCAGGATCTTCCAGAGTCCCTCGGCATCTCTAGTACTAGGGAGCAGCCCTTGTTGGAGCTGTGCTTTCTGGCTAGAGCACCACTCTGTCTGCCTGGCACCCTCAAACTCCTGTGGGATTCAGTTCCTGCCATGTCCTGCTTTCCTGCTTCTCACTTAGGAAAACGTGTGACCTCTTGGGAGCAGGTACTATCTTTGCTCATCCTTCCTGCATCAGACCACACACCTCCTCCATAGAACATGCCAGTTTAGATTTTCAGGTATACAACCATTCTGCTTCCCCTCATGCCTTGCTGGCATTTCCTACTCCTCCCCAGTCCTTAGTTTTTATGCCTAGAAGATCTTTGGTCCTAAATTTTGTCACCATATATATGACCTTATATCAACCCTTTGGGTCCTTGTTAGCTAGCTATCTGATCAAGGCCATCCTTGGTCATCCATAGATGTCTCTACTGACCATAGGACATTTCTGCCTTCGGGGTGTCTACATTTTCTCCCTCTCATCCTCCGAGTCATCACGGATCAAGCAATCCTCACGCCACCAGGACCTTCATCCACCCAGGCCACTTTGCTTTCCCTCGTGTCTCCACTGCTCTCCACTAGCAGCTGGTGTTTCGGGGCTTCCCCTTGCTCATCCCCCAGCTAGGACACCTCCTCCCAGCAACCCCATGGTCTCCACCTTGCCTCTCACTTCCTTCCAGGTTTTACTTATGCATCACTTTGCAGAGAAACGACCCCAGGCACTCAACCTGAAAGCCACCCCAACATCCCGTAGTACTTCCTTACTTACCTAAAAGGAACCTCTACCCCATGTGGCATACGGTATAGGATTTATGTACTGGATCACAGACCCACAAGGGACTCATGCTTGCCCTAGTTCCCTAGCATCTCAGTTGGTCCTGACTGTGTGGGCTTGCTCTGTTAATGCTCATGTTGTGAGTGGCTGAGAACACGTCCTATTGAAACCATTTTATCAAATAGCAGACTTGCTTTTCATTTTTGTATTCAATGAGTAACAGTCACCAGGTATACATGTTATGAATGACTGCATGAATGCTACAACATCTGGAGCCCTCTGTCTATGTCTAATACACATGGTCAAGATTAGCTCATCTCCTCCAACTGTCCCTTACTGCCCTCATGGATCCTTCTCATAGGGATGTCATCATCCCAAAATACCCCCTTCTCCCTCTTTTGCCTCACAAACTAGTCCTCTCCTTGTGAGCACAGCATCTCCCTGACACCATGGCCAGCTGAGATCCCTAGCAACATGGGGACTGTGATGTTTCTGATGTTTTGGGGTTTCCATTCAGGGATCTCATCCACTTGAGTGAATGTTAACCTCCCATGACACACAGTGCTCTGATACTGCTTGGCAAGACCCCAAGCTCATGGGAAGGTGCCAACATCCTGGCCATCCAATCTCCGCGCTTTCCACACAGTCACCCCACAACCAAGCTAGATGGCTTGGAGGTCCAGAGAGTCTGCTTGGAGAGAGAAAACAGTGAGCACGTACCTCCAGCCCCTTGCACGGCTCCTGGGTGTTGGCGGTGGTTGCAGACAGTGAAGTGAGTGTGAGTCTTATACAGATTCCAGATGGGAGGACGGTCTAGGGGACAGAACAGTGGCAAAGCATGAGATGCTGGAGGTCCTTCATGTTGAGACTCGTTGCCTGGTGGGGCTGTGGTCAGGCCAGTTCTACTCCCTCCCTCTTCTACAGACTCTCAATAGCCATCACCACTTATAAGAAAAATGATAAAGCAGCGATTTACGCAGTAACTCACTGGGGCTAGGAACATGGCTCAGCAGGTGAAGCGTTTACTTTGCAAGTATGAGGACTTGAATTCAATCCCCATAACCTATAGGTGGGGGGTAGCCCAATTGTGACACATGCATGTGATCCCTGTGCTGGGAGGTGGAGAGAGGAAGACGCCTGGAGCTCATGAGCTCACTGGCCAGCCAGTCTACCCTAATTGGCAAGTTCCAGGAAGTGAGAGATCTGGTCTCAAAATGAGATAAATGGTGTCCCCGAAGATAACACCTGGGGTTGTCTTGTGGCCTTCACATGCACCCCGCCCACACACACACACATAACTAGTAGTTCACATCTGGATTTTTTCATCATTTTGGCACTTTTATTCTCACACTTGTCAGGACACACCTTCAAGCCAGGGTTAGCTCACTCCTACTGCACATGAAAAGCCCAGGCTCAGAGAGCTGGCCCACCATAGTCAGTGCTCCACAGCTAGGGTCAGTATTCTGACACCTCATGCTGCCCAGGGCTCTTTCTCTGTTACCTATGCAGCCTCAGGCTCCAGTGAGCACCACCAGGATTGGAGAGTTCCTACTGGAAGCTGGCTCCACCCCCCAAAAAATTCCCCACCTTAGGAACCACAAATAGTCACTGGTCACCAGACACAGGCCCGCTTACAGTGTCCTAAAAGCTGATTCCCTCCTTGCTTGTTTTCTTTTTTTTTTTTTTTTTTAAACAAGTTACTCTATTGAAAGGAAAGGTTAGACAAACACTGCACTTGGAGTGGATGTGCAGCGGTCTTTCTCCCTACTTTGTTCAGCGCCTCCCTGCCTGCCCCAGGAGTGCTCTAAATGCCTTTACTACTTCATAATCGGCCTGCATTGGGCGCCACGCTCACCTTGTTATTTAAACTCCAATAAAAGGTAAAATAAAAAACTTAATGGTCTAAAACTTGCTTTTTTGAACAACCTAAGAGGACATTGTACTCGTAAATGTGAGTAAAAAAGCAGACTCCATTTCTCTAGTTATGAGGCAAATAAATATCTTCCCAAGGCCCTGCAGCCATGCTGAGGGCAAGACACTCAGCAAGAACCAGAGCTGAGCCCCCAGGGAGGGCCTCCTGAGCTCCTGCTGCCCTGGGAGCCTGTCCCCATGCCACCATTCAGGGGCTGGGGTTCATTTTCTCTGCTGATTTTAAGTGATTGAAGGGCAGGAAAGCATTTAAAAGAGTAAAGTTTATTTTAAAGGAGGAAGTAAAGAAAGCAGAGAGAACACACATTCCTCATAGAGGAGGGGTGCTGGAGCTGGATTTCCATTGAATGAGGAAAGCTCTGCTGTCTGGAGTCCATGATTGTCCAGCTTAAACAAAGACAAAGGAAGTAGTTGCTGTATTATGCATCCAGCACTGCTCAGGTTCCAGAAAGGCCACCAAACAGGAAAATTCACTCAGGCAGGGAAGAAATGAATCATCTTAGGTCACCATCTTTGGGTACTCTAGAATATAGCCACCTACCAAGGGCCCTTCTTTCCTATCTGCCTGCCTATCAGAGGACACGATCTGTCACCTGTAGTGTCTCACTCAGAAGAAAGGGCCAGGGAGTGAAGACTTCCACTAGGTTAGAGAGCCCAGCGCCCACATGCTGGTAGTCAGCAAGTCTGGGCTGAGTGCCCAGAGGATGGCTGACCCTGGGATCATGGTTCTGTCCTGCAGATAACCACAGGGAACAGAGCATTGCACTATCTCTGAGGATACTATCTTTGAGGGGTCACCAGACCAAGAGACACTTGGCCCAGCCAAGAGCCCCTGAGACTGGATTCATGCTGAGAACTGAACAGTGTTCTTTGAGGTAAAGAGGCAGAGGTCTCCAGACCAAGGAAGAGCCCAAGGGAAGCTAGAAAGAGCAGCAAGTGCAGTTCATTTAAGAAAATTGATGGTAAATGAGAAGACTGAACACCAGAAGGAAGTGGAGGGGTGGAAGGTACTGTGAGGACCAGGAGGGAGTGGAGGGTTCTGTAAGGACTAGGAGGGGTGGAGTGTACTGTGAGGATTAGAAGGCATGGAAGGCACTGTGAGGACCAGGAGGGAGTGGAGGGTACTGTGAGGATTAGGAGTGGAGGGCACTGTGAGGACCAGGAGGGAGTGGAGGGTACTGTGAGGATTAGGAGGAGTGGAGGGCACTGTGAGGACTAGGAGTGGAGGGTGCTCTGAGGATTAGGAGGCGTGGAGGGTACTATGAGGATCAGGATGGAGTGGAGGGCACTGTG
This sequence comes from Dipus sagitta, assembly GCA_036346955.1. Taxonomy (NCBI): domain Eukaryota; kingdom Metazoa; phylum Chordata; class Mammalia; order Rodentia; family Dipodidae; genus Dipus; species Dipus sagitta. The sequence goes on along the minus strand of CM070777.1, from coordinate 5,358,342 downwards.
AGGACCAGGAGTGGAGGTTATTGTGAGGACCAGGAGGTGTAGAGGGTACTGCGAGGACCAGGAGGGTTGGAGGGTACTGTGAGGACCAGGAGGAGTGGAGGTACTGTGAGGACCAGGAGGGTTTAGGTACTGTGAGGATCAGGAGGGTTTAGGTACTGTGAGGATCAGGAGGGTTTAGGTACTGTGAGGATTAGGAGGGGTGGAGGTACTGTGAGGATTAGGAGGGGTGGAGGTACTGTGAGGATTAGGAGGGGTGGAAGGGACTGTGAGGATTAGGAGGGGTGGAGGTACTGTGAGGATTAGGAGGGGTGGAAGGGACTGTGAGGATTAGGAGGGGTGAAGGTACTGTGAGGATTAGGAGGGGTGGAGGTACTGTGAGGACCAGGAGGGTTAGAGGTACTGTGAGGACCAAGAGGGTTGGAGGTACTGTGAGTATTAGGAGGATTGGAGGTACTGTGAGGACCAGGAGGAGTGGAGGTACTGTGAGGACCAGGAGGAGTGGCAGGGTGGAGGTACCTTAAGAGCAGGAGGTTGTGGAGGGTACTGTGAAGAATGAATTCCTGGCTTGGGTTTCAATCTCCCAAACTCCTCATGTGACACCTGAGAGATGGTGGAGCAGACCTGTGGTGACTATAAATCCTTCAAGTTCTCCTGATCAGAAATTTACATACACCCAATTTCTCACCCAAAGCAAGGGGATGAGCACAAGGGAATGAGGGGAGTGGGCTCCCTAGGACAGGGCCCTTTGTCACATGACAGAACTGGAGAGGGGAAGGGAGGAAGCTGGGTTCCAGCTGGAGGTGACAACAGAAGACCTGGCCTGCTTCCTACTCTGTGGCCCTGCATCACACCAGCCATCTTCCCACTGTAAGCTCAGCTGAGCAGGCTGTGCAGACAGTGTGCTCAGCAAAGTTACACACATTGAGCCAACAACAGGGCTGGGAGGAGGCAGAGGGAACTTGCTTGACACCAGGAAGCTCAGGATATCTGTTCTGAGGAAACTGGCACTTAAATTTAACATAGCTGGGCTGGAGAGATGGATCAAGTAGTTAAAGGTACTTGCTTGCAAAGCTTGATGGCCCAGGTTCAATTCTCCAATGCCCATGTAAATCCAGATGCACAAAATGGCACAGGTTCCTGGAGTTCACTTGCAGTTGCAAGAGACCCTAGTGCACACATTTTCTCTCTCTCTCTCTCTCTCTCTCTCTCTCTCTCAAATAAATATTAAATAATAAATTTCACAAAGTTATCCAGGTGCATACCTTAAAGGGTGATAGAAGCACTGTGCTCAGGGCTCTCTTCTCAACAGGAAACATACCAAGTACATGAGTGACTACAAGATGCTCCCAACATGCCCGTCTCTCACACATTGCTGGGTAGAACAATCAGTTGCCATAGTTGCCTCCAGACATCACTGGCTCATGAAAAGGGTTCTGTCATGCCCAACCCACCTGTAACTCTGAGCCTGGGCCATGGATCATGATGGCTCATTTCAGGATCAAGTGGGCTGGGACACAATGTCAATATGTTTGGTCAAATACTAGTCTGTTTCCTTGTTTTTTGAATAGGATTGATATCTAAGTTGATAGATTTTGAGTAGATAGTTTTCTATGATGTGGGTGGACTTTGACCAGTTGAAGGGTTTAGAAGGACAATGACTGACTTTCTCTGAGTACAAAGATATTCTGTAGCAAATAGCAAATGGGCCTTAGAAAGATAGCACCAGCTCTTCCCCCACCCTCTGTCCTACAGGTTTAAACTTGGACTTATCTTGCCAGCATCCACACTGTATGAGCCAGCTAATGAAATTAAACATCTCTCTCTCTCTCCCTCTCTCTTTCTCTCTCTCTCTCTCTCTCTCTCTTTCTCTCATGTGTCTTCATCTCCATCTCCCTCTTCCTTCAGATATGCATACATGTGTGGTATACATTTCTCATCCTATTGTGGTTATGTGAATGTAAGATATCTCCCAGAGCCTTGTGTGTTTTGAATACTTGGTTTCCAGCTGGAGGCATATTTTGAGGTGGAACCTTGCTGGAGGAGGTGTGTCACTGGGGTGGACCTTGAGGTTTATTAGTTCAGCCTACTGGATGTTCAGAGCTGACTCACCCAGACTGCTTTCACTCAGACCATGTAACTGAGGCCCTGCTCTGTTCCTGACATGGTGTCCCTGCCCTGGTGAAGCTTTCCTGGAGACAGTGACCTGAAATAAATCCTGCCCTGAATAAGCTCCTTTTGGTCAGCTGTTTTGTCTTAGCAATGAGGTAACTGTTACACCTGTGCACACAACTCTTGTCCATGTCAACCTCCTCTAAGATAACACCCACTGTGAGCTATGTTCCTCTGCAACGACCCTGCAGCATGTGCCTGGGCTCATAAGTGCAGTGAGTTTTCTTCATTCGGCAACTTATGTTGTTTTCTGGGTCCCACAGAGATGGTGCACCAGCTGCAGCCCAGCCTCTTCACAGTGCCGACACCACGTCCAGTGGAAGCAAAGGCATTGGACCTAAGATCCTTGGAGAGTTCAAGGGTCATCTCTGTTGGTGTTTCCTGACCTCTGGCTGCCGTGCTCCTTGCTCAGAGCTGTGAAGTATCTTTGGGGATCTGTTGATGATTCCATAATGTCTTTAAGGATTCTGATGGTTCCATAATGTTTCTAAGGGTTCTGATGTGTCCATCATGTCTCTAAGGGTTCTGATGACTCTATCATGTCTCTAAGGGTTCTGATGACTCTATCACGTTTCTAAGGATTCTGATGATTAAATCATGTTTCTAAGGATTCTGATGGTTCCATCATGTTTCTGAGGGTTCTGATAGTTCTATCATGTTTCTAAGGGTTCTGATGACTCCATCATGTTTCTAAGGGTTCTGATGGGTCCATCATGTCTGTCATGTTTCTAAGGATTCTGTGCCTAAGGGTTGTGCACAGCCCCTGCCACCATGTGTCACCATGTGCCCTGAGGGGTGTGTACCAAATACCTGACAGGAAGTAGATTAAGGGAGGAAAGGTTTACTTTGGCTTACAGTTCCAGAGGATATAGTCTTCCACGACAGGGAAGACATGGGGACAGGAACAAAAGGCCACCAGAGGAGGAAACAAAGACAGGAAAGAAAGTGAGTGCTAAACATGAAGTGGGTTCTAAAACACTAAGTCTATACCCAAGGACCCGCTTCTTCCAACAAAGCTCCACCTTCTAAAGGTTTCACAATCTTCTCAAAACATTTCCACCAGCTGGGGACCCAGTGTTCAAACACATGAGCCAGTGACAGACATTTCACATTCAAGCCACAACACACAGATGCAGATGGAGAAGGGACAGAAGGAACAGTATGTGCCTGTATGCTGCTATTCTCTAGAGCAGACATCCTACTGTGTCATGGAGTAGCAGTGTGTGGTGGTTGCCCCAGGGGAGGCCAATGAGATGAGTTCAGACTCTCAAACTCAGCATGCGTCCCACAGAGGCATCATCTAGGAAACCAAACAGTGTATGTAAACTTCAAGTAGAAGATCCCAGCATCCTTGTTTGAATGCCCACCTTGCCTTCAAAAAGCACTCTAAAGCCAGGCGTGGTGGCACACACCTTTAATCCTAGCACTCGAGAGGCAGAGGTAGGAGGATCGCCATGAGTTTGAGGCAACCCTGAGACTACACAGTTATTTCCAGGTCAGCCTGAACAAGAGTGAGACCCTACCTCAAAAAAAAAAAAAAAAAAAAAACACTCAAGGGCTGGAGAGATGGCTTAGCAGTAAGGCACTGCCTACAAAGCCAAAGGTTCTCAGTTCAATTCTCCAGGACCCACATAAGCCAGATGCACAAGAGGGCGCACACATCTGGATTGTGTTTGTGGTGGCTGGAGGCCCTGGCACACTCATTCTCTCTCACGTGCACTCTCTCTCTCTCTCTCTCTCTCTCCCTCTCTCTCTTTCTCTGACTATTTCTATATCTCTCTCTTGCTCTCTTAAATAAATAACTAAAAATAAAACAAAATAAATAAAAAAAATTAAAAAGCACTCAAAATGCCAGACAGGAGAAGACTAGGGAGATTGCTCACTGGTTACAAGTGCCCGCTGTGCAAGCTGACTGTCACAGTGCAGATGCCCAGAACCCACATTAGGCAGCATTCAGGGCCACATGCATCTGTAATCCCAACATTCCTGTGGGTAAGATGACAGGCAGAGTCACAAAAACTCAGGAAGCTCAGGGGCCAGCTAGTCTGGGCTCACAGTGGCAAACAATAAGAGACCTTGTCTCAAACAAGGTGGAAGATGAGGACAGACACCCCTAGATTGTCCTCTGGCCTCCACATGTGCACCGTGGCACATGTGCACACACACATGCACCCAAATGCCAGCCTCACTCTGTCAGTCTTGCCTCAGTGTCACCTCTAGGAGACAGGGAACTGCATGGCCTAATTGTCCTTGTGAAATCACATGCCAACAGAAGACATGCACAGAGGCACCCAGGACAGATATCTAAACGGTCATGTGGGGGAAGTGGGACAGTGAGGCCTACGGACAGTGTTCGAGTACAGCTGTGGAAGTATCCACTCAAAACAGCAGTTCGCTTCTCAGGACATTTCCACGTGCAAAGCCACAGACCAGACCCACTGCCAAGGGGAAGTAGGGACAGAGAACGAAGGGGATAAAGTCATAAAACAGAAGACACAAACCACAGTTATAGAAGACATAAAAAGTGAACGGCCCTTCTGATAACAACTAAACGTGCCCAATAAAATCTTGCTCTGAAATCCCTTTGAAAAGCCTTGCTGAGTGAGCAAGATGCAGTACATCCTCAGAGTGTGTGTGTGTGTGTGTGTGTGTGTGTGTGTGCACGTGTGTGTGTGTGTGTGTGTTCTCATGACACCATGAAAAGCCTGACGTAGCTGGCTTCATGGGACAAGACGTTTAAGCTTATGTCTATAATCTTAGCACTTGGGAGGCTGCAGCAGGAAAATTCCTGAGTTTGAGGCCAACCTAATCTACATAGCAAATTCCAGACCAGCCTGGGCTGTGAGTATTGAGCTCATACAGCAAATAAGCAAAATGACACAAAAAGCCAGGCATATGGCTGGAAGATGGCTCAGCAGTTAAGGCACTTGCCTGAAAGGCCTAATGACTCAAGATCCACTCCCCAGCACACATGTAAACCCAGAAGCACAAAGTGGTACAAACATCTGGAGTCTGTTTGCAGCAGCGGGTAGCACCCATTCTCTCTGCAGCAGGGTATGGTGGTGCATACTTTTAATCCCAGCACAGGGGAGGCAGAGGTAGGAGGACTGCTATGAGTTCAAGGCTTCCCTGAGACTACATAGTGAATTCCAGGTCGGCTTGAGCTGGAACGAGACCCTACCTCAAACCCCACTGCCAAAAGCCAGGCATAGCTGGGCAAGGTGATACACGTCTTTAATCCCAGCACTTGGGAGACAGAGGAAGGAGGATCTACATGAGTTCAAGGTCACCCTGAGACTACATAGTGAATTCCAGATCAGACTGGGCTAGAATGAAACCCTACCTCAAAAATAAAATAAAACCCCAAAGCCAGGCACACTTATCGCCATAGCACTTAGGGGGATAGGATAAAGAAGATTAGGAGTTCAAGGTCCTCCTTGGCTTCACAGCAAGTTTGAAGCCAGCCTGAACTACATGAGACTCTGCCAGAAAGAAATAGAGGACGGGAGGGATGGAGTGAGGGATGGAAGAAGAAAGGAAGGGATGGAGGGAGGAAAGGGGTTTGCATTTAGCTCTTAGTGTTGATGCCGAAAGCCTTATCAACATGGTGCAGGCTTTGGTCAGGGCCCAGAACAAAAGTGCAGAAGGAAGAGATCATATCTCAAAACAGAAAGCCAGGCAGAGCTGGGTACATGAACCCCTTTTGAAGGCAGTGGCCCTAATGACCTATGGACCTCTTATCAGGTCCTGATTCCTGAGTGTTCCATCATCTCTCATACTGCCACACAGAAGAGCAAAACCCACACAAGGACCTTTGGGATTACTGTCACTCAGACCTCAGCACATGGGTCCTTACCAACTTAAGCTTATGGCTCAAATACTGAATGCTTTCAAAACTCCTGTGTTAGAGGCTTGGTCCCCAGATAGCTGTTATGGTTGGTAATTATAAATGTATCCCAAAAATTTATATATTGAGGCTTGGTCCCCAGCTGATGGTGCTATTGGGCAACCTGGAAGCTTGAGGGGTCTACTTGGAGGAAGTAGATCAGATCGCTGGTATGTATCCTTGAAGAAATGTCAGCTGCTTCCCCTCACTCTGTCTGCTTCCAGGCCACCATGACAGTAAAACCGTGGGAGAATTCCACACTCCCCACACGTCTCAGTAAAACCGTGGGAGAATCCCACACCCCGCACGTCTCAGTAAAACCGTGGGAGAATCACACACCCCGCAGGTCTCAATAAAACCGTGGGAGAATTCCACACTCCCCACACGTCTCAGTAAAACCGTGGGAGAATCACACACTCCCCACACGTCTCAGTAAAACCGTGGGAGAATCCCACACCCCCACGTCTCAGTAAAACCGTGGGAGAATCCCACACCCCGCACGTCTCAGTAAAACCGTGGGAGGATCTCACATTCCACAAGTCTCATTTAATTTGTGGGAGGGCCTCACACAAAGAAAAAGGTATTAAAATCAGTGAGAAAGGAAACAGTTCCTACTCAGAAGGGAGCAAAGATGAGATTAAGAGCGAGTTCGGCAGCGAGTGGAGTGCAGAGGTGTTGGCGGAGGAGGGCCTGATATGCACCAGGTTTCAGAAGAAAGAACAGGACTGTGTGCCCTCAAAAAAAAACTATCACTCCACAATGGAGGTAAAGTACAGACACTCTCAGATACAAAATTACTTAATAAGATGATTTAACATCAATTGATGTTTCAGCAGAGAAGCCTAAGGAATCTATTCCAGACAAAGAAAGCCCCACTGAGAAGAAATTGGGGACACAAAAGGCAGCACCAAGCAGTGGGAGATCCACAGGCAACACGCAAGCAAAACTAAACAAAATGACCCCCATCAAATCTAAACAAGTGCATGAGCCAAAACAGCAGCATAACTTGGGAGGTTTAATATGAAGATTAAACATCGATAAGATATAACAAAATGAATGAGATAACATGCATGTAAAGGGGGAAACTCTAGGAGCTGAAGTATAGTAACACCCAGAAGTGATTACTTCCTAGAATCCCAGCATGTGGAAGGCTGAGACGACAGGATAACTGTGAATTCCAGGCAAGCCTGGCTGCAGACTAAAATTTCTAGCCAGGCATAGTGGTGCATGCATGTAATCTGAGCACTTGGGAGACTGAGGCAGGAGGATCACAAGTTTCAGGTCAGCCTGGACTGCGCAGTAATATATGATCTCAAAAAGAATAAAATAAGTTTTTGTAAGATAAGAACTAAAAATACCTGAAGTACAGAATATCCAAAAGTGTAGTGAAAATAGCACAGTGAACACGATAAACATAGTAAGCATGTACAAACACAATGGAAGGTGACGAGGAAAGTTAGGAGGAATGGAAGAAATGAGGAACACAACCAAGGATTTATCAGTAATTACAATAACATAATCAGAACAAACTTATGAATTAAAAGACAAGCTGGTTGAACTGGATTTAAAGAAGTTGACATATATCTTTTAGATGAAAATTCACCGAAGTTCTCATTGTAGAATGGATCAAATAAAAAGAAAAACATACATGAACTGAATACTAATAAAAAGCAAGCTAGATTTAAAGCAAAATATATAAATATCACTATAAAATAGCAAAGATTAAATATAGCAAGATTTATTACAATTTAATACAGTAACTAACCCAAATCATAGCTTCAAAATGTATAAAGCTAGAATTGACAGAACTATATTCTGTCCAGAAGGAAACCTTATGCCATTAATAAAAGAAAGAGTTATATAAGAGTTAGTAAATTCATTCATATCTGGATATCATGGTTAATGAACGTTGTGCTGTGTGTCAGTCGGAATCCATTGCTGTGGCAAATACCTGAGAGGAGCAATTTAATCGAGGAAGGGTTCACTTGGAGTCATGGTGTCAGTCTACAGCCAGCTGGCTCCCTGCCATGGGCAGGTGATGGGGCACAACAGCATGGAGGAAGTGCATGGCAGAGGAAAGACACTTGCCTGTGGCAGCCAGGAAACAGACAGACAGACAGAGAGTTAGGGCAATAGACCCACTCCAAAGGCTAACCCCCAGTGGCCACTTCCTCCAATCAGACCCCACCTCCCACGGTCCCACATCTCAATAACCCATCAAGCACTCGCACCAAGAATAGATCATGCCTGGACCAGACCCCTGGTGTTCCAGTACCCAGGAAAAATCCTCCCACACATATCTGCAGGTGCACTTCAGGAACCTCACACACACCTCTTCCTCCTCAAGTTGACAAGATTAATCACCAACAATGTAAAAAGAGAGAGAGAGAGAGAGAGAAAAAATACATTATTTCCAAGAACATATTGGATACTTTTTAAATTAGCAGATAGTATACTGTAAAGCAGTCTTAATAAATTTTGTATGACTGTACAGAAAAATTTTCAGACAAAACTAAGTTAGAAATTGATGACAAAAGGAAACTAGAGGGCTGGAGAGATGGCTTAGTGGTTAAGCACTTGCCTGTGAAGTCTAAGGACCCCAGTTCGAGGCTCGATTCCCTAAGACCCACGTTAGCCAGATGCACAAGGGGGCGCACGCGTCTGGAGTTCGTTTGCAGTGGCTAGAAGCCCTGGCGCACCCATTCTCTCTCTCTCTCTCTCTCTCTCTCTTTCTCTCTCTGTCACTCTCAAATAAATAAAAATAAACAAAAAAATTTTAAAAAGAAACTAGAATAATTACTTATATTTGGAAAATCTTTTTAAAATCTTTATAAATTAATCATAGGTACAGCAGTAAATAACATTTTTAAATAATGAAATTTCAAGACTTACAAGATTCTACTAAATCAGTGCATGAAGGTAAATTTGTAATCTTAATTGCTTGTACTAAGAAATAATAAAGGGAAGAAATTAGTACACATTCAACATAAGAAATCAGGAAAAGAACAGCAAAGAAAGTAGAAGAAGGAAACAAGTTTTAACAGAAGTTAAATCTATGAACAGCAAATAAACAAGTAAGGGGCTAGGCAGATGCTTCGGTGGCTCAAGGCATTTGCTTACAAAGCTGGCAGCCAGGGTTTAATTCCCTAGCCACCCATGTAAAGCCAGATATAAAAAAAAATGGTTCAAGCCTCTGGTGTTTCATTTGCTGTGGCAAGAAACACAGTGTTCACACAAATAATAAATAAATATTAAGCAATTAATCTTGTCTATAGAAAAGATAGAAAATCACTGAAGAAATTAATTAATGATAAAAACTCTAACAATAAAAAATGGGAAATAATAGTGTGTAGAAAGTGAAATGGTAGTTAATGGTGCTTGCTTGCAAGGCCTGATACCCCAGGTTCAATTCCCGATACCCACATAAAGCTAGATACACATGTGTCTGGAGTTAGTGTGCAGTGAGAAGAGGCCCTGATGTGCTAATAATTCTCTCTCTCTCTCTCTCTCTCTCTCTCTCTCTCTCTCTCTCCATTCCTGCCTTTCCTGTCAGTGTCTCTTTCATAATAAATACATAAAACTTTTTTTTTAAAAAAAAAAAGAAAGTGAGACAGTAACCTTTGAGTAAAGTGCTGAAAGGGCATATGGAAGCCCCATGCCATGAGAGGGAGGTCTCTGGCAGTGGCTGAGCTGGGGAACACACACAACAGGACACACTCTGCTCTTCTCACCTCTGCATCAGCTGTTCCTGGCACCACTATCAAATGCCACCACACCAGCACTTCTCCCCATTCCTTTATTTTTCTCAATCACACTTCCAATATAATTAGGAGACACGCATGGATAATTACAACCCTAACAGCTCATTTCCTGGTATGCATTTATTTAATCGCCATCTCCCTAAGAACTGTTTGAGGACCGTGGCTGCTATCACTTCCATTCGCTGTCACATCTCCCAGACCCAGAACAGGCTTGGGTAACCCCAAAGGTGCTCAGTAGAAATGCTGGGGTCAGCAAGACGGCCAAGTGGGAAGTGTCAGGCTCGGCCTCCCACCTCACAGGAAGTCCAGCCAGCAGCTGTCCATGTATCACATCATCTCGACCCTCACCTGTGTGGTTTGCAGAACCGAATGGGAACTGAATTAGAAAAGCAAACAACAACAACAAAAAAAAACTGTCCCCATAACTGTGTCACCTTCCGCCTTCTCCAAGTGAGCATAGTCCCAGATGGAGATGACTCTCTGGGTCCGTGGCTTCTAGGGGAGGAGAAAGCCAGTATTCCAGGATGCAAGCCCACGCCGTCTCACCTCATGGTAAGATGCATAACACAGCTACACGTGCCTGCATTGAATGGAAACAAAGGAAGGGGACAGAGGCAGTGGAAATCACTGTGTAGATCTCATCTGGAGTGATGCCCATTCAGATGCCAGCCAGCTTTATAACCCACCCACAGAGCAGAGCTGACCACCTTCAGAAGCATGGTGAGATATCCCACCTTCCAGGACTGCCTAGAAAGCTAGTCTCCAACACCCAGACTCAAGACCCACCAAAGAGAATCCTACCACCATAAACTTCTTGTGTGTGTAATGTGTGCATCCCTGTTTACATGAAAGTGGACATGTGGGTGTGCCAGAGGTTGACATTAGGTGTCCTCCCCCCTCACTCTGCTCAGCCAGAGCCTCTCACTTGCACCCAGAGCTTGCTCACTCAGCTAGTCTAGCTGTCTAGCTTGCTCCCCGGATACCCTGCTTCTGCCTCCCGAGTGCTGGGATTACAGGTGGGCTGCCACAACCACCAGCATTCGTGCAGATGCTAAGGGTGCAAACTCCAGTCCTCGTGCTTGCATGGAGAGCACTTTACCCAGTGAGCCATCTTCCCCAGCCCTCCACCGTGTATTTTAGAAGATTTTTATACAGTTATTTATTTGAGAGAGAGAGACATTGAGAGAATGGGCATGCCAGGGCCTCCACCCACTGCAAACAAACGCCAGATGCATGCGCCACCTTGTGCATCTAGCTTACATGGGTCCTGGGGAAATGAACAGAGGTCCTTTGGCTTTGCAGGCAAATGCCTTAACCACCAAGCCATCTCAACAGCCCCCCACACCATGGATCTTAAGCAAGTGTTGGGCCATCTCCACTTGGCTCCATGGACCAACAGCTGCTCAACTAAACCAGAACATTTTCGGGGCTCCACTGCTTCTGAGGATGCAGCATCAATAATGCGTCTCTGAAGAGTGTGGCCTGGGTCTCCAGCTGATGTCATAGCTCAGATGCACCCCTGGCCAGCTGCCTGATTGGAGAAGACACCCTAAGACCAGGCTGCAGGAAGCCACCTCAGAACCCATTCAGCAGCTGTAGCTGAGAACAGAGCACAACCAGTGGGCCCAAGGAGCAGCCCCACACCATGGGGGAGCAAAAGCCACAGCCTAGCCAACCAGAGAACTCACAAGAAGCTCTGCTCATGCAGGTTCCCCCAAGCTGGTGCTTCTAGAATCATGAGCTGCCCTAAATCTTGAGATCTATTCCTACAAAGATCAAGAGAGAGGCTGTCTCCTCACATGAGGAAACAGCATCATAGGACCACAAGATGATGACAGGTGGGGGAATTCTGATATCTCTAAAGGACAGTAATAAAGTATCAATAATAGATCTTAAGCAATGAAAATGTGTGAAGTGATTAATAAAAACATAAGATTACTCTTCTGTGGTGGTTTGATTCAAGTGATCCCCATAAACTTAGGTGTTCTGAATGCTAGCTTCCCAGCTGATGGAGATTTGGGAATTAACACCTCCTGGAGGGAGTGTATCATGAGAGGTGGGCTTTTGGGTGTTATAGCAAGTTTCCCCATGCCAGTGTTTGGCACACTTTCCTGTTGCTGTTGCCTACCTGATATTGGCCAGGAGGTGATGTCCACCCTCTGCTCATGCCATCGTTTCTCCCTGCCATTGTGGAGCTTTCCCTTGAGCCAGTAAGCCAAAATAAACCTCTTTTTCCCACAAGATGCTCTTAGTTGGGTGATTTCTACCAGCAGTGAGAACTGGACTGCAACAGGAGAGTGGTACCAAGGAGTGGGATTGCTGCTAGACACCTGGCTGTGTGGCTTTGGCCTTTTGGAGCTGATTTTCAAGAGGAATGTGGAAGGACTTGAAACCTTGGCCTAAGAGATGCCTTGCAGTACTTTAAGTACAGCTTTATTAACTATTCTAGTCAGAGCTGTAAGACCTGAATGCAGTAAGAACTATGGACTGTGAGGTTTGGCTTGTGAGGGTGAGAAAGAGTTTTGCTTGGACTGGGCTAGCAGTTTGTGTGAAAAGCTTGCTGTTATGCCCATGTCCTGAGAAGTTGTGCAGGGTTGCTTTGCATAGAAATGAACTGGTGTGAGCAGAGAGATATGGCACAGAAAAAATGAAATTTTGGGGCCTAAACTTCTGCACATTCACCTGCAAATTGTTTGTGAGATTACAACCATTGATATTGGGCCAGCTGATCTGCACCAGGGCAACAGAAAGAATGTAGACTCTTTTGAAGGGGCCTGAGTGCTCAAGAAGTGTCTTGTTCTTCAAAGTCTGCTTTATTCCCCCCTGGAATAACAAATTGGCACCCTACCTGGTATTGTGGAGTATAAGAAATGCAGGAAAGAGAGGGTCATTGAGTTTGCAACACAGTCTTGCATTTTGGAAATGGTCATGGGCAGTGTGAAGCAGGTTTGCTGGATGCCTGCATGGAGACCCCATGGGGCCACAAATATGAACCCTGGATTGCAGTGGAGATGCAGTGGAGATGCCGGGACCACGACGAGATGGCTGCCAGGGAGAGCTGCTGGCCTGATGAAGTTTTCCAGGACTGTGAGTAGCCTAGCTGGAGGGGCGGAATTGGAATGCCAGAGACTTGTTGCTTGTTAGAATTATCGGACTTGGAGACTTGTCACTGACTAGAGTTGTTGGACTTGGAATTCCAATTTCATGTTTGCCCTGGTTGTTTTAAATCTTGTATTGGTTGAAGGTTTCTTTGCTATTCCCAATGCCATCTTTTGCAGTGTGAATGTTTGTTCTGTGCCATTATGGTTTTTTTTAGGGATTTTTTTTTTTTTTGGTATTATGGCTCAGTTAAGAGATCTTGGACTATGGGGATGTTTGAACATCATTGGTTCCCAGCTGATGGAGATTTGGGAATTAATGCCTCCTGGAGGCAGTGTATTGTTGGGGGCAGGCTTATGGGTGTTATAGCCAGTTTCCCCTTGCCAGTGTTTGGCACACTCTCCTGTTGCTGTTGTCCACCTTATGTTGGCCAGGGGCTGATGTCCACCCTCTGCTCATGCCATTGTTTTCCCCTGCCATCATGGGGCTTCCCCTTGAGACTATAAGCCAAAATAAACCTCTTTTCCCCACAAGCTGCTCTTAGTTGGGTGATTTCTACCAGCAAAGCGATCCGGACTGCAACATCTTCTTAAAGAACTTCAGTGAACTACACGCATCTGAGAAGTAAATTAAATAAAATTTAGAAATCAATACATGGACAAAGCAGGAAGTCAAGCCATTTCACTCTGTAGATGAACATGGCCATGACTGAACTGAAAAATTAACAGGAAGTTCACTAGTGGACCCAGGCCAAACAAGTCAGTGATCTGCAAGCAGAGTACTTAGAAGCTTCCCCTCAGAGAAAGGGAAGTGAGGACCAGGGGAAGTGATAGAACACCATCTTCCCCTGAGAAAAAGGGAAACGAGGACCTGTGGGATGATAGGACACCATCTTCCCCTGAGAGAAAGGGAAGTGGGGACCTGTGGGATGATAGGACACCATCTTCCCCTGAGAGAAAGGGAAGTGAGGACCTATGGGATGATAGGACACCATCTTCCCCTGAGAGAAAGGGAAATGAGGACCTGTGGGATGATAGGACACCATCTTCCCCTGAGAGAAAGGGAAATGAGGACCTGTGGGATGATAGGACACCATCTTCCCCTGAGAGAAAGGGAAGTGAGGACCTGTGGGATGATAAGACACCATCTTCCCCTGAGAGAAAGGGAAGTGAGGACCTGTGGGATGATAGGACACCATCTTCCCCTGAGAGAAAGGGAAGTGAGGACCTGTGGGATGATAGGACACCATCTTCCCCTGAGAGAAAGGGAAGTGGGGACCTGGGGGATGATAGGACACCATCTTCCCCTGAGAGAAAGGGAAGTGAGGACCTGTGGGATGATAGGACACCATCTTCCCCTGAGAGAAAGGGAAGTGGGGACCTGTGGGATGATAGGACACCATCTTCCCCTGAGAGAAAGGGAAGTGGGGACCTGTGGGATGATAGGACACCGTCTTCCCCTGAGAGAAAGGGAAGTGAGGACCTGTGGGATGATAGGACACCATCTTCCCCTGAGAGAAAGGGAAGTGAGGACCTGTGGGATGATAGGACACCATCTTCCCCTGAGAGAAAGGGAAGTGGGGACCTATGGGATGATAGGACACCATCTTCCCCTGAGAGAAAGGGAAGTGGGGACCTATGGGATGATAGGACACCATCTTCCCCTGAGAGAAAGGGAAGTGGGGACCTGGGGGATGATAGGACACCATCTTCCCCTGAGAGAAAGGGAAGTGAGGACCTGTGGGATGATAGGACACCATCTTCCCCTGAGAGAAAGGGAAGTGGGGACCTATGGGATGATAGGGCACCATCTTCCCCTGAGAGAAAGGGAAGTGGGGACCTATGGGATGATAGGACACCATCTTCCCCTGAGAGAAAGGGAAGTGGGGACCTGGGGGATGATAGGACACCATCTTCCCCTGAGAGAAAGGGAAGTGGGGACCTGGGGGATGATAGGACACCATCTTCCCCTGAGAGAAAGGGAAGTGAGGACCTGTGGGATGATAGGACACCATCTTCCCCTGAGAGAAAGGGAAGTGAGGACCTGTGGGATGATAGGACACCATCTTCCCCTGAGAGAAAGGGAAGTGGGGACCTATGGGATGATAGGACACCATCTTCCCCTGAGAGAAAGGGAAGTGGGGACCTGGGGGATGATAGGACACCATCTTCCCCTGAGAGAAAGGGAAGTGAGGACCTGTGGGATGATAGGACACCATCTTCCCCTGAGAGAAAGGGAAGTGGGGACCTGGGGGATGATAGGACACCATCTTCCCCTGAGAGAAAGGGAAGTGAGGACCTGCGGGATGATAGGACACCATCTTCCCTTGAGAGAAAGGGAAGTGGGGACCTGTGGGATGATAGGACACCATCTTCCCCTGAGAGAAAGGGAAATGAGGACCTGCGGGATGATAGGACACCATCTTCCCTTGAGAGAAAGGGAAGTGGGGACCTGTGGGATGATAGGACACCATCTTCCCTTGAGAGAAAGGGAAGTGAGGACCTGCGGGATGATAGGACACCATCTTCCCTTGAGAGAAAGGGAAGTGGGGACCTGTGGGATGATAGGACACCATCTTCCCTTGAGAGAAAGGGAAGTTAGGACCTGCAGGATGATAACACACAATCCAGAAAGGGAAATGAGGACCTGCGGGATGATAGGACACCATCTTCCCCTGAGAGAAAGGGAAGTGGGGACCTGGGGGATGATAGGACACCATCTTCCCCTGAGAGAAAGGGAAATGAGGACCTGCGGGATGATAGGACACCATCTTCCCCTGAGAGAAAGGGAAGTGAGGACCTGCGGGATGATAGGACACCATCTTCCCCTGAGAGAAAGGGAAGTGGGGACCTGCGGGATGATAGGACACCATCTTCCCTTGAGAGAAAGGGAAATGAGGACCTGCGGGATGATAGGACACCATCTTCCCCTGAGAGAAAGGGAAGTGGGGACCTGCGGGATGATAGGACACCATCTTCCCTTGAGAGAAAGGGAAGTTAGGACCTGCAGGATGATAACACACAATCCAGAAAGGGAAATGAGGACCTGCGGGATGATAGGACACCATCTTCCCCTGAGAGAAAGGGAAGTGGGGACCTGCGGGATGATAGGACACCATCTTCCCTTGAGAGAAAGGGAAGTTAGGACCTGCAGGATGATAACACACAATCCAGAGGAAGCCTGAGCACAGCAGGAATTCCAGAAGGAAAGGGAAGAGAAAAATACCCAGACAGCATATTTGAAGAATCAATGGCTAGATTTTTCCCCAGTTTGGAGATTTTCAGGAAGGACAAAACTCTCTAACCAAGTCCTAATTCAAAGCATTCATGAGGATGCATGGCAAAGGTTACAAAAATCAAAGGCAAAGAAAGAAATTAGAGAGTAAAACAAGATAAGAAGCATCACACGCAAATGCATGTTAGCATGGCTGCAAGCAGATTTCTAGGCAGGAAGCACATGGTACAGAAGACAGTAGAATAATGACAAGTCTGCATGGCACTGTCTAAGAAATGGTCTTTTAGACTTGACCCCAAGAGCGCAGGCCTCAAAGCACAAAGGCTTGTAGGGCACATCAAACTGAGAAGCAAGCAGTTAATAGTTTGAGGGGACAACCTGTGGAGAGAAAGTATTTGCAAGCATACATTGATAAAGGTTAATATCCAAAGTACATAAGGAACTCAGACAATCCAATGTCAAAGAAACAACCCAATTTGAAAATGAACAAAGACCTGCAGAGACATTTCTCAAAAGAAGACATACAAATGACCAATAGATACAATTTTTAAAAAATCCAACATCATTAGTCAAGGAAATGCAAATTGAAGCCACAGTAGAATTTCATGTCCCCTGTGATAGCAGCTGTTGTCCACAGAGCAAGTGTAAGTGATGGTGAGTATGTGGAGCATGGAGCACTGCCCACTGATGGTGAACCGTGAACCAGCCAGAAGGGAAAACAGCCAGGAGTTTCCTCAAAAATCTAAAATATGATTTCCTTGTGACTCAGCAATTCCACTTCTAAGCATTGGCTCTCAGATTCAGAATGGTATCATGAAGAGTTGTCTGTACCCTTTTTTGTCACAGGTCTGTCTATTCATGGTAGCCACGGTGACAAGGAAGCAGCCAAACTGTCCATCCACAGGTGGATCAATAAAGAAGACAAGGTGCAGACTCACAATAGAATGCTAGTCAGCCTTAAAGATGAAGAAAATTCTGGAATTTGCAACAACAGGTAGAAATTAAAGAACAGTGTGCGGAAAGAAGTAACCCAGGTACAAACAGCCAAAGGGTGACTGTCTCTCACACAAGAAGAAGGGGCTTTAAATCCCCTCAAACAGGGTAAATGAAGTGAATAATAATGTGTGGTGGCCAGTTGAAAATGCTAAACACAAAGGTTAGGAGATGTCTGAGAAGTTAAAGCTGCTTGCTTTCAAAGCTTGATGGCCTGGATTCAAATCACCCAGTACCCATGTAAATACAGATGCACAAAGTGGCACACATGTCTGGAGTCCATTTACACTACCAAGAAGTCCTGGTATGTCCATTCTCTGTCTCTCTCTGTCCTATCTCTCTCATTAATAAATAAACAAATCATATTTAAAAAGAAGGCTTGACTTTGGGGTAAGATGGCAGAATGGTAGCAATGCACAGCCTAGGGAGGAAAATAAGCAGAAAAACAGTAAAATACACTCCTATCAAAAAAGTGAAGGTGAATAAGGAATTATCAACCACAGCAGAGCAGGAGGAGAGACTCAAATTTTCTGGCAAGCAAGAAACCAGCCACAATCCCACCAAGGTAGCTGCAGCCCCAATCAGCGGACCGCTCGGCTAGTGCAGAGCTTCAGGAGCAGAAACCAGGTGAAAGGATTTTCCACTCACACCGGCTGCCTTGCAAAGTCAAGAAACGTGAAGGAGAATACAGACAGGACCAGCGGAGCAGCTCCAGCACAACTCTAGGCACCCTGCACAGCTTCTCTTCCCCAAAACTGGAGAACTCACCCATCCCCCAGCCACATGACCCCCAGCACAGCCAACCAGAACACCAGATCCAGTGAACCAAGCAGCCTGAGTCCACAGTACAACGGAGAGGGATCGACATGGGCTCTCTGCATGGGTGATATTGGAAGCCATCCAAAAGGCAACAGGACCTACTTATACAAACGTACATAGGCCTGCACTGAAGTGCTAATTTCACCTTCCATGTCAGGACAGGTTATGTGTTGGATTTGATTGATGTATTCTTGTCAGCTTTACCATTCTCAAATAAGCTGTATTTTGGTCTGGACTATTTTTGCATTTTATGTTTCCTGATTTATAGGACCTCTGTCTTTTTCTTCTGTCATTACTAGAGACAGGGTCTCATTCAGCCTCAGGTTGACCTGAAACCCATTTCAGACCAGAAATCTCAGCCTTCCAGGTGACAGGATTAAGGGTGGGGGGCAAGAAACACCCTTAGGGCCTTTCGCTTTATTAGATTATCTGTTTGTTTTAATCCCCACTCTTGCATAAATACTCTGTGCTGGTTTTGATTGAATGTGTATATTGCTCAGTTGAAATTTAAAATTTGCCAGTAATTTGCTCCACCCAGCCTTCTAGAATACTTGCACAGCAGGCAAACTCGACACCCAGGGTCACTTCTGCTGTTACTCTGGGAGTAAAATAAGGGCCACACCTGTCACCTTAAACTCCTACCCTGAAAATACATAAAGTCAGATTTAAATGTCTAAATTTACTGCATATATTTAGAAAACCTAACATCAAATTAACTCAAGATGAAAAAAATCTCTACATTATAATATAAGAAACACAAAAATCAAGAAAATACAATTCCACTAAAAATTATAAATCTATCAGAAATGACCTCCAGTAAGACTGTTTTAGATGAAATGCCTGACAAAGATTTTTTTTTAAATGATCATATCTGTGTTCAAAGAAATCAAAGAAAAAAAACTCCAAAAGGAATTCTTCAGTAAGGAAACCAGCTTACTGAAATAAGGAGGGCAGTACAAGACATAAGTAAGGAAAAAGAAATAATGAAAAAATGCTAAACAAAAATACTAGAAATGAAAAACAGAATAAGTCAAATCAAAAACTCTAGTAAGTCTCACCAGTAGAATGGATCAAGAAGACAGAATATCTAAACTAGAAGACCGGGTGGCATAACTAATACAATCCAACAAAGAGAAAGACAAACTAATAGGAATGCATGAATGGAAATTTGGGACACTATGAAGAGATCAAACATAAGAATTAAGGGTATAGTAGAAGGAGAAGAATTTCACTACAAAGGCATAGTAGGTATTTTCAACAAAATCATAGAAGAAAATTTTCCCCAAATAGGGAAAGTGATGTCAATGCATATACAGAAAGCCTATGGAATGCCAAACAAACAAAATCAGGAAAGAACTTCTCACCGTCATATTATAATTAAGCTATAAATCATACAAACCAAAGAAAATACATTGAAAGCAATTAGAGAGAAAAATCAAGTCACACACAAAGGCAAGCTCATCAGAATAACTGTGGATTACTCAATGCAAACTTTAAAAGCCAGAAGGGCTTGGAATGATGTATGCCAAGTTGTGAAATATAACAACTGTCAACCAAGATTACTCTGTCCAGCAAAGCTATCCATCCAAATTGATGGAGATCCGGGCATGGTGGCACACGCCTTTAATCCTAGCACTTGGGAGGCAGATGTAGGAGGATCGCCTTGAGTTCGAGGCCACCCTGAGACTTCATAGTGAATTCCAGGTCAGCCTGGGCTAGAGTGAGACCCCACCTCGAAAAACCAAGAACAAAAAAATAAAACAAATTGATGGAGAAATAAAGACATTCCACAACAAATCAGGGTGAAACAATAAACCAGCTAAACCAGATCTACAGAAAACACTTAAAGAGATCCTGTATGCTGAGGAGAAATAAAAGCACACATATAAGGAAACAGGAATAAATAAACCATGCTCATATAATAGTTAATACAAGAGAGTAAGGAAAAACATAAACAACTACAAAACAAGAAGAATGGCAGGAATATATGCACAGCTTTCAATAATACTTCTTAATCTTTTCTTTCTTTCTTTTTTTTTTTTTTTTTTTTTTTTTTTTTTTTTTTTTTTTTTTTGAGGGAGGGTTTCACTCTAGCCCAGGCTGACCTGGAATTCACTATGTAGTCTCAGGGTGGCCTCAAACTCATGGCGATTCTCCTACCTCTGCCTCCCAAGTGCTGGGACTAAAGGTGTGCATAACCATACCTGGATCAATAATTCTTAATCTTAATGGTCTCAATGCCCCAACCAAAAGACACAGGCTTGCAAACTGGGAAAAAGCAAGATCAGCCAGGCATGGTTGCATATGCCTTTAATCCAGCACTCTGGAGGCAGAGGTAAGAGGATTACTTTGAGTTCTAAGCAACCTTGAGAGAAAGAAAGAAAGAAAGAAAGAAAGAAAGAAAGAAAGAAAGAAAGGAAGGAAGGAAGGAAGGAAGGAAGGAAGAGAGAAAGAAAGAAAGAAAGAAAGAAAGAAAGAAAGAAAGAAAGAAAGAAAGAAAGAAAGAAAGAAAAGAGGTAGGATCCTCTGTTTGTTGTCTCCAAGGAACTTACCTTTTTATAAAAGAAGGAAACTGTCTTAGGGTAAAAGGATGGAAAATGGTATTTCAAGCGAATGAGCCTAGAAAATAAGCAAATGTTGCTAGCCTAATATCTAACAGGATACACTTCAAACCAACATTAGTTAGGAAAAATAAAGAAGGTCGCTTTATATTGATTAAAAGAACATTCCAACTGGAAGACATTACAATTCTAAACATATATGCACCTAACATGGGATCTCCCAATTTCATCAAACAAACATTATTAGAATTAAGGTCACAGACAATACCAAACATAATTGTAATGGGTGACTTCAGTATCCCACTTTCATCAATTGACAGGTCATCCTGGCAAAATAAACAGAGAAACATCTGGATAAAATGCACTCATACAACAAATGGACCTAACAGATATCTACAGATCATTCTATCCAAATGCTATAGAATACACATTCTTTTCAGCAGCACATGGAACATTCTCTAAAATAGACTATAAATTAGAACACAAAGCAAATATTAACAAATACAGGAAAATTGAAATCATTCTTTGCACTCTGTCTGATCACAATGGGATTAAACTACAAATCAACAACAAAAAGTTATAGAGTATATACAAATTCATGGAAATTTAACTGTAGGTTATTAAATGATGAATGGGTCAATGAAGAAATCAAGAAGGAAACAAAAAAATCATAGACTCAAGTAATAATGAGAACATAACACACCAAAACCTTTGGAACACAATGAAGGCAGTCTTAAGAGGGAAATTTGTAGCTTTAAGTGCCTATATTAAGAAATTATAGCCAGGCGTGGTGGCGCACTCCTTTAATCCCATCACTCAGGAGGCAGAGGTAGGAGGATCGCGATGAGTTCAAGGCCACCCTGAGACTCCATAGTGAATTCCAGGTCAGCCTGGGCTAAAGTGAGACCCTACCTCAAAAAAACAAAAAAAAAAAAAAAAAAGAAATTATAAAGGTCACAATTAAACAACTTAGTGCTTTACCTTAAGGCCTTGGGAGAAAAAGAAAGAAGCAAACCAAATATCAGCAGACAGAAAGAAATAATATAGATAAGGACAGAAATTAATGAAAAAGAAAACAAAAAATACAAAGAATCAATGAAACAAAGAGTTGGTTCTTTCAAAGGAATAAACAAAAAAAGAAAATGTTAAACAAAAATGTTAAGTATCTGAAAGAGGAATGTGTTAGGTGAACATGACTAATACATGTTCTCTTTATAAATCACAACTTTCCTTTATACCAATAAATACTCTCGGTAGTATATTTTCAATTTACAATAAAACTAAAGCTGTGGGTGAATCGCTCAATCAGCATAAGCAAGACAGCAGGGTAGGAGTTTGCCACCAAGTATGAGGGCCAGAGTTGAGATCCCAAGCACCCACTTAAATGCCACATGGGCATGGCAACTTCCTTGTAATCCCAGTGCTCTGAAGGTAGAGACAAGCAGCCCCAGCAAACTGGCGAGTTAGTGGAGTCTGCAAGTCCAGGTTCAAGTCAGAGAGGCTGGGTCAGAAAATAAGATGGAGAGCAATTGAGGAAAACACTTGATGTCAACCTCTGACACACACGTGCATACACGCCCATAAACACAAGTCCATACATATACAAATATGCATATACAAGTCATGTACACAACATACACATATCACAAAAGGGTATGCACTTATGTTATATATGCATATATGTATATGTGTGTGACAGGAAACTCATTCAAGTAGGAGGCTTGAACCGTGACTGTACAGAGAAGGAAACACAGACAGTCACAATAGTTCCAGGCTGCCTCACCTCCTAAGCAATCACAGAGTGGACAAGAAAATCATAGGATGTCATGTGTGCCTACCAGATAAGTAGGTAGAAGAAGTTATAGGGTGTCATATGTGCCCACCAGACATGCAGGGAGAAGCAGTCATAGGATGTCATGAGTGTGCACCAGGCATGCAGGGAGAAGCAGATGGTACTGGTGTCCTTTCATGTGACTATAGCCCAGCAGCACCTCCTATCCTTCACCGATGACATAATAAGTTAACAAAACCACTTGAAGTCCTTTGGCCCCAGATAACAAGGTGAAGATACCCATTTCTCTTCCCACTCCATGACCCATCTGCACCCACTGCTGCCTTATGTCTCTAGGTCCTACCACCAGGCCACGAGGCCAGGGGCATATCTAGATGGGCTCAACCATGGGAAGAGGTCAGAGGCAGGACGGGAGAGAGTTTAAGCCACTCTCCCCAATGTATCCCTCTTTCTTTCTGGCCCAGCATCCCGTTCTACCCAGTCATGGTCTCTGTGGTGGCACCTGCTGAACAGTGAGTGAAAAGTGCAAAGCACTTCAGGCCCCACACAGCACAGGTCCGTCTCGTACAGTTCTGCAGCTGCACAAAGCGTGTTGTTTATGTGCTAAAGAGCCAACAGAGCAGCAATAGCACCTCGCTGGGTAGTGGTGCCTCCTGCTGGGGGGACGAGAGGAAGGAGTCAAGGAGGGCTCCACACGCGGCAGCCGTCTGTCTCCAGAGCTGCCCTGCGCATCAGCTCCTCTTCCTCCTGCTCCCCAAGCCATCCTCACACATCAGGCGTGTCACGGTGCATATTCATTATGTGATAAAACTCAATTTTAAAAAGATAATCAAGGTTTTCTTCAGAACAAAAACTCCATTATTTCAACAGTCACCATGCTAAAATTTTTTAAATATGCAAAATGATGTTTTTACAGAACTTCCAAAAATTAAAAATTTGCAAACAGAAAAGTAAAGGTCCAAACATTTTAATGGTCTTATTCACGAGAGTAACATTTATTAAAAGAAATAATTAGCCCAATAAATTACAACTTTTTAAACAATGCCTCATGAAAAAGTATGTACTGAAGCATCCAGTACAAATATTAATTTGCTAAGAAAAGTGGAGCTTGGGCTAGGGAGATTGCTCAGTGGGAAAAGTGTTTGCTGTGCAAGCCTAATGGCCCACGCTCAGATTCCAGGTTTCTAGTGCCATCTGTAATCTCAGCATGCCTACAGAGAGAAGGGAGGCAGAGGCAGGAGAATTCCAAAGTTCACCAGCCAGCTAGCCTGGCAAACATAGCTGCAGATAACAGCACACCCTGCCTCAAGGCAGGGTAGAAATTGAGGGCCGGTACTCACGGCTGTCCTCTGACCACCACACGCACGCTGTCTTAGGCACACATCCACATTCACACACAAACACCTACACAATACAAAACAAGAAAAGAGGAGCTGTATATTTTATGTCAGAACTTAGAACATGGTGAGTCTGACTCTCTAGGCTTGAAGTTAGAGAGGATAAAAGGGGGACATGGAAAAGAAGAGAAAGGGAGGGATGGAGGGTGGAGAGAAGACAAGGTGGACAGAGGAGCAGGGGGGGAAACAGCCCTTGTTGCCTGTTGCATGAGGGGGACACCATGAGGCCATGTCTGAAAGGAGATCTCCAGAGAGACAAGTGCACAGACAGGGATTCTGGGATGGACACACAGAGGAGCAGCCCACAAGCTGGAGGGGACATTGAGTGTTTAAAGTCTGTCACAGGACAGCACCTGCCTGCATCACAGGGTCACTGCTGGGATCTGTATCTGAGATTCCTGAGTTGTCCTAAATTCTTATGTGAGCACCCAGACAATGCACGGAAGATATTCCACTTCGAGTCTGGGGAGTAAGAGATGATGTGTGCACTGCACAATGCCCGGGACACACAGCCCAGAGAGTGTTCACTGTGTCACAAGGCCACGGGGCTGGGCAGAGAGGTGGGATGTGTTATCCAATTTTAACATTGCCCTGCAAGAGATAAGGGCTCCTGAAGGACCCAGAGTAAGGGTGCATTCTGGGCTTGTCATAGGCTAAGGTAGGAGTGGATGTGAATGAGCTGGCTGCAAGAGGGCCACAGAGGGAGCTACAGAGAGGATGTGGAGGTTAGAACCAGTGCCCTGAAGCCCTGGTTTCTGACGTGGAAAATCCTTGTGATGGCTGAAGGCCATCTTGTCCTGGGTTGACTTGTGTCCCCCAAAGGAATATATTGACATCTTACCTGTAAATAGCTTGTCACCTGACCTAATTTGTAAATAGGGCTGTTGCAGATGTAAAGTTAAGATGAGGGCGTGAGAGGCTGGAAAGATGGCTGTGCAAATGAAGCGTTTGCCACCCAAGCACGGGGCCCTAGGTCCAGACTCCCAGGATCCGCATAAGACGCCAGCGACACCAACACGTGTCCATAATACCAGCAGTGGAAAGACAGAGACAGGTCACCTCTGGGACTTGCTGGCCAGCTTGTTTAGTGCAACTGATGAGCTCCAGGTTCAGTGAGAGGCTGTCTCAAGGATTACGATAGACAGCAAGTACAGAAGGCGCCCAATTCTGACCTCTGAGCCCCCCCCCACACACACTACATACACATGCAAAGCAAAAGGGAAAAACGATGAGACTGAGGGTGTGCCCTTAATACACAATGGCCAGTGTCCTAAGACCAGGAGGCCAGCAGACCAGGAGAGAGGCACCCCCAAGAAGATGACTCCATGCCTGTGGTAACAGAAAGTCCCTTCAGGGTAGAATGATGGCAAGAGAGGCAAGGAAAGCACCCCCCACCCGCCCCCCCCCCAAAAAAAAAGCCCTCAGAGAAGCAGCAGCCCTGCGCCTCTGGCCTCCAGAACTGAGACAATAAAGAACTGTTGTCTGAGTTTGCTGAACTTGGTGGCATTAGGCACTGGAACCTAGAATGCTCTCATGGACTGTTCCCAGGTCTCAAAGCTGCTTCCGGGAAGCTTTACTCAACAAAGGGCCAGCCCCGCACACAACAGTGGACTTAGGATTTAGGATCATGATGACGTGAGGGCATGCCTCTACAGCCATTCTGTTTTCACTGCCGGGACGGTACGTCACAGATCAGGTAAACAGTCCAGGTGTGGTGTTTTGAACATGTGGTGTCCCACCATAGCCTCACGTGTTTGTGATTAAGTCTGTACTTAATCCTCAGCTGGTGGGGCCTTTGGGAGGTGGAGCCTTGCTGGAGGAGGGGTGTCAGTAGAGGTAGACCTTGAAGTTAATTAGTCCAGCCCTATTGGGTGTTCACCAGCTAGCTAACCTGAACTACTTCCACCCAGACATGTGATGGTGCGAGCCAGCTTCCTGCTCATGCCATGCTTTTCCTGTCACGATGAAACTGTCCCTTGAGACTGCAAGCAGAAATAAACTGTTTCCTCCCACCAGCTGCTTGTGCTTAGGTGTTTTGTTTTGTTTTGTTTTTTTCCGGGCAACTACAAGGTAACTGCTACCCCAGGCTTCAGGCTACAGCAGTCTGCCACCTCTGTGTGTCCTGACCCTGTTGAGGGCTGCCCGGGCTGAGCAGGGGTGTTCCCTAGATGAGCAGTATTAAGCACATAGCTGACTTACAATATTTGCAACTCACAATATATTTATCAGGATGAATGTGGTCCTGTCAAAATTGAGAAGTCTGTATCTTTATAGAATTCAGGTCATACCACAGATGTAGCTTTTCCAAAATTCATGGAGTTTTCTTTCATTTCTTGAATGTGTATAAGTGTGTGTTGTGTATATGTGCGTATGCATGTTTATATGTGTGTGGATGCACTGTGTGGGGCGTGCATGAGTGTGTGTGCATGTGTGAGTTGACCAAGGGTCAATGTCTCCCTTAGTCACTCTCTACCTTCTTATTGAGACAGAGTCTCACTGAACCTAGAGCTCACCAGTTCTCTAGACTAGTGAGTGAGCTCCAGGATCCTCCTGTCTCTGCCTCCCCAGAACTGGCATTACAGGTGTGCACCACTACATCTGGCATTTTACGTGGATGCTGAGGATCTGAACTCCGCTCCTCACTGCTTGTGTGCCAATCACTTTACTCACAGACCCTCAAACCATTTTCTTTTATTTCCTACCTCCAGTCAGTGACCCCAGGAGGACAGATGAGACCCTAAACATCTCTGAAGCACCAATGAAGTCAGCTCCTCTGTGCACACATCACAGCCAGAAGCCATTGCTGTTCCCTACTTCTATTTAAGTTTGAAATGCAGTCTGTGTCAAAAATCTGTGTGTGTATAATGAAGCCGTGATGTTGCACTGTGGAGCTGTGGGTTATGTGCATTTAGCAGCACCTGGACATAGCTCCTGTGCCCTGGTACCCAGACCACACCGATACGGGACTCCTCAGTCACCAGGAAGAGGGGCCTTGCAGCTACTGCCATTTCCTCCCTGTCTCTACTCCCTGATGAAGGCCAGAAAGTGGGGGCACTTGAAGCCCCTCAGAAGCACACAGGACCTTCTTCTCCCATAGAAGTTTCCCAAAAGAATCTCAGGAGCTCCCTAACACTAACTCCCACCAAGTCTCTCCCGTGTTGTGGTAGGGGACCACTGCCCTCAACAGAAGGTTCCTTTAGGTTGACTTTTGGTCTCCTACTATGTAGCTTTGCCTATATGTCCTTGTTGAATGCTTCACAGCATCCAGTAGAAATGATTTCTATATCCTGTAGTCCAGGAGCCCAGGCCAGATGGAGAGCACACAGCGTGGTTAGGACAGCCAAGGAGCAGAGCGCACTGTCTCATGTCGTGTTTCATGTTTTGCCCTTCAGTGTGGGACAGGTCATCCCTCAAGATCCCTGACAGGATCCTGTGGCCAACATGACAAACTCAAATTTCTCCCTACTCCACATGTGTGGAAGTAAATAGTTGTTCTACTAGAAAATATAGATAAGCAGAGTGTAAAGCTTAGATAGGTAGATGATAGACTTTATAAAGTAAAGTTCCAAAAAGAAAGAAAAGTAAGAGAGAGGAAGGAAAGGAAAGGAAGAAAGGGAGGAATGAAGGAAAGAAGAAAGGAAAGGGAAGTGGAGAGAGGAGAAAGAAAGAAAGAAAAGAAAGAAAGAAAGAAAGAAAGAAAGAAAGAAAGAAAGAAAGAAGGATGAAAAGAAGAAAGGAAGGGAGGGAGAGAATGCTTCCCTTCCATGCTGGAAGAGTCTTGAACCATGAATTTGGGGTCACCCTAGCTGCCTTGGTCTGGAAAGAGGGACCTAGAGGACGGAGTCACAGATACATGTTGGCAGTGAGACGCGAGGCAGGAGGCAAACTGGTCAGATGGGTCCCACGTCCCCAGCCCCTGTACTGTGCTCTGTGTAGCTGCAGGGCTCATCCATCTGACCCTGTCTCTATCGAGTGTGGAGTGCAGAAGCTCTCACAGAAAATCTCCACTGAGAGACCGAAATAATGACCATTTGACTGGATTTCCCAACTCTGGAATTTCAATTTACTGTGGGTGTTTGTTTTGTTTTGGTGTGATGTGCTGTGTGTGTGTGTGTGTGTGTGTGTGTGTGTGTGTGTATGCGTATGATGTGATATGTGTGTAGTGCATAGGCACGTGTGTGCAGAAGTGCACACCCCATGCACATGTGTACAGAGATCAGAAGAGAACCTGGGGTGTTCTCTTTTCACTCATCCACCTATCCCCTTGACACAAGAGTATCTCACTCAACCCAAGCTGCCTTTTTGACGTTTTTTGGTTGGTGGGTCCCAGCGGTTCTACAGACTCCATCCCCAGCCCCACAGGGCTGAGGGTAGTGACATGGACACGCATAACTATGACCATCTGGGGATCAAAAGAGCAGGCCCAGGCCCTCATGCTTGCACAGCAAGAGCTCTTACCCACTAAGCCCTCTCCCTGACCCTTTTCGCTTTGTTTTTAATCAAGCCCTTTGATTGCTAATGACACCCTCTTTCCACTTTCTATACTCCATCTGTCTTAGTCTCCTTAGCTGCTTATTGTGTTAATCTTCTCATGCCAAGGCCTTGTTAGGATATTCTGTCACTTCTGGTTCGGGGGGAGGGCGGTGAACTCCAGCGCATTCTTTGCTGCCAGCCCCTCTGTATGGGGTATTTTTCTTGCCACTATTAACCAAATACCTGAGAGAAGCAACTTGAGGGAGGAGCAATTTGGCTCACAGTTTCGGAGAGCAAAGCAGGGCATACAGGCTTGGTTCCCTGCAGTGGAAGCCCAGAGTGGCTTGTTCTCATGGCAACAGACAGGAAACAGAAGCGAGCATAACCTCAGACTCAGACCAACACGCACCACAATTGACCTTGTCCATGCTTGATAATGCTTGTATCAGCTGCTATCCTCAGAGTGGCCCTGACTCTCTACGATAAAGAGGTGTTTCTATGAGATAGTCTTAGGCATGCATCACGTGTGTGCTGGCTCTGGAAGGGACTGGACCTGGTTCCTTACCTCAGGGCATTTTCCTGTAGCACAGTACACAGCGAGCAGTTAGGCCTTGGAGCTCCCACTGCCTGGGAGACAGTTTCTGCCCGAGACAGCTTATCTCCATCAGCTCCTCAGAGTGAGTGGCAGTGTCCTCCTTCCTGTCATAGCTCAGGGGGCCCTTCCATGCTCTAAGCATTTTGCAGAGTATAAGTCTAAGTTACTTTCAACTGGGTTCTCCAGTCATCTTTGGAGACGCAGCAGAGGCACTGAAGCCCAGCTCCCAAGCAGGTGATAGATCCCATGGCCTGACAGTAAGCACTGAGAACTGCCTTTTCTACAAAGCACCCACTCCTCCTGTGGGCCCATGGGGAACTCAAGAAGGATGTAAGCCCAGCACTTTCTGCTTGCATCCGTCTCGAGGCATCTTGCTGTCAGATTTCTCAGTCTGTTCCAAACCCCCCAAACATACTCTCCACTCATCATCCATACCTTCCCCCCATCTTGCATTCCAGAGACTAGAAGACTGCCCTAAGAACATCCTTCCCTCAAGGGACTACTGACGCTATCCCTAAGCATCAGGGAGCCAGAACCTACAGACCAGGATGATTATCCATGAAGACGGGGCCACATATGCAGCTGGAGTCACCTCCTGGAACCAGACGGTACCCTTAAGCAATAAGGACTTCCTCAAGTCACTGTGCAGGGCCAACGCTCAGACAATGATCAGCCAGACCCCATCTTGGCCAGGACCATGTACTCAGGCAGACCTCTCACCCTCTGCCTCGTCTCTTCCTTTGTTTAATTAAACCTAGAGCACATGTCAAAACCCTAAAGGCAGACTGAGGTCAGCGGATTCCTTCATCTGCCTCTCTTTCCATGGTGCCACGTTGCCCAAATCTCCTTTCTCTGCCTATCAGCATTGTTCCTCTCTTTAGTTAGTGTTTCGGGATAGGTGGCCAAGCCCAGCATATCAGTTAGTTTCTCATTGCTGGGACAAAATGCCCGACCAGAAGCAACTTACAGAAGGAAAAGGGTTTCTTTCATACAGTTTGCAGTTCTGAGGGCAGGGGCCATCGCCGCGGGGGAAGCATGGCGGAAGCAGGAAGCCAGCGCCAGTCACACTGTCATATCAGCAGGGAGCTGGTAGAGAGACCAACGCCTAGTGGGGCTGGACTATAGCACCTCCAGTGACACGCTCCTCCCAGTGAGGCTCCCCTTCCTAAAGGAAGTTCCATGATCTTCCAGAACAGTGCCACCAGCTGGGTATGAAGTATGCAAACACAGGAGCCTACGGGGAGCATTACATTCAAGTCACCACACCCAGCTTCTGGCGTCTGGCAGAGCCCAGGCTTTTACCCCAAGCCTCCAGTGACGCCTGCAATACACACCAGTTGCCCGCCTGAGCTCTCAGACGGCCGAGCACCTGGGGAGTCCCCAGCACTGCTTCTAAACCCATGTACTTGTTTAAAAACATAAATGCTTTCTTTATTAAATAAATAAATGCTATTTATTATTTTTCCTTGAACCATTTTGTAAACATATGGGTAAAGAGAAAGGGGTTCCTCTACTTAGCTCTTTTCACAGTTTTCTAATTACCTGTTGCTGTGTAAGAAACCATCACCAAATTCAGGGACTGAAGTCATCCGTAGACTTTGTCCTTGCTTATGACTGCACGGTCTGGGCAGGGCCCAGCCATGGTGGTACCATGTTTGGCAAGGGCAGCTGCAGGGGCACTGGAGGACCGCTTTGGAGGCGGCAGGAGGCACGTCGATGGGAGGAGGAGCTCCGCGGGGCTGTCAGCCGGGCCTCACGTCCTCGCCTTGTGGAGCACACCTGCTCACAGTGTGAGGGCTTGGGCCCGAAGCCAGCACTTCCAAGTACAGAAGGTAGAAGCTACCAGTCTATTAGCAACTGTGCTGGAAAGCTGGTGGAGTGTCATTGTGCCATCTTCAGTGCCTGCTGCTAACACGGAGCCTGAGCAGAGGCACTCCCACACCTCCTATGGGCACAGCTGTGGGCTTCACAGTGCCCTCTTGCCTACAAGTGCAGGACTCCAGGATTTTCTACCCCCTCTAGATGTTTAAACCACTTCTCACTGGATGGATGTGAGAGTCCCACAGCCCTCCCTTCCTCTACAATATCCCCCTCCTTTGTAAAATAATGTGCCCCATGCTTAGGATAGGATCCTGCCTTCATCCCAAAGCAGCCTCTGACGGCCCATCGCTTGATTCCTAGCTGATTAGATCGGTTGCGGTTTTTGCAGCCTCTTTGTATGCACTGGCGAAGTCTACCTCCTCCCGCCCCACGGGGAGGGGGTTGAGATATTTTAAGAGCATCTTTCAATCATTCTTCAAATCGCATGTCAGAGGAGAGGTACACTTCTCATAAATATGTATTAACGTGGAGCATTTTAAGATGGTTGGATCATTTTACATCCTTATACATGTCTTCTTCAATTAATTTTGAGTTCTGAAAGAGCTTCTTAGTCATTAATTACAATTAAGTCCACCAATTGCCATGCTGCCGCGTTCTTGACCCCCTCCCCAAAGCCTGATCAATCCGCATGATGGATGCCACCTCGCAATGGTCCATGAGGTGGTAAACAGCTCAGCAACCCCTGGAGTCGCAGACGCCATCAGAAGCTGTTGCTGGCCTTTAATGGATGTCCTAGAATTTGCCCTTAGCAGTGAACACTTCACAGTGAGCCACTCACAGCCCTCAGTGGGACGCTGAGGCTCAGGTGCGCGTGCCAAGGCTGACAGAGGCAGCAGCTGTGTAGGAAGAGTCAGGGGGACCGAGCAGAGGCCCCCAAGCACAAAGCAGGATAATTATGAAGCAAGCTGCTCTCAGGCTACTGGCAGGCAGGTTGACCCGCATGCTGACGGGATGCCGTGGCCTGGACAGAGTGAAGCTGGGGTGCACCTGGCACCCTGGCCAGTCCATCTCCCCAGGGCTCAGTGCAGGGGTTCGAGCACCCACTGCTTGTTGTACAGAGAAGCTGAAGCTGAGAAGGTGCCTCTGGGGGGTGAGGACCCAGCTCTGGAGCAGCACACCGGCTCACCAGGCGGTCCAGGCACACACGACGCGCCTCCATCTCCCCGCCTGCTCTGCTCAGCGCTGGAGGGTCATTGTGGGAACCTCGTGCCCCACTGCGTCTTCTCTGAGACCTGCTCCCTGGCAGGTGACCAGTGTGCCTCCTCTTTGCTTGCTCGCCACATGCCAAAGACTGGACATCCCCATGACAGCCACGTCCGGGGTGGAGTTGTAAACCTTTTTCTTTAAAGACTATATTTTACATTCCTATTGGCCTATTTCCCTGATGAATTTAAATGCAAAGATCCTGAACAAAATCCTCGCAAACCGAATCCAACAACACATCAAAAGCATTATCCACCTTGACCAAGTGGGATTCATCCCAGGAACTCAGGGGTGGTTCAACATACGGAAATCTGTCAATGTAATACACCACATAAACAAGGTTAAACATAAAAACCACATGATCATTTCGATAGATGCAGAAAAGGCCTTTGACAAGATACAACATCACTTCATGATCGAAACATTGGAGAGAATTGGCATGGTTGGTTTATATCTTAACCTAATAAAGGCAATATACAAAGCTCCAAAAGCCCAAACAATACTTAATGGAGAGAGACTGGAGGAATTCCCATTAAGATCAGGAACAAGACAGGGTTGTCCACTCTCACCTCTGCTTTTCAATATAGTACTGGAAGTCCTAGCTCAAGCAATAAGACAGGAGAAGGAAATAAAAGGGATACAATTTGGAAAGGAAGAAGTTAAGTTAGCTCTATTCGCTGATGACATGATTGTATATGTAAGAGACCCGAGAGACTCCATCCCAAAACTCCTGAAGGTGATTAACTCCTATAGCAAAGTAGCAGGATACAAAATCAATGCACAAAAATCAGTAGTCTTCCTATATGCAAATGACAAAGATACAGAGAAAGGAATAAGGGACATAGTCCCATTTTCAATAGCAACAAAAAAAAATAAAATACCTTGGAATAACGTTAACTAAGGAAGTGAGAGATCTATACAACGAAAACATAAAAACACTCAAAAAAGAAATTGAGGAGGACTTGAGAAAATGGAAAGACCTCCCATGTTCCTGGATAGGCAGAATTAATATTGTGAAGATGACAATCCTACCAAAGGCAATATACAGATTTAATGCAATTCCGATTAAAATCCCTACAGTGTTCTTCACAGAGATAGAAAAAATGATCCCTTTGGCTCATTTTTTAAACTATCTGTCCATTTCTTCCCAATGTCCTGTTTTATGAACTGGATTCCTTTGACTTGTTGAAACTCTTCCATACACTCACAGCATGGACTGGAGACCAGCAACTCTCCATGAATGCCCAGGGCCTTTCGTGCCAGACTGGGACTTCTGGGACATCCATTCTCATGGACTGCAGCATCTATTGGGTGCTCAGACTCTCCAGCCCACAGCCAGCCATTGTTGGACCACCCAGCCTGTGTCCTGTAGGCCAACCTAATAAACCTCCTTTGTAACCCATATTAATTCTATCAGTTCTATTCCTCTAGAGAACCCTGACTAACACAGGGCCCTGAGGACTTAAATAGCTGGAGCTTTCTGCGGAGTACAAGTGCTGCCATGCATTTATAATTTCTGATACACGCTGTCTATTACTCCTGCGTGTTTAAGGCAAGCGAATGTCAATGCTATCAACTCATTTGCCTGGATGGACTACAAGTCATAAAAACATATCCAGTGCACACGAAGCAGTAGTGGAAATTCCAGCATCTGCAGTGTCCCGTGAGGTGCAGGCATCATCCTTGGGTCTGTAGGCCTCTGGGGGAGGTTTTGAGTTTGCTCCTCACAGCCATCCTGTGGCTGCACATTCTCTTCCCCATTCCACGGGGAAGAGACAGAGGCTCACAGCGCACCGCCACAAAGGAGAGACTGGATTTGGCTCTGTTTCAATCAGAGCCATAGTCAAGCTTCAGGAACCCTTGGTTTTCAGGCAGACCAACCATAGGCAACCACAAGCCACAAGTCCGACCACAATGCAGACAGAGGTGACAAAGAGAGGCAGCGAGCCAAGCACAGCAGGCAGAAATAACTGCAGTGCCTCCTTCTCTAGCCCACTGTGTTAAACAGGGATGCTCTGAGAGTTCGAGACTCCAACTTAAGACCTGCTAGGAACAATCTGAATCTGTTACACAACAGACTGCAGAACTGGCATTGTTTGGCAAGGGTTGCTGCTAGACACTGTTGTGGTTTGGAGACGGTTACCACCAGACCTCATCAAGTGAAGAGCTGAGAAGTAGAGAAGAAAATGGCTTTGTTAAGAAAGGGGTTCATGGTAGTACTGTGTATAACAGAACCATAGCAATGCTGGAAACATCCAGGCCCCGTGCTGTGCTCCCATGCATCTCTTCTGATAGGTCTCAGGACACTTACCCACGGCCACCTTACCTCACATTCCACAGTCATTAAAAACTGTCACCCTGACACCAGCAGGATGGAGAAGGCTATGGTGAGAGGGAAGAAGTCAGCTCACTCAGTGGGTGGTGGACCTCTAGACTGAGGTCCACTTGCTCACCGAGCTGTGTCAGGAAACAGAGCCCAGCAGAGGCAGATGGGCTGAGCCACTCACACAGAGATCTGAAGGGCCAAACCTTCACCAGGGTCAGCAGGGCCAGAGGTGGACTGAGGACTAGTGACTCAGAGATGTTGGTGGTCAGGTCACTCCCAAGTCTTCTGGGAGTTGTGATGGTTACTATGGGCTGTCACCTTGACAGGATCTAGAATCAACTAAAAGACAAACACCTGGGCATGTTTGTGATGAAGTTTCTAGATTAGGTTAATTGAGGTAGGAGAAACTACCCTAACTATGGGTGGCACCATTCCCACAGGCTGAGACCCTGGACTGAATGGAAAGGACAGAGCAGGCTGAGCTGCAGCATGCGTCGCTGTCCGCAGGGGTCACGTGATCAGAGGCTTCATGCTCCTGACACCATGCCCTTCCCACCATGATGGACTGCACCCCTTGGACTGTGAGCTCCAAGTCCACCTTTGTCCCCTGAAGCTGCTCTTCATCAGGCATCTTATCACGGAACGATGAAGTGAGTTATACCTGGAGGTGGGCCACTCCCAGTGTGCAGCACTGGTAGTGGTCTGGGGACAGGTTAGGTGGCTTTGGGGGAGCACATCTCCTTGGTTGAAGTGGCCTTGATGGTGAAAGGAGCTGGGCTCACGGCCCTCCCCCTGCTTTTCCCTAGAAATTCTCATTCCCACCCCACCTCTGGGCTCAGACATCTAATAAGACAGCACATGGGGCCCCCCCTCAAAGTCGGCGGCCGTAGAGCCCCAGCTAAGGTAGGCCCGTGGGGACTACCAGACCCACGTTGGCTGGCACTATACCTAGTTCCTGGAGAAACTTCCAGCACCCAGCAGAGACCACAGTCCCTGCCTGGCATGAGCCACATTGCGCTGAGCAGTGACCACACTGTGAGGCCTTAGGTGGGATGTCCGCAAGCAGAGCAAGGTGTAGGGAAGAGGGGACAGGAACTCTCATATTCCAAGGATGGACAAGACACCTGATGCCACTGAGGCAACTGGTGTGATGATCTCACTTTGCAAAGAAGAACAGACAGAAATGCCTCCGCCAATGGGCACAGCGAAGGAGAGAGCACCAGGCTGCAAGCCTGGCTCAGCTTGGCTCTGTGTGTGCCTTCACCGTAGCGACCAAGGGGGGACACCGAAGGCTGCAGGTGTCCAAACCTACAGCCCTCCATTCACAAGCTGGCAGTCCCATTCCTAGGTGGACAAGCTTGGGCTCTGCCCTCTTCCCGACCTCATCCCGCTGGCCTCCGGGGCAGGGGACACACAGGCTACAGAGGGTGACACACAGAGCCCCCGGCCACCTCAGGAGTGGCAGTGATTATGTAATCAGAATACCAGGGGTCATATTGCTTGTCACCACAAATGCCAGTGGGCAGAGATGAGAACTGAGGTATGTTTTATTTAGGAAGCTGATAAGGTCTCACTCCAGCCCAGACTGACCTCGAATTCACTATATCATATCAGGATGGCCTCGAACTCATAGCAATTCTCCTACCTTAGCCAGCTGAGTGCTGGGATTAAAGGCAACGTGCCTGGCCCAAGATTCTTTCTTCCTCATCTTCAAGATGAAGATGAAAGGGCGCCCCTGGGTCAGGCTGGCCAAGCCATTAAGTGAGAGAGTATACCTGAGCGGCCAGGCCAGAGGAGCAGGTCTGAAAATACTGTCACTTCCCTGTACTGTCCGTGTGTGGATGAGAAGAGCAGATCCATGGCAGAGGCCCAGATGGCGGCGGTCAGGGGCACGGCAAGACCAGTCTTGGCTCTCTTCCCAGCCCAGTGAGGCTCACAGAGGTGCACTCTCCGTGTGTTCACACAGCAGTTTGGAGGCTTTGCAGGGCCCACACACATGCAGGCTCTACTGGGTCAGGAGGCAGGATGCGGTGGACCTGCGGGGTCATGGGAGCCTAGAGGCTTCTGCAGAATTGAAGCTCTTGGGTTGAGGATGGAGCTTAGTGGCAGAGCAGTGGCCTAGTATTGCTAAGGCCCCGGATTCTATTTCTAGCGCCATGAAGAAAGAGCTGCAGCTCGGCTCTTCCATTTGCTTCACAGTCTCTCGTCAGCCACCACCTGGATTCCTCAAAGTCCCTCTGCGACACAGAATCTTGCTGTGCTTATCCAAAAGCTTACCTAGAGAGTGGTGCCACTAAGACCTTCAAGCCCTCCCCAGGGAGGTGCCCTGAGTCCCCTGGGTGGTGTTGGTAGACAACAGCACCTCTAAATCCATGGATCAGAGGCTACAGGCCAGTGCTCAGCCACACAGACATGCTTTGAGCGGTTAAATCCCAGGCGCATCCTGATATCCCAAAATAACCAGCAGCCACTTCTGAGCAGGCTACTTGGTTTCCAGTCAAACCGTGGCCATCCAACGGCTGCCCGAACTAGAGGAGTGAGACTCAGGCAGGTTCAGCCACTCACAGCAAATCCCTGGTCACTATGAGCCAATTTTCCCCATTCACAGGTCCCCATGGTACCTCGTGCATGTTTCTAGTAGCTCTGCTTGGCAAAGCTCCTTGTGGTTCAACACCACAGTGGGACAGAAAGAGTACATACATGCTCTTGGGTGGGGCTCACTTTGCTGGCAGGAGAGGGGTCGATAGAGAGACTGGAAAGAATCAGCCGTGTTTTCACAGTAATGTCTGGCCAAGACAGCAAGGAAGCCCTGGTGAGCATCCTGGCCTTGTTGGGACAGCAAAGACCTGAAATGAAGTGTGGGGACACACCGCCCTGGCAGCCTTCTCAGAGAATGCAGGTGTCATATTATCATACCCACACCTGAAGTTGAATGCAAGGGAGCATGTGATCAGCTCAAGTCCTCTAAAGACAGACTGAAATGTGAGTTTCTCTGGAAGAGGGTAATGTTGTCCTAGGCCTCCTGCCATTCCTACAAGCAGCTCTAGAAAACAGCAACGACATGGACAACGAGGAGCAAAGGGTGCGGAACATGACCAAACCCAGCGGAAAGCCTGGCCATGGAAGGAATCAGAGGAGTCTGGACACTGAAGTTGCCAGCACAAGGCCTTAGCAAAACCAACTTTACAATGTTCCAATAGATCAAACAGAAATTCCAACGTAAGAGGGATAACTTCTTGAGAATAGAAGTTCTAAACCTGAAAAGTCCAATCACCAAAATAAACAAAGTAGATGGATTTTAGAGCAGACACAACATAGGTGGAGAGAGAATTTGTGAAATGGAGGATGCATTCAAATGAAGTATGCAGGATGAAGACCAGGGGCCCAGCACGCTGGAGGCCACAGAATGGGAAAGCGTGAGACGCTCACAATTGGAGTTTTAAAGGGAGCTGGTAGGGCGAGTAAATCAGAAAGAACATTTTGAAAACTTTGTTGTCAACCTCTGAACATATAGACAATATGCCATGATCATAAACCCCTCCCAGCACCCTCTGTTTTCTCCCTCCCAGTCTTCCTCCACTTAATCCCTTCTTTCCGAGCAATACCTCATCTGCTTTGATGTCAGCATTTCCCCCTCATATTACGCAGGTCTTGCATCAATCACTGAGAGGTCATGAATGCCATGACCACTATGTGTCAGAAGAGGGTATTGCAAAGCACTCTTCTCCCCTTCCTTTGGCTCTTACATTCTTTCTACCGCCCCTTCCACTACAGTCCCTGAGCCGTGGAGGACGTGATAGAGATATCTCAGTAAGTGCTGAACTCTTAGCACTGTCACTTCTTCTCAGCACTTTGATGAGTTTTGAGTCACCCCCAGTAGTCACCATCATCTGAAAAGAGAAGCTCAGCTCCAGCTTGATTTCTCAGTGACCTGCAGCCCAAGCTTGTGCAGCAAAGCTTGTAAAGTCGGGTGGGCAACCAGGAGCCTTGGCAATAGCCCATCATGTTTTAGGAGCATCAGGGGCCTACCTGACCAGTAACT
This sequence comes from Dipus sagitta, assembly GCA_036346955.1. Taxonomy (NCBI): domain Eukaryota; kingdom Metazoa; phylum Chordata; class Mammalia; order Rodentia; family Dipodidae; genus Dipus; species Dipus sagitta. The sequence continues at coordinate 5,320,111 of CM070777.1, read as the reverse complement.
CTCTGGATGGTATCCCACCCCTGGCACTTAAATTTTCTTGTAATAATCTATGGCTTATGGGCATAGCATTATCTATCCCCACAGGATACTTCTGCCCAAACTACTTTGGGTTTTTTTTGTTTTTTTGTTTTTTTTTTTTTTTTTTTTTTTTTTTTTTTTTGAGGCAAGCCCAAAAGACTGCCATTTTTATGTGAGAGTGAGAGATAGAGAGTGTGAGAGAGAAAATTGGTGCACCAGGGCCTCCAGCCACTGCAATCTAATACCAGATGTGTATGCCCCCTTGTATACATGTGAAACCTTGCATACTTGCATCATTGTGCATCTGGCATATGTGGGACCTAGAGAGTTGAACATGAGTCCTTAGTCTTCGCAGGCAAGTGCCTTAACTGCTAAGCCATCTCTCCAGTCCTCCTTTTTTTTTTAAAAAAAAATTTATTTATTTGAGAGTGAGAAAGAGGCAAATAGGTAGAGAGAGAAAAAGAGAGAATGGAGGCTCCAGGGCTTTTAGCCACTGCAAACAAACTCAAGAGAGTATGCGCCACCTTGTGCATCTGGCTTACCTGGGTACCGGGAAATTGAACCTCAGTTCTTTGGCTTTGAAGGCAACTGCCTTAACCACTAAGCCATTTCTCCAGGCTGAACCCTCCTTTTTTATCATATATATTATATAGCTAGTGTAGTAGTCTTCCATATGGCTTATTTATAGCATCATCAATTGTGATTAATCCTATTTCTACTCTCTCCTCTCCTCTATCTCCTACCCTTAGGCCATTCCCCCCTAGCATTCTGCCCCTCTACGATGCCCTCCTCTTAAGCCATCCTCTACCCCTCTCTCATAGCTCATTTCTAGCTTTCTAGCCTCTAGTACTGACTTCTACTCCAAAATTTTGAAAATATTATAGCTGAGGAATTTTCAGAGTGGAAGAAAGACAGCAGCCCCCAGGAACAAGACCTCTACAAACTTTGATCGAATAGAAACCCCACCAAGTTCATTCACAGCAAAATTGTTGGCAACCATGCCAAAAGGATTTTTTAATGGGGAAAAAAGACATGCTCTTCAGGGGCAGCTGTTAAGGTGACCCCTGACTTCTCACAGAAATGGCAAAAATGAAGGCACATTAAATGACAGGTGTAAAGCACTAACGGGAAATAACGTACCAGTGAGTAATTAAGACTGAATAAAGACTTTCTCATTCAAACGAAACAGAGAACGCTCCACCACTAGACCCCACTAAAGGAAAATCTGAACATATCCTAAAAGCAGGGGTAAAGAGTAAACAGCAATTTAAAAAAAAAATAAGGCCCAACAATCCTAGATGCAAGACATTGAAAAAGACACTAATAACAAAGGTGTGTGTATGTGTTGAAAATTATGTCTTACTGGGCTTTAATTACAAACAAAATTGAAATATAAAGCAGGGAAATAATAAAAAAATTTAAAAGGAGGCTGAAGAGATGGCTCAGCAGTTAAAGGTACTTGCTTGCAAAACCTGACAGCTCAGGTTCAGTTCCCCAGTACCCATGTAAAGCCAGATGCACAAAGTGGCACATGGATCTGGAATTTGTTTGCAATGGAAATAGGGTCTCTCTCTCTCTCTCCTTGCCAATAAATAAGAAAATTTAAAAATCATTGAAAAATAGACAGCATTCCCCTACAAATAAATTGAACTTATGTGTTCGCCACCAGAATAAGTGAACATTTGACTTTAACAACTGGATAATGTCTGTTACAATATTCTGAGTCACACTAAAAGAATATTACAATAGTCTAAATAGTCTACACAAAACATAGAAATATAAAATCCATAAATGGTAATAAAAGGGAAAGCTGGCATGTGAAATGATCAGGGTCAGTAGGGAACATTCTATTAACTCAGACCCAGGCAAGTAGTCATTGGATCGGGTGCAAACAGACTAACACTCCAGTTACAGAGCCTGACATGCTGCACCGAAAACAAGACTCAGACCTACACTGTAGATTGATGCTGTCTACAGAATACAAAATTTCAATACATGTGTGTCTATCGTGCATACACACACTCACTGTGTCCACTGACATATAGCGCAACACTTGCAAAACTACATCATGTTGGGGCATCAATCAAGTCTCTATGAATCTCAAGGGAATGAGAAAATATCTAGTCTACTCCATCCTGGTGGTCTAGAGATGACTGAAAACTTCCTCTGTGGCAGGGTGTGGGAGAAAGAGGTGAGTGGACAGGAAGCCAGCAAGAGGCCCAGGGCATCTGGGAAGGATTACTGGACTTTTCAGATGTATGTGGCATTTCTATTCCCTATCAGCATGTCACCATTGTCTGTGAGCAAGAAGTTCAGGACAGGGAGTTACCCCAATGCTACACAGGCCTGAAGAGGACCCTGGCCATGGAGAGCCAGCCTCACCACCACTTCTGTGAGTGAAAAGCCCTTTCTGGAGGCTGGGCGATGCTCAGTCAGTACAATGCCTGCCTCACCAGCATGGGGACCCGAGCTCCATCTCTAGAACCCATATTCAAATGCCAGGTGTGGTAGTGTGTGTTCATAACCCCAGTGCTGAAGAGGCAGAGACAATGGACAGGCTGATTCCTGGGGCTCATTAGTCAGCCAGTCTAGCAGAATATGTGGACTCCAAGCCAATGAGAGACCCTGTTTCAAAAAACAGGTGGATGGGACTAGAGAGACGGCTTAGTGATTAAGGCGCTTGCCTGCATAGCCTAAGGACTCAAGTTTGACTCTCCATGTCTTAGGTAAGCCAGACGCACAAAGAGATGCAAGTGTGCAAGGTCACACACTCGCACAAGGGGATGCACATGTCTGGAGTTCGATTGCAGTGGCTGGAGACCCTGGTGCACAATTCTCTCTCTCTCTCTCTGTTGCATAAAAAAAAAAAGAAGAAGAAGGAGTCGGCGTGGTGGCACACGCCTTTAATCCCAGCATCCAGGGAGCAGTGGTAGGAGGATCACCATGAGTTCGAAGCCACCCTGAGACTACATAGTGAATTCCAGGTCAGCCTGAGCTAGAGTGAGACCCTACCTCGCAAACCAAAAATAAATAAATAAAGGCTAGGGCTGGAGGGATGGATTAGCAATTTAGGCATTTGCCTGCAAAGCCAAAGGACCCACGTTCAATTTTCCAGGACCCACATTAGCTAGGTACGTGCGTCTGGAGTTTGATTGCAGTGGCTAGAGGCCCTGACACACCCATTCTCTCTCTCTCTCCCCCCCTTTTCTCTGTCAAATAAATAAATAATTTTTTTAATGAGGCAATGAGGCAGTCTGTGCTTGCCTCACAAAAAAAAAAAAAAAAGGTGGATGGGTGCCTGAGGCAAAACACCCAAGCTTGTCCTCTGGCCTCCACATGCCTGTGCCCTGTGCACACATGTACACATGCGTTTACATATATATGCACATGCACATGCACACGCACACACACTGGAAAAAGAAAGCTCCCTTCTTAACCTCCAGACAAGGTGAACAGAATCAAGCTCACCCACTGTGCCCGGGGTCCCCGCTCAGCCTTTACCATGCCTCCATTTCTGCCACAGATACTGTCAGTCACTGCCACAAATGCCTAGAGGGCAGGGACACAGGGGCCTCCCCTGACAGTCTCCAGCTGCAGTGGGGGTGACCCGAGCAGAGACAGAGCAGGACCAGCAGGTCTCACTGGGGTCTCAGTGAAGGCCAGCTTCTTAGAGCTCCCTTCCTACGATGGTGTGGAGTGGTCTTGGCTGTTTACTGGCTGCTGGCCAGCTGTTCTGTCAGTACACAGCCCTGTTAGGTAGACATCACCACTCCGCTTACAGCTGCGGGAACCAGGCTGGGGACAGAGAAGGCTATGCTGCCACTGCGGGTGAACCCACGTGTGCCACCAGGTCTCTGACCCAGCAGACCCGGGGAAACCGCTCATGCTCCCAGTCTCCGGAGAGATGGAAAGTGGAGTTCACATTCACCCACACAGCCAGGCCCCGACTGCACCCAGGCAGGGCCCAACACCATGGGCTTGAGGTATGGATGTCCAGCCAGGCCTGTCCAGCCCCAGTACCTGCTGCTGTCTGAGTTCATCTCACCTTGAGCCCTCACAGTGGCGCTACCTCCAAAGCCCAAGGGGGAAGGTCCCATGGCACCATCCCCAGCCCGTGGAGGTCTCAAGACTGTCCTCTCCCTGAGCACCTGCCTCTGAGCCCAGTGTGAGCGCCTCGGTCCATGGCATTTAGGCCACATCAGCAGTCCCACATTTACAACTCAAATAAACTCTTAACGAGAATAGTTTTCCTTTCATTATTTTATGGGCAGCTTATTAGAGCCACTCAGCTAAAACCATTTTAAATCATGATAAGGCCACAGGGGGCCAGTGGGGCAATGCTGAGGGGTGTGGCCGGGAGGTCACTTAACATGGCAAAGGTCCTGGAAGGAACCAGAGAAAAGACATGATGAGCAGCCTTGGTGGTAAATTTGACATAGCCCCTGGGGCATTCGGGGTGTCTTGGACTTGCAGAAAGGTGGGGGACCCAGGGCCAGCAGGTGGAGTAAGAGAGGGCCTGATCCATGGCTAACCCACAGTCAAGCTGGAGAGGAGGTTGCCAGATGGTATGTCAGAGCTAAGACCTAAGAGGAAGAGAAGGGACCCTCTAAGGACATACGTTTGGTGGCAGGCAGTGTCCCTCAGCGGGGCCTGTCTGACCCTAATGCTATATCAAGGACAAGGACCCCAGTAGAAGCCCCTGGACCGACATGAGTGACAGTGGCCCAAGCAGAAGAGCGAGAGCCCAGAGACAGGGATGGGAGCTGCCAGACCAACTCAGGCCCAGGTATCACTTCCCCACCTGCTCCTCCACTTCCAGCCACAGGGTCCCAGGTGAATAAGGAGTGCCGGCCAAGCAGCACTGCTCCACGGCTCTCCGTGCTGATGAAGAAAGCTGTACAGTCTTTGGAAAGAAGGGACACAGTCCAGAAGGGGAAGATTGCCCACCCTGACCAGAGGCAGCTGCAGTGCTTCAGACGTTAGAGCCTTGAGAACCAGAGCACCTCGGAGTAGTCCTTAATGGAACGGCAGGGGGACCACAAGGCCCCACACCTCCCTGAGGAGAATGGACAGATAATGGTAACCTCACATGGCTCCACTCTTCCTGAGTATCTATAAGCAGCTAATGGTTGCTATGGGAAGGAGAGACATTTCCTTTAGTTGTGTAGACACGGGTTAGGAGCCCGTGCTCCTATAAATAATCCCTCACCCAGGTTCCTGCGGGTCACCCTGATGAAAATCACTAGGTCGCCAACAGACAAAAAGTAACAACATGACTGTAGAAAGGGGACCAGTTGGAATGAGAAAGGGGGACAGGAGAGGGAGGGGCAAGAGAGGGTTGAGGTGGTGAATTGTGATTAAAGCACATTATATACATGTAGGAAAAATGCCATAATGAAACTTATTATGTATAATTAACATATGCTAATAAAAATTAATATATTCTTTGGGGGTTGGAGAGATGGCTTAGTGGTTGAGGCACTTGCTAGCAAAGCCAAAGGACCCAGGTTCAATTCCACAGCACCTAAGTAAAGGCATATGCACAAGGTGGCACATGCATCTGGAGTTCATTTTCAGTGGCTGGAGGCCTTGGCATGCCCATTCTCTCTCACATTTTCTCCCCGCATAAATAAATAAAATGAAGTTAAAACATTTTTTTAAAATTAATGTATTTTCTTAAATGTGATGACATAAGACAGAAGCATATATCAGGCACGGTGGCACATACCTGAGGACCAGCACACAGGAGGCAGAGGCAGGAAGATCACAAGTTTGAGCCCAGCTCTGTCTCTCAAACTGGAAAGCAGAAAGCAGAAATACAGAGCCACAAAGAAGGAACAATACAAATGAGAACAAAGGAGTGGATGAAAATATAGATGAGTGGATGAATGGACAAATGAAGCACTAAGCTCTGAATCTACATTAACACGGCTCTATAAGCCGACCAGCGAGGAGCTACGGTGGCATGGGAAGTCACTGTCACAGCTGTAACGAAGTAGGGACACTACAATCAGTAGCTTGGGGACACTGGGTGGGTGAGCACAAAATTGCATGTCATGGCGAGGCTCTCCTGCTCATGGCTAACCTGGGAGAAACATGTTTCGGAAGATAATGACTCCATGCCTTATGTTTCTTGTCATTATTGCCTTTGCCCCAATAATTCTGAAGCCAGCAGCACTGGTTCTAAGGATGATCTGAGGCCAGGCGTGGTGACTCACACCTGTAACCCCAGCACGCAGGAGGCTGAGGTAGGAGGGTCACTGTGAGTTAAGGACAGCCTGGGACTAAAGAGTGAGTTCCAGGTCAGCCTGGGCTAAAACGTGAGTCTCTACCTTACCTGGTAAGTTTTAGGTAAAGCTCTGTGATGTGCTGAAACAGGTCCATGGGAACATTTCTATCCATGTATTCACCTTCACAGGTTCTACGTCAGTGATAGGTACGCCCATCCCTCTGTCTGTCACATGTTTGCATTTAAGCCTAAAGAGTTTTCTGGAAAGACAGTCACTTGGGGCAGAGCAGGGTTCCAAAGATAGCACACCACTATCTCCTATTCCCAAATGCACTCTTACACTGTGACCTCATTCTTCTCCCACCAAGAAGTGGAGTCAAGATCCCCCACCCATACTCAGACTGGCTTTGGTTACTCACTAGTAACCAAAAGGAAATAGTAACAGGGGGTTCCGTGACTTCCAGGTCAATGGAGGCTCTGCAGCTCTGCCCTGCAGACTTGGGATGCTTGTCTTTGGGTCTACCTTTGGGACACCTCATCTCTGACCCAGCTGCCAAGCTGTGATAGTCTAAGCCACTGGTAAAAGCCATGTGGGGGTCTATGTTCTTGTGAGACCAGCTTCTGAAGTCCCATGACCCAAGCAGCTGAGCCAACCCCACCACAAAGGCCTTCTCACGGTGGCTCTGACACTCTGGGAAAGCAACCCCCCGCCCCGGCCACGAGCAGCCAAGGTGACTATCCAGTGCCGCTGCGCTTGGGGTGCTCTTTTTATGTCCAGCAGGAGATGTCGCCGACTGGATTGCTCCTTCTGACAAGGCTCTAAGTGGTTTGTTGTGTTTTCTTTGTATGCCTGTTGACTATTTTTGTTGCAGTATAGAGATTGAATCCAGGGCCTTGCTCGTGCTAGACAAGCGCTTTACCAATGGCCTATATTCTTAGGCGTGTGTGTGTGTGTGTGTGTGTGTGTGTGTGTGTGCGTGTACATGTGTGGAAGCCAGAGGACAACTTTGAATGCCATCCTCAAGGAACACTATATCCCCCAATAGACTGAGGTGTTACCAAAATGGAGTTTGCCACTTCTGCCCCTAGCAGTCCGACTCTCGCTACAGAGGTCGGCATGTCCCTGGGGGCAGATCTGAATGCCAGCATGAGGCATGCAGAGTGAGCTCTGCCGAGGTCCCCGCAGCTCTGTGCTTGATTCTGGTGGAGCTTGTGGTGGCTTTCCCCTCTGCATGGATCTGCAAAAGGGAGCCAGCTTCTTCTGCCGCTGTGGAACTTCCCCTGGATCTGTAAGCCTGAAATAAATCCAATTCCTCCCATAAACAGTGTCTTGTTTGGGGGTTCATCCCAGCAGTGTGGAGCTGACTACAATAACACCATCCACTCTTTTTTTTCTAGGCAGGGTCTCTCAGTGGCCTGGAGCTCACCAATGAGGCTAGACTGGCTGGCCAGTTTGCTCCAGGGATCCACCTGTCTTCACCTCCCCAGCTCTGGAAGTACAGTCGTGCACTACCATGCCTGGTATTCTACAGGGGTGCTGGGAACACACTCAAGTACTCATGCTTGCCCGGCAAGCACTTTACTTACTAAGCTGTCTCCTTACCCTCTCCAGGACTTTTAAAATTTTTATTTAATTGATTTGAGAGAGAAAGAGGTAGAGAGAGCAAGAGAGAGAGAATGGGCATGCCAGGGCCCTCAGCCACTGCAAACGAACTCTAGACACATGTGCCACCCTGTGCATATGGCTTATGTGGGTCCTGGGGAATTGAACCTGAGTTCTTTGGCTTTGCAGGCAAGCACCCTGTATCAGACAGCTTCAGGTTCACTGAGAAGAACTTCCAGACTAAGCACAGTTATGGAGGAAGGGATATTTATTGAAGCTTACAGATCAGGGGAAGTTCCATAATGGCAGAAAAAGCTGGCCTGCCTTCACAGGCCCAAGCAGAGAGAGAGAAGCACAAGCCTAAAGGTCAAAAGCCACAGCACACTTCAGGAACTCCAGCTAGGCACACTTTGCATATCTTTAAATTGAAACCTGAAACCCACCACCACACCTTAAGATCCACACAATGGCACTGCCTCCAGCCAGGTGGCTAAAGATGCAAACTACAAACAAATAAACAACTGAAATATATTGGGGGCCATCTATTCTATTCAAACCACCACACACCCCAACCACTAAGCCATCTCTCCAGCCCTCTAGGCCTTTTTTAAGTTTCATTTTGAGACAAGGTTTCACCAAGTTACCCAGGCTGGCCTTGAACTAGCTCGATGGTACATGTAGACCTTGAAATTTTGATCCTGCTGCCTCAGCCTCCTGAGGAGTCAGGATAACAAGTGTGCACCTCATACCTGGCCTGACTTCTCCTGATTATTTTTAGTCCTGCCACTATGGTAACAGCAACTGCTGTGACTCTCTGCTGTCCACCACAGAGCTGATTTCACAACGTGACGTCTGTCCACCCCCACGTTTTCCCATACTGCATGTGAGACTGTGGCTGTGTTGGAACAGTCTCTTTGGGATGAGAAGGGCAGCCCTTGTGGTCAATCGCTTTGTCAACACTGTGGCTGGGATGAGGACAAATAACCCAGTTTGGCAGTCCATGTAGCCTGATCCTAAGATAATAATTTGTGTCACAAGCCACTTTGCACAATGCTCACTGAGACAGTGGCTTCATGCCTCTGCCAGCTAGGATTCAAGGCTCAGTTCCACACGTGCCACCTTGTTGGCCAGGCTTTGGCAGGTTGTGCTTGTCACTGGGTAGTAGGATACAACCCTGATGAAGAAACACCCATCCACGGAGCCCTGTTACTAAAGCTGCATTGTAGTTTGGATGTGACATGTCCTCCACAGGCTCATGTGTGTGAACACTGGCTCCCTCCCCAGTTGTTGGTGCTCTTTGAGAAGACTTTAGAACCTTCAGGACTAGCTGAAGGAAGTGGGCTACCAGGAGGAGGGCCTTTAAGGTGACACCCCAGCCTCACTTCCCACTCTGTTTTGTTTCCTGACCCATGAGCTGTAACAAGCCACCCTACAAGCTTCTGCTGCCCACGACAGCCACCATGCTGTCCCATGAACCATGAGCCAAAATTAACCCTTCCTCCCCTACCCTGCTTCTGTCATATTTGGTGACAGAAACAGGATATGTAACAAATCAGGCTGTTTCTTTTTCTAATCACACAAGTCCTGTTTTGAGTCACTTTTGTATAATCCCCTTATGCCTGCACTCTTCCCTATGCGTGGGCCTCCACCAAACAAGACAGAAGAAAGGTATTATACGGCACGGGTCTACAGGCTCTTCGAGAAAAGACAAGCTTTGTCAAGGCATGTTTACTGATTCCTTCGCTGACAGCCAGGTGTGAAGAGGAGATGCTCAGTTGCCACCAGGAATTTGGCAAGGGAATTATAGAGGAAGGCCAGTGTGGCTGGACTTACCTGTGGCTCAAGGTGTGTTTCAGCCAGCTGGAGACCCGTCAGGAGACAAAGCAGTGAGGCTGGGACCCATGCTGAGCGTCGCGGTGCCTAGAAGCAGCTGTGAAGGCAGACGCCCTGGTCCACTAGGCCCTACCTGCCCCGGCACTTGTGAAGGCAGACGCCCTGGTCCACTAGGCCCTACCTGCCCCGGCACTTGTGAAGGCAGACGCCCTGGTCCACTAGGCCCTACCTGCCCTGGCACCTGGCCTTTTGCAGTTGACACACCACCTATGCTGCAGGATTGACTCTGAGGACTGTGTTGATCACAAGATGAGATGAGCCATGCAAAGCACCCAGCATACAGCTTGGCTCACAGGAAGCTCATGGTGACTATTAGCTAGGGTTCTGGTCCACACGCAGCTGGCAGTGAGCAGGTGCCCCGCTCGGAGAAGGTGGGCAAGAGTGCAGCCAGGGAGCACCAGCTCCAGCCAGGCACAACAATGCTCGGCTCAGCATTCTGAGGCCTCCCACAATGCTGGAAAATGTCTGGATTGATACCCTTGAACCTGGCCAACAACACAAGCTGAGGCCTTGTTTTCTCATAAGGAGCTGCAACTGGACCCAGCCCAAGCGAGACAGGTGGAAGGAAAGGGAAGGGAAGAGTGGGAAGCAAGGAAGGGCAAGGCTTGGCCCATGTGACCTCTAAGTGCCATCTGGGCATTCTTCAAACATGGTGGAAACCCCATAGCATGAAAGATGGAGACAGGCTGGAGTCAGAGCTGGACTTCACTGTCCCCTCTAGAGAAGGAGAGCTGAGGGTCTTGGGCGGGGCAGGGGGTGTCCTGCTCTGGATGAACAAGCCTAAACGGCAGAGCCAGGACTCACTCTGGTACTCTGCTCCATGGTCCTGGTCGCCTCTCCCTCATCAAGGGGACTCTGTTGTGCTTAGCCTGCACCCGGAAGGTAATGACAGAACAGCAGTGGCAGGTGACAGCACGTGCCCAGGAGGCACGTCAAGCCTTATTTTAGCTTCTGCAGAGCCCCAGATTTGTGTTTTTCCACCGGAGCTGCAAGATAAAGTCTGATAAATAAACCTCCATAGCCTTAAATGAAGTACACTGCTAAACCCAGTGGAAAGCAGGTTTTAAAGAGAAAAAAAAAAAAAAAAGCCTCATCGATTTCCACATTCATTTGCACAAGCTGCAGAGCTGGAGTCTTTTATTTTTTATTTGGGAACAAGTTGAAACAGCCCTCCAAATTAAGGAAATAACTTTACAAACTCGAGCTTTATGTTTTCTTATTTTAGAAATATCCATTGCCTTGCTATGCCTCGCCTATGCACTTATATAAAAGCATTTTTCTCCTATTTGCCAATTCTTAATGATTTTTCCTTCCTTCTAGTTACAATGCAGTAATCATTTCAAATTAATTAAGTTTTCATTAAAATGTAATATTGCCAGGTCCTAGGTACTGAGCAGTGATTTTGTGTCTGGGAGAACAGGTTTGCAAAAAGTAAAAATTTAAAAAAACCCACAAATCTTGCAAGTAGACAGCGTCAGGCTCTTCCTGTCTCCAGCCGGGAGCCACGGGAGCTCGCACACAGTAGGCACCAAACAAAGGCTCAGGAGTCGCGACTGGCAGTGACGCTTCTTAGCGCCATGAATAGGGAGAGATGCGTGCAGAGGACGTCCACAAACACACAGCTGCTCCGCATGTGATTTCCCGCTGCCCCAGCAATATTCCAGAGGACAGCCAATAACCTCTGTATTGTTTAATAAGGAAACCATGGCCCAGCAGCGCAAAGTCATTTAGCAAAGACCAGAGTTGCCACTTGAGCAAGGGCCTCTCCAACTCCAAACGTACTTGAGTGTGAAGCCTACAGGGAGAGGGGCCCTCAGCCCCAGAGCAAGCTGTCCCCTCACACCAGCTGGCCAGCTCTCACCTGCACTGCCACCTGGAGCAGTCAGTGTCTGTTCTAGCCCAGTCACTGCCATTCAGCCAGGAAGCTCAGGAAAATTCAAAGGCGGGAGGGAAAAGGCTTCTCAAGCTATTTAGAATGGGCCTGGTTTGCTTGGATACTGGGGGCACTGGGCTTTCCGCCATGGGCTGTTGAGTAATGCTGCGCCGGCCGTGTGGCTGGGGCCAGGGCCACCGTGGGAAATGGAAGCAGTACTGTGCATCCTGATGGCCTGCAGCACTGGGAATTGGAAGTGAAGGGAGATACGGACAGGAATGGTTAGGCGCCTTGCAGGTTTGGCAGCGAGGCATCTTGACTGAGAAGTCTGAGACCTCGGAGCATTTACGGGACAAGTAGGCAGATGTCTGGCATCGCTCGTGGCTGAGTCCATGGTGTCCCTGCCCTGGGGCCTGGCCATCATTTCCTCCCTTGCTCTCCTCTCTAGGCACAGGCCTCTCAGTTCCCTTTCTCCACCTTGTCCCATGGCCCCTACTGGACACCTTGGCCAATGCCCTCTCCTGTAGCCCTGCCAACAGGACAAGGGAGATGAAAGTCCCCTTTTAAATACCAGGCCCACCTGCCCGCATCTGCCACATGCCACTTCACCAACCAAAACACAAGTGATGGAGGAGGCGTGGACACGGGATGCCACAGTGCTCCTGTGTCCATGAGCCACGGGCTCGCCTTCTGCTGGGAGACCATCCATCTTCTCATCCTGCGCCCACCAGGTGTCTCAGCCCTTACTGCTGCCACCTGCAGGAAAAGCACCAGGTCAACCTGGGGCACCACAGCGTACAAACGAGGGCTACCCCATGGGACCCCGAGGGCTGAGCCCATATGCCTCCTAGAATGTGCCGCCTGTGCCTTGGAGGGTGAGGTTAGGAGCTGTGAGGGACAGGGTGCCCTCGCACAGAGGCCGCGTGCTAGCCAGTCAGGCGCTCAAGGGGAACAGGAGTCGGAACTGCCTCAGCCACATCCCAACTCCGAACCCCGTCCCCAGCCCTCGCATCACAGGAGGGTGCTCATGCAGCCCAGCTGCCAGCTCCCAGAACTTCCTGTCTGCTCCAACAACAGCTCATCTCCTCATGTGCAAGCAGACGGTTTTAGTGAACACCATGATAATGGTGGCCAGTAAGACCCAGTCACATGATTGGGGCTTGCCTGAAAATCGCCATCTTTCCACCCTGTCACACTCAGTGGTGGCGATTCAGCCTATGAGGATGTTATTACCCCATGCATGGCTCCTGGGGGCTCCAGAACCCACACCGAGCTTCGAGGAAACTGACGTTTCTTTTGCAGCAGGATCCAAGGTCCCTGAAAGATGCCTAGACTGACCCTCAGAGAGCCTGCAGCAGGGGGCACATAAGGCCAACAGAGGCACCAGGGAGCCACAGCGGTGGCACCCAGCTCAGCCTTGGCTTATACCTTGGTGACTAAGCACCCTTGTTTCTTACCTGCTACCACCCAGAACCCAGAGCAGGCACCTTGACACAGGAGACCACCATGGGTCAAGGTCAGAGGCAGGGCGAGCACAATCCCTGACCATGCCGGGTGTTGGAGAGGCTGGGAACCCTTTGAGGCAGTGGCCTATGGCCTGGGATGGAAACTCACAGATTTGTATGCTTTGGTTCCTGGTGACATTATTTCAATTGTCTCTGACTTAGCATTAACCCAACATGCATTGTCATTTCTAAGTAACTGCAGAAAATACTGTAGTATTAGCACATCAGAAGCTCAACTCCAAATAAGTAACTCCTAATAAATACCTCCTCCGCCCTCACTCATCCAGGTAGCACCAATCGACAGCTGCTGGTGTGCCCAGCGTGAATGTTGAAAGACCTTCAATCCCGTTACTGTGGCTAGCACCATAAATCCTCCTTTGTCAGAGAGCAGGGAGTTCATGAGTATCCCATTTTCACACACACACACACACACACACACACACACACACACGCACCCTCCAGCTCACCCACTGCGATGCTACCTCGGAGCGGGCAGGGGATGCAGGGTCTCTGTGCCATGAGTTCAGCACAGTGCCTGCCTCAAATGTACAAAGTCAGCTTCCTCCCAGGCAGTCTTCATCAAACACTTATTGGAGAACATCCATCCCAAGGCTAGGAGCAGGCTGGCACCATGAATGTAGCTCACTGGAGTATGTGCTGAACACATGCATGGCCTGGGGGTCAATCCCCAGATACCACACAAAAAAGAAAAGACAGAAAGAGAGAGAGAGAGAGAGAAATGGGAGAGGGGAGGGAGGAAGAAAGGGAGGGAAGGGGAGAAAGAAAGAAAGAAAGAAAGAAAGAAAGAAAGAAAGAAAGAAAGAAAGAAAGAAAGAAAGAAAAAGCCAGCTACCAGGGATCTCATCAAGGGCTGATGCTGCACAGACCAAACCTTAGGCCCCAACTGAAGAGTCTCATGCAGATATTAAAGTCATGTGATTGGCTCCATTGTGTTTCTTCCTCGTTTCTCACCATCAGAGGCCCTGAGACAGGTAGACAGGTAACCCCTCTGACCTAGCTGAGCCTCGTAAAGACAACCAGCATCTGTCCCACCTGCTTCACATTGCAGCTGGTCAAGACTGTCAAAGGGAGGACGCAGAGGAAACACCCACAGACTGTAGAGTGCCGCGTGGGAGAAAGGACCTAGTGTGAGCACAGGAGGAGGGTGGCATGGAGGATGAGGTAACCCATCCCGGGCCAGAGGAACAGGAAGGGTTTTCTAGAGAAATGGCACCATCTCATTCACCCTCTTGTAAGGAAAACAGAACTCATGAAGCTACTTACCATAAAAGCAGATAAAATAAAATCCATCTCCATGAGACAGATAATTAATAGGAGACAAGAGATGGGATGGTGTGTGATATAATGGCTACTCAAAATATTTGTTGTATGAATAAGTTAGAAAAGAGACCTAGAAAGGGGACCCAGTGACCTTATTATAAAGGAAGGAAAAACATAGGATGAGGGTTTCCCATACGGATTTTAGGAGGTCACAAACATTTAGTCTATTACAAAAGCCCTGTTGATTTTCAGGTGATATGCCACACTGTGGGAAACAATGCAGGAGAAAGACGCCATGGAGGTGCTGCTCCTCCCATAGACGGCACAGAGAAAGAAGAAGGTGACGAAAGCACAGGGAGGGCTGAGGGGACAGTTTGGATCAAGTGTTTGCCTTGCAAACATGAGGGCCTGGAGTCGATTCCCAGAACCCAAACGCCAAGCAGAGAGCACGTGTCTGTAACCCAAGTGCTGGGGAGGTGGAGACAGGAGGATCCCTGGGCTTTATAGCCAGCCTTTCTAGCCTAATCAGTGAGCCCCATGCCAATGGAAGACCCCGTCTCAAAGGAGGTGGACTGCATTTGTGAGAATGATGTCCAAGGTTGTCCTCTGTCCTTTTCACACCCATCCAGAGTACATGTGTGCACACACATACCCACACACATAAAAACATGCATACCACATGCATGCCACACACACACACAGTAAAAATACTCAGGACATAGTTCTAAGTATAAGAGTAATCACCATAAACAGGATTAAAACCATGGGAAAGGTGCAAAATATTATCAAGAAGTTAAAAATGTAACAAATTCCTCATCATAAGAAACAGCTGAAGACAAATCACACAGGAAAAAATATGAATACAGAGAAGAAAAAACTACATGGAAGAAAGGGGTGTAGCAGGGAAAGGAAGGAATATAACTGAAGACAAGTATCTCCAATAAACATTAAAAATAAACATTGCAGGGATGGAGAGATGGCTCAACAGTTAAGGTACTTGCCTGCTAAGCCTAAGGACCAAGGCTCAATTCCCCAGTACCCATGTAAGCCAGATACATAAGGTAGAGCATGCATCTGGAGTTCCTTTGCAATGGCCACTGGAGTGCCCATTCTCTCGCTATTTCTCTCTTTCTCTCTCTCTCTCACTCTCTCAAATAAATAAATAACTGAAAATAAACATCATATAATGACAAGAAGAAACTAAAAATAGTAAGAGTCATAAATCTGAAGAACTGTCCAAATCACAGTTATTCTAAAAAAAAAAAAAAAAAAAAAGATTTTAGGGGCTACAGAGATGGCTCAGCATTTAAGGCACTTGCTTGAAAAACCTGATGGTCTTATAAAGCCAGATGCATATGGTGGCACATGACTCTGCAGTTCGTTTGCAGTGGCATGCCCATTTTTTGTCTCTTTCTTTCTTTCTCTCTCATATACAAACAAATAAATAAATATATTGAAAGTTTTAAAATCTATAAGAAATGAGTGTGTCCAAAAAAATGGAAAGTTAGTCAGTAATTGAATGAGGCAGTATTTACATGGAACAGAAGGACTGAGAATATCCGCCACATGAGCTGTAGAGGGAGAGAGGAGCCAAGTAAATGCACTGACTTCAGGACTTTCCACAAGCTCCAGTAACCAACGGGGATGTGGTGCTGGCAGAAGGCCGGGCTCAGAGCTGATGGGACAGCCAGGCTGAAGCTCATAGAAAATTGACTTTTGACAGTGGTGCAAAGGTGATTTGCTGAGAAAACAGTAGTCTGTTCAGCAACCAGGCATCCAATGGCCGGATGAAGGACAGGGAAGGGAACAAGACCTTCACGCAAATCACATCTTTTGCAAACATTACTGAATATGAGGTACAGACTTAAATGTAAAATGTACCCTATCAAAGACTGGATGTGCTGGTGTGCACCTGTAATCTCAGGAGACAAAGGTAGGGGAATCGCTGTGAGTTCAGGGCCAGCCTAGAAGTACAGAGCGAGTTCCAGGTCAGCCTGGGCCAGAGTGAGACCCTACCTTGAAAGAAGAAAAAAATGTAATCTATCAGATTTGGGGGAGAAAATCTTGACCTTAAGTCAGGCAGATTTCTCAGATACAATACCAAGAACATAATTCATAACAGTAAATGCAGATAGACAAGAATTTAAAAAGATTCACAAGTTTGGTTCCACCAGCGCCTGCACAGAGCCAACTGTCTCCCTAGCCTCTGCTGGTGGGAATGCAATGTCGATCCGCCCTAGAGAAGGGTGTGGCAGTTTCTAACAAAGAGCTGGGCATTGCAGTACACACCTGTAACCTCAGTATCTAAAAGGTAGAGGGAGGATAGTCAGGAGCTCAAAGCCATCCTTAAGTGCATAGTAAATTTTGGACCACAATGGGTTACATGAGATGAGAGAAGAGGAGTTGCAGGAGAGGAGGCTTAGTCGGTAAAATGCTATCACACACGTATGAGTCCATATCCCCAATACTCACATGAAAGCCAGGCCTTGGGTCTGGGGAGATGGCCCAATGGTTAAAGATGCTTGCAAAGCCTGCCAGCCCAGGTTAAATTCCATAGTCACCCACAAAATCTGGATGTGTATCGAGTTATAGCAGTAAGGAACCCTGGTATACCCATACACACATGCAAATAAATAAATAAATAAAACTCTAAAAGCCCAGCATGATAGCAAACACCTGTAACCGTAGCGCATGAAAGGCAGAGGCAGGTGGATCCCAGGGACTGGGAGACTAGCTGAGCCTGTGAGCTCTGGACTCAGTGGGATGACAGACAGACAGTGTCTCAACGAAGTTAACACTGGTTGAGGGAAACTCCAACTTTGACCCCTGGCCTCCACACACACAAACATACATGCCTAAACACACATGTGTGCCCATGTGCATATTAACACCCACACCATACATACATATGCATGAAGAAAATAGAAATGGATGCAAAGATCCGGCCCTATTCCACGGTGTAAGAAATGACAGTTTCTGTCATCCTCAGTTTGACCTGGTGTGCACGGAAGCCCCAAATCGAAAACCGACCTCCAAACCTCCATCTTTGCCAATCAAGAAAATACACACACAAAGGCAATTTCTCCAGCCTGGTCACATCTATCAGGACCCTGCCCCCAGCTTCAAAAGTCGTCACACCACAAAACAGTGCTCAGCGGTAAAAAATTAATAATAATAATAATGGGGGGCTCTGGGTTCATCACTTGAACAGCTTTCAAACACTGCACCCAATAAAGGAAGCCAGGCTTAAGAGGCTGCCTTGGTCTTCCTTCTGTCTCCCTGACCTTCTCACCAACACAAGGCAGGACCAGGGTAGGGGCGGGGAGAGGAGCTAACCGCAGCACGACAGCCCGCGGAACTGCTGCATGGCGTCCTACCCGCACTGCTTCTGACCTCCGTCTGCTGGGCCGCTCCTGGATGAGCCAGACAGCAGATCCCCCCCACCCCATACGTAAAGGTAAAGATAACTTTAACGGGCAAGAAAGAAACACCCAACTAGGACACACGAACTGGACAAGATAGTAGAGGAAAAGGAAAATAGAAGGTAATCTTGCTAAGAAATATAGAAATACAAAGGGACTCCGGCAGTTCACATACAGCGCTGAGGATCATTACCAGCTTGGGCTTTTCACAGGGAATGCTGTAACAGTTCCACATAAGAAAATCTATTATTGTGAGACACAAAAGTAACAGAATATGAAAGAACACATATAATCACCAAAATAGATATGAAAATGGTACTTGATAAAACTCAATACCCATTCAGGATGAAAATGCTTGGCGAAGAATAGCGGCATTCTCGCGCAGTCGACACTTTAACCTACAGTGACTGTCGGAGCCACTTCATTAAAGTGAGTCACCAGATGAGGACGTGGGTGCTCACTGATGAAATGGAAGTGGGGAGGAAAGGACAGAAGTCTGTGTGGTGTTAGAAGCAGAGGACATGCATAATTGGCCCTCTGGAGGAGTTATCTACACAGCGTGCAACTCCCTTCTGCAAAGCAAGCCGCCCAGTGGCTCATAGCATATCCACAGAACTCTGGAACCCTCTCCACCACGAAGTTTAAAACATTGTTATGGCCACAAAGAGGAACCAAATACCCATTAGCCATGACTACCCCCTGACACCATTGCTCTCCCAGCCGTCCGCTCACTACAAACGCTGATCCATCCTCCACGTCTCTTCGTTCCCCTACTCTGAGCACCTCATGTAATAGAATAATGTAAGAGTTGCCACCTTGAGTCTAATGTTCTAAACTTGGCATCGTTTTCAACATCCATCCACACTGTAGCATATCAGGACTTCCTTTGTTATTGCCAAACAATTCCATTTCCATGGATCTTTTCCTTTGTGTGGACATACCTCATTTTGTCTGTCCATTTGAGTCATTTGAGTTAACAATTTACATCTAATCCAAGTAATCCAAGGAAATACATGCCTTTGATTTTTGTCTCATATGGATTTCAGTTTTAGTTCTGACAGTTAAGAGCTAGTCTTTGTGCTTGCTGGATTTTGAGTCAATCTCTGCACATTGGGAGGTAGGGATTGAACTTCCTGTTGTCTCAGCTTTGTTTGTTAGAAAGACCATTAGATTGTCTTCGTGCCATTTTCAGAAATCAAGTTTGATCCTCCTCGGCATCCATGTAAAGCCAGCTCACACATCTGTAATCCCAACGTGCCTACATCAATGGGAGGTGGAGCCAGGTGAATCCAGAAGCTCACACACAACAGCAGCAAATCAAGAGAAGTTCTGCCTCAAAAAAGATGGGAGAGCAGAAACACCCCAAGTCATTTTCTTTCTTTCTTTCTTTTTTTTTTCTTTTTTGGTTTTTTGAGGTAGAGTCTCACTCTAGCCCAGGCTGACCTGGAATTCACTCTGTATTCTCAGGGTGGCCTCGAACTCATGGGCAATTCTCCTACCTCTGCCTCCCGAGTGCTGGGATTAAAGGTGTGCGCCACCACGCCCGGTCCAAGTCATTTTCTGACTGCCACATATGTGTCATGGCATGCTCACACCCATACACACCCTACACATACACGCATATGCATTCACACACACACAAAAAAAAAATTAGGACTGGAGAGAAGGCTTAGCGGTTAAGGTACATGCCTGTGAAGCCTAATGATGCAAGTTTGATTCTCCAAGTCACATGTAAGCCAGATGCCAATGGCGGTGCATGTGTCTAGAGTTCGTTTGCAGTGGTTAGAGGCCCTGGTATGCCCATTCTCACTGTCTGTCTCTCTCCCTCTCTGTGTCTCTAATAAATAAATAAAAATAAATTTAATTTTTTTTAATTTTAAAGAAATCAATTAACCAAGGAATGTGTGTATTTCTGGTCCCATTTCCATCCCATTAACACTTGTCTATCCCTACACCAGTTCCACACTATCCCAACAAAAGTAACTTTGCAGTGTTTTAATTAAAAATTTTGACTCTTAGTTTTGTGGATCATTTGCAAGATGTTTTGGCCCTTGGGGGCCCCTGCCTACACATGAGTTTTAGTATCCACATGTTTATAGTGGTCAGATCTGGCCAGGATTACTGTGAGAGTATGTTTATAGTCATGAGAATCCACCTGGGATTACTGTGAGAGCATGTTTAGAGTCGTGGTAATCCAGGTGGGATTACTGTGAGAGCATGTCTACAGGTGTGGGAATCCAGGTGGGTTCCTGTGAGATTCCATTCATTGTAATAAATATGCCATATCAATGCAAGATGTCAGCAACAAGGAACATAAGGGGGTGTGGTGGTTTCAGCTAGATGCCCCCCATAAACTCACGGTTCTGAGTGCTTGGTTCCCAGCTGATGGCAATTTGGGAAGTGTAACCTTGCAGGAGGAGGTGTGCTGTGAGGGGGCAGGTTCAGAAGTATTATAGCCAGCGCCCCCTTGCCAGCGTTGGGCTCACTCACGTGCCGCTGTTTACCACCTGCTGTGACAGAGGTGATGTTCAGCTTCTGCTCAGATCACGCTTTCTTCTGCCATCAAGGAGCTTCCCTCTGAGACTGTAAACCAAAATAATTTTTTAAAAAATGTCTTCCCATCAGCTGCTTTTGGTCAGGTGCTTTGTCCCAGCAACAAGAAGGTCACTTCAATGGGAAAGTTGTGAGAACACTGTATTTTCTGTTTGTTGTAGACAGTTCCACATTGCTGACACTAACATCCAAACGAGGCGCTGTTTATAGGAGCAAGGGTTTATTTCAGCTTACAGATCCAGAGGAAGTTCCATAATAGCGGAAGAGGCCGGCCCGCTTTCACAGATCCAAGCAGAGAGACACCACCAGCAGCCAGCACCACAAGCAAGCACACACAGCAGGGACCTGGCAGAGCTCAGACCTCTCTGCATACCTGTGGGCTAGGAGTCGGGTCTACCCCCCCCCCCCACCGTGACAACCTATGGCTGGACTCCAGCATCTGCCTCCAGTGACACCTCCTCCAGCCAGGCAGCTAGAGACAATAAAACACCTGAGTCTGCTGAGGGACATACATTCAAACTACCACACTCTTCAATGTTAAACCATTCTAAAAAAAATAAAGGCTATTAATTTACAAAAACAACATATAATCACATGAAGATGTGATTAAACTGAAGGGTATATCATGCAAGGGAAGCACCGGCATCCTGAAGACGTACTTTCTCCACAGTCAGTCTGCACCTTCAGCACACTGCAGGTCCAAGAGGCTGTCCTGTGGGTCCGATCAACTTTCAGAAGTCACGTGGAGCTGGTCATGGTGGCACATGCCTTTAATCCCTGCACTTGGAAGACAGAGATAGGATGATTGCTCTGAATTTCAGGCCAGTTTGGGACTACAACATGAGTTTCAGATCAGCCTGGGCTAGAGTGAGACCCTACTTAGGAAACAAAAAGAAAGTCACGTGGAGAGCAAAGACTCAGAAGAGGACAAGGGAACACTGAGCTGAGAACAAAGGGACGGACCGAGGAGCTGGCGCACTGGGTAAAGTGTGTGCTGCGCATGCGAGCCCAGTGTTCACGTTAGGCTGCACGCTGCGGTGTACGCCTGAAATTCCAGGGCTGAGGCTTGCTGGCTACCTGGCCTAGCCAAATTGGTGAGCTCCAAGTTCAGTGAGAGACTCCGTCTCAAAAATAAGGTGGAGAGTGGCTGAGGAAAACGCCTGATGTTGACCTCTGGCCTCTACATACATGCATATAACATGTGCCTTCACACACACGAACACAATACCCACACAAGGGGGCGGTGAGCTAGGTGTAGTGGCTCACTCTATGATACCAGCACTCAGAAAGTCGAGACAGAAGGATCACTATGAGTTGGAGGCCGGCCTGCCTACAGAGTGAGACCGTGTCTCAAAATAAAACAAAAACCAGAAAGGATTTGTGCTACGAGAGGACAGAAACAATTCAACAACTGTGTTAATAACACAGAGAAAAAAGAAAGCAATGGAACCAATAAACCCCTATTAATGAAAATCTGACGTCACAGAGCGACATCTCAGCAGGAAACAGTCCCTGTCCCTCTCAAACCCGAGAGCAAAGACAGTCAAGCCTCACTGTGCCAATGCCCTGCTCAAAGCTGCTCTGTCTGCGGAAGAGGGCAAGGCCAGCCGGGCCTCCCAGGGCCCCTCATTCCAGCCAGACAGCAATGAGCCCCTTACCGAGGACGATAACAAGGCCCGGGCCTCACATAAACTGCAGCTAGTACACACAGTGCCCACAGCACAATCAATACTACCTCACGCACTGCCAGGCAAAAACAAAAATCGGTGGAGAACAAATGCATTATTCTGTAAATGTTGCTGGAATGAGTGTCTGTGTGCAAGAAATAAAATAATGTTTGAACCCTGATGTGGCCCTGTGGAGTGCTGGGCTAGAGGCTTGCCTTAAATAGCCCAAGTTTAACTGGCATGTTCCAGTTGAGCCTGCTGGCCAGTAGTCGGGCAGTGGTGTGCGGGTTCAGTGACTTCCCAGGTCTCCAGCTGCTGCAGGGGCCACAAGGGCTGCGCTAGCCCAGGGTAAGGCCTATGTTGTCAGTGGTGTTGCAAAGGCATCCTGTAATTCTGAGCAAGTAACACAGAAACTCCCGCGTAACTGTTTTACATGGTGGAAGAAACTCCCCTGTTGGAGCCTAATACCCTGCTCTGAGGAAACTGTTTTCCTCCAGCATCACCCCCGCTGGCCGCAGCTTCCCCAGAGCAGACAAGCACTGGCAGAAGCTGCCCTGTGCAACCTCAATGAAAGGGCTCAACTGGACCTGCACCAAGAGTGTCCGCAGACAGTGCCCACCACACTCCACCTCACTCAACACGTACAAATCGACCTCGGCTGATCAGGGAAAAGGTCACTCCAACTGAGAGAAGGTTGCAAACCCTTTTAGAGACAATATGAGCGAATACTATTAGGTTCTCAAAATAGAGAGAGATTTGGTGAGCAGAAATTATCATCCTTAGGGCTGGAGAGATGGCTTAGCAGTTAAGCGCTTGCCTGCAAAGCTGAAGGACTCCGGTTCAAAGCTCAATTTCCACAGGACCCACATTTGCAGGATGCACATGCATCTGGAGTTCATTTGCAGTGGCTGGAGTCCCTGGCTCACCCATTCTCTCTGTCTCTCTCTGTCTCTCTCTGTCTCTCTCTCTCTCTCTCTCTCTCTCTCTGCCTGTTGCTCTCAAATAAATAAATAAAAATAAAAATAAAAATAAAAAAATATATCATCCTTAGAATGGGCAAGGTCCTGGGTTTAATTCCAGCACTGAAAAAGAGCTTCCCTTACTGAGTGTGTGTGTGTGTGTGTGTGTGTGTGTGTGTGTGTGTGTGTGTGTGTTAGAAATCTCTCTCTGAACCAGGTGTGATGTGCACGCCTTTAATCCCAGCACTTGGGAAGCAGAGGTGGGAGAATCACCGTGAGTTCTAGGCCAGTCTGGGACTACAGAGTGAGTCCCAGGTCATCTTGGACTAGAGTGAGACCCTACTTTGAAGAAAAAAGGAAAGAACTCTCTCCCTGAGACATCTGGAATGTTGGAAGGTATGCACAGGCAAGTCACAGAGAAGAGGACACATGCAACCGTGGCACCAGCAGGGTTCTGTGATAGACTCCATGTGGTGTGTTTGAAAGGAGTGGCGCATGTGGTCATGAAGACTGGCCAGTCTGAGGCCCACTGGGCATGCACGAGGCAGGAGAGGGCACTGCTTCCCAGACAGCTTCTTCTCTGGAGACCTCAGTGTTTGCTCATGGAGTCTTCACCTGACTGAGGTTGAGGACAAAGGCCACCGTACAATGTAAAGGACCCAGCTTTCATGACCACATCTCCAACATACCATCAGTGCATGACCTGCATTACAGTTTGATTAAATAGCCGCTACTGGGAGGCAGCCGAGGACACATATAGTGACCATCTCTCCTCTAGATGTGGGAAGACAAGATGTGCACTATCACCATAGCAAGGAAATGCACATGAGATGCACCAGGGCAAATCATGAGTGTGCACAGGGGGTTGGTGAGGTGTGGAGGAGCAGACTGTGCACTCATGGCTGGCAGCACTTAACTCAAGTCTGCTGCTTGGAGATCTCCGGGGCAGCAGGAGACTGACATTCATCTCCTCAGATCTAAGGCCAAATCACCAGGGCCTTGGCATCTTGGCTCTGCCTCTTTTTGCTGTGTGACCTCAGAAAGGTAGCATGCCTCACTGTTCTGTAAAATGTGGATAATGACAGGCTCCACCTCCTAGCGCAGCTATAAGGATTAGTGACTTAATGCATGTCCCACACATAAGGGCCCTGGGACATGTGAGCGGTGACCATTGAGCGAATCTAGCTGGGAGGCACGGCCTCACACGCAGCTTCACATTGCACATGGCTCCGGCACTGAGTTCTGCACACAGATCCCCCGAGAGACAGATGGCCTCCACGTAGCAGAGCCAGAAGAGGCAGGCTCAGCCTGGGGGGCGCAGCCGTGAGAACCCAGCAGTTTCCACAGCTTTCTCCAATACAGGAAAGGACTGGAAAGTGCATCCACACAAAATCAAGCTTACAGCGCTGGATACATGACCAGGTACACACAGAAAAGGTCTAGAGACTACGTGCACCACACACGCTGTGTGGTCGCTGCTGCAACCAGAGGGAGAACAAGGGGAAGGAGGGACTTCAAGAGGGCTTCAAACATCACTGTGACTTTTATTCTTCTGCAAACAAAGCCACCAGGTGTGGTGGTGCACACCTGCAACCCCAGCTCTTGGGAGGTGGAGGCAGGAGGATCAGGAGTTTAAGGTTAGCCCAGGTTGTATGAGGCCTGTCCTAAAAAAAATAAAAAAATAAAAATCCTAACTATCTGAAGCCAGTATTGTGAAATTTAAAACTTCTCATGCCTGGCTGGTAAGTATGTGGATGGTTACTAGAAGTTTCTGCCATTCTCTAGGCCAGGCCGGCCACTTTCCCCTGGGTATGGGACATCAGCTGCCAGCAGGACCTCAGCTCACGGGCACAACTATGTTCCAGGATATATATATATATATATATATATATATGTTTCAAGATGGACAGTTGTCAGGTGTGGTGGTGCATGACTTTAATCCCAGCACTTGGAAAGCCAAGATAGGAGGATCACTGTAAGTTTGAGGCCAGCCTGAGACTCTATAGTGAATTCTAGGTCAGCCTGAGTTAGAGGGAGACCCTACCTCAAAAAACAATAAACAAAAAAATGGACAGTATCTACACTGGTAGTCTGCCAGTCCCTGCTGTAAGTGGCTGCAATAGTCACTAGTTTTTAAATTCTGGTCAGCCTAGTCTCTGTCCTTTACAATAAAAACAGATCTACATAAACAAGATACTCTATCCTTGGATGCCACGGCCTTGAACTCATACAAAGAACAAGGACAGCAGAGCCACCCACTCAGAAAGCCATTGGCCACCCAGCCGAAGCAGACCTCCTTTCTCCAGCACCTTCCTCTGGCCCTCAGACACCCCTATTGCAATGTCAGCCCCAACTTCACAGCTTCCTATATCCTTTCCTTAAGGTGACAGTGTAACCTCCCTTGCCCCAGAAACATCCTCACAGCAGAAAGTAGAAAAGCTGTCCCCAAACCATGGAAAAAGAAGCACCACTTCTGGGCAGTGCAAAGACGACTCATGCTGGCCACACAGTTCTGGTCCCCACCAGCCTTGCTGGCACCCCAGGGTAGAGAAGGCTGTCCCCTCCTCCTGCTCCCTTGCCTTCAGGTCCCCCCCACACCGCCCAGCATTCCACCACCACAGTCGGTCCCAAGGCCAGGTATTTGCCCCTGGTCTGCAATGAGCAGAGCCCAGGCAGCCGGAAAGAGTCCAGCTCACACAGGTGTGCAGTGGAGGTGTCCCTGCTGTAAAAGTTATCTATGGATTGTAAGACTTGAAGCTCATGAATTCCCAAATGAATGTTTCTACCACCCAGTGCCTCCACAGCAGAGAGCAGAACAGAGGAAAAGGCATTCTGAAGGCGACAGAGTGGGGGGTCTCCTGAGCCTCTCACAGAGCTGTGTTCAGAGCATCATCCCCCCCCCCAGAATGTTTCTGTGGAATGCTGCCCACTGGCTCACAACACTTCCTATCCCAGAAGCCCCAGGGCTTACTTCATGAAGCCCCACCCACCAGTGCCCTGCAGCACCCACCACAGAGGAGCCAACAGTGCTCAGGAGCATTCGCCACCCACCGTGGTGGCCTGTGCAGAGGAAGAGGAGAGAAGGCATCTTTTCTGAGGCAGAAGGATGCAGTGGGGTGGGCACCTCCCAGGTCTGAAATGACCACCGGTGACAAGCTGAGGAGGAGGTTTTATCTTGGTGACAGAACTACGTGACTGTGGAATGACAAGCAGTAGGGCCAGGACTCTGAGCAGGAAGAATCTTAACACAGGCAAGATTTATCAGCCTGTCACGCACCAGATGTACTTACAATAAAACCTGACATCACAAGAGTTTCTGGAACAAATATTTATTTGTTTTGTGCACTGGCCTGGGGACCAATCCATCTCAGAGTGGCATCATGTGCATGGACAAACACCAGCACTTGAGTGACAGTGGATGAGAGTGTGGGGAGCAGCCCCACGCAACCTCTGGCCACAACTCAATGTGAGGCTGCATCAGAGCCAGGCAGGAGGGACCCCAGGGACAAGGGTCTGGACCCATCTCCACCAGCACCCGACCCTGTGCCTCTGCAGAGGTCCTGCGCACTCGCTGTGTTCCTGGCATGTCTCTGGGGAGGCCCCCAGTGGGAAACCACCAGAACGAGAGCCTATAGGAGGGCCGCAGGCTCGATCAAGGAAAGCACCAGTGACACACCAGTTAGGAAATACCAGGGTCACGACGCCTTAGGCCTACGAGGACCAGAGGGGAGCCTCAGACTCCAGGATGAAGAAGAAGATAAGGGTCAGGCAATGGCTTCTGCTGAGCACCTGTCCTGTCTGAGGAACTGAGCGGGGGACACTACCTGGAGTCACTGGCAATTCTGTGACATGTAATAGCACAGACTATAGAAAGAACACTGAGGCACAGTGTTAGTAACATAGAGGGGGTCACACTAAGAGGCCAGATTCTGTCCAGGCGTCCAAGGCTGAACTAAAAGCAAGGCCACCTGAGTGGGGACCTTGGATCTTATCCAGTACCTTCCTGGTGCCAGCACCTCTGTGGCTTCTATCACTTAGGCTGGATCACTTGACCTGGAATTTCCCCCTCCTCCAAAAACCTATAAGAAGGAACACCACCCTTGGTTCCTGGAACCAAAGCCTTTCTGTGGCCTCAGAGTCCTGCCAGGCTTTCACAGCACACTAAACCCTTCCCCTGTTTCAGCAGCTCTCTACTGAGCAAGCTTGCACTGAGAATCTTCCACTCAGGAAGGTGTAGACTGTCTGAGGCCACACGGATGATACTAGAGGTACAGAGCTGTGAAGCCAGACTAACCTGTCCACCCACAGGAGGACATGCTCTCACAGCTACCTAATGACTCCTGCCACAACCTGGTAGATACAGGCATCTGGCCAGCCACATCTCCTGTGACCCTTTGGAGTCCTCAGACTGCCCTGAAACATCCCCGCTGAACTTCGAAGCTGACCTAAGTCACCCTTTTGCCTCTGCCCAGGAGAACCCGCCACCTGAGCCACCTCTCTGTCTCCCTAGCACAGTCTGTGCTGGCTCTCTGCTGCCCTCCTCAACTTGTTTTATCCAGTGTAATGACTCGGGTGTTAGCTCCCAGCACCCAGAGGAGGGCAGGCTGGCCCAGAGCTGGGTCCTGGTCTGGAACAAGGCAGAAACACAGCTATGAAGAACAGGCAGCCCAAGCCGGGCATGGTGGCGCACGTCTTTAATCCCAGCACTCGGGAGGCAAAGGTAGGGGGATCACCGTGAGTTCAAGGACACCTTGAGACTATATAGTTAATTCCAGGTCGGCCTGGGCCAGAGTGAGACCCTACCTCGAAAACCAAAAACAAAACAAAAAAAATATGCTTAGAGGGAGGTCCCTGATGCCCCCAAAACATTATAGGCCATTGCTGAGGCCTTTCGTTTCCCACCAGGAATAGATGGTAAGACCCTATTGCTGAAGACTCCACATACTTGGGCTGCAAGGCCACTGAGAAATCCTGCTGGAACTGAGCTGATAACCTCCTCCATGTAGACCAGCTGACAGAAAGCTAGAAGAAGCCATTCTGCATGCAGTTCAATGGGAGACAGAGAAATCACCAGTGAAGATACTCAGTGGTGGACACTATAAGCCTTTTATTTGGCCAGCCAGGCCAAATGAGCCAATGGGTGCAATAGTGGCATGTCTGTTATGGAGGAAACCAACTGCCTTCTAATTGGACTGGAGGCCCACTCCACGGGAGGGAATACATCCCTGATACTGAAAACTTAAAACAGGGGTAGTCATGAGCCATAGGGGTATAACATCTGCTGCTATCTGGCTAAATGTATATACTATGCTTATCAAACTGCCCAGTAAGCAATTCTCTTAATGTTCATACCCTTATATTAATGCTACTCTCACTTTTGGTAGAGAATCTTCTCTTTTCAGATGGCAGTGACCTTGGGATGACTCAGAAGGTATCATGGTGCTAGACTGCAATATCTCTATCATGCCTTCCAAGGCTCAGGGTCTAATGCAGAAGAGGTGGCAGAAAAAATGTAAGACCCAAAGGAAGGGTAGGACTCCTTACAATGTGCTCCCTCCAGACACAAAATGGCCTGGATATCCATGACCTCACAATGCCTGACACTACCTACACAAGGCCATCATAAGAGGAGGAAAAGATCATGACATCAAAATAAAAGAGAGACTGATTGAGAAGGGGAGGGATATGATGGATAATGGAGTTTCAAAGGGGAAAGTGGGGGAAGGGAGGGTATTACCATGGGATATTTTTTATAATCATGGAAGTTATTAGTAAAAATTTGGAAAAAAAAAAAAAAAAGAACAGGCAGCCCTCTCTCCCTTGGGAGAGACAGCTTAACCTATCTCCATAGTCCATGGGAATCCAGGCCATATCTCTCTGATGTAGGATTTGGGGGTTTCAGGAGAGGTGCCCCAAACTTGTGGATCCCAATTTTGGATCCCTGTTTTTAACAACTAATTGATAAAATTGACTCAAGGAGACTAAGTTATGAATCATTGAGTTTATTTAGGGAGAAATCATAATTTGTGAAATTTATAGGGAAATTGATATCTAGGAAAAGGCTGGAGCAGTTACACACACACACGTGGGAAATTGATCATGGAACCCCCTTCAAATAACAGACCAGAGAGGATTAAGAAATAGTGAAGACCCATCTCTGAAGCCAAAACACACCCAATATGGCTCACGGAATTTCGTGGAAGAGGGGGCAGAAAGACTGTTAGAGCCATAAGTTGGGACATTATGCACAGAGACATTGCCTCTCCCCCATAACTGGCTGCTGCCCCCACAATTCATGACCCACAATCCCCATGGGGTTGACTTGCATCGCCAACGAGGAAGGCCTCTTCAGAAAAGGGGCAAAATGAGGGAAAGGATGGTACCAACTCGTGTTATTTACATACTAAGTATGTCCATATCTAATGAAAATAAAATTTTAAAAAGGAAATATTGACGAATTCAGAGATCAAAGATAAATCTTAAATGTAATCAAAGTGAGAGCATTCCCCCAAAGCATGACACAGATAGAAGGCAAAGAAAAATACTCAAGCGCAGATAAGTACTCTCCCCTTCCCAGCCAGGTTGGGAAGGAGGGACAGACCCACGTGGATGTTCAGGCCAAGTCACGGCAAAAGGAAGGAAGGAGCAGGAGGGAGAGAGTACATCCATGCAGAGGTCACAGGCAGAAAGAGTGCCGCAGCACAGAGTGGGAAACTCAGATGAGAAATGGTTAGCAAGAAGAGTTAAACACATAGTTACCCGAGTTTAGAGAAATTGCACAAGCGGCAGGCCCAGAGTTTAGGGGGGTGAATTAGTCAGGGTTCTCTAGAGGAACAGAACTCCGAGAATGAATTATTTTAAAAAGAGAATTTATTGGATTAGATTATGGTAGTCCAATAGCAGTTGCAGGCACGAGAATCATGGAACCTGGTAGCTGTTCAGTCCACATGGCCAGATGCCTCAGTAGTCCCGACCCGGCACTGCAGATGGTGCCGGAAGGCCTGGAGGCTTCCTTAGGAGCTGCTGGGTTTCAATCCACGCGGGTCTTCAGTTGATGTTGGTCTTCCGTCTGTGCTGGTCTTCAATCCATGCTGGAAGGCAGCAAGCAACACCGGCAGCCAAGTGGAAGGGAGGAAGGGGCTCTTTTCACCCAGAGCTTCCTTATATGAAGTCCCCCTCTGAGCAGGGCCACCCACTCTGGGGAATGGCTCACTCTGGGGGAAGGACTTCCTCCTTTAGTTGATCCTTCCTGGAAGCAACCTCCGAGACCCACCCGAAAGGGATTTCTGTGGATTACTAAACAGATCAAGTTGACATCACGTTAACTATCACAGGGGGTTTCCCACATGACAGATCTAGAGTGTGAAGGGAATACACATGTGGTAGACTGAGAGATTAGAGGACAGTCATCCGTGTGATTAAAATGAGAAGGTACCCCAGAGCAGAAGGCAGATCAAAGGCAAGAAGAACAATATCCAAGCCAAGGTAAGTATCCCCGCCTTCCCAGCCACAGTGGTCCCTCCTGAGAAGGAGGAATAAACTCACCTGGATGTTCAGCCTGCTCATGGGGCAAAAGGAAAAGAAGAGGTCCAGGGAGGAGACAGAGCCAGGCTATGTGTGTAACATTCTTTATATGATCAGGCATCCAATCAGGGTGAGCCTCGTCCTTAGGCTCGGGTGTGTAAACAGAGACCTGATTGGCTGTTTCCTGTACTCAGAGGGCTGATCCAGGGGAGCCTTGCAGCAGGAAGTTACTGCTGGGCATGTGACTGGCAACCATGTTGGAGAGACAGGATCAGACCCAAGTTTCAGTTTTGCCAAGACAGACAGATGGTATCTCCTTGTTCCTTCTTTGGGCTCTTGTCCCTAACTGCATGAAAAAAGCTAGCTTTCTCCTATTTCTCCTTCATCTTCATATTTCAAAATAAAAGCAAGTAAGTACAATTTAGATGGATCCACTACAGTTTAGAAATTGATTTCAGCTTTTATTAAAACATTTAACAAGTCACACAGGCCTGCTTGCAGGTGCCATGGGACACTGTGGCCCATGCTGCAGAGACTTGTGCAATGGGGTGACATTCCTGCCTGAGCAGGCCATCCCTCACAGTGTCATCCCTGCAAGCAGAGTTTTGCAAAGGACAGGTGCTCCAGGGAGGCAGGTAGCTGCCGGCTGTGCCCAGACCCTGCCATGTGCACCACTGACTCCTATACCCAAAGAAAGTGTCAGGTAAGGGTCTGGCCAGATTGCTCAGTGGTTAAAGACACTTGCTCACAAAGCCTTACAGCCTGGATTTGGTTGTAAAGCCAGATGCAAAGTGGCACGTGCAACTGGAGTTTGTAGCAGCAAGAGACACTGGAGTGCTCATTCTCTTTCTCTCTTTCTCTCTTTCAAATAAATAAATGCTTTTCTGACCTGTGAGGCATGGTAGCATACACCTTTAAATCCAGTGCTTGAGAGGCAGTGGTAGGAAGATCACTGTGAGTTCAAGGCCAGCCTGGGGGTACAGAGCGAGTTCCAGGTCAGCCTGGGCTAAAGTAAGATCCTACCTGGGGGTAGGGTAGAGAAAGGGGGGGAATCTCTGGGACACATACTGTGAGCATGTGACTCCTGAATGACTGCAGCTGGCCAGGTGGCTGTGACCCATGAGGAAACATCTCACCTGTTCTTTTTCTCTCTTCTTTTGCCACCAGATATATTCCCCAGCCTGCCACCTCCTCTCCAGTATCACCCGTGTTGAAGGGCGAAGCTCCTGTTTGCTGGAGGAGAATGCACAGAAAGGCTTGGACAGAGAGAGACAAAGCGGATATGCGGTGCCTCTGGCCTCGGCCATCGCCGTGCAGCGGCGGGAATCCCTCAGCGAGCAGGAAGGGAGACAGCAGGCTGCGGCAGAGCAGCCGGGCCTCTGCTGTCCTCATGTGAGACTGGGTTCCTGGAAACCATACCTAAGTCTGCCTCATGGTTCAGACAGCTAGGAACAAAGGGGCAGAGAGAGGTCAGGAGGCAGTGCACCAAAGAGGGAGGGACCCGTCCCCTCACCTGCCCCGAACGCTTTGTGTTGTTATGAGTTTATGGCCCTATCTGTCACCATGCTGCACATGGGAGCTGAGAGTAGAACCTGAGCCCTTCACTTCTCAGTGAATAACTGACAGACGGAGCTCAAGGGCTGTGAGGGCCACAGAGAACAGTTAGTGTCACCTGCCCAGGCTGGGGGGAAAGAGCGACCCATAGGCTCAGCATGGCACAGCTTAGGCTTCCGCTAAGGAGAGCGATAGTCCAGTTGGGGGTCCATGGACACTGTCTAGCCAGGAAAGCTGCTCTGGGCAACACCCCAGACCAGTCAGCAAGGGCGTTCTTAGAACGGGAAGGACTGTTTGGAGTCAAGGGCCTGAGCTCACGGCCTGACGGAGACGCAGCCCATGCAGGGTTGCACCCTGACCTTGCTGATCATCCGAATGCTCGGGGAAGTGGGGTGCTGGAAGGTGGTCAAAGGTGGTCCTGCTCCTCTCTTCATCATGCCACCAACTCCCACATCTGCCTGGGTGCTGCACAGTGGTCCCTATGGGAACGACTGGCCTGACAACGGCCTCCAGGTGCTGGGAGTGAAGCACGTCTCACAACCCCAGCTGCTCCATCTCTCACTCCTTCCCACAGAGCTGAGCGGCCTCAGTGAGCTCCAAGTCCTTGTCTTGACATCCTCACTGCTGCTGAGTCAGAGGGAGAGCCCAGACGGATGGCCCTGTCACCGTAAGCATTTCAGAGGACACACGTAAATGAAACAAATCCTTCTACTAGAAATAAACCTCAAAAAACATCTTTAACAAATGGACGTTAACTTGTCTCCTGGCGACGGGAAGCGTGAGTCTCTTAGCAAACTTCCGGCGATAATTCAGCCACATTTTCCTACCTGGTGCAGCAATGATTCTCGGCGGATTCTCCTGGAAT
Organism: Dipus sagitta; assembly: GCA_036346955.1. Lineage (NCBI taxonomy): Eukaryota > Metazoa > Chordata > Mammalia > Rodentia > Dipodidae > Dipus > Dipus sagitta. The sequence continues at coordinate 5,287,165 of CM070777.1, read as the reverse complement.
AATCGGCCCGTTCCAGTTGTTAGGACGTGGTCTTTAAAACTGAGTTATTCCTGAACATCTCAGAAAACCAGGGCGCTCCATCTCACCAATTATGAAATACTGCAGGCGCCGCGTGCCGCCAGGGAGGAAGATTTATCGTCCATGGTGATGGCGGGCGGGCGGCTCCTGAGCCCTGGATGTCTCCCTCGAGTTTTCATCATCCTGCAAGTAACACTGAGGTGGATTTAACTAGTCTGTAGATGGGGAGTTCACTGCCTGGCTGCCCTGTGAAGCTGGGGAGTGATTGAAGGGGTGGCAGAGGGTCTATGGGAAGAGCACACCCAGGAGTGACAGGTCTGAGGCCTGCTGCTCTTCAGTCGGCTCCCTGCCGTCAGTCCTCGGGTGTGGGCGGGAAGTAAGGAGCTGGCTCCCAACTTCTCACTCAGAGATCAGCCCTTACGGGGACTCCCAGCTGTCATCCACAGTTCTCAGTGCAGGCAGACATGCTGTCTGTGGGCATGGCCATGCAAGGCCAGAAGGCACTGTGGCAGAGGCTGGGCAATACGTGAAGGAGAAAACAGCAGAACAGAGGCAGGGAATGCCCCCAAGCCTGAGGCCCAAGGAAGGATGTCATCCAAGAACGCGCACACACTGGCTCAAGCAGATACTCAGTTGGGGAAGATATTGGTACTGTCCAAGACAGGATACAAAGGGTCTGTTCCTTTGTGGTGGGAAGTACACCCCACGGACAGTAGGGTCCTTGTGACCTGGAAAGAGTAGCTGACCACCAGGTGGGAGCCAGGAGGAAACGAGGTGGGGCCAAGAAACCAGCGTGGTGCTGTGGTCCATGCAGGGGTGCTGGTGTGGGCAGGGCAGAGGCAGCAGGAAGGAGCGGATGCCAAGGCCCACAAGCCATAGCTTCGTGGGATTGGGCGGCTGCAGAGTGGACAGTTGGTCTTGGTGGCCAACCTGAATGAATAAAGGGGATCCAAGGACTGGTGGAACACACCTATATGTCCATGGAGAAATTTCCAGAAAGGACTGACATGTGGGACCATGACTGAGGAAAGACCTGTACCTTCCAGAAGGCTAAAGAAGGGGGGCCTGGGGAAAGGCAGGGTGCAGGACGGAGAGCCTTTGTTTCTGAGTGTGAGACCTGCCACTGCTGCCCCCACTGATGTCCGGCTCCAGCTTCTTTGTACTTTCAACATGGGCTCCATACCAGCAACTCTCCAATAGGCTTCCAGCCCCTTGGCACCAGACTGGCACAACTAAGCTCATGGATTGGGCAGCTAGCTGGTTCTCAGCCACTCCGGCATGCAGATGGCCACTGTCAGACTAATCAGACCCTATTGTGTAAACCAATCCAATAAGTTCCCTTTTATAATGTATATACCTGCATTCTGTTTTTCCACAGAGAACTCTGCCTGATACATGGAGCTCAGAGCTGGGAAAGACCCTGTGGTGAGTCAGATACCATTCACCCCAAAGCCATGTCCATCTAAGAACTCAGCCTGTGACTTTCTATCACAAAACAAAGTCACCCTAGTTGAGAGTGGGCCCAAAATCCAATAGCTTGTGTTCATGGGAGAGGAGAAGGGGGTCTCTCAGTGACACACAGAGAAGGCTGTCATGTGAAGACAGAGGCAGAGATAGAAGAAATGTGATCACAAGTCAAGGACATCTGGGAGCTGGAGGAGGCAGGAAGAACCTCTCCAAGAGCCTACAGAAAGAAAATGGGCCTGCTGACCCCTCCTATTCAGACTTCCGGCCTCGACTGTGGGAAGAGCCAAAGTCTCCACTGTGTGGTCATTTGTCAGTATCGCCCAGGGTACACTCTTCCTTGTCCTCTTGTATGTTCTTGACTCGTAGTGCAGGGAGCAGACCTATTGCCTTGGCACGTAGCTACAGAATGACCCCTGTTCTTGTGGAAAGGAGAAACGTGAGTTTTGGGTCATGGCCAGGCTAAGGACTCATTTCTTACAAAACCCAGAACTGGGGAATAATCAAGCGGAAGAGTCTCACCCATGACTCCTGCATCACAAAGACCCAGGAGGAGACAATGGTATGGCCGGGCACAGCCCACACAAGGTCAGTTGAGGCATGAGGTTCAGATGGTCTGGCTCCCCTGAGGCCATGTGGGCTGGCCAAGCCTGCAGGATGGGAGGACGCAGAACTCTGAAGGACAGAAGCAGCAGGGTGAGCTGAGCCATACCAGGCGTGTGCAGGCATGGATGCTCCCCCTCTAATTGCAGTAAATTAATTTGAAAGCTCTGCAGTGATAGAAAATGATTTTCTTTTCCTCAAAGAGTCCAGTTGGCATCTCCTTAGCCCCACCTCCTCATTTTCAGTAACCACTGAGAACTGCGTAACCTCTTCTGTCACCCCCCACCCCCACCCCCCTCCCCGCTGACGCTGATTACCACAGTGGGGATGGATGCAATGGAGGATCTGAGCAAGGGGCATTTTCTCTCCTGGTCTTCCCCAGCTTACTATAAGTCTGTGAGCTGTTCCTACTGAGGGGCAGGGTTGGAAGGGCATCTTGCTCATCATAACCACCTAGCAGGAGAATCCCAGACTGTCATACCTGCCTTGAAATCTATGGGAGTTCCCATGGCTCTGTCTTGGAGAGGAGTCCTCTAAGCATGCTGGGAAAGAACTGGCTTGACGTCCATGGGGTTGGTTACTCATGGCTCTGCCTTGGAGGGGAGTCCTCTGAGGGTGCTAGGAACCCAGATCTTGGTCTCTATGTTCATGACTAGATGATGTAAGGAAAATGATGAAATGGGTCACACACATGGTCCCCTCCCTTTCTCCGACAACTCTGATCCTGAGTCCTGACCCCTGCCTGTCCCTCTTAGCCCTTCTCACCTTACCCCGTGGGTCACACCAATCCAGCATTCTGCTGTACTTTGGAAACTGATTCTTTCCCTCATGCTCTCTCCCTTCCATCCCTACAAGCCTGACTCTGCCGCTTAAGACTGTCAGCAGCTTCTCCTAGCACCTAGGACAGAGTGTGGGTCTTCAGACATGAGTGAGGCAACTTGGGGAGCTATGTCCTTAGGATTTCATTCCCCTCCGCCTAGTGTCTGAGTTCTACTGAATGAACCTATCCAAAGCAGACTACACCTGTAGCTGTCAGCCCTGCAAGGAACTTTCTAATACTGCCCTGAATGCAGTAGGCTCCAGAATCCTGAAAGCATCCTTCAAAGTAGCATCTGCATCATGGTCTCTGGAACTTCTTTGTAAGACAATCCTGCACACTGCTCCGAGGAAAGAAGACAAAAGTGCAGAGGCTGTTTGGCTTTTCTAATGTGTGTGTGTGTGTGTGTGTGTGTGTGTGTGTGTACACATGTACACAGGGCATAAGCTGGAAATGAAGCCATGGCCAGCATGTGATGCAGCAGCCAATTCCTGGAATGCCACACAGAGGAGCCTGGTGGCTGTAGGCTGGCCCAATGGGACCTGCAGTGAGGCAGCATCCCTTAGGAAGGCAGGATACCAGGTCTCACCTATGGACAAGCTAAAAGCCATTCTTCTCTTGGCCGCAGGAGAGAGTGAGGAGCACTCACAGGCCCAGAGTCACCATGCCTGACATTTGTCAGGGCTTGCAGTGGAAGTTCACCTCCCTCAGCCTTGAGGTTACACAGGACAAAGGGTCAGTTAGACACAAGAGGGCATCTGAGTGCTGTGACATGGGACCATGGACTGAGATGCTAGGGGCTCAGAGAACTCTCACGATGAGCATCAAGGCTCTGGCTGAGAACATGGTCGTCCTCTAGAGGCCAGGAGCCTAGGACATGCAGCAAGGCTTGGCATGTGAGTCATCGCCAGTGTGGAGAAAGACCAGGGGAGGAGCAGGACAGAGGTGCAGAGATGTCCCTCACACCCAAGCAAGTCCCAGATGAGGAGGGATGAAGGAGCATTTTGAATGGTACTGACGTTGTAGAAGCACTATGTCACCACTGACAAACCGTTTAGCTAGTTCTAGTGTGGGTTAGTTGCTATGGCAGAGCTCTGAACTATTGTTCCTGCCATACCCTAGGTGGTCCTATCTCCTGTGATGAGCACCTACAAGGTCTGTGCAGAACCAAGTGAATCCTGCTTCCCAGGGCAGACAGTGTCAGACCTCCAGGACTACGGGGTGCACTCCACCAGTCAGCCCTTACGTCACTGCAATGTGCATTCTCCTGAATTCACTCCAAGTTCCTTGTTCAGGATGCATTTTCAATACCCAGTGAGGTTTGAAGGTGACAAGTTCCCCCATAGACTGATGTGCTTGAACACTTGGTTCCCAGCTGGTGGTGCTGCTGAGCAATGTTATGGAACCATGAGGAAGAAGTGGAGCCTTACTGGAGGAAGTGAGTCACTAAGGGCAGGCCTTGAGGCTTTACAGCCTGACCTCACTTTCTGTTTGCTCTCTGCCTCCTGACTGTGGTAGAAATGTGTCCAGCTGGCTTCCCTCTTCTGCTGCCAGGCCTTCCCAGCCACAATAGACTGTATTCCCTGGAACTGTGAGCTGAAATAAACCCAACCTTCCTTAAGCTGCTTCTTGTCAGGTATGGTCCCAGTGAGTAAAGTAGCTACTGCATTTGGCTGCACTCAAAGACACTTGCTGGCTGAAGTAGCGAGTGGTGTTTAAACAGCAGTGGGACCCGGTTGCCCCTTCTCCTATTAGACACAAACTGAAAACAAAATGGAAAATGAGAACCAGAAAGATGTCTCCATGTGCAAAGACGGGCTGCCATGTGCCGTAGACATCAAACAGAAGAGTAGCGTGGTCGAGGGAGATCACCAGTGGTGGAAGATATGAGGGTGCGGGGAGGGAAGAAAATAAAACATAGCGGGAGATAACCACCCTTGCTTCGGTCAAGGAGCATGTGCCGGACATGTAGCAGACTGCTGGCCATCAAGTTTGAAGGTATCCAGAGTAGGAAAGCAGCGGTTGACCAGGAATTCCCAGAGAGCCGAATTATAGGGCTGGTTACTTGCCCTGTAGTGTTACGGAGAGTAGAAAGGCAAGTCCTCACCTGGTGTGATCGTGAGAAGCAATGTAAGAGCAATGGTCTCTAACGTGCCGCATCATCAGGACGCCCGTGGCTGCTTTCTAACACGCTGGGTATTTATTTCCCCACCACCGGGAGAATTTTAAAGCTCAGTGGAAACATCAATTCTATGCACAAAAGTTCCGATGGGAGGAAAGGTATGCAGGAAACACACAAAGAGATGGGCGAGGCACGTCAAACAAAGATCCAGAAGAAAGAACGAGGAAAGCAAGTGTGCAAGACACCAACGCGACCACAGAGGAGCAGTAGAAGTGGAAGCAGGACACAGAAGGCATCAGCGTGCAGAAGTCAGCGGACCCCGAGGGTAAGGGAAGCAGCGAGTGGGAAGACAGAGCAAGAACGGCCACTGTATGCTTGGCTGGGGTTTTGAAACTGGAGACAAAAATCAGGTAATGCAACCAAAAGTTAGGGCTAGGGACATGGCTGAGTGGGTGAGGAGCTCATGGCTCAAGCGTAAGGAGCCGAGTTTGGATTTCCAGCTCCCATGTGAAATGCTGAGTGTGGTAGCACACACAGGTAGCACGAGAGCTGAGCTAGTCCAGGCAAGCTGGTGAGCTTCCGGCTCAGTGAGAGACGCTGCCTCAAAGAATTAAGTGGACAGCGACTGAGAACACCTGATATCTACTCTGGCATCCAGAAACACACATTCAAATGTGTAAGTACACTTGCACACACTTGTATCCACACACATGTAAAAGTTTACTTATTAGTCTAGGACAATTTTTAGGAATTCAACAACCCATTGTCTCCAAATTAAAAGGGGCTTTGCCTCATGAAGAATACTGGCCAAAGCTGGTGAGAACGGTGCTGGATTTCAAAGACAAGAATTCCTTAGAAAGCCAGTGGGATCAAGGCACACATGAGGGACAATGCTGGGCTGCAGTGTCACCAGGACAGCATTGGTACTAGAACCCAGGAGACTATTGCCTGCAAAGTTCTCCAAAAGGAAATTCACATAGCCTACCAAATTAAAAGGCTTTCAAAAAAAAAAAAGGCAAAAAGCAAATATGTGTTGAAAATCCAATTAAAATCAAAACTTCAAGTCCAAAATCCATTTAATTCAAAATCTTGAAAGTATGAATGATCAACAAATATCACAGACACATGTAAGGTTATTCTAGAGATCTGCCAAAGCACAGCCTTGGCCAAGGAAGACAGACCAGAAGAGACTGGGCCAGAGAAGCACGCAGGGGGAGCATGCCAGAGTAACTGTGACAGGAAAGCCCGTGTGGCACAGAGAACACAGTGTTAGATACGAGAACAGCCTAGACATATGTAGCTGTGGAGGAACAGGAGGGGAAGGACAGCAGTACCTGGCAGTAGTCTACGGAGAGCTCTCAATGCCCATCAGAACCAGGGTGGTGGTTTGAATGCACAATGTCCCACAGCCACAGGGGTTTGTGTCAAGCCTTTTTCCCACCTACTGCAGCCTTTGGGAGGTGGAGCTTTGTGAGAAGATCTGCGTCGGTGGGAGGGGACCTTGGGATTTTACAGTCCAGCTATTTTCTGGTACTAGAAAGGCCACTCTCTCTGCTTCTTCCCTGCTGTTGTGGAGATGAGGTGCCTGTCTATCTGCTCCGGCCTTGCTTTCCTGCCATGATTAAACTTCCCCTGGAAACAAAGCTGAAATAAACCCTTTTTTCCCATAAGCTGCTTCTGGGTGGATGTTTTGTCCCGGCAACAAGAAGAGAACTGCTAAAACCAAAAAGAAAAAATTGTATTCCACTCAGATAAATCAATTAATATGTCTACATGTGACTAAATTAGCTGGTGTAGGTATATGTCAATAAATAGAAATGTACACAATTTAGCTGGGCATGGTGGCACACTCCTTTAATCCCAGCACTTGGAAGGCAGAGGTAGGAGGATTTCAGTGAGGTCTAGGCCACCCTGAAACTACATAGTGAATTTCAGGTCAGCCTGGGCTAGAACAAGATCTTATCTCAAAAAAAAGAAATGTACATAATTTAATAAATATAAAAGCATATACAGATCTATAGATGCATAAGTATATAAATCAATTAACAGATTATAAATAGGCACATAACTAACTCAATACAGTGAAGAGGAACTTGGAATCGAGGGCAGTGAGCATGTGAGCCCCTCACTGCTCACCCATGCTGCTATCAGAGGACACGTAGAATACACTGCATGAAGAGATGGCCACAAAAAACAAACTTCCTACCTCCCAAAGGATGAAAATAAACAGACAAAGCAAAGGGCATAGAGAATCAATGCTGTAAAATGTGCTTAAGGTGTAACCAAAAGCAGTGCATAGAGGGCTGGAGAGATGGTTCAGTGGTTAAGTGCACTTCCTCCTCAGTCAAGAGGGCCCGAGGGGTCTCCAAACCACCAGAGTTCAAATCTCCAGATTCCATGTGAACAGGCAGCTGTAACCCCAGTCTCACAAAAGGGAGCAGACTAAGGAATCATCGAGGCTCACAAAATACAACAAACTCCTGTATCAGTAAGAGACTCTGGCTCAAATAAGGATGGGCCAGACAGTGCGGCAAGTGGCTCCTAATGGCAGGCAAGCACATGTGGTGATGAAAGAGGGTATAGACGTGCGTACACCGCACACACACCACATACACACACACACACCACCACCACACCATACACACAAGCAAGCAAGAAGTAAGATAATAATGGAATTAACCTCAAAAACATCTGCACCTACGTCAAAGGCTGAACTTGTTAAGGAAGGAACGTCCTGAGCCGGGCATCTCCCCGAGGTGAGATGAGACCAAAACCTCTCACTGAGGCAAAGATCAAAGCACAGAAGGAAGATGTTTTGCTTGTTGGTTGAGGTAGGGTCTCACTCTAGTCCAGGCTGATCCAGAATTCACTTTGTTGTCTCAAGGTGGCCTCAAACTCATGACAATCCTCCTACCTCTGCCTCCAAGTGCTGGGACCAAAGGCGTGAGCCACCACACCCAGCAAGCAGTAAATGCATCTTTTTAGATGCAGGGACAAGAGCTTGGAAGATGGCTCAGTGGTTAAAGGTGCTTACCTGCAAAGCCTGGGATCAGTTCCTATGCTATCCATGAAAACCAGATGCAAACATCTGGCATTCATTTGCAGTGGTAATAGATTAATTAATAATATTTGACACAAAACATCTTTTTACTTTTTTTTTTTGAGGCAAGTGCAACAGACTAGCCATTATTTTTTATGTGAGAGAGAGAGAGACAGAATTGTCCCACCAGGGCCTCCAGCCACTGCACTCAAACTCCAGACATGTGTGCCACCTTGTGCACATGTGCAGCCTTGCACACTTGCGTTGCTTTGTACATCTCACTTGCATGGGACCTGGAGAGTCGAACATGAGTCCTTGGGCTTTGCAGGCAAGTGCCTTAACCACTAAGCCACCTCTCCAGCTCAAACATATCTCTCTTTTTTTTTTCTGATTCACTATGTAGTCTCAGGGTGGCCTCAAACTCACGGTGATCCTCCTACTTCTGCCTCCCAAGTGCTGGGATTAAAGGCGTGTGCCACCACACCTGGCTCAAACATCTCTTTATAATGGCAAAAAGCGTCATCCACAGTGGAGTCCAGCAATCATGACTATGAGCCCATTTCAAGGAAGCATTGCGTCCAGACAGGAAAGCTCAGGGACATTGGACAGGGCATTATAACGTGCACCTCTGTGTCCCTGTCTGTGCCACGTGGAAAGAGGAGAAAACGGACACTTAAGAATATAATCCCAGCCAGGCGTGGTGGCACACACCTTTAATCCCAGCACTCTGGAGGCAGAGTTAGGGAGGTCACCATGAGTTCAAGGTCACCCTGAGACTACATAGTGAATTCCAGGTCAACCTGGGCTAGAGCTAAACCCTACCTCACAAAAAATAAGAAAAAGAAAAAGAAAGAAATGAAAAGAGAAAAGAAAGAAGGAAAGAAAAGAAAAGAAAAAAGGATATAATCCCACCATCCACAGGCCTGCAACCTGCAAGGGAACCGGAGACCTATGGAAGCCTGAGGAACACTTGGTTGAACAAGTACTCACTGTCTCATTCTTTCAAGTGTAGCATAAACCCAGAATCTATAAAATAAAGTAAATTTGATGATGTAAAGTTGTTTTGATCGTAATGTCAAAGGATAGTTGTAAATGGAACCAAAAACTAGAGAAAAGTTTGGAAATTTCTGTCACAGAGCAAGTGCCATTTTTCTTTTTAGCAGTTCCTTAGGTCATAAGAATACCACTAATACAACAGAAAGCCATCAAGGGCATGAGGTCAGTTTACAGCAGCACTCTTGCAGTGCTGGTGGGGACGCGTGCCAGTCAGTGTTCATCTGAGGAAAGGAAAACCTTCCAGGTTCTTCAATCAAGAGGAAACTAGAAAGGGGATTGTAGGCCTGTGGGGCTCTGAGCAGAGTAAAGTCTCTGGAATGCGAGAAGGGCAGAGAGAACCACAAGTGCAGCGCTGACTGTGTGCATGTGCGCAGACGTGGGATGCTGCCCTGGAAGCTTCTGGCAGAGATTACCCAGCCTTCACTGCAGCCTGAGCCTCACAACATCCCATCCCACTTGGCTGTCTGCTTTTACACCACAACCCTCATTTGTAGAAATGAACAACATCGGGCTGGAGAGATGGCTTAGCACTTAAGGCACATGCCTGTGAAACCGAAGGACCCTGGTTTGATTCTCTAGGTCCGAAGTAAGCCAGATGCACATGGTCGTGCATGTGTCTGGAGATCATTTGAAGTGGCTATAGGCCCTGGCGTGCCCATTTTCTCTCTCTCTCTCTCTCCCTCTCTCTGTCTCAAATAACTAAAAATAAAACCTTTAAAAATTATTTTAGGGCGTGGTGGTGCGCGCCTTTAATCCCAGCACTTGGGAGGCAGAGGTAGGAGGATCGCCATGAGTTCGAGGCCACCCTGAGACTCCATAGTGAATTCCAGGTCAGCCTGGGCTAGAGTGAGACCCTACCTCGAAACACCAAAAAAAAAACAAATTATTTTTTAAAAAAGAATGATTTGGAGAAATGCAGTGCCCAGGTTCTGACCCCTGTGAGGCAGAGGGCATGCACAAAAGAGGAGGAAGGAAAGACAAGAAGGTAAGAAGACAGTCCAGAAAAATGTGTTCTTTGGGGTGGCCCCTGTGGGCAACACCCATCAAATCCACCCTTCGTCACAGTAATGGCAAGGCCAAGAATGTTTATCCTATGGGAAGTTTAGCACATCCTGTGGCATGACACGTGAGCCAGGGGATCATTCACAGCACTGTTTGTTGAAAGACTGAGAGCGTCATAGAAGTCCGTCCTGTGGTATGGTAAAATCAGTGATAACACACTCACATAGAGGACGCTCCATGTCTGTAGCAAGCACTGAGGCAGGTCCACACAACAGTGATGGCTGGATTTCCAAGACGTATTTGTATAAAAGCTCAAATAACCATGTATCCATATACATGTGAAGTGTTTACAGATGATTAAGAAACTGCACTGGCAGGACTGGGGTCAGGGCTGCTCTGGGGAGTCAACTTCCTCTATGCCCACAGTCTTCCCTGTGTCCATGCATTATCTAGACACAAGTAAGGAATTGTTTGTTTTTAATTTTGTTTATTTTGTTTATTTATTTGAGAGCGACAGACAGAGGGAGAAAGAGGCAGAGAGAGAATGGGCATGCCAGGGCCTCCAGCCACTGTTAACAAACTCCAGATGTGGGCGCCCCCTTGTGCATCTTGCTAACATGGGTCCTGAGTAATCGAGCCTCGAACCGGGGTCCTTAGGCTTCACAGGCAAGCACTTAACTGCTAAGCCATCTCTCCAGCCCAGGAATTTTTTTGTGTGTGTGTGGAGACATTTTGTTTGTTTTTTTTTTCTGTAATTGGAGACTGAATTCGGGGCCTTGCACTTACCAGTAGGGAAAACCTTAGGTCCTAGTAATAGTTTTTGAATGAATGAAATATGGAAGTGATGATGGTGGTAGTGATTATAGAGGTGATGGGATAAAGATGATGAGATGGAGGTTATGGAATCAATGAAGATGATGGAGAAGAAGGTGTTGCAGATGGTGGAGGAGGAAGTGATGGAGAAGGAGGTGATTGATAGAAAGTAGGCCATGGACAAGGAGGTGGTAGAGATGATGATGGAGGGGTGCTGGAAAGGAAGATGATGAGGAGATGATGGGGAAGGAGGTCCATAACTTGGGACATAGGAGAGGGAAGATGTGTCACGTGAGGTAGCAAGAACAAACTGGAGGCTGCAGCATGAGCCGCGGGGGCGGAAGGGGTCTCTGTCATGGTGGCATGGACATCCTCCAAAAGCCGGTCTGTACTAGTCAGCTCCATAATGCTGGGATGGACGTCCAACCAAACACATTTCTTATGAAAGGAAGAGATTTATTTCAAGCTGACAGACTCCAGGGGAAGTTCCATCAGTTGGGGAAGAAGCCTGCTCCCATGCGTAAATCCAAGCAGAGGAACCACACGCAGCCAGCCACACCAAAAAGCAGCCAGCAGAACCCCAGAGCTCAGACTTCTCTGCACAAGTGTGAGCTGGAATCAGATCCATGCCCAAACACGCCTTTGGGCTGGGCCCCAAGATCTGGCCCCAGTGATGCCTCCTACAGCCAGGCAGCTAGAGACCCAAGTTACAAGCTTAAATAAAACACCTGAGTCTATGGGAGACATATATTCAAACCACCATCAGGACCTGCCTCCTTGTGGACTTAAACATAACACAACAGAGAGAGGAGAGAGACAGATCTGAGAAGCTGCAGGAGCACCCAGAGAAGAGCATTCTCCTGAGACAGGCCAGCCGTGAGGACAGCCTGCCCTGCCAGTGGCTGCCGCCTCACTTCTGCCCCCGCCCACTAGAGTCCTCGTAAGAAACTCCCTGTGACCTTCATGGCAGCAACACACAGGAAAGGGACTTGTGGGAAATGAGTCCCTCCTAGCCAAATGAACACATCACACAGCCACCATATTTCGTAAAAAGAATAATGTGGCCCCATTTTAGACTCACCTGGAAAATGCCAAGAAGTGACACCCAGTGCAGACAGAAGCCATAGACTCAATGCAGTCACCTGTGGTGGATGACAGACTACACATACACAGATGCAGACCTCTGAACAGCAAGGTGGGCATGCAAGTGGGGAACCAAGAGGGTCGTCACACCATCTCTTGGAGTTACATTGAGCCATGATTGTAACATAACACTGGGGAGGAGAGGGGGCTGCACTGGTCCCCTGTAGCATCAGCTGTAGAAATTAACAGGTAGAACAACCCAAATAACCAGGAATTCCCAACATGTACAGCCTCACCAGTCACAACCAGTGCACACAGCTCTAGCCACAAGACAGGTGCTTGCGGCATTATGTGAAGTCAAGCAGAGATGCACAGTGCCTACATGCCCTGCCTGCACCCATGAGATGAGCTATCAGAGAGCAGGGAGCAGTGTGCAGGGCCTGGACATGTTCTGCCCTCCAGGAAACCAGGCTGCCAGGCTCAGGCCCAAGAGCAGACCTCTCCCGGGAAGCAGGAGCCGCAGCAACCAATCATCCAGGCCCCTCTTCAGAGTGTGTCGTGGCCATCTTAGGTGCAGCAGTCCAGCCAGTAGCCCACTCTGACATTGAGCAAACAGGCTGAGGCACTGCAAGTCACATGACCGAAGTTTCTCCCTCGTCAACAGCCAGATCTGTTCAGCTCTGAAGCTTCTACCACACTGTGCTCCATTACCCAGTCCTCCTGAGGGGTGGGTAGCTGCCTGCTGCCTGCTTTTTGCAGATTCATCTAATTTTTCATCCCACTCAAGGTAGGGACTTGGCAGCGATTTCTATTCCCTTGACAAGTCCATTTGTGTTACATGGAAGAGATTTCCAAATTGATTTAAGAGTCCTACTCCCGGGTGGTGGGTCCCAGCAGGTTGGAGATGCTTCCAGCCTGGCTTCTAAGCCACTCCGATTTATTTCAGAACAGCACTGACTTCGGGAGAGCAGTTCAGTGGTGCAGCCTGAGGAAGGGCAGTGGCATCCCAGGAGGAGGAAGGCCCTCCAGCCAGCCCGGCCCCGCCCTTGTGGAAGCGACGCTCAGAGGCTCTGCGGGAAGGACGCATAAATCACACCTCTGCTCTTGTACACTGCCTGACTCCCTTTTTATTCACCTTCCTCCCACTAAGAGGACTGGCTGTTAGTCTGATTGGATGAATCTAGTGGCCTCTGTTGGATGTGGGGTAGGTTAAATCATCTGCAAACAGAGCCACACTTCCCTCCCCATATCTGAGCTACCAGCCCTGTGACTTGGGGCTGCAGCCTTCTGTCCTTTTGTCCTTTGCTGCTGTAACTGAATGCCATAGACTGACTGATCTATAAGGCAACTTATTTCTTAGGGACCTGGGAGCTGGGAAGACCAATATGAGGTTTGGGTCTTCCTGCTAGTCCCCCAGGGTAAAGGTACCCGTGATACGTGAGCAGAGGGGGCAAGGGCCAGGGGAGGAGGAACCTCGAGGAGGCAGGACTCACCTTTGCTCCAGGACACTCCTGGCAGCTAGCCCACGTCCACAACAGCAATGGAACCCCCATCCGCTGGGCTGTCACTCCTGAGCTAGTGGTCTGTTAAAGGTCCCATCACCTGTATATGATGATACGGTGGTTTGGATCATATGCCACCCATAAACCCATGTGCTTTGAATGCTCAGTGCCCAGCTGATGGAAGTTTGGGGAGGTGGAGCCTTGCTAGAGGAAGTGTGTTCTTGGGGACAGGCTTGGGGGTTTGATAGCCAGCTCCCCCTTGCCAGAGTTCAGCTCACTCTCCTGTTGTTGTTTTCTACCTGCTGCAGCAGAGGTGACGTCCAGCCTCCGCTCATGCCATGCTGTCCCTGCCATCATGGTGCTTCCCTTGTGATTATAAGTCACAGTAGACCCTTTCCCCCCATCAGCTCCTTTTGGTTGAGTGTTTTGTCCCAGCAACATGACGATAACTACAACATAAAATAGGTACCAGAGGAGTGGAATGATTGCTACTAGAAACTTGGCCATATGGCTTTTGGCCTTTTGGAACTGATTTGTGGGAGAAATGTGAAAGGATTTGAAACCTGGGCCTAAGAGATAGATGCCTTACGGTGCTATAAGCAGAGTTGGACGGAACATTCTGGTCAGAGTTATAAAGACCTAAATGCAGAAATAATGGTGGGAGATCTGGCTTATGACAGGAAGAAAAAGCTTTGTCCAGAATGGGCTAGAGGCAGTTTGTGTGAGAGGCTGACTGCAACCTGAGAGCGTGAGGAAGCGGAATATAAAAATAATGGATTAATATGCTTGGCAGAATATAGAGCAGAATGATGCAGTGCAGAAAGAAAGCCTCAGCTGGGGACTGCAGCCCAGTTCAGCTGTGATTGTTTGAGAGATCACCACTGTTGAGACGGGTCAGCTGTCCTGCACTGGAACGGTAGAAAGAATGCTGAAGGAGCTTCCCTGCTCTTCAAAGTCAGCTTTATCCACCCCATTCCGGATTAACAAATTTGGTAGTCCACCTGCACTATAGAAGATTAACAAGTGCAATAAAGAAAATCACTAGATTTGCAACTTGGTTTTAAGGAAATGGCAACGTGAGGCAGGGTTACAGGATCCCTGTGTGGAGTCCTGGTGGAGCCATGATGAACCATGCATTTCACTGCAGACCTTGGGAGGTTGGAGATGCCAGGACTATAGGACATCCAAGGAGAGCTACAGGCTTGACTTGGATTTGTCCTCAAGGTGTAAGCAGCCCAGCTTGAGGGGCAGAGCTGCCCAGGACTTTTGAAGCCCAAATTATTTCATCACAAGCCGCAGGTGCTGGACATGATGCTGCAAGATTCAATGTTTGCCCTTCCGGTTTTTGATCTCGCATTAGCCCAGCCTTTCCTTGCTATGCCTTCATTCCTCCCTTTTGGAATGGGAAAGCTTACTCTGTGCCATCATATGTTGGAAGTATGTAACTTGTATTTCACAGGGTTCACAGTTAAGAGAGTGCCTTGAGTTTCAGATGCAGCTTTGAGTTTTGAACAGTACTGGGACTGGTGAAAATGATGAGGACCTTTAAAGTTGGATGGAATGTATTTTGCATCTTGAGGTATCCAAGGATCTATGGGAGCCATGGGCAAAATATGGTTGTTTGATTGTAAAATGTCCCCCCAAGGCCTCAAGTATTTAAATTCTTTTTTTGTTTTGTTTTGTTTTATCTCTTCAGTTACATTTATTTATTTATTTATTATTAGTTTAAGTATTTAAATTCTTAATCCCAAATTGGTGGCACTGTTTGGGAGGTTTGCGGAGCCTTTAGGAGGTGGAGTCTCGTGGAGGAAGTGTGTTTCTGGGGGCGGGCCTTGAGGTATTACGGTCCCGCCCTGTGTGGTGCTCTTGCGCTTTTCTACTCCCCCCCGCCCCCCCGCTGATGCGGTGCTGTAATGCTGGCTCTCTGCTCCTGCCGTGCAGTTCCTCCCGTGATGAGACTTCTCCTTGACACCGTAGGCCAACACACACCCCTTCCTTCAATAAGATGCTCTGGCCAGATACCTTGTCCCAGCAGCGAGAAAGCCACTGCTAGATCCAGTCTGCTGAAGGCATAAGTCTGAAGTCATCCTAGAAGACAGAATTCAGCCTGCTCTAACTTTTGGACTCAAAACTACAGACCACTCTCCCCCCATTATCCAACTTACAGCCTCTCTGCAGAATTCCAGACTGGCCAAGAGCCAGTTCTTTGAGTAGGTCTCTCTCTCTCTCTCCCTCTTCCTTTCTCTCTCTCTCTTTACACATACCCACACCATTATATGTCACTTAATAATATATGTGTGTTCTAAGAAACACATCATTAGGCAATTTTGTCAGTATGTCAAAAACATGGTATGCATTTACATAAGCTGAGATGGTCACAATGTTACTGGATGACATATTATGGGAACATCCTACATGTATCTGTTGCTAACTAAAACCATTATGTGGTGTGTGTGTGTGTGTGTGTGTATGTGTGTGTATGCTCACGTACATGTAGCATTTATACATACACCATTGGTTCTGTTGCCCTGGACAGTCCTGACTTACACAGCACCCATACTCATTTCAAGACTAGACAAGTGTCCCACCCCTCCAACGCTGTCCCCAGGCCATATTCTTGTGCTGTGCTATGCTGTCCTGAACAGTGGTCACCTGGGCCAAGGTGCTCATTCTCAGCTGGGGGTCACCAGTACCAAGTTGCTCTGCCCGAAGCCCTGGATCCCGCTCAGCACCCCTGCCCCTCCCTGGGCTGGCACCTGCGAGCTCCATGGTGGGAACACGTGCTGGTCCCACAGCTGCTGCCGGAGAGTTTTCAATCATCAAGCAACTTCATTGCTCAACAACAATGAAGGTCTGAAGCAGTTTTGCCTTCGGGATGAGATTCTAATTTTCAAATCTCATGTCAAAACATCTTCATTATTGGGATGAATGCAGGAACCGTTGGAAGCGTTGATGGTCTCTTTCCCCCCAGGATCTCAATTTAAGCAAATCAATAAATCGCTTCTGAGGGCTTTAGCATAGATTAACCAACTAAGTAAGTCAAGCAAGGGTTTATTTAGCTTCCTGGAGACTGTCAGCACCAATGTTAAGTGAGTAGCAAAGGTCTGCTCATCAGTGGATTGGTGTCTGAACAAACACTTCGGGAGGCCCAGGGGACTGGCCACAGTTCAGCCACTGTCCCTGCATAATGGAAGGATTTCCTTCCCCAACCCATGTGAAGTCAGTCAGTGGGACGTCAGCCATACTTACCTCGGGGCTCACTACTCTCCCACAGGCCACTGTGATAGAGTGCTCTGCTCCCCATCTGAAGCTTGGAGGGAGAGAGTGAGGAAGGGAAGGAGGGAGGGAGGGAGGGAGGGACGGAGGAATGGAAGGAGGAGAGGACAAGACAAAAGGAAATTAGGTCTCCCAGCATCAGGAAGAAGCAGGACAAGGCCAGCCAATCTCTGGGCCAGTTGCGACAGCCAAAGGACAGAACAGCCAAGGAACAGCTTCAGTTCTCAGAACTCCAGTGTGTGATTCCTCAGAGGCCTTTACTATATACACACATGTGCAAACACATGTACACGCATCACACACAAATACACACATGCCGCTGAGTACTCCTGACAGCCTCAGCTCAACTTCCCAGCTTAGGAACTGGGTGTCTGACGTGCAGAGAAGACACTGAAAACAAGGACCTCAGCCGCTCTTTCTGGAAGCTGATGAGGGCTGGGCTGATAGTTGATGTCCTGAGAGACCAGACCCTGCCACACTGCTGCCTCTCAGTAAAGCAGTACACCAGCTGTTTGGGGGAAGTTCTTTATCTCAACCCCAACTCCATGAAAAAGAATCTAGTGACCAAGCAGAAAGCTCAGCCTTCCACCTTTCTGGCCAATTAGACTCCAGATCCCAAACCAGGAACTCACCAGCTGTAGAACAACAACATCAAAAAAAAAAAGCACTTGGGGCTGGAGAGATGGCTTAGTGGTTAAGCGCTTGCCTATGAAGCCTAAGGACCCCGGTTCGAGGCTCGATGTCCCAGGACCCATGTTAGCCCCCTGGACCCACGTTAGCCAGATGCACAAGGGGGCACGTCTGGAGTTGGTTTGCAGTGGCTAGAGGCCCTGGCGCACCCATTCTCTCTCTCTCTCTCTATCGGCCTCAATCTCTCTCTGTCTGTCACTCTCAAATAAATAAATAAATCAGAAAAATTTAAAAAAATTACTTGAAGATTCTGGAAAAGCCAGGCATGGTGACAAATGGCTTTAGTCCCAGCACTCAAGAGGCTGATAAAGGAGTATCTCTGTGAGTTCAAGGCCAGCCACACTACTGAGGTCCAGGTCAGCCTGGGCTAGAGTGAGATTCTGCCTCAAAAAATACCAAACCCAAACAAAAATGAGTTCTGTGACTGAGATGCCCACACTCACGGATGCTCGGGTGAAGGAGCCCTAAGTTTCTCACCAACACTGCACTGGAGTCTGTGCACTCGTCCAGTCCAGCACCTCAGGACCCTCCCCAGACACAGACATGATTTCATCTTTGTTCCTCCTCTTCCTCTTCTTCCTGGGCTTCTCCAAGGCAGCAGTGAACTAGGAAGCAGTCCAAAGCCCAGTGATACCTCCAGCTGAGCAAGACTACCCCACAAAGGCCACGGTGAGCAAAAGTTTGGTCAGGAATGTCCTCTATACCTCACCCAGAGCCTTCCCTCTGGATGCTGGAAACTGGAAAGAAATAAAACACCTAGCTTTTGCCCACACTCAGGAAATAACCTGGTCTCCGGAGTGTGGGGAAGAGAATGAAAATTTACTCACGTTGCGCCAGAGGCATCCGAGAAGAATGAGCAAAACAGAGGATGCAGGGCTAGTCCCAGTGCTGGGGCAAGGGGAAGGAAGAAGGGAAAACGCCAGAGAGGAGGCCAGCCAGCGTGCAGAACAATTCACAGACAGAGGGCGCCTGTGAGATGCAGACAGCTTAATCAGACCACAGCTCAAGCTGGGCTGCAAAATACCCAAGACCTTTGGTTAGAAAAAACCACAAACACCAAGGAACAAATTCAAGAGCAATGGCCCCTCCAACTGCATGTATCCAGCAGGGTCATACTGGTGGACCCCACAAAGGACCACAAAGGACAGTCAGTCAGTGCATTACCTGGGGCATTCTCTGTGCCCAAGCCTGAGCTCACACAGGGAATTCCTATGAAGACTACACAGTCCACACTCCTAAAATGATAACAGAACCCCTCACCAACCTTCGGCTACAGCCCCAGAAACAAAGCTCAGCGGTGCGAGCACACAGAAAACCCAGAGGGCAGGCAGGCTGGGGAGACCACTCAGCAGCTAACACACTCACCGTTCAAGTATGAGGACCTGAGTTTGGACCCTGTGGGAGTTTGCATGGATGTCCCCCAAGAGATTCAGGAGTTTCATTCAAACTTATAACTTGGTGTCACTGTGGGTGGATCCTAGGGTCCAGCCCTAAGGTGTGGGGTGGACCTGAATTCCAGCCTAAGGCATGCCCAGTGCTGGAGCTCTGCCTGGGCCCCCGGAGTGTGCTTGCTTACGCTGCTGGTGGAGGTGGCTTTTCTCCCTGCATGGATGCATGGAAGGGGCCAGCTTCCTCTGACACTTTGAAACCTCACCTAGACCTGTAAGCTTCAAAGCCTTCCCTTCCTCCCATGGCTGTGTCAGCTCGGCAGGTTCATCCTAACTATCTTGCAGCGGCACCCACGTACGTGTCATGTGGGTGGGGGGCCCGCCTGTAACCCCAGCGCTCCCGAGGCTGAGACAAGGGGTGCCTGGGGCAAGCTGACTGGCTAGACCAGCTGAGTCAGTGAGCTCTGGCCAAGCAAGCAACCCATCTCAGTAACTACAGGGAGAGACATGAAGAAACGCCCCCCAGCCTCTGTCCTGTACACTTGTGCATACACATGAGTGTGCACACCACACATGCTATGCACACAGAAAACAGAAAGAAGATGAGAAAGAACAAGAGAAGAGAGACAAGGGAAGGGTCAAAGTTCCTTAGGTTAAGTAATGACATAAGATAGGCTTGGGCCCATCCGAGGAAGGAAGAGCAGTGGAGACGGCACATGCAGAAAGACACAAAGACCTTTCATTCTAACCCTTTAAACTTCCGTTAACATGATGGCTTAAAGGAAAAACGCATGCTTGGAGATTCATGACATAGGTAGAAGTAAAATCTGTAGTCCATCATTGCACAGAGAAGGAATGAGACATGCTGAGGTCAGCCTCTATGCTTTCAGCAAAGAGCAGTGTTACTTGAAGGGTAAGTCAAAGCCTCACATGTCAATCCTAAAGCAGTGCCTAAACAGTTAAAAACAAACACCACAGTCAAAATGCCAGTTGTGCAGATAAAATAGAATCACAAAAAATAAAATAATCAACGTAAAGCAAATCCAGAAGAAAAAGAATTGGCTAGATGATTAAAAAAATGGCAAGGTGGTAACTTTAACCAGCCATACTAACATAGTAAATATCATCATCATTTAGGAGGAGTCCCATCCACAATAATCTTCCTTAACTATAAAGACACATTTCATACAAGATTAAAATTATATGAATGGAAAAGATACACCATGGAAAACACGGAATAGAAGAAATATAAATCTTGCCAAGGACAAAGGACAATTCAAAATGAGAAATGGGTCAATTCATTTAAAAGGTGTGGTAATCCTCAATAGGAACATAACAAGTAAGAGGATTTCAAGTGGGGTGTTCTCTATTACTTCAAGTGGGATGTCCTCTACTACCTCAAGACTGGCAGAACAGCAGAGAAATATAACTGCCATCATAATTTGTGATCATTTCTCAGAGTGATCAGTGGAAAAATAGAAAGACATCTGTGAGGATGTGTAAGATATAAACAAATGAGTATCCATCAGCTGACATGTAAACCTTCCAAAAACAACAAAAGATACCTTTGTTGTATACACGTAAAACTTCACCAAGATAGACCATATGCTGAACCATAAAACAAGTCACTATAGTTTAAAGAAATTGAAATTGCATTGAGGCAAAAATAAAATCAAACTAGGAATCAATAAAAAGATAAGACAATCTCACAAATATTTAAAAATTAAACAATGTGGGTTGTACAGATGGCTTAGTGGTAAAGCACTTGCCTATGAAGCCTAAGGACCCCAGTTTGAGGCTTGATCCCCCAGTACCCACGTAAGCCAGATGCACAAGGTGGCACATGCATCTGGAGTTTGTTTGCAGTGGCTGAAGGCCCTGGTGTGCCCATTTTCTCTCTCTCTCTCTTTCTATCTCTGCCTCTTTCTCTGTCTGTCCCTCTCAAATAAATAAATAAAAATTTAAAAAAATTAAACAACGTGCACTCAAATAATTCATGAATCAAAGAAGAAATTAGAATGGAATTTAGAAAATGATTTATGTCAAAGGGAAAAAGAGGAAAATATCAGAACTTCTGGGATGTAGTTAATGTAGTATATAAAGGAAAATTAAAAGCTTTAATTGTTTATATCATAAATTTAGAAAGGGGGCTGGAGAGATGGCTTAGCAGTTAAGTGCTTGCCTGTGAAGCCTAAGGATCCCGGTTCGAGGCTTGATTCCTCAGGACCCACATAAGCCAAAAGCACAAGGTGGCACATGCATCTGGAGTTTGTTTGCAGTGGCTGGAGGCCCTGGCATGCCCATTCTCTCTCTACCTATCTGCCTCTTTCTCTCTCTGTCTATCACTCTCAAATAAATAAATAAATAATAAACAAAAATATTTTTTTAAAAAAAGAAATCTAGAAAGGTCTCATAGTTACTCTCTCATTGTTGGAATAAAACACACATCCAGAAGTTCATGGGAGGAAAGTGTTTGCTCCTGGCTTACAGTATGAAGGGGAAGCTTCACCACGGCAGGGAGAGCATGGCAGGAGCAGACGGCTGGCACCACATCTCCACAGCAGCATGGAGGAAGCAGAGAAAGCAAGCTGAGTGTAGCAAGAGTGGTACTGAGCTACAATATCCCAAGGCGACCTGCAGTAACATACCTCCTCCAGCAAGACTCCATTGCCCTCAGGTTCCACAACCTTCCAAAATACCCTGGGGATTAAGCATTCAAATACCTGAGGGTCTAGGGGACATTTTTATAGTCAAGCCACCAAAAAAGGCTACAAAATGAAGAGGTTATTTTTTTTTTAAGAAGAGAAAGAAAAAGTAAGGTGGAAGTGATAAGAAAGGAGGAAATTATAAAGTTAATACAACAATAAATAAAGTATAAAAATAATAAACAACAAATGAAACCATAATCTGGTTCTTAAAAAACATTCAAGTTGGTAAGCATCTGTCTGAGGTAAGGAAGGCTGAGAGAGAAGGCAGAGCTGGCCAGGAATGACGGGTGTGGCATCACTACAGATCCTGCAGCTACTAAAAGAATAAGATAGCAACATACCCTGTGTCAGTAACTTCAAATACATTGATGAAACAGACAACATTTTCATCTATTCAAATTATTCAAACAGACTCAATAATTGAAACTGTAAGTAGCCTTATTACTGTTAAAGAAATTAATTCATAATGAAAAAAAATCTTTCCACAAAGAGAACCAGGCCCTGACATCTTCATTGGTGAACTGTATTGCATTAGGAATAAATAAAACCAATTCTGCACACTACTTTCAGAAAATGGGGAAGAAGGAACACTTCTCAGTTTGTTTTATAAAACCAACATTAATCATTACTAAAACCTGATAAATATGGTTAACCTGGATTAAACATCATACAATGTATACAGCTATCAAAACACCACATGACATCAATGTTATACTTTGTTATACAATATTATGCTTTGTGTGTGTGTAGCATGTGTGTGCATATGCATGTGCAGGTGTACATTGCCCCATGTGCATGCATACAGAGTCCAGGGAAGAAGATGAGTACCCTCCTCTATCACTCTCACACCTGACTTCTCTGAGATGGAATCCCTTACTCACCCTATAGCTTCATTTTTCAGCTAGACTATAAGGCCCCATCTCCACCCTCTGCTCTAAGAACTGGGGTTACAGGCATACGTAACCACGCCCAGCTCTTTCCATGGATGCTAGAAGTTGAACTCAGGTCCTCATGTTTGCACTGAATGCTCTCCCTTGACCCCAGTTTTATGGATTTTTTGTATCAGTTAAAATACATTTAATGTTTTCAAATGAACATTTTTTTGTTTATTTTTATTTATTTATTTGAAAGTGACAGACAGAGAAAGAGGCAGATAGAGAGAGAGAATGAGTGCACCAGGGCCTCTAGCCAATGACTGCAAATGAACTCCTGATGTGTGTGCCCCCTTGTGCATCTGGCTAACGTGGGTCCTGGGGAATTGAGCCTCGAACCGGGGTCCTTAAGCTTCACAGGCAAGCGCTTAACCGCTAATCCATCTCTCCAGCCCAAAATACATTTAATTTTTTAAGGTGATAAAGATATTGTAAGAAAAATACCAACCAACATTTTCCATGCATATAGGTGCAGAACTCTTTAACAAAATCTTAGCAAAACAATCCATCAACATATTAAAGCCAGCCTTCCAGAAATGCAAGATTATCTTAATATTTTTAAAAAGGTAATTCATCATACAAGTGGACTACAAGGGAGAGGAATGCATGCTCTTCTTGATAAATGTAGAAAATCATATAGCACAATTTAATACCACTTGTGATAACAATTCTCTGTCGAGAAGGAACAGAAAAGAACTCCTTCAAAATAATAAAGGATGGAGATGTAGCTTAGTGGTAGAGCACTTGCCTAGCATGCAAGAAGCTCTGAGTTTTATCCCCAGCATTATAGTGACAATAACGAGGACTAAAACTAGTACTAATAATAAAGACCACCTTCCAAAAGCACAGAAACATCATGTTTGATAGAAAAAGACCAAATGCTTCTCCCTAAGATGGAGAACATTGCAAGAATTTCTCTTGAACAGATAGAGGTCCAAGCTGTTGCCAGGAGGCAAGAAATAGAAGAAAAAGGAATCTAGTTTAGAAGAAGGCAAACTTTTAATTCACAGATGGCAGGCTCATAGCTGGAATAATCAATGAATCAGGTGTTTACAGTACATGCCTCAGCTACCTGCATTCCAGGGTGTATCTGGAAACCTTGAGATAAGAGATTTCTCATTATGACACAGAATATACAAACTCTAAGTGATGCACTGGACTTCACAAACATTCAAATCTTCTGCTCTTCCGAATCACATGGAGAGAATTCAGAGGACGCTGCAGGCTGAGGAGCATTTACAGCCAAAGACGCCAGCAGACGTCCGCTTGCTGTCCAGGACAGAGAACTACACTCAAAAGCAAGGAGACAAGTGCATGCAATGAAAAATCTGAAATTGACTCTTCACAAAGGAAAATAAAAAGCAGTAAGAGTGTGAGAAAAAAATCTGGGTATGTGTGTGTTGCAGTCAGGTTCACGTTGCTAGCAGAAATCACCCGACCAATAACAGCTTGTGGGGAAAAAAGGTTTATTTTGGATTTCAGACTCAAAGTGAAGCTCCATGATGGTGGGAAAACAATGGCATGAGCAGAGGGTGGACGTCACACCCTGGCCAACATCAGGTGGACAACAGCAATAGGAGAGTGTGCCGAACACTGGCATGGGGAAACTGGCTATAACACCCATAACCCACCCCCAACAAGTAACCGCCTCCAGGAAGCTTTAATTTCCAATTGCCATCAGCTGAGGAACCTAGCATCCAGAACGCCTAAGTTTATAGGGGACACCTGAATCAAGCCACCACAGTGTGGCTACAGTTCCAGGACTCTTACAGTCCTGAGGCAGGAGGGATCATGAGTTCATGACCATCCAGGGCACAGAGCTGAAAAACACAAATAAAAACAGCCGGATGCAATATTTAACTGCTAAAACTATACTAACAAATGGAGAGACTATGGAGTGAATGAGACTTTGACCACATGGAATGTTGACATTGCCTTGAAATTCCTTAGCTAATCACAACTCAAACACTATTCCCACTGTTCAGTTAAGACAAATAAAAATGTTTGCAAGACCCATTGTAAATGCCCCAGCAGCTTTATTTGTATGAGCCAAATACTGAGGACGACGCAAATGACTGTCAGTGGGTGAGAGGTGAGCAAATCATGGCATAAAGTGACAACACAACATTCCACGCCACAAGAGAAAGCTGACACGTGGCAACACGCCTTCAGCGGTACAATGACCCCATGGTCACCAGGACGAGGCTGGGACTCTAGACGTGAGAATGCCAACTGGACAATTTCAGTGATTAAAAGTTCCAGGGAATGGAGAGGTGACTCAGTTAAGAGTGTTTCCTACACAAGCATAAAGGGCTACGGAGGTGAGTTCAATTCCACACCACCCATGTAGCCAGCTGGGTGTGGCCACGTCATCTGTAACCTCAGTTCTGTGGGGAACAGAAACCAGACGCTGAGGCTCGAGGAAACAGCGAACTCTGGAATCAGTGAGAGACTCTGTCTCAAGAAACATGTGGATGAGCAATGGAGGGGGTGGGAGAGGCTGACACCCAATGGCCTCCTCTGGCCTCTACAAATCTGTCCACACATATGCATCTACCACACACACACCACACCACACATACTGCATACATGCACATACAAAAGAACACAGTAATTCTAGAACAGACAAAGCTCTCTAGACGCAGAGAGCTGGTGGGTGGTTGCACAGGAAAGGAGGTGAGTGTGGAGCAAGTTGAAGTAATGGGAATATTCTAGATTGTGACTGTGGTCAGTGTTACTACCATATACACTTGTCAAAGCTCCCCACTGTATCCTGAGTGTGATGACATCACCATATACACAGTACCCCTTAGCAAAGAAGCTTTGCTAAGAGTGGACAAAAGGTGACCAGATGCATCAGGGAAGGAGATATGTGACTGACAGCAGGCACATGGGGAAGGGCTGGGCATGATTAGGTATCAGAAAAGTAGATGAGAGTGACAGCCAATGCCATTTCACACAGACTGAGGCCACAATCCCACACCATGCACCACCACAAAGACAAGGATCTTCTGAAGTGAGGTGATTTCCTAGCCAGGGTATTTTGCCACTTTCAAAACTCTTTTCCATTTTCTTACAGAATTGAGCCCGAACTCCATCCTCTGAGACAAAAATTCCATTTCTTGATATTTACCCAAGAAAATGAAGACACACATCTACACAACGATTTTCCTCTAGAATTACAGCTGTATGGTTCATAGTGATCTAAAGAGTAAAAAAAACAGCAGGAGAATTAAAGAGACTATCACAGTGTGTTTATGTGCTGAGCATGCCATTCTACAATAAGAAGAAATGACTACGGATACATAAAAAAGCGCATTTGAGCCTCACCAGTGACATGTGGAACCAAAGAAGCCAGACTCAAAGGGTAAGAACTGCACTACTCACTACTCAGTGTGTTCAGAGTTCTCAGACAAACCAATCTCATCTACATGACAGAACCGCACACAGCAGGGACCTCAGAGCAGAGGCAGGACATTTGCTCTGGGGAAACATTGTGACAGAGGTTGTGTTACTTGACTACATACTGTTATTTGCATTTGTCATTGGCTGTATGCAAATCTATTTGAATCATGCCTCCATGAGAAAAGTTCAAGAAATAAAATATTACCACAGCATCTGAAAATATGGGAAGAAATAAACCAAACCAAAAGCAAACAGTCTTTCTTCAGGAATCTATAAATTCTGATAGAGAATGTTGAAGCATCTCCGACAAAGGAGAAGAGCCCCTTGCATTGATGGGAGACTCAATCTTTCCAAAATGTTCATGGTCCCATGTTTGTGGAGTTTGTGACATGGATCGACATCACAGAAGAATCTCTGGGGCCCTTGGCATGTTAGCTGTCAGTTTCCTGTGGCAACACACCCAGCGCCAAGGCCAAGTTCACCTTGACAAGTAAGGAAGGCACGAGAGTGTTTGTTCTACTAGGCTGTTGGCATGCTGTGGCACCTCTGTCACAAACCCATGCTGGATTTTGGTGCAATGAATGAGAGACAGACCCTGTGGAAAGGGGACACTTGATTTAGGAGTGTCTTCTCTGTGTAGTAATGAGGAAGAAAAATAGCCCTTTGACCAGCAGCTACCTGCCTAGGAGAGAAATGAAACTTGACCCCCCCCCAACTCCTTTCTACTCAAAAATTAATTCTAGACAGACCAAGATCTAAATTCAGATGTCAAAACACTCAATGAAGCTTTTAAAAGATGATATGAGAGAACATCTTAGTGCCCTTTGGATGGGGAAACATTTTTGAACACGATTCAAAATGTAATAACCATAAAAGAAAAGCTGGGTATATTTCACCACATAAAAATTAAGCAAGTCTATCTGTCCAAAAACACCAGTAAAGGAGTCAGAGGGAGAAACAAGGATTAGCAGGAAATATCTGTAGCCCATGTAACTGGCAGAGGTCTCAATTCCATAGTAGTGAAGAATGAAAACTCAGAAGAAAGGGGGCAAGGCCTTGAATGAGGGCAGCACACGTGCGGGCCTCCAAGTGGGCCAGAAACTCAGCAAGCAGAGGTGGTGAGGCTTGGGGGAAATGCAAACTAGAGCTTCAGTGAGAGAACACAACAGGCTGAAGTCGAGGGGACGGTGACAATGCAGAGTGACAGACTCAGGTAACACTGGAAGAGCTGCGAGGACACTTAAAGACATGCACCCTCAACGGCCAGAAGTCTCACTCCCAGATTTCATTCACAGAAGGCAATCCACATGAGCACATCAGACCAAATGACCCTCAACAACAAAGAGGACACACACATCCGGGGGTGCCGCAAGGAAAATCAGTGTGTTGCACTGCACCTCAAGGACACACTAATCTTTAAAACAGCCTGTCACTTCGAAGAAGCCAAACGCACACCGTATCACCCACCGTCACAGATATTTAGAATATGCATGAAGAGTGAGCCAAAGTGCCCAAAGTTCCCTTCCTAGTTGTCAAAGCTGTACAATTTTATAAACTAAGTTGAGCTATATAATTAAAGTCATAGAGTAAAGGCCAGGTGGCACCCATGTCCTTCTATACCCATGGTCGCTGCATCCACAAGTTAGCCAAGTTCCAAATGAAACACTGTGCTGACCCCAGACACCTGTAGACAAGGGTTTTCTTGACATCATACTCTAAACAATGTAGCAACTATTTGTATTGTCTTTGCATTGTAGCAGTTATGATGCATAGTGGAGATTAAAGTGTTAGGCAGAGGGGCTGAGAGATGACTGCCAGGAGCTTGCTTGCCACACAAGCAGGAAGGCCTGAATTCAAACCCCCAGTACCCATTTCAAAGGCAGGCATAGAGGCATACACCCTTAATCCAAACCCTGGGGAGGTAAAGACAGGAGAACACCTGGGGCTTACTGATTAGGTTGTCTAGCCAAATAGGTGAGATGTGGGTTCAGTGAGAGACTGTTGTCTCAGAAATAAAAACAATAAAGTAGATAATTATTGAGAAAGATACTCAGTGTCAACTTCTACTCTCCACATGCACACACTAGCACACACATGTGCTCCTATGCATTAGAACACACACACACACACACACATGCATACTATATGCATGTACACATGCAAAAAATGAATAAAGTATATAGGAAAGTCC
Source organism: Dipus sagitta (assembly GCA_036346955.1). Lineage (NCBI taxonomy): Eukaryota > Metazoa > Chordata > Mammalia > Rodentia > Dipodidae > Dipus > Dipus sagitta. The sequence continues at coordinate 5,259,055 of CM070777.1, read as the reverse complement.
AAGGGAGTGGCATATGTCTGTAATTACAGCACTTGGGAGGCTGAGGTAGGAGAATCATGAACTCAAGGCCAGCCTAGGCTACATAGAAAGTTCCAGAAAAGCTTCACCAACAGAGACCCTATCTCAGAATAAAATAAGGTGTATCGTTATGTCTTTGTTTTGTACCACTTCATAGAAAGGATTTGGATATCTGCCTGTAGATGCTGAAGTCACTGTAGGGGGACATAAGGGAGAAGAGTCACATGGATGGGTCTGGCAACTGGATGGAGGTGGAAGATGGCACTAGGCAGGCCTCTGCCGGGCCAGGGAAGCCTTCCTTCTTAAGTCGGGAGCTAGAGAAGTCCATCTGTGGCTGGCCACCATGGTCCAGAAGAGGGAGAAGATGTTATCTCAGAGAACCAGAGAGTAGGGTTGGGAATGGCAGAGATGCCCAAAGGGGACAGGAGATATGGAAGTCTGTGCTCAAGAGCACCTTAGGTGAGCTCAGGTAGACTCAGATGGCCGTAGGGCTCCTGGGCAGTTCATCCCACAGAATATGGGTCCAGAAGAGAAGCCCATTGGCGCAGAGAGGATGGGGTTCCTCCTGCCTGGAAAGGGTGTCCTCCTTTCTCAGGGGAAGAAGTTATTCATTCCATCCTGCATCAGCTCCAAGCAGCACCCATAGGTGGGCCTACAAGAGGTCATTCAGGTGCACAGAAGCTGCCCCAGATGATGTCCAGCCTTCCAAGACACAAAATCTCTCACTCGGCCAGTGTGAGGGCCACATGGAAAAGCCTAGGGTGATGGAGAGAGTGGCCACCATGCACAGGATCTAGGGATTGATCGTTGTGGGAACCTGCAGGCACGGAGCTGAAAGAAATGCACAGAAGAGCCTCTCTCACCAAGACCAAGTCTGGCTGGTGGAATTCTCCAAGTGTCCCTAAGGAAGTGGCCAGCCAGGTCAGCTGCAGGACAGGAGGGAGAAAGGGCTCACTCAGAAATCTCCAAGTTCAAGGTCTTGGGCGCAAAGTGTGCTTGATTGCAGATCAGAGAGGATGGTACTGGGGAGGTAGGGAAGAGCATCTTCTGCAGGCCCTGCTGTCTTTAGCAGTCTGCAGAGAACCAGGTCAGGGCCCCAGCATGGTGAGACCAGCAAGGGCTGAGCAGGCCCTGAAGCTTACCTGCTGAGACGAAAGAAGTCTTGCGTTGCAGTCTCGCTGAGGCAAAGACACTGCCTTCCACATAGCCTAGAGCACAGACATTCCTGAGCATCCACATGAGCTTACTTGAAAACTACAGGAACCACATGGAAACATGGATGCATTTTGTAACAAAGTTTATGAATTCACAAAGCATCATCTTCAGAGAAACACAATCCAAACTGGCTCATCAAGGATGCCTAGTGGGTTATGATTCGAGTCCTGAAGAAGAATTATTAAAGCTCTGGGAGCAACATCTGTGGGTGCGGAAGGAAATGTCATCATCATTTTGAAATATTTGATATAAAATTTCAATTAAATTCAAAGCCTATTTGCATTATCACAAAAAAATCCAACATGATATTTGTCAATGAAAGAGAATAACGAGTTGTTAGATTAGAATGAGGGCACCTTCTGCATTGAATGCAGACAAAACAAATCACCCGAATGTGGGTCAGCATGCAGAAATTATTCCAGTCTGTGAAACAGCAGTATGGTGATTTGATTCAGGTGTCCCCCATAAATTTACACGTTCTGAATGCTAGGTCCCTATTAGTGGCCATTGGGAACTTGAGCTTCCTGGAGGCAGTGTATTGTTGGGGACAGGCTTATGGGTGTAAGAGCCACCTTCCCCTTGCCAGTGTATGACACACTCTCCTGCTGCTGTTGTCCACCTGATGTTGGCCAGGAGGTGATGTCCACCCTCTGTTCATGCCATCAGTTGTCCCTGCCATCATGGAGCTTCCCCTCAAATCTATAAGCCAGAATAAACCCTTCCCTCCCAGAAGCTGCTCTTGGTTGAGTGTTTTCTGCCACAACGTGACGCTGACTACAACAGGCCACAAATAAGGCTTGTCTATAAGCCAAAATAAACCCTTTCCTCCCAGAAACTGCTCTTGCTCAGGTGTTTTCTGCCAGCAACTCGAAGCTGATTGTAACACTAAAATTGGTACCGAGAAATGGGGTCATTACTGCTAGAAACATGATTGTGTGGCTTCTGGCATTTTGGACCTGATTCATGAGGGGAATGTGGAAGGGTTTGAAACTTTGGCTTTAGAGATGCCTTTCAGTGCTATAAGTACAGCTTGATGGACTGTTCTGGTCAGAGTGGAAGAACCTGAGTGCACTAAGATCTATGGACTGTGAGGACTGGCCTATGAGGTTGAGAAAGAGCTTTGTTGGGACTGGTCTAGGAGCAGTTTGTGTGGGAGGCCTGTTGCATTCTGCCTGCCTGTGTCCTGGAAATTTTTGCAGGGTTACATTGCATAGAAATGGACTGTTGTAAGCAAAGAGATATGGCACAGAAAGAAATGAAATCTTTGGGCTGAAACTGCTGCCCTTTCAGCTGCAGTTATTTTAGAGTTTACGTCTACTGACATTGGGCCAGATGGCATGCATTGAGATACCAGGAACAATGAAGACCCTTTTGGACTAAGGGGCCTGAATGCTAAAGAAGCTTCCTGTACTTCAAAGTCTGCTTTACTGGCCCCCCACCCTGGATTAACAAGGTGGCAACCCACCTGGTATTATGGAGTATAACAAATACATGAAAGTGAGGGTCATTCAATGTTCAACACAGCTTTACTTTGGCCATGGATAGTATGAAGCAGACTTGTTGAATTACCTGCCTGCATGGAGACCCAATGGAGCCATAAAAATGAACCGTGGGTTGCAGTGGAGACCCACTGGAGATGCCAGGGCTATGGGGTGACTGCCAAGGAGAGCTGCCAGCACTAGATGTTTTCTGGGACTGTGAGTGGTCTAGCTGGATGGATGGAATTGGAACTCCAGAGGCTTGTTATTGGTTAAAATGATCAAACTTGTAGACTTGTCACTGGTTAAGAGTTGTCAGACTTGGGAGCTACAAAGTTTGATGTTTGCGCTATTCATTTTAAATCTCGTATTGGTTGAATATTTCTTTGCCTATGCTCAATGCCATCTTTTGAAGTGTAAATTTTTATTCTATGCCAGTATTATTATTTGTTTTTGTATCATGGCTCAGTTAAAAAACCGTGGACTATGCGGATGTTTGAACAGCATTGAGATTGATAAAAACTATGGGGCTTTTAAAGTTGGACTGAATGCATTACATTTTACATCATGGACAGTTATCATGGGGGGCCAGGGCAGAAAGTGGTAGTTTGATTCAGGTGTCCCCTGTAAACTTACGTGTCCTGAATGCAAGGTCCTCAGCTAGTGGCAATTTGGGAATTGGAAACTCCTGGAGACAGTGTATTGTTGGGGGCAGACTTATGGGTGCTATAGCCAGCTTCCCCCTTGCCAGTGTTTAGCATACTTTCCTACTGCTGTTGTCCACCTGATGTTGGCCAGGAGGTGATGTCCACCCTCTGCACATGCCATCAATTTCCCCTGCCATCATGGAGCTTCCCCTCAAATCTATAAGCCAGAATAAACCCTTCCCTCCCAGAAGCTGCTCTTGGTTGAGTGTTTTCTGCCACAACGTGACGCTGACTACAACAGGCCACAAATAAGGCTTGGCCATTTGTCCCCAGCTCTTTGCTGGTGGTCTCTACAGTCATCTGCGAACACCTCAGATATGTCCTGAGGACTTTTTCACCAAATGAGTGTTTATGGTCTATTTCCTTGGGTTCATAGCCTGACCAGAGACAACAGAGAAGGTCAGAGTTGACTGGCCCTTCCCTGCAAGGCTGGAGCCATGGCAGGTACACAATAAATAATCCAGTGAGAAGTGTCCCGCCTGCTCTCACTGGAGTCCTGGCCATCTGGTCCACTCTTTCATGCACAGTGTCCTTCTCTCCAGGCAGGCACCTGGTGACAGTGGGAGAACAAGCCCCTCCGGAAGACAGAAGGCTCATGGCTCAGAAGGTTGACAGTCCCTTACCCTCTCAAGAGTCAGGGTCAGGGGGTCCCAGGTGTTCTAAGAAGGTACAGCCAGATCATCCCATGGGGGTGGTAGGCAGTGGCAAGGGGAACCACTGGGGCTGGAAGAAGAGCAGCAAGAACACAAAGGCTGCCCAGTGAGGTGGCGGCTGGGATCTGTGACTCCACAGGCCCCCTGGAACCCTAAGACTCTATTTCTCCTCCACCACAATTCTTGATGACAGCTCCCATAGTGTGAGTAATAAAACTGAGCTCAGAGAGATGGTGCACGCATGTGCTCACAGCATGCTGGAATGACAGTGGCTTGCACACACTTGCAGGGAGGCAAGGGGCAGCTCAGACCAGACCTGCTACAGGCTACACATAAGACTTGCTACATCTGGCCCTCGCCTTGCCACCTGGCATAATTAACACGGTTTCCACCTGAGACTGTGAGTCCCAGATGCTGTGAGTGACTGGGCCACAGTGACCAAGGGCAGAGCAAACACCAGACCCAGAAAGTGGGGAAAGCGGCTCTGACAGCCAGGTCCCCGCATTCAGAACTCTGGCATATATGTGCTGGTTCACTTCTTGTACCCACGAAGTCCAAGCACTCTCAGTACAGTGGCATTAGCAAGCACAGCACGGGTGAGGAGGAGTTGTCCTTGACTCACTGAGCTGGGACACAGGAGAGTGTGCAACAGCAGCACAGCAGGGCCAGGGCAGACGACACACAGGACCACAAATGACTTGTGTTTTCCAGAAAAGTTTTATTTTATTTTATTGACAACTTCCATAATTATAGACAAAAAACCATGGTAATTGCCTCCCCGCCCACATTTCCCTTCACTAGTCCACTCGCTATCATTTCCCCTCCCCCTCTCCATCATTTTATTTTTGATGTCATCAGCTTTTCCTCCTATTATGAGGATCTTGTGTAGGTAGTGTCAGGCACTGTGAAGTCATGGATATTCAGGTCATTTTGTGTCTGGAAGAGTGGATGGTAAGGAGTCCTACCCTTCTTCTGGCTCTTACATTCTTCCCACCACCTTTTCTGCAATGTGCCCCGAGCCTTGGAAGGTGTGATAGAGATGTTTCAATGCTGAGCACTCCTCTGTCACTTCTTCCCAGCACTATGGTGTCTTCTGAGTCATCCCAAGGTCCCTGCATCTGAAAACAGAAGCTTCTCTAACCAAAAGTGAGAGTAGCATTAATATATGAGTATGAACATTATGAGAAGTGCTTATCTGGCAGTTAGTGAGCATAACATGTACATTTAGGTAGACACCAGCAGGCGTTACACCCCTAGGGCTCATGACTTCCCCCATCATAGGTTTTCAGTATCAGGCATGTATTCCCTCCCATGGAGCAGGCCTCCAGTACAATTAGAGAGTAGTTGGTTCCCCCCATGACATGCCACTATTGTACCTGTTGGCTCATTTGGACTGGCTGGCCCATCTTAGGGCTTGCAATGTCCACTGTTGTTTATCTCCACTGGTGAATTCAATCTCTCCCATGAAGCTGCATGCAGCATAGTTTTTTTTTCCAGCTTTCTATCAGCTGGTCTATATGGAGGAGGTTTTCAGCTCAGCTCCAGCAGGATTTCTCAGTGACCTTACAGCCCAAGCATGTGGAGTCTTCAGCAATAGGGTCTTACCATCTATTCCTGGTGGGAAACCAATAGCCTCAACAATGGCCCATAATCTTTTAGGGGGCATCAGGGCAGACCTAGACTTCTTAAGGGTGAGGGAAGGCTCCCTGAAGAGTCGTTTAACCCAAGATCTCAAGTGACTATATCTGAGCCAGGTTGGCCAGTTCACCTTGCTGCTTCACACGTGGCTCCAGAATGACAAGGCCTCGGATTCAGGTCCTGAATGGTGTTCCTGGGCCAGTGGGTCACCTCAGCTCAGCTGACGAGGCTGGGCTCAGCAGAATGGTTCTATGGCAGCAACTGGTCTCAGCCAGGCTGGCCTGTGTATATTGGCCAGGTCTCGTCTATTCCTCACAGGTTGAAGACACAGGCGACATCCATGAGCCCAGAGGGTGAGCTCAGCCTTGGGAGCTGAGGTCCATGGCCTCTTAGTTCCTGTGGCAGGAGAAGGGAGGAGAGACTAGTAAAAGCCTCCCAAGTGTTCCAGAACATTCCAGGTAGAAGCAGCAAAGGCAATAGAAAACATCCCAGATGTGAGTGGCTCCCTCCAGTGATGCATGCTGTGTGTGACTATCCTGTGAGAGTGAGTGGACATTTTGGAGGAAGGCAGGCAAGTTCCACATGTTTTCTGCACCTAGAGCCCTGAAAGACCAAAAGAGTAATGCCGTGTGCATGTAGACTCTGCGTAACCTTTAGTCCACCTTTGGGTCTTTGTGCACTTGTTTTCCCCAGAGGAATTTCTGGGAACCTGGCCTCAAAAAGCCCCTGCCACCACACACCTCTGTGGAGCTTTGGGGAAAGAAATGCTGCTGAACAATAAGAAGCCGATGCAAAGTCTACTCTACCCCCTAAGTTGTTGGAGGCAGATCCGTGAGTACTGGAACGCGTGATCTCACTGCATCTTAGAAGGGAACCTCCAGAGCGCCCACCTCAGATGTCTCACACACACATTCCCAGCCCTTCCCACTTCAAATTACACACACACACACACACCTCCCCACCTCAGATGTCTCATCATAGCTGGGATGCAACGGTAATTAACTCCCTAAACCTCTGGTGCAAACCAATCTTCTTTGATTCTTGTCAAATCCCTTTAATTATGAGTTTGCATTTGGCCTGCTCACAAACTCACCTGGGAGTGAGAAGACTTCCACCATGTTAAGTTTAAAAATAATGTTTAACGAGCTTTGAATTTCAGGAAAGAAGTGAACTTTGTAAACCACAAGTGTACTCAGAGATCGGTGAGGGCCTGGGCCTCCTTCCTCAGGGAGCACCCTGACCACCAAGGCCAGTTCTTCTGCCCTGTTCCCAAGGAACCCTCCAACCACCAGGCCCTGCTCCTAGGATACTAGGAAGCCACCAGCTGTACTGCCTGCAGAGACCAGCAAGAGTGCCTGAGGATGCTTTGTAAGGATGTTCAAACACAGCACAGGTGTATAGTGATACACACACACACACACACACACACACACACACACACACACACACACACAAAACCCTGCATGTAGCTAGGAAGCTCCTCCAACAATGAGGATGAGGCGCACACTCCTCCCCTGAGACTTGCTTTCAAGAAAAGTGTTGTCATCTGTTCTGTCTGTTCTTAAGGGCCCTTGGGGAGCTCCCGTCCCTCCAGAACTCCGCCTGGTATTCCCAGACCAGCTTCTGGGGGACTCTGGACCAGAAGGAGTAGAAATAAGCTGATCGTCTCTGAGCATGAGGCCTGCTGGGCACAGGCAGGGTGGAGCACCCTGGTAGAGACGGGCAGCAGAAGGTGGCGAGTGCCTGCTGTTCTGAGGAACAGAGCCTGAGCTGGTTTGTTGCCACCAGCAGCTGATAGACGCCATTGCCTCAGTTGTCTCACCCCACGCTGGTCCCCAGCACTCAGGCTGCTAATTCTCCCCTCAGCTATGAGGGGCTCAAGGAAGAGCTTCCTAAGGCCAGGACCCCACACGCACCACAAGTGATCCCAAGACACCTCAGTTCCAGGACGAGTTCCCCCTGCCTCTTAACGGGACAGGGAACCTTAGTGATTAGGCCCTGACATGTCCCATGTCACCCTCCTGGACTCCAGGAACTGCTCCTCCCCGGACCCTTGGCTCCTGACAAGCACATGCTATATACCCAAGCAGCTGGTCTCAAGGCCTCTCCCTGCATCCTTCTCCCATGTCCTACAGTCATCCAGCTGTCCTGCTGTGTCTCTATTGGTCAGAACACTGCCCAACGGTAGGGGTATAGGCTGGATCCTTACCTCTGCCAGTGACTCAACCTCTCAGTCTTAGTTTGCCCATCAGGCATGGTTTTAGGATTTTCACAGTATGGTCACAGGGGTATGAGGGACAGCGCCACTGCAGGGACGATGAAGGAAGGATTATGCACACCAGACCTGAGGCAGGACAGCACCCACCTCACCAGAGGCCCACCCTGCTACCTCTCCAGGCCAGACCTGCACAAGCCCAACCATTTCTAAATTTGAGTCCCAAGAGAAAGAATGTCACATGCTAGGCTTGCAGTCACAGGCCTAACTGTGGAAAGTCAGGGCCCAGGCAGTCACCCCCTCTGCCAAATCCATGTTCCCAGTGGGCTGCCTCTTCCACTTCTCACCCGGACATCACAGCCTCCCAGCCCTATCTTGGCAAGATAATTAGTCCATGGCCCTGCAATCTCTGCATTTTGAAATTCATCCTGAACTCCCACAACCCGCTGGGCTTCATTTCAAATGCCCGTGCACTTTCATCTTCCGAGCCACCTTCATTAATTCTCACAGCCGCGCCCGGGCACAGCGCGCCCACCTCTCCTCACAGGGCCGACTGCAGTCTCAGCCCTGCAAATTGATCGGCTCTCCCTCCTCCCTGGCATTTGCACAACGGGAGATGGTCTATGTGTCTGCGACCGGCCGATGTCTCCTTTCCCTTCAATTTGCAGACAGCTCAGCTCCCAGCAAAGGAAGGTGAGGTGAGATTAATTGGCAGAGCAGAATGAGGACCATTCTGCCCCCAAAGTGGGTATGAGGCCACGGACAAGTCGCTGTTTAATTGGTTACATGTGACCCCGTCCTTTAAAAAAAAAAAAAAAAAACTTAATTCTAACTTTCAGCATTTGAAACTGCATCAATATTAATTAACGCTGCCTTTCTCTGAATCACCCCTAACCTGGGAAAGGCCATGGCCATTTCTCACAGGGAGGAAGATAGACTGGAGGGTGACCTTGGGACTTCTGACCCTCTGTGAGTGAAGGCCTCACTCGCTATGATGGAGAAACTGAGGCTTGGCCAGGCAGTGCCTTGAACAAATTCTCAGGACTTAGCAGGAGCAGGGCTGGAGGTTGCTTGTCCTGTCCTCTGGGGTCTGTCTTGCCTGATGCCTGCATTTGAAAGGGAAAAAGGACAAAAGGCAGGCCAGAAGCTGGGCGTGGTGGTACATGCCTTTAATCCCAGCACTGGGGAGGCAGAGGTGGGAGGATCGCTGTGAGTTCGAGGCCACCCTGAGACTATATAGTGAATTCCAGGTCAGCCTGAACTTGAGTGAGACCCTACCTTGAAAAAACGAGAAAAAAAAAGACAGGCCAGGACTAAGGGCAAAAGGGATAAGCAACTTCATTTTCCGCTCTGGCATTTCTCAGGGGTTTGGAAGAGATTTCCTTGGCATTTATGAAGGAAGGACTCTTAGCACTGCCACTGAGGGCATGGCCTGTCACACTGCTGTCCAAGGAGGAGCTGTGGAGATGTCCTGGTCTGCAGAGAGCAGAGCCCCAGCTCCACCATAAGCCAGGAAGTGACTGTTCACTTGCAGGAACAGATGGAGACAAACTTGCTGGACCTTCTGAGCCAAGTGGACTCTTGTGTTCTTGTGAGCAAGATCAATGTCCCCTATAGCCACTGTCCACCAAGATGGTGCTGTCTCCTAGCATAGCCTCCTTAGGGACCCCTGACCAGAGCCAGCTTCTTGGGACACATTAGAGAGGATGTGGATACAGAAAAGACCCAGAAGTGACTAAGACCCAGGTGTGTAGCCACAGAGAAGTCCCCATAAGAAGGAAGACAGTTCAGTCAGTAAATAAGGTGCTTCCCTTGCAAGAATGGGGACCTGTGTTAGATCCCCAGAACCCAGGTTAGAGTACTAGGCACGTGGCATGTTTCTATAATCCAAACACTGAGGAGGCAGAGACAGGAGGATCCCCGGGGCTGGTTGGCCAGCCAGTCTAGCTTAATTGGTGAGCCATAGGCCAGTGGGAGATCCTGTCAAAAGATGTGGACAACAATGCTGAGAATGACTCCTGAAGTTGTCTTCTGGCCTCTACATGCATGTGCACACACGTGCATGTCCACTCACACGCATGGGCATGTGGGTACACGCACACATATGAACAGTTATAAACACATGCATTGAAAAAGAGAGGCCTCTTCCAGGGCACAGTAGAAAGCATGCAGGGCCCATTCTTGAAGGAAGTGGGTGCTTGGGGTCCTCACTAAAGAGCCACTGTGCACCTTCTGCCATCCTCGATGACACCAATAAAGAAGAGGGTTCTTAGAGGACGCGAGGGGCACAGGAAGAAACAGAGGAGAAGAGGGCTGGGGGCTTGAAGGCTCTAGGGAGGGAGTCCTGGAAATAAGAACACCAAGGACAGGAATTAGTCACCCACTCACCACTCACCGCATGCACCCTGTGTCTCAGCCCGAGATGGAGAACCACATGTGGAGCCTTATCTGGAAGCCAAGTCATGGCTCTGATGAAATTAGTAAAAATTGGTATAATGTGTCTAAATGCCAAGGGACATGGAGGACAGCCCCCTCCATGCCAGAAACTTTAGAGAAAGGTTTGAGTCAGACTCTCCTGGGACCCCCCCCCCCCAGCGGGCACAGACAGACGGAATAGCAGCGAGACTTCTCACTTCAGGCTCCGGAGGTGGCAGACAACACGTTTCTACTGTAAAAGCCATGGAGTGTGTGGGGGTTGGCAATAGCCTAAGGGGGTTCATACAGGGTCCAGTGTGGAAGATCTGCCAGGCCAGGTGTGTGACTTTACTCTGTAGTCGGGCGCTTGCCTAGCATGCCCCAAGGTCCTGGGTTACGTACCCATCAACTCCTCACCCCAAAAAGGCACATGCTTTACTGGTTACAGGTAGGCTCTTGCTAAGTCCATTTTGTCTATAGGAAACTAAACTAAGGTACAGAGGGTGACAGTTTCACCCATGTTCACAAGCCCTGGTCCATTCTGCATCCTGGCAAGGCGAGGGCATCCCTGTGGCCTGGGTGTCCCTGTGCACGGGGTCCAACTCCTAACATTCATCTCAAAGCAAAGCCTCCCCTCCACCCACAAAGAAAAAAGCTAGATGGGGGGATTGCCTGCTGCTTGTAGATGGAGCAGCAAAGAGTCCTGGGTGGGAATGACTATCCGCCACCCACGCCGGAAAAGAGGTGCCGTGCAAAGTCCAGCCCAGCACCCGTCTCGGCCTCTGGATTCAGGAGCATCTGAGTCACCCACTGAAGCCTGAGCTCACAGCCCGCACCAGGACCTTCCCTCCCAGGAAGCCCTGCAGTGCCTGCCTCACACTCCATGCCTTAAGTTCTAGATACTTCTATCGCTGGCTGCAAACTATGGTCCTCTGAGCCGCCTGCTCTAATTGCAGTCAGCGATTACTCCCACAGTTTCAGGGCCAACAGCTAGGCTAAGTGGCCATCCCCAAAAGCCATTTCCTGCCTGGCTGGGTACAGAAGGCTCTTTCCCTCTAAGTAAAATAAACAGGTCTGGACTCACTGGGCTTTCTATTTGCCGTCCACTAAAGCCTCCTAGCTTCTGGGTTTCCACACAACTAAGATTTATAGTGTCTATTCTCCCCAGAGCACAGTCCCAAGATAATGTTAATAGATGGCTAGTGTTGTCAATAAATCCCTCTGGCAGTGAGAGAAATATCTATTTCAGATGAGTTCTCTGGAGCCAAATCCACGCTTCAAGTGGTAGGGCGCACTTAAGTCACCGCAACTCTCTCCACAGGCTAGGATACTTCTGCAGAGCCTGGGCAGTGCCACCCTCTGAGGTGTGGGGACCCAAGGATGGCACTGGGGATGGAGGTTTGGAGTGGCAGCCCCTCAGCAAGGGTGCCTGAGATAGCAGAACAAAAGGCAACTCTTGGGCTCAGGGCTGGAACTCAGGAGGCCCTGCACAGGCATCAAGCCTTCGCTTAGATAGTGGATCAGTCCAGATGCCTCATCCTCTGCTAAAGGTAGCTTCTCCCTGCGTTAACTGCACCAGCCTAGGGCCCCTAGGCAAGCATCCCACAAATAGTGCTGACCACACTCTCCTGTACACCCATGCCCAGGCCACTTCTGTGTGTGATAACCACCCCTCCTGGCCTACTTTCCTTGGGCCTGCAGAGAGGACTTCAAGGGCCCCCTTGCTTAGGCCAGCCCTCCCTACCCCATGGCCCTATCCCTGAGAGTTGACCTCCTTGAACAAAACCCTCCTGAGCTCCAAGTGGACAAAGCACTCACTGTCCACACTGAGCTCGTGCGTCTGGACCCCAGGGCCCGTGAAAAAGCCGTGCACTGCGGCAGCCATCCGTAATCAGGCTCTCTGCAAGAAGGGCATCAGCAGGAGAATCCCCTGGCACTCACCAGCCAGCTAGCCTGGTGGACGCAGCAACCAGAGACCCTCAAACAGGCAGGAGGCAAGGACCAGTCGAGGAAGTTGTCCTCTGACCTACGTGTGTGTGCCATGGTACACGTGCACCCACACTCACAGATATGAACATGCCAACTCACATCTACACACATCAGGCACACGCATGGAGATTGCCACAGGCATAGGAAGGGTCCTCTCAGCACTCGAATGGGTCACCCACCAAGTCCCCTTCACCCTCACTCCACCCAGCCTTGGACAGGCCTATGCTCCTGCCCTCTCTACAACAGGTTCTCGTCTGTAGCTCACGGTCGGTCCTGCTGCAGACACTGGGTTCAGAGGCCCAGTAGACATCCTCTTCAGGATATTTTCCTGGTCATCACGTAACAGCACACTCTGCCTTGGACCAGGGAGATGGCAGCAGCCCCGCCATCTAGAGAGGCTTGCATGGCTTGTCCCTGCAGTCTTGGCTATGGCGTGAGGACCAGGTCGTATCCTGGCCTGGGAAGACCACCTGGCTGACTTGATGGTACCCCAATGAGGGCTGCTACATTTGAGGGTGAGAGTCCAGAGGAGGTGGCAGGGGAAAGGAGCTGTCATTGGGCATCTTGCCTTTGAGAGGAAAAGCATTGTATCTAAATTCCTCCATGTGCCCTCATAGATAGAAAACTGAAACTGCACAAAAAATTACTTTATAAAGGTAACCTGTGCCAGGCCAGGCCAGTCAGGCAGTGTGCCTTGTGCACACACACTTACTCTGCAATTCCTGTGGCAACCACAGGATGCGGGTCCACAGGAAGTGGCTCCCATTTGTAAAGAAAAGGGTATGACTCCCACCCAAGTCCCCGGCTAGAGGGAGCATCTGGCCACAGGCAGTGCAGGTGAGTGGGAGGCGGCACAGCTGGAGAGAAGCCCATGGTCCACACCAGCGTCAGGGTTTCCCCACAGTGAGCTCTGAACCTGAGCACCACCTCCCACAATGCGGGCTGAATGTGCAGCCTTGGGCAAGTCAGCAAATGACCCTGAACCTTGTTTATTTTTTTTCACCTGAAATTGGGTGATAATAACAACACACTTCTTGTGGCTGTTGATGAAATACATCCTCTTCACTCTAAAACCCATGAAAGAGGAATTCCCTCTTGAATGAGCAGAAGGTGACCACTTCATGGAAATAGCTTTCTGCTTGGCAAGGTGTTTCACACCTGTGTTTCCAGTTACTTGGGCAGGGAGATGATAACTTTAAGGCCAGCCATAGTGAGAGGCTGTCCAAAGGAGAGAAGAAATGGAATAAGGAGGGAGTGAGGAAGGGAGAGGTAGGAATAAAGGAGGGAAGGGAGGGAGGGAGGGATGAAGGGAGGGAGGAGGAGGGAGGGAGGGAGGAACTCTGGTTAGTCTAGAGAGAATGGAACCAGATTCGCTGTCGTCATTAATAAGAATGAATGAGGACGGCAGCAGCCTGCATTTGCTTGGTGTTTTCTATGAAAATTGCTCTCGTGTGTCACTGTCAGTGACAAGTGGCATATTTATTTAAGTTCAGTTGTTTTCTGCCTGTCTTCCTGATGCGCTCGCTGGGAAGGCACAGTCAGACCTGACTGCTGCCTCCTCCTCCAGATCTGGGCTCTTCCTCATCTGGACAGGAAGTCCCTCACACAGCCACAGAGGCCCAGAAGCAGCAGGGACCTGGAGGACAGCTTCTATTCTGGCTGGATGCCAGGGTATGTTCTCACATGCCCTCCTGCCCCTGAGGACACAGAACACCAGAGCCATCCACGCTCAGACTCCCCATTCCAGTCCCAAGGCCAGCAGCTCCCATCTCTGGGTCCACCCAGGCTCACTCAGGCTAGGAGGACATCCAGCTCCACATGAGGCTTTCAGAGCTGATATCATGACCCCAGGCTTGGAACAAGGCTAGACTCACGTGGACCAGTCAGTGCAGTTACCCCAGGATATGAGTCCTCAAGAGCCTCGTGGGCAGGTGGGCTGACAGCGGGCCACCCCTGGAGATGGGCTTCAGGTGCCACCTGGTAGGGGGACGGTATTCTCACTAGGGCTTGAGCTGACCCTGTAAGTTCCCCAGTAGAAATAACTTCTCCAGGCATCCTCTCTGCCCTAGCTCCCCCATCCCTTAACTGGATGGACCTCTTCCACTTCCTCCTTTCCAGGGTCCTCACAATCACTTGGCCCCATTCGAGGTCCCTGTGCACTCTCTCTCTCTCCTGTGATTGTCACGTCCCTCCCTCCGCTGTCATCTGTGAGCGCCTGGAGGGAGCAGTGTGGCCCTGCAGTGAGCAGCAGAAGCCAAGGCGAAGCCCAGCAAAGAAGAGGGTTTATGGAAGGAGAGCGGCCTGAGGGACCCAGAGCAGGAAGGGGTCAGGTGGAGCAGTGCTGCGTCCAGGGGCAGGCGCTCCCTGGCATCAGGATCAGCATTGCTGCCAGGCCAGCACTCCTGTCATCGCTTACCAGGTTCAGAGGCCGGCTGAGCCAGCTTGCAGCTCAAGGACTCCCTTTCAGCCTGGAAAGTGCACCCTTCTCGGGCAGGGCTCCTCTGTTAAGATGACCTAATAACACAAAGTACAAAGACCTCAGCCGGTGGTGTATCTGGGATCCCAGCTCCAGTACTCTGCCCTGAAACCCAGGTTATTTCCAGCCACGTGCTATAGCAGAGGGAGCAGAGGGTGAGTTTCCAGAATAAATGGATAGCAAACTGGATGGGTGGATACATGGATAGATAGGAGGAAAGACAGATGGATAGATGAATAGAAGGATGGACAGGAGGGTGAGTTATGTCTTAGTCCATTTTCTGTTTCTGTAACAAAATGCTTAAAACTAGGTACTTTATTATTTAAAAAAGAGGTTTACTTATTTATGAAGAAAAGAGGCTTACAGTTTGGAGGCAGAAAACCCAAGATCAGGCAGTCCTATCAATCTGACCTCATGCAGATGACGTCAGTACCAGGAAAGCATGTGATGAGACGCCCCAGCTCCCGTAGGGTGTTCGCCAGGGGTGACCTGTCCAAGAGAGGGGCCAGTCAGCCTCCAGCAACCCTACTGATCTGCTGCCTTGACCAAGTAGCCCCATTGTCTGAGTCATGGGACCCCATTGTGAAGGGGAACTACCCTGCCGTGGTGGGGTCTCTTCTGTTATGGGGAGTTCTCTGTGAGGAGGAGTCTGCAATTGTACCAAGTGAAACATGGGACTTTCCTTCCTGAGCTGCATGCTGATGATATGGTTCTCTAGCCTTCAGACCTCCCCTCTTTGACATCCTTCCTGTCCCTTCCCCCTGTAGATACCCCACGAGGCCCTTCTCCACAGAGCTGCTGATGAAATTCCTCCCGTCGTCAAGCATCCTGCTCAAAGCCCCCTCTGCTCTAGGCCCTTCCTGCAGCCTCGCCCACCTACAGAGCCCCTCTTTACCTCCCCCACATGGCACTTGGAGCATCTTGTCCATATCCTAAGAATATGTGAACCATCAGAGGGGCCGCCCTCCACCCCCATGCCAGCCTGGACCATAGCATGTGTAACCCAGGGTCCTCTCTGAAGTGCTACGGGAACGTGGACATCAGGAGACAGCATTGGGCTGGGGGTGCTGGCGAGGTGATGAGCGGGGGCTGTGGAGGCTCTGTGGAGGCCTGAGCTCGCAAAGGTCACAGATCCCGCAGAGCACGAGGACCTTCTCCGTGGGCCTCGTCCTTTTGATGGATGGGCTGCTCAGTGCTCGTGGAGACAAATGTTCCCTGTGACTATTCATCTGCATTCCGAAGGCCTGAGACAGGCACTCTATCCGTGACGTGCCTCCAGCAAGTGCAGATGGAGGTGACCATTCCTATTCTCTCCCCAGCCCATCAATCACCCCCTAAAATACTGCCAAACTTGCTCCCTGCCAGTCCAAAAGCAGGGCTACAGAGTCGTAAGACAGCTGCTGGGCCAACGTGAGGCTGTGGTCTCCACTGGGTCTCCTGCCTGGCATTGATGAGTAAGTCCCTGTGAAGGCCCACCCCTTAGTCCATGCAAGCATTCTCCTTTGGGAATGGCCTTGAGGTGAGCAGGGTGGGGTGGAGGGGCGCAGAGTGGCTTCTGCTCACACAGCTCCCCTGATGCTAAAATTAGCAGCTGGGTCACAGGCACTGATCAAATCCTACAACAGAATGTCTGTCTAGTCTTGTGGCATCAGAACCTGGAGAAACGCCTTGGCCACGCCAGACTTCCAGGACCAGAACCTTGAAGAAGTTTCCATCAGGTGAACATGAACTTTAGAGCACTCAGTGGTGAGGAGCCTTCTGCTAGTCCTCTCCAGGAAACACTTGAATTATCCTCCGAACCAATTAGGAAGCAAGCATGGAGGCAGACGGTGTGGACAGGAGGAGGAGGCAGAGGACTAGAGCCCGTCTCAGGCTTAGGCAGCGGGTTTCCCTTCCCCAGTGGGCCAGGTGGCCCTGTTGCCCAACCGGGTCCTGCTGCAGCCAGTGCCCTGCAATGTGATTTCCTAACTGCAGCAGTGATCCTCTGGCCTGTTCCTCTCAGGCCTTCCTCGTCAGACACACAGACCTGTGTGTTGAAGGCCATCGGCTGCTGGGGGTCTTAGACAAGCCTCTTGGATGATCCACAGAACATACCTGCATCTACCTGCCACCTTGCGCCTTCTGCCAAGCAAGCTGAGGTGGTGATCCCTCCAGGAAGGAAGCTGGTGGAGGGCCTCACAGCCAGGTGCCAATGTCCCATTCATGTGCTCCTGTGGAAGCAGAAGCGTCCTGTGAAGTTCAGGCAGTGGCGAGAAGCCATTTGTGGACCGTAGGAACAGGCACTGTGACCCCTGAGGCCCCTGCAGCCTCGGGGACCATGTGGCCAACAGCACCGTGGCACTCGACACACAGGTCAGTGTGGGGAAAGGGAGGACCCAATGCAGGTTGACCTCACTAATGCGCTGCACAGCCTCCTCGCGAAGGACACGCTGCCCAGAGGCCAGGCTGCCTCTCCGCAGCACATCCATCCTGGGTTGAAGTAAATTGGTTTCTCTTTAACTGTTCAAGAGACATCTCACTGTGTCCTCTGAGGCCCCTATAAGCTCTTGGTCACCCTCCTAGCTAAGTCCTGCAGGCCCTGCAGTGTGTGCTTAAATCTGGGATAGATGATGCAGCCCAAGATCTTCTGGGGTCAGAGGTGACACTTCTAGCTTCAGGGTTTGAAGTTAGGGTTTCTCTTTCCACATCTGGTACCCACCTCACCCGGCTCCTGGGAGCACATCTCCATTCTCCATTCTCCAAGCCAGGGACCACTCCCTAACTTGAGGTTATTTGAGAGAGAGAGAGAGAGAGAAAGTTCATGTGTGTTGTCTGGGTACGGGTACTTGTGCACATGGAAGCCAGAGGTCAGAGTCGGGCATCTTAGTTGCTCTAACTTCTATTCACCGAGGCAGGGTCTCTCACTGAATCTGGCGCTCACTACTTGTGCTAGGCTAGCCAGTGAGCCCTGGGGATTCCCTGTCTCTGGCTCCCCCACACTAGAATTTGAGGTGCATGCCTCAACGGTACATGGGTGCCGAGGACCCAAACCCGGGTCATCATGCTTGCACAAGCACTTTACCGGCTGATCCCTCTCAGCCTCTACCATGAGATGATGAATGCCACTTCCAGGAGCTTTGGCAAGGCCTGAGACCACCAGAGCCTTACAGGGCCTTAAAGGAGCTTGGAGGACACTGCACCCAAGGTGACAGCATAATAGGTACCCACAGTCACACTGAGGCCCTTGGCGCTGGTGAGGCTATTAAAGACTGAGATGAGACATGACAGAGCACAGAGTGCTGTGACATGTCATTTTCCAGAGAGGAGGCATCCTCAGAATGCAGGACATGGTCCAGGAAAAGGCCTCTCTTCTCTGTGCCTCTGACCTTGCAGGGAACAGAGAGCCTCCCAACAGGTCACCACAGCCCAGGACACAGCAGACACACTGTCTCTATGTTCCTTTCCTCTTGGAACAGGACCTTGTGAGTCACAGCCTGTGAGTATTGGATGTGAAGTCCTAGAGTTCAGGTGACAACAGGCATATGGCAGCATAGACAACCATACAGGGACCGAAAGGGACAGTTCTCAGGGAAATGCACCATGGATGCCTGCCCACAGAGTGTGAGCGGGATTCCAATGAGGTAAATTCCCTGAGATGCGGAGGCATCTTGCTCATTCACTGATTCAGAAATGCCTCCTGCTCCCCCCGCCTCTGCTAGGAATGAGTCTGGCCACAGGGACCCCACAGCTGCTGGGTCAGGGACAATCATCCCATGTGTGAGTAGTGTGTGTGCGTGCACGTGTGCACATGTGGGCAGGTGTGTGTGTGCCAGTGTGTGCGTGTGTGTGTGTGTGTGTGTGTGGTGTCTTCCTCCATCACTTGCTTACCTTAGTTTTTTGGGACAGGGTCTCTCACTGATCCCAGAACTCACTGATTTGGCCAAACAAGCTAGTCCTTTTGCCCCCACCTTCCAGGTGCTTGGGCCATACCGGCCATTTTTTAACAATTTTATTGACAATTTTCATACCTGTACAGAAGGTGTTTTGATCATAAACTCCTCACGTTGCTTTCGTTCGTCTCCCTCCCCACCCCTTCCACTGAGCCACATCTTTCCAGGAGTCCCTTTCCTAATTTTTCTTCCTATCGTCCAGGACTAAGTGGTGATGAGCCCGATAACATGCAAGTCTTGTGCAGGCAATGCCAGCAACTGTGAGTCATGAATGCAACGGCCACTTTGTGTCTGGAGGCCGGTGTTCTAAAGCACTCCTCCCCAGCCTCTGGCTCTTACGCTCTTTCTGCCTCCTCTTCTGCAGTGCTCGCTGAGCCTCGGAAGGGGTGACAGAGATGTCTCATTTAGTGCTGAGCACCCAGTCACTTTTTCTCAGTGCCTTAACTAGTTTTTACATTTATTTGCTTATTTATTTATTTATTTATTTAAGATAGAAAGAGGGAAAGAGACACACAGAGGGAGAGAGAGAGAGGAGAGTATGGGCATGCCAAGGTCTCCTGCCACTGTAAACAAACTCCAGATAAATGTGCATCTGGCTTCACATGGGTACTGGGGTATTGAATCCAGGCCATCACGCTTTGCAAACAAGCACCTTTAACAGCTGAACCATCTCTCTGGTCCCTTTGAAAAGTTTTAGTCTCTCTCAGTAGTCACTACCTTCTGAAAAATAAGATTCTCTGAGCAAAGGTGAGAGCAGCACTAATCTATGGACATAAACATAAATATTTAGAGGGCAATTTGATAGGTACAACATGTCCGTTTAGCCTAACAACAGTAGTAGCTTCCCCCTGAATGCCTGTGACCTTCCCAGCCACGGTCTTTTGACTAGGTTTTCAAGGTGTGAATTCCCTCTCATGGAGTGGACTTCAAATCCAATCAGAGAGCAGCTTATTATCCCCATGAGTCATCGTGCCACGACTGCACTGGAGGGCACATCTTGCCTGGTTGGTCAGAAGTGTAGCTTGCCAGATCCACCACTAGATAAGGTGGTCGATGACTTTTCTCCTTCAGCTGCCTGCGTCGCACTTCCCAGCAGGAAGGAGGCTTCTGGCTCCATTCCAACTTGACTTGACATCTGACATGTTACACGGGTGCTGAGGCTCTCAACTCAGATCTTCGTGTTTCAGCAGAAGCACGTTAAGCACTGAGCCATCTTGACAACCCCAACAATCACCATTTCTACCCGCATGGAGAGAGTGTGACTCACCTGGGATGGTTCTCCTGGGACAAGCCAGCTCCCACACAGACCTAGGGCAGCAGTGCCTGGGTCCCTCAGTTTCCTATCAGAGGAGTCTCATGAAGGTTCTAGGACAGCCAGCATGGCGTGATGGAGAAAGTCTAGACCCAAGAGCTGGGATCTGGTCTCTGTTCTTAGCTCACCAGCTGGGGTCTCAGCTTCCCCGCTGAGTAAACTCAGGGTCCTTGAAGCTTCGTCATCCTATGATGGGGAAGGAAGGTGGCTGGAAAGCCCCCAACCCACCACAGCCATTCTGCTCTCACTAAGCCTGGTGACAATTTCATTTTGCCCAAAAAGTAGAACGAAAAGCCTTCTGCACCCACCTGGAGAGCCCAGACAGGTCTTGCCCCTCTGTAGTCATGCCCACCGGCTTCTCCAATCATAGCCCTCAGCCAGAACCCAACCATGGCCATCCCTCTTTCTCCCAGACCCCTACCTCAGCATCGCCCCCGGCTCAGGATCCCAGGGACTCACAGCTCCCACCAGTAGAGAGGGCCACAGATGAACAGGACTCCGTGGGCTGGTACCAGCGAGGGAGCAGGGCCTCAATCCCTCTGAGGCCCTGGGGGATGTGTGTTTATCTCTTCCTGTTTCCATAGGTGCTTACGGACTCTATCCCCCTCTTCAGAACCAGCCATGGCTATTTGAGTCATGTGTAGTGTATCGGTCTAATGCTGGCCCTCCTGTCTTCCTCTTTCACTGGAGGACACTTGGGATCAGGAGTGGCCACCAAATATTCCAGAACAGTCTGCCCACCTCAATACTCTCAGCAAAGGCCTTTTTGCCAAGCACGGTTAGAAGGATTAGGGCAAGAATATCCTGTTCTGAACCTCCACCAGGCCCTTAGAGGGAACACTGGATACGCAATGCCCTGGAGAAGGTACAATGAAAACTGTCCATTATCTCCTCCTATTTCTGCCTCTCTCTCTCTCTCTCTCTCTCTCTCTCTATCTTCACTCTCATCTCTCTATCTCTTTTATATCACTTACCCTGTTCTTCCTTCTCTTCTTGGGTGCTGACCTGTAACTCCTGGTACCAGCAAGTGGTTATCATCCACAATGAGCTTTTGATCACAGAGACCAACAAGGTCTCCCAAAAGAAGACATATTTATGTCAGAGCGCTGAGGACCGACCATAGGTTAGTGGTAAGACCCTATTGCTAAAGACACCATACACTGTTGGTGTGTAGCATGAAGTGACATAGCTGGAAGCTGGAAGGGAGTCAGTCCCCAGACAGCGTGTCTAGTGCCAGAAGGTGCTACATGAGTGACTAGGGGATAAAGACCAATATCTGCCCAAGCAACGCATCATATAACCTACTTAGCAGCAAACAACCTGACGTGATGCTCATATAAGTACAATAGTGGCACATAACCATGGTGGGAAACAAACTGCTCTCTATTTGGCTAACTGATCTGCTCAGTGGAACGGAACCCATAGCTGGAACTGGGAAACAAGTCAGAACCATATCCAAAAATGAACCCGCTCTCCACTAAACTATCTCTAAAAAACAACGGTTAACACATCTATTTGGTGCTAACTCTACTCTCCATTGGAGAATCTGCTTTTCTTTTTCAGATAGACACAGATCCTAAGGAGAGAACCACCCCATCATACCTCAAAAGGGCCCCAGCTAAAACTAAGAATAATTGGGGAAACATGAAAGAATGCTGTTTTCTTGGCGAACAGGGAACCAGCACAAGGGTGAAGGAGATAGACACAGAGAACAATCAACCCCTACCAAACCAGATATCCAGAGACACAGAGGCGCCCAAGACCTTATCACTGAAGCAGACCTAATATGAACCCAACATGGCTCAGGGAAATTTGCAGAAGGGGGGATGGAAAGAATGTCAGAGGCACACACTGGGTCATGATACACAGAGACATTTCCTCCTACCCAAAACTAAAGGCTAACCCCACAATGCACGACCCATATACTCCAACAAGGAGGTTCCTGGTGGAGGGTGGAGCACAAGGAGGAGGCTAACAGTGGTACCAACTTGACTGTATTCACTGACAACAATTTTTAAAAAAAAAAAAAAAAAGAATATCCTGTTCTAAAGCCGGGAGTGGTGGTGCACTTAATCCCAGCACTTGAGACGCAGAGGTAGGAGGATCACCATGAGTTCGAGGCCACCCTGAATGAATTCCAGGTCAGCTTGGGCTAGAAAAAAACAAACAAACTAAAAAACCCTGTTCTGATTCTGCCAACCACACAGTTCCTAGGCAGGCCAACCCAGGGTTCTGTGAGGATGGTCAAGATGACAGGACCTTGTCCTACCCTGGCCCTGCAGGGTAGCAGGGAGAAACTCATTCCTTGACCATGCCTGAAGTACCTCTGCTCTTCCTCTTGGGACTCAGCGCCGCCCCCCGGGTTGTCCAAATGGCACAGGGCTCCTGCATGGCCAATCCTCTTGGAGAGGCTCCCACACATCCTTACAACCCCTAGTGAGTCCAGAATGGGCACCAGTGGGTATAGCAGGATTATCATTGGTGTTGCTGGTTTTTCCCACTAAGCCTCAGGATAGCCTTTCTCCCATGTGATGGAGTGAAGGCTGCAGAAGCAAGCCTTCTCTCAGGCGCCCCTCTATCTGCACACAGTGCCTCCTGGGACTTGAAAATGGGGACTGGCCCAGCATGGAGGATGGCTCTGACCTACATCGACAGGCCCATCCTGTTTCTGTCTTCCTGGTCATCCTACAGAGAGCCCTCAGATGACAAGTGTTGGCTGGACCGCCTGCGAGGGACAGCTGGGTGCCACAACAACAGGGTTCTAATGGGTCCCACTATGAACCCTCCACAGCTGGCATGCTGCTGTGGTGCTGGCCACCCTCCCCAGGATTCAGGCCTCGAACAGGTGTGGCACCAGATCCTTGTATTTGAGGAGAAGCCACCACAATGCTCCACCCACTCAAGTCTGTCCCAGCACCTTCTGGCTTTTCCCCCACTCTCCTCTCTCCAGGCATCAGAATCACCACTCTTCACACACAAGACCCTAGAAGCATGTTCAGGATTAATACCTGGCCAAATAGACTCATAAAACCCTCTTTAGGACACAGGATCCAAGAAACTAGAATGCTGGATTGGAGACAGCCTTGACTACTTACACAGAAAGGATGCTGGGAGGGCTGGAGAGATGGCTAAGATGTTAAGGCACTTGCCTACAAAGGCAAAGGACCCAGGTTCCATTCCCCAGGACTCACATAAGCCAGATGCATAAGGTGGCACATGTGTCTGGAATTCATTTGCAGTGACTAGAGGCCCTGGCATGCCCATTCTCTCTCTCTTTCTCTCCCTCTCTCTCTCTTTCTCCCTCCCTCCCTTTTTCTCTCCCCCCTCTCATAAATGAATAAATATAAAAAAATTAAAAAGAAAGGATGCTGGGAGATCAAGATTCTCAATGGTTAGAGCAATGGTCTCTGGACCAGCCTGTGTAGGAATTCAAATTCTCTATGTGATAGGGTGGTTGAGTAAACCTTTGTGCTTCTATTCATAGATGCCAGAGAGTTCCAGAATGAGCCAGCTGTGCCTCTATCTGAAAGGTCCCTTATGGGGAGAGGGTGTACCCCCTCCCCCCAGTTACACTGGACCAGTCTATGAATGGGAGCCACTGCATTCTCCATGACCCTCCACGCCCCACTCAGCCTGACTGAGTGGGAAGAGGGTCCACAGAGGAGATCCACAGCAGGTAGGACAGAGTCCGCGGCAGCCACATCAAGTGGACAGTTGCAATTCAGACCACACACAGAGCTCCCCCACTCCCAGCTCAGCAGCATCGGATTGTCCCTGGAGGGGTAGGCCAAACCCCAGGAGCCACAGCTCCCTTTGGGGGAGGACAGGCGAGGGGAGGAGGTACAAAACCGGCGAGAAGCCAGACATTGCAGGTCCTTGTCTCGTGAACATGGGTAAGCGACTCTGAGGATAGAGAGGATGACATCAAGAACATTCCAGCTCACAGTATAGCAGTGAGAGCCCGATGACCGGCCAGGGTACATCAAAGTCTGAACCAGCTCCCCAGTGAGGGGCCGTGTATGCAGGAGACAGGCTGTAGGGCTGAGTGGATAGCAAGGACCACACACCATCACACCACACAGCAATGAGGCTCAGGGGGGAGAGGACACTCACCCAGAGCCAATTTCAGCCTGCTGAGACTAGCTTGCTTCCGAAGACGTCCTTGTCATCTTGCCATTCTCTTGGGACTCATCTGCTCTGCTCTGTCCATTTTCCCAGTATAACAATGACCCTGTGTTCTCCCAATTACTCAGGGGTCACCCATCCATGAAACAGCAGAGCCCACGTGCCTTCCAGATAAGCTGACCATTTCTCAGCAGTGGCTGGGAGTCTCAATCCCCAGACATGCGGTTTAGGGAGCCAGGCACCAAGGCTATGGTGAGAGGGGCATTGGGACGCGGCTCCCTGTCTTCTCTGAGGAAAGGCCCCACTCTCCCTGCCTGGCCATTGCGGCTTAGGACACTGTTTTATCAGCTTCCCTCTGGAGGGCTTTTCCTTGATCCAGGAGCTAATTGTATTGATATTAACCTGTTTTAACAGGACTAAAGTATCAATAAATCATTTTTTAGTGGCTCCGCTTATTACAGCACTTGGTTAATGCATTGCACTTGAAGTGACAAATAGCTGAGAAATCGCGGCTTTCCTGTGACACACTTTGTCTTTTTAAGGCTTTTCTTTCCTCCTGCTAGTTCAGAGACGTCTGAAGTTGATTTAGAGGTGAATAAAGATGAAGCAAGGCTGCTGCTGTGTCCTGGCCACAGCCCCGCGCTCTCACCGTGGTTCCAGCTCTCCCAAGCAACAACCACTTGCCTATCCCATCCTTGCTGCCCACAACTGGGGTGATGGTTGGAAGGTAAAATGTCCCCCTTAGATTCACGTGTTTGAACACTTGGCTCCCTGTCTGGCACTGTCTGGGCAAGTTGAGGAACGTTTAGGAGGTGGAGCCAAGCTAGAGGAAGTGGATCCTTGAGGGAGGACCTTGACGTTTTATGACCCAAACCCACTTTGTGTCCTGCTTTTGACTGTGGGTACAATGTGTGACCAGCCGGCTTCCTGCTTCTGCGCCACGCCCTCCCACCACGATGCATTGTACCCCCAGACTGTAAACCAGAACAAACTTTCTCCCTCAAGCTGCTGTGTGTCAGGTGTTAACCAGTGCAATTCTGCGATGTGTATAATCAAGGCCTTTGAAGAGGGCTAGAGGCTAAACATCATGCAGAAAAAGAAAGGGGGGTAACTTAGGCCTTCTGAAAATATTGAAGCCCAATTGCCAAAATCTAGCAAGAGTTTCTGGCAACCAGGGCAAAAAAAGAAAAGTTTTCTGTATTCAGTTCGTATTTGGAATCCAGGCAAAGCTAGCTCCTTCTTGGAAACTCTCGCGAGTTCGGGAGCACTGGGTTGCTCGGTTTGGCACGCCATGAATCAAAAGGACCTCACAGCGCCTGCCCCTGACCAAGCTCTCACCAGGCCCAACAGCACCCTAGAGTCTCATTCTCACCTACCATTAAGGGCAGCAGCCTTCTCCTTGCCCAAAGCTGTAGCCTTGGCTGGCACCTACCCTGAATGTTCGAGAACATGCCTGGGTAGAATCAAGTGGGCGAGTGAAAGGCCGTACCCACAATAGCTGTGCTTATGTGTGAGCGTCTCCTTTCAAGAGGCTTTCTTCAGCATGGCCTTGGGATTAAGGTGGTCATGAACTTGAGTCCGGAAATCAGACAGAAATAGGTTTGAAAGTTTGTAATGCTCACCATCTTAAGTCTTGAGCAAGCCATATCTGGACCTGGGTCGCCATCTCCAAGCCTGGCTCACCACTGCCATAAAATTTCGATAGCAGTGTCTTGCTGTTCTACCTGGGCTAAATGGGAAAATCTGTATGAAGTTCTTTGGGTAGCACTGTAGATGGATGGCGATTGCCCAAGGTTGGACAGAGATGGAGTGCACCTATCCCACCCGGGCAAGAGCAGAAGAGCCCACCCCTTTCCTAATGCCAGCCAGATGTAGCTGACAGCAGCTCTGAGATCAGACCCCACTGGCTCATTCAAATCCTGAAGGTTGGGGCTGTTCACAGAATAGGCATCTTTTTTCTTTTTTCTTTCTTTTTTTTTTTTACAACAGCTCCAGTGAATGTCAGTCCCCATCCTAGTTCAATCCTGTCCTTAGTCAACCTTCCCCAGTAAGAATGACTACAGCACCCCATTGGGTTCAGCAAGAGACTCCTTGTCACTCAGGGCCTATCTTTGAATTTTTCTGGATATGCATCAAACCCTCCTTACTCAATAGGTCACAAGAAGAAAGATCCTAAAGTGGTGGCTAAAGTGGCAAAAGACCAGAGACTGAGCCAATTCTGAAGATTGGAGCCCTGGGAAGAGTCACCAGGCCTGGGCTACGCCACTTGGTTTTGGAGGAGGGCACTTTATACTTGTGGTCAGAAACACATCCCCTCCAGTAGAACCAGGGCATGCAGGTGGACACTGCCCACAACTTGGAGATGGCTGTAACCCTAACACGAAGCAGAAGGATCCCCGTTTGAAGGCACCAGCTGGGCAGCCCATCCTCTTTGGGAACTGCATTGTCAACCTGTGGTCAGCCCTCAAGGATTCACACGGACTGGCCAGCCCCGGGAGCCTCCATACCCAGAACCCAGTGTCCCTGCTGTCCAGTGGGGCAGACAATGAATCATCTTGTCTGTGTTTGAACCTTGACATTTACTCTATTGTGGATGTTGGTATTAAGTTGTATGTGTGCATGAGTGTGCACATGTGTAAGTGTTATGCACATGTGTGTGCATGTATCAGAGAGAGAACAGAGGACAGCCTCAGGTGTTGTTTACCACCTTTTTTTGAGAGGGGAACTCACTGGCCTGGAACTGGACAAACTGGCTAAACTGATGGGCCAGAAAGCCCCGGGGCTCCACTTGCTCCCATCGCCCCAGGGCTGGCAGTAGGAGCGCGCACCACCGCCTCTGGCTTTTTGCTAATGTGGGTTCTGGGGATTCAACTCAGGTCCTCGTGCTCACATGGCAAGCACGTGACAGACTGACCTGTCTCCCATCCCTGGCATTAATTTTGGTGTTTAAGATAATTAGATTTAAAGGGTATTTATCTTGGGACGGGGCTATGTCTCAGTGAGCAGTTTCCTTGCTATGCAGTCATGAAGACCTGAGTTTGGATTTCTAGGATCCATGTAAATGCTAGAAGTGGTGGCATCCGCCTGTCGTCCCAGCACTGAAACAAGGAGTCCCTGTGTCTCACTGGAGAGCCTGGATAGCAGAATTGGGGAGCTTTAAGTAGAGAGAGAGGCTGAAGACAACTGAGGAAGACCTCCCACATTGACCTCTGGCCTCCACACACATGTATCCACACATACAAAGATACACACACACACACACACACACACAGATTACTTATTTTGATCATTCCATGCCCCAGGTATATGTGTGGCTCTTCTGAAGGTTCATCATGGGGGATCCTTTCCCTGTAACTGCTATTGACCTAGAAGTTGGGGTCCCACAGCATCTGAACAACCAGCTTCATGAGGCTCCATGACTCTGTGAGGGTGAGGACCGCCCATCGCAAGCAGTCCAGGAGATTAGCTTGAGATTTCCCCTGGCCACTTAGCACAGGCTGATGTCACACTGCTTCTGGACCCATGCCACCTAGATCTATTAAAGTCCTATTTCTCCCCACCGTGGGTTAAGGAGGCCCATTGTCTGGGTTTCCACTTCCTGTTTTCAGCCCAGGGGAGAATAATTAATCCTGTTGCTCTTTAATTGACTTGAGGTGGCTTGAATACCAAACATGACTCCATTCCCCTCGTGAATAATTTCTTCCCTGAAACTAGTTTCAGCTTATTTGGTAGAATAAGAAAATTAAAGCTACAGGTAGGTAATAGAGCAGAGTATAAAAAGAGCCTATTTACATCTGCTATCAGGAACTCCTCCCACACTGTGAAGTTTTGGAGAGCCCAACACACACACACACACACACACACACACACACACACGCACGCACACACACGGAACGAAGGCTTTTAACACACTGAGCACATGCTGTGGGCCTGGAGGCCAATAGGGAGGAATGAGCAGCTACCTCGGATTCATGCCCACAGAGCCACAATGTCAGGCATCTAGTAGTTTCTGAGGCTGCTGGAAGGCTTCAGAAATCCTCTGCTTTGAATTTTGCTCTGCTAGCCACTGTGTGGAGACTCTGCCAGGAGAACACCCCTTCTTCTGGAAAGACCCCTCGAATAGTGGTGCAGCCCACAGAGCATGTCCTCTCAGTGGGAAAGGAGATCCTCACCCTACATGCTCCAGAATGTGGGAGAGGAGTGTAGTGGGGGAGAAGCTGTGCTCAAAAATACAGTCTTCACGATTCTTGGCACCTAGGCACACTGTCCTGAGTGGCTGTTGCTCAGTCTGCTGTAGGCAGGATGCTAGCTGTGATATCCCAGTGTGGGGCATTACATTTCTGCCTCTTCTACTGCTACAAGCAGCCCAACCCAGATCTACCTCTTCCAGGCCTCTCCAGGGATGCTGGAGATGGCAGCAGGTGGAGGACCACCTGGTTCTGCCCCCACCCACCCAGCACTGGGCACCCAGGCTTGTGAGGCAGTAGGCAGATGTGTTCTCATCCCAACTCAGGCCCAGAGCCTGGCAGTGCGGGCTGCAGGAGGCTTGGCCCAGCCATCAGCTCATCCTCTTGGCTTACTAAGGGGACAAGTCCCAGACATCAAGGGCATCACAGAAGGTAAAGCGCCACCTCCAGGGGCAGATAGGCCTGTAGACTTGGGGATGAAAGGGGAGTAGGGTCCCAGAACTGAGGGACTCCAGTACCCGTATTGCAGCAGTCACCTACCACATGGAGTCTTCTCTGCACC
Source organism: Dipus sagitta (assembly GCA_036346955.1). Taxonomy (NCBI): domain Eukaryota; kingdom Metazoa; phylum Chordata; class Mammalia; order Rodentia; family Dipodidae; genus Dipus; species Dipus sagitta. The sequence continues at coordinate 5,230,136 of CM070777.1, read as the reverse complement.
CCCAATGCAGTCTCCTGGCTGGAAATCAGCAGACCAGCTCAGAGGGGCTGAATTTTTGGCCCAGGCAAGAGCAAGGAGGTGGCAATACCCAGATGTAGAGCCACATCTATTGCACATTCAGAATCTCAGTCGCTAAACCTTGAGCATCTGAAAAGGACCAAGTAGTAATATGTTACACTTTAGAGGTCTTGTGGTCTCTGTCACCCTACACAACTCAGCCATTGTAGGATGAGCACTACAATAGCCACAATACATAATCCAATGGATATGGCAGAATTCCATAAAACAGTATTATAAAAACAGACCAAGTCAGTCAGCCTCTGCTGGGCAGTCTCATACCACCTGAACAGGAATGGCCAGCCTGTTTCAACTTTTGCAAAACTGTCCTATCTCCATCCTAGATTCCATGAAACACCCCAGGGTCAAAGGTCAGCAGGACATGCTCCTTCATCCCCACTGTCACTGTTCTCTACTAGAGACGACACAGGCAGCGCTGTCAAGGAACAGATGATCCCAGAGCATCTTGGCCTGGCAAGGGTTACAAGAAGGGGCCAGGGGCAACCAGGCATGTCTGAGAAGTGACTATTCAGGTTGCCCTGGTGGGAGGAGTCAGGATTGATAGCAAAGCTGAAAGAAAACCACAGAGTGAGGCAATCAGTAGTTAGAACCAAGATGGGCTGGGGCTCCAACAGGGCACATGTCAAAACCCCAAATCAAGCCAGCCCAACACCACCAGCAGGACCCTTGGCTCCCTCTCCACATCACGGAAGGACCCTTGGCTCCCTCTCCACATCACGGAAGGACCCTTATCTCCCTCTCCACATCACGGAAGGACCCTTGGCTCCCTCTCCACATCACAGAAGGACCCTTGTCTCCCTCTCCACATCACGGAAGGACCCTTGGCTCCCTCTCCACATCACGGAAGGACCCTTGGCTCCCTCTCCACATCACGGAAGGACCCTTGGCTCCCTCTCCACATCACGGAAGGACCCTTGTCTCCCTCTCCACATCACGGAAGGACCCTTGTCTCTCTCTCCACATCATGGAAGGACCCTTGTCTCCCTCTCCACATCTCGGAAGGATACTTGACTCTCCTCTCCACATCACGGAAGGACCCTTGGCTCCCTCTCCACATCACAGAAGGACCCTTGTCTCCCTCTCCACATCTCGGAAGGATACTTGACTCTCCTCTCCACATCTCGGAAGGATACTTGACTCTCCTCTCCACATCTCGGAAGGACCCTTGGCTCCCTCTCCACATCTCGGAAGGATACTTGACTCTCCTCTCCACATCACGGAAGGACCCTTGGCTCCCCTCTCCACATCACGGAAGGACCCTTGGCTCCCCTCTCCACATCACAGAAGGACCCTTGTCTCCCTCTCCATATCTCGGAAGGATACTTGACTCTCCTCTCCACATCTCGGAAGGATACTTGACTCTCCTCTCCACATCTCGGAAGGACCCTTGGCTCCCTCTCCACATCTCGGAAGGATTTTACTTGACTCTCCTCTCCACATCTCGGAAGGACCCTTGGCTCCCTCTCCACTTGCCCCAGAAACTATTGTGTGTCACAACAGTTGGATACAAGAGTTCTGGGCTGGGCCTGCCTCCCCGTCTCTGTGCTCTCTTCAGGATAAGGCACTCAAAGCATTATGCTCTCTCCCAACACCCCATGGAAGCAACAGAGCCTTCTCAGCCTACAGGAGACAGGGGAGGACACAGAACAATGGCTTCACGTGCTGAGACAACCCAAATCTCAGGACCAATGGCTGACACTCATGGCTAGAAAGCAAGAGAAGCAGGCATTTCTGGAACATGGATGGCTGGGGAGAAGACATAATCAAGGGTGAGAATGGAGAGGGAAACTGTAAACTCTGAGACCTTCTTGCTCCAGGGGCTCCCATCCACCCTGGCAGGGAGGCTTTCTCTCTGGGAGGGTCAGACAGACAGAGGCTGGCCTGAGAACCACGGCACACTGGTGACATTGATTCCATGTGGCAAGAGCCTAGAGGCAGAAATCTCCCTCTCTGGCTCCAGAAGACTGGCAGCCAGACTGTCTCTGCAGAAAGCATCCTGGAGAACTAGGGGCCTGACAAGCCAGCCACCCAGATGGCCTTTTATCCACGCTTGGAGTTCCCAGCCCTAGCAGTCAGTCAGTAGAGGATCAGCAGACGCCAGTCCCCGGCATAGGACACACACACAGGGAAGGTGCAGTGCAAACCCAGGGGTGCAGCAGAGACGGAAGCCGGGTCCCAAAGTCCCCCAGGAGGCAAGGCCAGCAGTTACAAAGAGAACAGGGCAGGAAGCGTAAGAAGATGCACCGGTGGAGTGTAGCACTTGCCTTCTCAGTGCTGGGAAAGCAGCTGACCAGAAGGCGCTTACGGGAAGAAGGGGGTTATTTCAGTGTCACAGTTTAAAGGAAAAGCTTCGTCCCAGTAGAATTAAGCATGGCAGGAGGAGGACGCTGGCTCACATCTTGTCACATGTCAGCAGGGAACAAATCTAGCTCTGAAACCTGATAGGGCTGTGTGGTGGTTTGATTCAGGCGTCCCCTATAAACTTGGGTGTTCTGCAAGTTAGGTCCCCAGCTGATGAAGATTTGGGAATTAAGGCCTCCTGTAAGCAGTGTATTATTGGGGGTGAGTTTATGGGTATTACAGCCACCTTCCTCTTGCCAGTGTTTGGCACACTCTTCTGTTGTTGTTGTCCATATGATGTTGGCCAGGGGGTGCTGTCAACCCTCTGCTCTTGCCACCATTATCCCCTGCCATCCTGGAGCTTCCCTTGAGTCTGCTCTTGGTCAGGTGTTTTCTGCCAGCAATGCGAACCTGACTGCAGCAGGCTGGAATGATAAGCCATGCCCAGTGACATGCCTCCTCCAGCAAGGCTCCACCTCCCGAGGACTCCAGCATCTGGGGATTCAGTACAGGCTTGATCACAAACATGTGAGGCTACGTGGGACATTTCACATCCAAACCACCACAACAGGTGACTAATGGAAATGGTTGCCCAGTGCCCTGCCCAGTGCCTGAAAATAGAATGGCACCAAGGCTGGTATCTGTTGACTGGGAACTTTTGGAGACCAGCAAACACAAGGAAGATTCTGCAGCCCCCCAAGTGGTGCATAAAGAGAAAAGAAGGTGGGCCACACGCTAACATTTGGAAGCAAAATGGACTCAGACAGCACAACGCCAAGCCTGAAATCTCAAATACAGAGAAGCCAAGGTTTGCAAATGCTGAGCCCCCGGATAGAGCTCCTTACCCAGGAACACTGTCCCTCCACATAAGTGTAGAATGGAGGCATTCTCGGACTCATGGGGTCAGGGTTTGCATTCAGAGTTCCTCAGGGAAGAGCCCCTGGCTAGAGCTCCTTACCCAGGAACACTGTCCCTCCGCATAAGTGTAGAATGGAGGCATTCTTGGACTCATGGGGTTGGGGTTTGCATTCAGAGCTGCTCCGACAGTCCCTGGTGAGGGAGCTGCCCCGACAACCGTGACGAGAAAGAAGTCGTGCACACAGGAGGCATGCTGGAAGAGAGGTAAGGACCAGCCCTGGATGAGTCATGGGCAGCTAGGCGCTGGCCATAGCAAGCAGCAGGGAAGCATGGGCCATGTGGCCCAGGACACAAGCTGGAGAGTAAACAGTAGCCAGCACACACTGGAACTGTGGCAGCCCTCTACAGAAAGCCATGCCTGGCACTGACTGTGTCACGACAGGGCTTGTGTCGGCCACCCATGGAAGGAGCCTGACCCCGCTCATGCTCTCCTTGCGGCAGACACAGAGGTGTCCTGCTGTGAGCTAGTTCAGAACCCAGGCCACAGAATCATGGGCCACCTACAAGCAACTCTGGACACCACAAATGTGGGAAACTGGGGTTCTCTGCAGGTCTTGTCCTCTGATTACTCTAAAGGTTGGGGTTTTGTCTCCTCCGGGACTCTTCTGTCCCACCCTGCTTGTCCATGTGTGCTCACTCTGTGGTCCTCGCTGTCATACAGCACAGTACCCAGTGATGGACAGCTTGACCCCACTACACAGGAGAGGAGGCTCCTCTGGGCTTCAGGACTCTGAGTGTTATAACAGGCCTCCAAGCTAGTCATTAAAGGAGGGTTGATCCCTGGCCCGGCCAGATACGTGCCTTAAACACCTGGGGAGGTGACCCAGCTGACCTTCCTCACCTTGGATCCCGAAGGCCAAGGTTTTTACAGACCCCGCAAACTCTGCTTTGCACATGGAGGGGGGTTGAGAGAAGGAGGCCCTGGGTAAGAGAGAAGCCCATGTCTGGGTGTGCTCTTCCCCTCCAGTGTGGGCACGGTGGAGTCTGGGAGCCCACTGTTCACCTGTGTTTTCTGTCTTCTGGGGTGGACTCCTCTCCCACACCACTGAGGCTACTCACTTCTTGCTCCTCCCAGGTGCCAGCTGCTGGTGACGGTTCTCAGAGCTGGGAGGCGCAGGTACGTAGAGAGTTACGTGTAGCCTCAGTGAAGCCACACTGCTGTCTGCGTCCTGTGGAGCCTTGTTCTGATCATAAAACACAATGAGACTGCAGCATAACTGATAGAAATCTCATAGGAAGTTTAAATATTTTATGATTTTTCCTGTGCCACTAATAATATAAAACATGAAACCCTGTGATAATGATTAAACACTATGAGTAAAAACTCAAAGAAATTTGGATAATCTCCAAGCCAATCTATTCCTCTAAGAATTTTATTGACAGTCCCAGCTGATACTGTGTCAGAAGACAAAAGCTCCTCCAAGCGCGGATAACTTGCAACACTCTCACAACCACGGTGACTTGAGATAGGGTATGCAATGTCGCTACTGTCAATAAAAGGCAATTATGTGAAAAGTTTAATTATAATAACATAATTAGTGATATTACTGGAGTGAAGAAAATAAACTTTATACAATAAACATGTAGTAATTTATAAATTATGTATGTTTGTATTTTATTACTCACTCAAGCATTACTGGTTTGTCAACAGACCACCCAGGCCTAGGCAATCACTCAATTGAGTTTGCATGTATAGTTTTCTACCTTTCAGTTATCAAAAAAAACCTGTAATTTTATACACTTTTTTTCATCTTGTTATTACAAAGGTATATTTGTCAAAGCAGGAGACTAGAACATTCTTTTCCTTAACAGTTGGTTAACATGAATTGTCATTTATAAATATTTGGACATGGAACATGAGAGTCTGTGTTTATATTCTTGCCCTAAGTTCCACAAACATGAGGGTTAGGTCAAAATAGGGGCAGGGAAGAAGGAAGGAAAATAGGACTACAAAAGTGAATGCAGAGGGCTGTAAGGTTCTAGAAAATTCTACTTCCCACGGGAGAGGGTGGATGTGTGGGAGTTTGCCTTGCTACTTTTCTCTACCCTGTATTTATGTTTTATGCACTCTTTTGAATGTGTGATCCATATGACGGTGACAAAATGAAACAGAAATGAGAGTGTTGGGAAGGACTTTCCATGTCACAGGGCCTCCTGTGCTGGGTGAGGTGCTTGAGGGAAGAAATGTACGGACCCCAAGCTGTTGTTCCTGTGGCTCCGACCAAGAGAATCCTTCTGACATTTCCCTAACCAGAAGTTTTAATGATGCATTTTCCTTTAAAATGACCCTAAATATAGTGCTTTTCCATTTTGGAAAATTTGAAAACTAAGAATAAAAAACAAGTTATCTATCACATGACCCAAAGACAAGCAGTGCCAAACCATCAGCTTAGTTCATTCTTTTAAAAAAAATGTGTCTATCTCTCAATCTGTAATTTTCTATGATTGAGATCAGCCTCCAGATAGAATTTCTACCTTGTTTTTCTCACTTAATATGCTAGACATTTCCTCTGTGTTATTCCATACTCGTTGTAAGCATCTTTGGCTACATAACTCACCTAGTCTTCTCCTCATTAGAGACACTTAGACGGGTTCTAATTTCTCACAAATGACTGCGGCATGAGCAGTCGGCGTGCTTTCCGTCTCTGTGTGGAGAGCCCTGGCTGGCTTCTTAGGATGGGGCCTAGAAATGGCCTGTGGGGAGTCTAAGATTCCAGATGCAGATACTGATGACACGGATTTTCTGTGCACGTGTTATGGTCTTTCCCACTTGAACACAGATGCATTATCCTCCTGGAATACAGCGTTCTTTCAGAACATCATCTGGGCAATGTTAAGAGCCACCACCTCTTGGAGCCTCAGGTTCCGCATCTATCACCAAGGCAGAATAAGGATACACAGGGACAGTTCTCTGAGGATTTTATTTTTGTATTTGCTTTTTATTATTCTTTTTTAAAATTTTATTTTATTTTTATTTGAGAGAGAGAGAGAATGGGAGCACCAGGGTCTTTAGCCACTGCAAATGAACTCCAGACATATGTGCCATCTTGTGCATCTGGCTTACATGAGTCCTGAGGAATTGAACCTGGGTCCTTTGGCTTCATAGGCAAATGCCTTAACCACTAAGCCATCTCTCCAGCCCCCTCCTGAGGATTTTAAACAATGGACATGCTTGCCTCTCACAATGCCTGTATATGCAGTGTCAATAAATGATGGATAACACCAGTATGTTAAGATTTCTTCATTATTTCAGCAAAAGTTCCAAGACAGACTCTAATTGGCCTGCATGGAGTCATGTGTCCTCTTTTGAGTTAATTACTGTGGACTTCAATTGGCCTTTAAGGAGTCATGTGCTCTCTTCTGAGCCAATTACCATGAAGCCTGATTGTTCAGTCTTGAGTGTCTTACTCATTGTAAAAGTTCAGCCCTACCTCAACTATAAGACCTGAGAATCTTGGGCCCTAAAGAAAGAAATTCTGGCCGGATGTGGTGGTGCACGGCTTTAATCCCAGCACTGGGGAGGCAGAGGTAGGAGTATCGCTGTGAATTCGAGGCCACCCTGCGATTACCTAGTGAATTCCAGATCAGGCTGGACTAGAGTGAGACTCTACATTGAAAAAAAAAAAAAAAGAAAGAAAGAAAGAAAGAAAGAAAGAAATTCTGTTCTAGAAGGGGGTTAAATGTTTAGGACATCTACAGCAATGCCCCTAGGCTGCCTTTGGGAGTGACCAGGGATTCCTGATAAGACCCTGGAAGCACAGGGACATGAGAGTACAATCTCTGTCATGTGTCTCCATAGGAGGCAACCCCACAACAAGCCAAGAGTGGAGGAAGCCAGAGGATGCCGCTGTGGCTTCTTAAGACACAGAGGGCAGCCAGGCCTGAGGGGCTTAGGAATCTTTCCAAGACTGTGGAATGTCTAGCAGGTCTAAGTCAGGTGAGCATGCTCCCTAAGGAGGGAATGGCTTTCTTGCCTAGAGAAACCAGCGCCCCCATCTGGAAGCTATGGGCAGAGCCTTTGCTGATGGGACATGTGTCAGCTACCCTTGTCCCCAGTCTTAGCCCCGTTCAGAAGCCCCAGCCTCTGGGAGGCCCTTCTGAGCCTGTCACACAACACCAAGCACTGAAGACCAAACGAACAGACATAGTCAGGCTACAGCAGCAGGGAGGAGCACCGGGTGTGAATCGAGATCATCTTCCATCTGAATGTCTGAGTAGGAGGGCAACATGTAGGGCTTAGGCTCTGCCATAGACCCAGAGACCCTCAGGAAACAGGAAGGGGCAATGTGGTCAAGCCATGTGGGTTTGCTAACTGTCACTTACCCTAACCAGCACCCTATCACCACCAGCACCCAGCTGCAGCCTCAGGTGTCACCTAGAACAGATGATGAATTCTGCAAGAGTCTTTGGGACTCCGGCTAGAGCAGAGCTCACCATCCCAGGAGTGCAGCTTGAGCTGTTAGAAAGGACCCTAGTGGGGCTCAAAGATGAGGCCATTTGTGCTGATTTTTTTCACGTGTCCATGTGTGTCCAGACATATGTGGGCATATATGTGTGGGCATACTTAGAGGGGTTGTGTGTGCCCATGCATGCACATGAGCATGGAGCCATATTGACATTGGGTGTCTCCTTGGATAACTCTCTACTTTTTGTTTATTTAGTCTATATTACTTGAGGCAGGGTTTCACTCTAGGCAAGGTTGACCTGGAACTCACTCTGTGGCACCAGGCTGGCCTCAAACATAAGGCCATCCTCCTGCTTCAACCTCCCAAATGCTGGGATTATAAGCACGAACCACCACGCCAGGCTCATACGACCTTATCTATGAAGACAGAGCTTCTCACTAGGCCCAGAGCTCACTGGTGTGGCCTGAGAGCGTGCTCCGGGGGGTTCTTGTCTTTGTCCCCAGCTCTGGGATTACAGTCAGGCTGCCATATCCACCCAGCACTCACATGGGTACGGGGGATCTGAACTCAGGACCTCACACTTGCACAGCAAGCTCTTTACCAATTGAGCCATCTCCCCAGCCCCAAGACCAGTTTCCATTGAGAGTTTTCATACATGAACCTATTATAATTTGATCATAAACCCTTCCTGTTGTAGTTACTTTTGTGTTGCTGGGACAAAACACACAACCAAAATCAGCTGATGGGAGGAAAGAATTTATTTTGGCATGCAGTCTCAAGGGGAAGCCCCATGGTGGCAGGCGAAAGCATGGTAGACTGAAGGCTGGACGTCACCTCCTCACCAACAGTAGATGGACAAGAACAGCAGAAGAGTGAGCCAACTCCGGCAAGGGGGAGCTGGCTATAACACTCATAAGCCTGCCCTAACACCACATCGTCTCCAGCAAGGCTCCACCTCCTAATTTCTGTCAGCTTGGAACCAAGCATTTAAAACACATGAGCTTTACGGGGACACCTAATTCAAACCACCACACCCTCCGTTGTTTCTTTTATCACCTTTCCCCCATCCTCCTTCCACTGAACCCCTTCTTTCCAACTAGTCCTTCTTCTATTTTGATGTAATCTTTTTGTCCTCCTTATTCATGTCAAAATGTTGGTGGGCTCAGTGTTGTGCAGGTCTTGTGGCGATAAAGACAGCTGCTAGGAGGTCATGGATGTGACACTTGGTTCATGTGTAGGGGATATTGTCCCAAAGTACTCCTCACTCTCTATCTTTTACATTATTTCTTGCCCCTCTCTTCAACAATGTTCCCTAAGCCTTGCAGATCATGTGAGAAATGTCTCCTTTAGTGCTGAACACTCAAGAGCCACTTGTTCTCAGCCATTTGGCAAGTTTTGAGTCTCCACTACCTTTTATAAAAAGAAGCTTTTCTGGCCAATGATGAGAGCCATATTAGTCTATTGACATAAACATAGCATAAATTTTAGGGGGGCAATTTGATGAACACATCATATCCATTTAGTCAAACAACAGTAGTGGCTTCCCCACTGGTGTCTACGACCTTCACAGCCATAAGCTGTTGACTAAGTTTTCAGAGCTTGGCATGCAGTCCTTCCTATAGAGTTGGTCTCAAATCATAATTCTCGTCAAAGCCATTTGTCATCCTCATAACAGAAATGTCTGTTATACTGTTACATCCAGTCATTGGTCACCCCCATACAGACATGTCACTACTGCACCAGGAGATGTATCTTGCCTTGCTGGTCAGTTGTATAGCAAAGAGGGAGGATCCACTGTTGAGGAAGACCACTGATGACGTCTCTTTCTAGCAGACTGCAAAACTCTTTCCCACAGCAAGACAACTAGACAGCAGGGACAAGGCTGTCCACTTAGCTCTAGCTTACTATTTGGTTCTACAACTAAAAACATGTGGTGGCCTCAGCAATGGGGTCTTTCCAGCTAGCTCTGGTGGGCAACCCAGAGCCTCAACAATAGCCTGTGTTATTTGGAGGACTTGACCAGTAACTCACTGGGAGGAATCCCATCCTGGAACTGGGGTTTTCCTGTGATAACCTATGACTTCAGAGAGCAGCACTGTCCACCACCACTGGGAGTTTTTGCTCGCGAGCTCTCTTTCTCTCTGTCTCTCTCTCTTTCCCTCTCCCTCTTTCTCTCTCTCGCTCTTTCTTTCCCTCTCTCTCTCTCTCTCTCATCTCAAATATATATAGTTTGTTTATTTGAGGCAGAGTCTCACTATGTAGTCTCAGGGTAGCCTTGAGCTCACAGCGATCCTCCTACTCTACCTCTACCTCTCAAGTGCTGGCATTGAAGACATGCGCCACCACACCCAGCTTAATTATATTTTTAATTAGCTAACAAAGAAGTGGGTTACCCTATGGTTTTTTTCACAATGTCATTAGTTTTGGTGAGCCCTCTCTTCCTTCAAAGCTCCTATTCAGCTGAGACTGGAGCTGGCGTAGCACGTAGGAAGATGGGTCTCCAGGTGGCTCCCCTGAGAAGACCTCACCATCTTCCACTAGCCCAACACAGTGTAGGTGCCATGGAGCCCACTCAATGAATGGGGTTCCTCCCCATGCTAACTCTTGAGACAAGATCCAAATGTGGGAACAAAGGTTAAAGAAGCCCTGATCCAGTCAGTGAGGGCTCAAAGCTCAGCTTGCTGGAGCTGTCTGAGTCCCACATCCCACATCCCAACAGGAGCTCTGCCTGGGGGTAAGGCAGCAATCCCTGTTCACTCCCCACCCCCACTTCCTCACTTCCTCAGGGGTCTGTCCTCCCCACTCCTGATACAATCAGACCCAACTCATCCCTAACTCTCCCATGGAAGCCACAGATCATGGGTACCAGACAGAAGGGAATTTTGAGGTCACCTCACCCTTACCAGTTCAGGACTAGGATGGCCCTGGGGTAGCCTTGGCCAATCTAGCCAGGACTACACTTGGGAGAGCATCTTCTGCTTTCTCTCTCACAGAGCTGGTCTCTAGGCCTCACCTCTTCCTCTCCTGTGCTGTGAGTCCTCATTCTACCCATGGTGGGGTACAACTGCTCAGGCTGGTGCTCCTGCCAGGGCTGAGCCCCACTGGGTGACAGTGGTCTGTCATCTCACAAGAGAACTAGAGGGTCTGGATTTGGGAAACGAAATGGTAGAAAGGTGGTCTTGAAATGTGCCAGTTCACCAGCACCTTAGCAGTATCTCAAAGTCTAACTCAAAGCAGTGCTAATTTCAAGGGTATAAAAGAATATGAGGAGGGCTAAGAAGATGGTTCTGTGGGTAGAGTAATTCCCTTGCTTGCATGAGGCCCTGTGTTCAATCCCAAGAGCCCATGTAAAAATGCCAGGCTCATGCCACACTGGGATTCCAGGGCTGACAGGCAGACAGGAGGATCCCTGGGGCTCGCTGGCCAGCCAGTCCAGCCTACTTGGAGAGTTCCAGGCCAATGAGACACGTTGTCCCCATGAAGGTGGATGGCACCTGAGAAGGAATCACACTTGAAGTTGCCTTCCACATACACGCACAGGCACACACACACAAATGTGCACACTCATACAAACACACACATTTTTCAAAAAAATCATGTGGAGAAAGGGGAGTGAGGGCACTGAAATTATGGTCTTTAAATTTTTTTACTGGGCTGGAGAGATGGCTTAGTGGTTAAGGCATTTGCCTGTGAAGCCCGAGGACCCAGGTTCAATTCCCCAGTACACATGTAAACCAGATGCATCAGGTGGCACATGCATCTGGAGTTCCCTTCCAGTGACTGGAGGCCCTGGCATGCTCATTCTCTCTCTGTGTCTGTCTGTCTGTCTCTCTCTCTCTCTCTCTCTCTCTCCCTCCTCTCCCTCTTTCTCCTCTCTCAAATAAATAAAATATTTTTAAATAAAATAAAAATATTTTGTCTATTGATATTCATAAGCAGAGAGAGACAGAAAAAGAGAAAAAGATAGAAAGAAAGAGGTAGAGAAAGAGAACGGGTACATCAGGGCCTCTTGCCACTGCAAACAAACTCCAAATACATGCACCACTTTGTGCATCTTGCTTTACCTGGGTACTGGGGAATTGAACCCAGGGCCATAAGGAGCTTGTTGAAAACAAGCACCTTTAACCATTTAGCAATCTTTCCAGCCCCAAGAACCGGCTTTTCATAGGTGACGACGCCACTCATGACACTGGCTCCCTTGGCGCTGGAGGAAAGGACCGGGGCCATGCCTGCAAACAGAGCCAAGAGCCATCCACTTCCTGGCAAAGTCAGAGGCAGGAGTCCCTAGTCCCACAGCCCCAGGGGCACCCTCCCTGGGCAGCTTGTCCTGGAGCAGAGTGGGTAGTTGCAGGAAGAATTGGCCATTTCTGGTGCATGCAACTCCCCCAGGCCACTTACTGTTAAATGGCACTATTTAAACCTTGACAGTCTCAGACTCCAAGCTGGCAGATTAATTTTATCTTACATCTTTAGCTAGTGGAAACAGATCAAAATGGAGGCTTTTTTTTTACAAGCAGATACAGTGACAAAATAGAAGTTCATATCTGTATTTGGGCAGCATCTGCCAAGCCACACATCAGGAGAGCCCTAGCTACTGCCCGGAGCCAGCGGAAATTCCTTCCCTGTTGGAGAACTTCTCCGCTCTGGTCCGCTGCATTCCAGACACATATCTGCCACTCTGAGCATATCAGATGCCTGATGAATTACCTGCTAAGAACCCCTAGTGGCCTGCGGTGTGCTTGCCCTACCCAGAGGCAGGGGAAGAGTACAGATCTTCTGGCAGCCCAGACAGGGAAGGGGAAGCTGGCCCATTGGAGTCTCTGGCCAGGCAGGGGGTTATCCAAGAAGTATTCCCAGAGCTGCTGCTGCCTGGTGTTGAAAGACAATGGGATTCAAGGCTAAATAGAGCAGAGGGAGCCCAGGCCTGTGTGCACACACCATCTACTGCAGCCTCAGTAGATATTCTGGAGGTGATAGGAAGGTCAGCCACAAAGGCAGAGCTTGTCACCAAGAAGTACAGACACCCCCAGGACACCAGGAACATCAGTGTGCGATGACCAGGAGGGAAGGTCTGTGTAGGAGGATGCCCAGACTAGAGGGAAGAAACTCCCTGAGGGACCTGAGGGTCCAGCACATCTGTGGGGCAGGACTCTAGGGCCTTCCTCTTGGGACAGGGGACACAAGAGACATCAGTGAGGGAGGAAGTCACACTCTGACTCCTACAGGACAGCACAGGGACTCAAGGGGAAGTGCTGATAGTTTAGTCAAAAAGCAAGGTAGGGAAGCAGGTAGCCCCAGAAGGCATGACAACAAAAGGTGGTAATGTTCTGGCTCTCGGGGGTTGAGGGTCAGTCCAAGGGTATTGGCCCCAGCTGGGCGGGGCCAGTCTTAGGGCTCATAAAGCTCAGGATCTGGCACCTATGGTCTCTAGTGGCCCACGGAAGCATACCGCCTGACAGCCTGTGGCAACCCTGCTGTGAGTGAACAGCCTTATTCCCATGACAGGTGAGGTGCCCAGATAGAAGGGACATGTCATCCAAGGCCTTGGCCTTGGTGAACAGCCGGCACTGGTTCTGCTCAGACCCCCTACCATGTTATCTGGAAGCTCCTTTAAAGGTTCCCGTGTCTAGGGTGAAGGAGTCATAAATTGATGCTAGTATTAGGGGCAGGAAACGTACAAGACCTGGTTGGAGGAGGCGAGTCATTGGTGCATGCCTTTGAAAGGTTTGTCCCCTGCTCTGTCTCTCTGCCTCTGTCCTTGGAGAGGTGAGCCACGTTACTCTGCCATGTGCTACCCCTAAGATTCTGCCTCACATTGTGTAGAGACGTGAGGCATCCAAGGGACCACGGGCTGAAATCATGAGCCAAGACAAATCCTTCTCTTCTTAAAGTTGATTTTCTCAGACAGTTGTCATAGCAAAAAAAAAGAAAAAAAAAGTCTGACCAACACCGCAGCTCCCCTGGTGTTGACTCTGGCTGACCTACATGGGTGTTCTATGGCTATTGTCACACATTGTCACAAACTCAGGGGTTTAATACACAGAAGGTTCCCCTACAACTCTGGGGGTGAGAAGTCCAAGGTGGGGGGGCAGAGCTGGTTCTGCCAGAAGCTCTGGGAGGACCCTCTGTCCAACTCCCATGCCCCTTCCAGCTCCTTGGACACCAGCATTGCGCGGCTTATGAGCCCATGTCACTTTGGCCCCTGCCTCCGTGGTCTCATTCCCTCTCTGCCTTGTGAGGACCCTGCTCCTGTGAGGACCCTCAGGATTGCCCTGGACCACTGGATAAAGCAGGGGCTGAGGGACCTCCCAAATGACCAGTGTGCCCTCCTGCAGGTCTCAGACACAGCACAGCCCCATGGCCCCTCATGTCCTTCAGATATCCTGAGTTACCGGGCCACAAGCCAAAGAAGCTTTCTTCCATGTCATCAGGAAGAAAACAGAGCGGGCTGAAGGGTTTCAAGTCCTCACGCAGACCAAGATCAAAAGCATCTTCAAAGATGCATCTCGTCCTCATTAATTTGGGAGCTGTGGGTCTGGCAGAAACTGGCACTAACCCTTGAAAGTAGGAATGACAAGAAGAAGGAGGGGAGGAAAGATGGAGCCCACCCCACCACCACCAGAGCCTTTCGTGTGAGTGTAACATTTACCCTCTCATTACTGGAACAAAACACCATACCAGAAGCAGCTTATGGAAGGGAAGGGTTTATTTCAGCTCTGTTTCTAGGGGAAATTACATCATGGTGGGGGAAGCATAGCAGGACCAGGCCGCTGGACATCACATCTTCACATCAGCAGTGAGAAAGTAGAAAGGGTGAACTGCAAGCAGGGTTGGTCTACAAAAGCTCAAAGCCTGCCCCCAGGGACACACTCCCTCCAGCAAGGCTCCACCTCCTTCAAGTTCTACAAACTTCCCAACCAGCTCCACGCACTGAGGATCAAGCATCAAGCATGAGTTCATGGAGGACACCTCACATCCCAACCACCACAGGCAGGGGCTTTGTGGACACTGTGCACGTGACTCCATGCTCACGGCAGTTAGGACACTACGTGATAGATTTCGTGTTCCTGCCAGCATTTTGTCATCCTGTCAGCGGGTCATCCCTGATGGCATGGACCGACTGCCCCACAATGCTTGGCTTGGGCAAATGGTGACCCTGTCCCTGTGGGAAGTGTCAGTGCCGTGTGCTGCTTCTAGAAGAAGTGCTAAGAGCTCCAATGGTTCTTTTCTCCCCCTCTGCCCTGCCACCAGCAATGGCCCAGAAGGCTGGTCCTCCACCTGGAACCCAGAGAAAAGATCCAGAACCGCTCACAGTGAGCATGTGCAGGAGCCGGGACCCCAGGAATGTTTGCTAAGCAACAGAACTCAGCCTCAACTGTCTGGAAAATATGGAGCCAAGGTTTAGGGGAGCTGAGTGACCAAGATCTACAGAGCTGGTGGCTGAGCCCAGTCTGGAATCCCTACCCCCCCCAATGCTTTCTGGCTGCTTCCGCAGGCAGCTCCCTAATGGCACAATGGGACCGCAGAGCCAATTGAGCACTGCTCTGAGCTCTCAGGAGGGCAGCATCTCTCCGTCACGGTGAAAGCACCACCAGCAGAGGCAGCCAGGACCTACAACGCAGTAGCTTCTTTTAACATTGCAATGCAACTTCTGCACATAGAGACAGTATACTGCGGCCATAGTCCCTCCCTCCCAATCTTCATTATGTCGGGCACTGGACCAAATGCTTTAGTCTTTCAACTGTCCTCTAAGTGAGCCTAAGGGACAGGGAAACGGGGCCCTCATGTCACAGGTGAGAATGCTGGGTGGGTACTGTGTCCTTCTGATATCAATCCGCCTCATTCTTTCCTTAACATAAGTGCAGCCACGTCCTCTGACCCTTACTCACTGTTTCCGTAAGCATGGCAGCCACGGCCACCATTCCAGGACTGCACAAGTGTCACATGACTGCTACTGACATGTGCCATGCATGTAACCACACACGTCTTAAAAGACTGCAGCCCCTACTCCCGTGTGGTTGAGATCCAAAGTGGATAGTAAAAACTAAGAGTATACATCGACTCTGAGCTTTGATGGAAATGAAGACGTTATCCATCAAAAAAGGCACATTGATCTCAGTAATGAGCGCTCTCACTGACAGTATAAGGGCGGCCATTTCCCAGTGCCATTACCAACCCCAGACATCAGCAGTATTTAAAACGTCCACAAATCCAATACCTAAAACCTAATGTCTCGCAGTTTTAACTTGATTTCTGTTACTTGTCAGCCAGAGTGGGCTCCCGCCCGAAAGATCACTGGTCACCAGACTCCATCCTCAAGGAAGTCTTCCATAAGCACTTCTTCCTGGCGAGGGGCTCCTTGTGCTCGTGACCTTCCATCCTTACCTCTCACCTAGACCAGGAGGCCTGTGTCCCCACAGCTCTCTACAAGGGCCAGCACAGTGTCTGTCCTGTGGAAGATGCCACCCTTACCACACAGTGAGTGCATGAGTTGAAGAAACCACAAAACAGAACTATGCACCTGGAACTGCATTAAAAGCTTGTCCAAGGGGTCTCATCTAAGCCTCTCCAGACCCTCTGATTTAGGTAAGTGTCTAGAATATCACTCCAAAATTCCAAAGTCTATATGTGGCTTATCTTAAAAGAAAAGGAGAAGGATATGAGAAACTTAGAAATACACCACTGCCATGCTCATTGCAAAATTCTTTTTTGTTTGTTTATCTGCTTGTTTGTTGATTTTTTTTGATATGGGGGTCTCATGTAGCCCAGGCTGGCCTTAGACTCACTATGTAGTCATGAATGACCTTGAACTCCCGATCCTCCTACTTCCACCTTCCAGAATTACAGGCCTGAGCCACTAGCCCCAGCTTGCACTGTTCTTAATAACCAAGAATAGCTCAACCTAATGTCCATCACCAGATAAATCCGTAAAGAAGACATGGCATCTATGCACAACGGAGCAGCATTCAGCCATAAAACAAAGGACATCCTATAATTTATAACAGTGTGCATGATCCTGGAGGGTGTTGTGTTAAATGAAAAGAGCCAGTAACAGAAAAACAAGATCCCCACGTGCCCACTCATCTGTGGAAGACATTGATCCCACAGAAGCAGAGGCAGGATAGTGGTTTCCAGAGGCTGGGAGAGGCATGGAAGGAAGACACAGAGAGAGATTGACTATTAAAAATTGTAGTTGGATAGGATGGAATTCTAGTGTTCTATAACAGTGAGGTTAATAGCAATTCATTATACATTGCAAAATAATAAAAAGAGAGAATTGTTAATGTCCTCATCATAAAGAAATGGCTTGTGGCCAAGGTGATCAAAATGCCTGTTCCCCTGATTTGATCATTAAACATTGTATACATGAACCAAACTATCATATACATATGTAATATGCCAGATAAAATTACTTGGCGGAGCTTGGGATGTGGCTCGGTGGAAGATCACTTGGCTAGCATGCATGAGGCTCTAAGTTCAATCCCCAGCACAACAAAATAATAATAATAATTATTATTATTATTATTTTAAATAATTTTTTGAGATTCTATAGCCCAGACTGCTTTAGTGCACACTACATAGCTGGCCTCAAATTCCTGTCTCAGTCTCCCAGTGAAAAAAATGCTTTATTTTAGATCCCAAAGCCTAAAGAGCTTAAAAGACAAACGAATTTCATAAGTCATTTGGCAACAAAATCTGTCCTGAGGTCCCACATGACCATCTGTAATCTTTGTTTACTTCCTAGGTTTTAATAGCCATGCTTTGCTTCAGAAATAAATTTGACTGGGGAGTATTTGCCCCAGAACCCTGCAGGCAAGGTTAGGAATTGTAATACACACCACAGCATTACCTTCTCAAGCTCCAGGAGGAAAAAGAATAGGGCAGGAGAGCTTTGTGTCGCCAGGGCTGGAGTAAGAAGTCAGCGCCCTGTGTTATCCTCGTGCTGCAGCCGAAGGAGCGGTGTGGGGAGACACTGGTGCCTCTCCCCGCGGGACAGATGCTGAGTGACAAGTAGCCAAGCTCTGACCTCGGTGCCTAGGCCCTTGTCCCAGCCTGGTCTTGTCTCTCATGATACCAGCTCTCATGCCACATGAATAGCCCGGAGCTATGAGACCTGCAGTGAGAGCTTGGAGAGAACTGTGTCTCTGTAAGGTGACTAATGGCTTTCTGTCAAGGGACAAAGACACCCCCATTTAAGCCGACTTGTCTCGTTGGAATCTAGACCCCAGGGTGGCATCACAGCTCCTAAGTTCCACTCGAGGTCCGTGCCCAGGGGGCAGGAGGATGTTCTCCTCCAGGTGTGGCTGAAGCAGTCAGCTAGCTGGCTCCCGCCCTAGCAGGCGAGTTTAATTAAAAGCAGGACGATGTTTGGCTCTAGTTGGAGACAACATTAGACACTCATAGCACTCAGGCAGGTACAAGGCAGTAATTGCATTTCAGAGGCTTTTCTGCTATCAAGGCAGAATCAATCAATAGTTAAATTAAGAGTGGAAATGGGTTGCTCCCTGACTTAGCAGGCACTCAGTGAACCCCAGTATGTACCAAAGCACAGAGATGAGGGAGACAACCCTGCCACCCAGTGCCCAGCCTCACCAGGCAGCCACCACAGTGAAGTCCAATGTGTTCCCATCCTGGCCCTGGGCCTGACGGGCCTTTGACACAAGTAGATCTATGTAAAACATTGACTAGTGCAATTGCTCTTCCATCAGACAAGACAGAGAGGAACATGGCTGCAAAGAAGCTGCCTGGGTACCCGAGGCGCCTGGAAGCTCTGAGAGCCCTGGGTTCAAGTGCTGACTGATGGCTGATCAGCAGATCTCAGTCATGCTAAATGAAGTTGGACAGAGCAGATGAGAACTCCAGAGGTCTGTGGATGGCCCTGTTGGCTCTGCTCACCATCTGAGGCCACAGAAGCTCAGAGTGGGAAAGGACAATCATTGTTACCAAGTGACTCCCAAACATCTGTGTCCATGACCATAACTGACTGAATATTGGTCCCCAAGATAGCCACATCTTAATCATCAAAAGCTGTGTGTGCCAGGTTGTGGCGAAAAAGCCTTTGTAGATGTGATGATGAGTTCAGCCCTGGTTCCTGGTGGTAGAGACATGCTCTCTGTTTGCCCCAGGGGGTCTGTGCAGGAAAAGACAGGAGGTCCAAGGGGAGGGAGCATACTGCCCTGATCCCTTGAAAATGGATTGGCTATGAGCCAAGAAATACAGT
Organism: Dipus sagitta; assembly: GCA_036346955.1. Classification (NCBI taxonomy): domain Eukaryota; kingdom Metazoa; phylum Chordata; class Mammalia; order Rodentia; family Dipodidae; genus Dipus; species Dipus sagitta. The sequence goes on along the minus strand of CM070777.1, from coordinate 5,211,173 downwards.
AGTTTCTAAAAGCTAGGAAAGTCCAGGAATGGCTCCCTGGAGACACCCTAAAAGATGTACTCCTGCTGTCCCTCTGAGACCTCCAAGACTGAAAGAAAGCCACTAAGTTTGTGGTTATGTTTCTTTAGTAGCAAAAGAAAACTAACACAGTAACCTTTGTTACAAATACATTTTGGGTCCAGTGCATCTCCCCCGCTCCACAAACATATACACACACATGTATGCACATACATTCTGCACACACATGTATGCACACAGAGGGATTGATTTTTGCACCTGCAGGCTGCTATAACAGAACGCCATAGAGTGAGAGGCTTATAAACAACACAGTATTTCACACCGTTTTGAAGGCTAAGGGTCCAAAATTAAGGAGCCAGTGGACCATCAGACAAGACAGAGAGGGACATGGCTGTAAAGAAGCTGCCAGGGTACCTGAGGCGCCTGGAAACTCTGAGAGGTGTCTGGTGAGGGCCATGATCTGGTTCATAGCCAGCTCTCTTCTCAGTGTGTCCTCACACAGAGGAAGGGATACGTGTCTGGAGGCCCCTGGAAAGGATACTAATCCCATCATGATGCCACCACCCAATCATTTCCCAAGGGCCCACTATTGCCATTACACTGGAAGCTAGGACTTCAACGTCTGAATGTCAGAAGGGTTACACATATCCAGCTAAGCAAACATGCCCCCATGTGTGCACACCACTGAACACACATGAACATACACAAAATACACACATAGATGTTGTCCTGGTTGCATTCTCATTGCTGTGATCAAGTGCCTGGCAAGAAACAGCTTGAGGGGGAAGGGAAGGGGCACAGCCCGTCATGGTGGGAAGGCCTGGCGGCAGGAGCACGGAGCGACCTGTCACGTCACAGCCACGGCCACGAAGCAAAAGTGGACAGGAAGTGAGGCCAGGCTATGAAACCTCAAGACCCACCCCCAGTGACCCACTTCCTCCAGAAAGTCTCTACCTCCTAAAGGTTGCACAGTCTTCCCAAACAGCCCCACCTGCTGAGGACCTAGCACTAAAACACATGAGCCTATGGGGGTGTCAAAGGAAGCTTTTACCCTGGGGAGGAGCAAGCACACATCTTTACCCCAGATAGAGCTCATAAGACAGACCAAAGCATAATTGGACCAATACCAGTTTGGTGAGACAGTGAATTCATTGGGGTTACGTGTGGATCAGGGTAAGGGTTACTTACAGGAACATGGAGGCCCCAAAGCAGTCACACCAACAAGAAGTCTCAATCCATCTTGGATGAAGAATCCCCAAGGCTACCTGGACCTTCCTCTTCCCTCAGCCTCAGGCTGAGGGTTCACTTACATAGCATGGAGACCCCAAAGCAGCCATGCCACTCAGAGGTCTCATCTCAACGCGGATGACGACTCCCACACAGCCACTTACATGGAGCTCACTGTGTCAGCAGTGTTCCACAAATGCTCTTCCCTCAATCTCGGGGTGAGAGCTTACAGAGTATGGATACCCCAAAGCAGTACATTAGTGGGGCCCCTTTGTCTCTTGATCTTTCACCCTCCCTATACCCTATCTCCACCTGAGGCCTCAAGTCCTCATACATCACTGCACAGAGCTGGCCGAGAGCGCCTGAGCTCTCAGGTGGTGTTGATGACCCTCCCCACACCCTTCGCTTGTGAGTTTTCCCAGCTGCTTTTGATTAAGGGCAATAGTTTCTACCGCTCTCAATACCAAACAACAAAGGGACATTGCACATCCAAATCACAACACACAGAGAGGGGTGGGGGAACTGGGCCTAAGTCCCATTGCAAGCTACACCTTGGTTGGAGATGTGGCTCAGTGGTTGAGCATATACCTGCCTGGCATGCATAAGGCCATTCTTATTATTCTTATTATTCCTATTTGGCCCCATTAGAGAACAAACAACCTGGTTATGACTTGTGGAATTTATTTGGAAACCACAGACCAGCTGTCACCTTGAGCTTGAAATGCTGTTGTACACTGAGAGCCCACCACTGTATCTAAGCTGCCAGTTCAGGGCACGGTCCTCTGGCAAATCTCCAAAGCCATGACTGTCCACCTCCACCTCACACCAATGGCTCTCCAGTCTCTCTGTCCCTTCATAACCATGGGCTCTTTATTTTTATTTATTTATAAGAGAGAGAGAAAGGGAGAGAAAAAGGGTGCCCCAGGGCCTCTAGCCACTGCAAATGAACTCCAAATGCATGCACTACCATGTGCACCTGGCTTATGTGAGTTCTGGAGAGTCAAACCTGGGTCTTTAGGCTTCACAGCAAGTGCCTTAACCGCTAAGCCATCTCTCCAGCCCCTATGGGCTCTTTCAATCAAGAAAACAGCTCCACCTTGTCTCCTCTCTAAATAGGCCACTTCTTAGGCTGAGAGAAATCCTCCTGGAGGATGCTGACACAACCTAACACCCGCTTTGTGCAATGGCAAGTATCCACATCAAGTCACCAACCTTCCTATGGTTTCTTCAAAAGAGATTCCATGGGCAAAAGCTGAGTTCTCAGTGCATTAAGAAAGGGGACCCCAATCTTTTTAAATATTTTATTTATTTATTTGAAAAAGAGAGAGAAGAAGAGGCATAGAGAAAGACAGAATGGGCGCGCCAGGGGCCCCAGCCATTGCAAATGAACTCCAGATGCATGCTCCCCCTTGTGCATCTGGCTTACGTGGGTCCTGGGGAATCAAACCAGGGTCCTCAGGCTTCACAGGCAAATCTTAACCGCTAAGCCATTTCCCCAGCCCCCAATCCTTCATTAGGATACAAGGAGACATTTCCAAGTTGCACCAGAAAGTGAACAGACTGTCATAATCAAGATGACAGATGCTGTTGCTCTGCCTTATGACCCACCCTTTCACACAAAGCTTTTATTCTTTCATAAAATGCTTGAGTGTGGGAAAGTTTCTGGAAAGAGATAGAACTTGAATCTTGTGGCCCAGTTCTCTCTGGTGGGTTCTAAGTGTGAAGTGTAGATGCTGGAGACACGCAGCCAGGGAGACATAGAAACTGGCAGAGAGGACTGTGGCTCAGAGCTATGAACGTGCATCCAGACCATGTGTGGCCCACACCAAGCCATACTGGCATCAGGAAATCTGACACATGCCGCACCCCTGAGGAGTTCATGGCCTAGAGAAGGGCTCACACATGTACAACTCTCATATAGAGAAAAGAATCAGGGGCCAAGGAAAACCTGGAGCAAGGCGAGGAGGAAATAACCTTCCTGAGGGTCAGGAAGAGACCCCCAGTGGCAAGAACATGGCCCCACCTTCTAGACCCCGAAGCCAGAATTCTGATTGGGGGAGAGGGGAGTAAGGAAGCTGCGTCTTTTTTTTGTTTGTTTGTTTGTTTTGTTTTGTTTTGTTTTTCGAGGTAGACTCTCACTCTAGCCCAGGCTGACCTGGAATTCACTCCGTAGTCTCAGGGTGGCCTCGAACTCATGTCGATCCTCCTACCTCTGCCTCCCAAGTGCTAGAATTAAAGGCGTGCATCACCACACCTGGCAGAAGCTGTGTCTTTGTCAAGAGCTCCAGGTCACTGTGATACTCAGCCAAGACAGGAAGAATGACAGGCTGGCCATTCCGTCCTTCTCTTATCTGCTCCATGGGATCGTGCATGTCACTGCCGAACCAGGCCTGGGACGCTTCTCTACTCACCAGCCCCTTGAGAGAATAGACTGTGTGGTTAATGACAGCCTAAGCTGGGAGAAGCACACCACACACTCACCAATAGGGGGCCCTCCCCGGCCCTCTGGAGGCTTGTGTCAAGGCCATGTGATGTGCCAACACATAGCAGTGCAATTTGCTCCCAGCCTGTGAAATATTGCATCTTTGCACCAACTGCCTGCATACCCATCCCCTTGCAGACAGGCTCGGTGTGTGACACAGATAGAAATGAGCTTGCCAAGACAGTGAGACTTCACCAGTAGGATGTCAATGGAAATATGAGGCGCTTGATAAAATGCTTCTTTGAGTCTCCAGGGTTTGAGTTCCGGGTTTTCCCTCTCCAGAGGTAATGGACGGAGCTTGAGGACGGGTAGGTGGTGCCCACAGGGAGATATGAGGAGGTGGGGAAGAAGAAGGGGGCTGGGCATCTTCTGTGCCCTCTCTGCTTCCAAGGGGCCCTTCTGGAAAGCTCAAGGCAACTTCCCTGGCTGCTGAGGGAATGGCTGGGTGGGCAGACTTTTTTGTCTTTGCATTCACTGACCCTCCTCCACCTGCGGCACTATAATGCAGTCCCTTCCTCTGGGGCTTCATGGTCCCCGCCTCACCAGGGAAGGTCTGTCAGTCATCTGTACTTGATCCGCGGGGTCCAGGAACTGCTCCAGGTGGCAGGAGGAGAAGCAGTGGGCACTCCAGTTTCTGCATTGCCAAGGTCACAGAATGTCTGTGCCTCCTGCAGCACTGGTTCACTGAGGATGCACAGTGTCCCTTGTCCCTCACTAATTCACTGAGCAGGAACTGTGTAATGTCCTATATCCCTGTCACCCGTTCACTGAGCATGCACTGTGTCTCGTGTCTCTGTCACCAGTTCACTGAAAATGCACCATGTCCTGTGTCCCTGACACTGGGCGTGGCGTGAGGAGACAGCCTAAACCAGAAGACATGGCTTCTGCCCTCCACAAAGCCCAGCCGGGACACCCTAAGCTGGAGAGAGCGCCCAGGACTTAGGGCCAAGTGGTGAGCTCAGTGGACTGGTTCCAGCAGCTGAGCAGGAAAACAGCTAGGCCACTAATCACCCATGCTGGACGGCACAATGGCCCAGGTCGCATCCCTTCCTCTGAGCCAGCGATGGCTGAAAGGCCAATGGTCATGCAGAGCCTTTGGTACTTGCCTCATGGGACTGCAAGGTCAGGTTGAAATGAGAAGAATTTCCATGCCTGACCACATGAGTGAACTGGTCAGCCTGGCCCCAGAGAGTTCAGCCCAGAGCAGAAGGGACATAGGTAATCTGTCCACTGTGCACACATTTTAGAAATACTCATGAGAACCAAAATTTTTTTTCTTTTTTTTTTTTTTGGAGGTAGGGTCTCACTCTAGCCCAGAATGACCTGAAATTTACTATATAGTCCCAGGGTGGCCTTGAACTCATGGCAATCCTCCTACTTCTGCTTCCCAAATGCTGGGATTAAAGGCATGCACAACCACGCCTGGATATATCAACAAAGAATTTTGAATAACTTCCAGTTTTATCTAAAAGACTGCAAATGTTAGGACTAGGAGATTGCGCAGTGGGCAAAGTGCTGGCTGTGCAGACATGCGGACCTAAGCACATCTTTGTATTTCTTCTTCTTATTATTATTATTACAAAAGAGAGAATGAATGGGTGCGCCAGGACCTCCTGCTACTGCAAATAAACTCCAGACACATGCACCACTTTGCACATCTGGCTTTATGTAGGTACTGATGTATTAAACACAGACCAGTGGGCTTTGCAAGCAAGAACCTTTAACAAATGAGCCATCTCCCCGGGTCCAGGACCTGAGTTAAGATCCTCAACACCCTCATAAAATGCAGGGTGTGGTGGGGAGGCAAGAGACAAGCAGATTCTCTACAGCTTACTTACTACCTAGTCTAGCCAAATTGGTGAGGTCTACATTCAGTGAGAGATCCTACCACAAAAAAATAAGGTGGACAACTACTGAGGACACCCAACAGTGATCTCTGACCTCCACACACATGCACCCCTCTATACACATGCATGCATGTGCAAGCACACACACACACACAATATAAAAGCAATGTGAGTGCAAGTTAAACCAACTGTATGTAAGTTCAGTACAATGCATTAGGACAGACAGAAGGATCTGATGGTACCACGTGCAGAGAAGACCTTTGCTCTGTGCAGGAGTCTTGTGGGTACCCACAAATGCATGTGGCAAAGTTTAAGAGCCACAGTAGGGTCACTGCAAAAATCGGATGACCATACAATGATTTTCAAGCCAGTAGGGAACTGGACTGGAATGAGGAGAGATTCTAGGGGCTGTGGAGGTGACCTGTGGATGTCTTCAAGGTCACCATTCCTGTCAGGGCTCATTGCTTTTCTAAACAACTGTTTAATAAATGCCCCAAATTTCCTCAATATCTAGTTAAGAACAAAAAGAAAGAAATATTCTAAAAATGACAGAAATGTGTGGAGAGTGGACAAAGGAAGGAAGGCCTTTGATTACATTAGAAAAAAGTCTTTTTGTTTTGTTTTGTTTTTGTTTATGTTTTTCGAGGTAGGGTCTCACTCTGGTCCAGGCTGACCTGGAATTAACTCTGTCATCTCAGGGTGGCCTTGAACTCATGGCAATCCTCCTACCTCTGCCTATCGAGTGCTGGGATTAAAGACATGCGCCACCACAACCGGCTAGGAAAATGTCTTTGTAAAGAACTGACAATACCAAAAATATCCAACAAAATGCAGAAATAAGACACTTTCCATTCTGGTAAGCTTGGACAAGTGACATCACCTCTGTGGAAGCCCTCCCTTTTATAAAATATATTTTATTTATTAATTAGAAAGAGAGAAAGAGGCAGAGAGAGAGAAAGAGAGAGAGGGACAGAATGGGCACTCCAGGGCCTCCAGCCACTGCAAACGAACTCCAGATGCATGTGCCACCATAGGCATCTAGCTTATGTTGGTCCTGGAGAATTGAACCGGAATCCTTTGGCTTTGCAACAAATGCCTTAAACACTAAGCCATCTCTCCAGCCCCCCACGCCCGTAAGCCCTCTGTGTGAGGCAGTAGAATCTGGAGATGCTATGATCATGGAGATTACATATGTATTCTTTTTGTATGCACATGTATATTCATATAAATGCATTATATGTGCACCTATTGATCAACAAGTTGGTTTTAAGATGTTGGTAGAAGGATTGGGATGTATCTCAGTGCTTAGAGCACTATCCTATCATCTTCAGGCCCTACGTTCAGTTTCAAACACCACAAATAAGATGTTAGTGGACATAAACAATCTCATTCAATGGCTGCATTTATATGTCAGGGGCACATGCACATGTGTGTATGTATTCAGCAAGTGTGATGTGTGCATGTGCGGTGTATGTAATATGGGTATCCCATGTGCATGCATGTGTGGACAGCAGAGGAGAACATCATACATCCTCCATGTGCATGCATGTCTGGACAGCAGAGGAGAACATCGTACATCCTCCATGTGCATGCACGTGTGGACAGCAGAGGAGAACATCGTACATCCTCCATGTGCATGCATGTGTGGACAGCAGAGGAGAACATCATACATCCTCCGTGTGCATGCATGTGTGGACAGCAGAGGAGAACATCATACATCCTCCATGTGCATGCACGTGTGGACAGCAGAGGAGAACATCGTACATCCTCCATGTGCATGCACGTGTGGACAGCAGAGGAGAACATCATACATCCTCCATGTGCATGCACGTGTGGACAGCAGAGGAGAACATCGTACATCCTCCATGTGCATGCACGTGTGGACAGCAGAGGAGAACATCGTACATCCTCCGTGTGCATGCACGTGTGGACAGCAGAGGAGAACATCGTACATCCTCCATGTGCATGCACGTGTGGACAGCAGAGGAGAACATCATACATCCTCCGTGTGCATGCACGTGTGGACAGCAGAGGAGAACATCATACATCCTCCATGTGCATGCACGTGTGGACAGCAGAGGAGAACATCGTACATCCTCCATGTGCATGCATGTGTGGACAGCAGAGGAGAACATCGTACATCCTCCATGTGCATGCACGTGTGGACAGCAGAGGAGAACATCGTACATCCTCCGTGTGCATGCACGTGTGGACAGCAGAGGAGAACATCGTACATCCTCCGTGTGCATGCACGTGTGGACAGCAGAGGAGAACATCGTACATCCTCCGTGTGCATGCACGTGTGGACAGCAGAGGAGAACATCGTACATCCTCCGTGTGCATGCACGTGTGGACAGCAGAGGAGAACATCGTACATCCTCCGTGTGCATGCACGTGTGGACAGCAGAGGAGAACATCGTACATCCTCCGTGTGCATGCACGTGTGGACAGCGGAGGAGAACATCGTACATCCTCCGTGTGCATGCACGTGTGGACAGCAGAGGAGAACTTCGTACATCTTCCATGTGCATGCACGTGTGGACAGCAGAGGAGAACATCGTACATCCTCTGTGTGCATGCACGTGTGGACAGCAGAGGAGAACATCGTACATCCTCCATGTGCATGCATGTGTGGACAGCAGAGGAGAACATCGTACATCCTCCGTGTGCATGCACGTGTGGACAGCAGAGGAGAACATCATACATCCTCCGTGTGCATGCGCGTGTGGACAGCAGAGGAGAACATCATACATCCTCCGTGTGCATGCGCGTGTGGACAGCAGAGGAGAACATCGTACATCCTCCGTGTGCATGCACGTGTGGACAGCAGAGGAGAACATCGTACATCCTCCGTGTGCATGCACGTGTGGACAGCAGAGGAGAACATCATACATCCTCCATGTGCATGCACGTGTGGACAGCAGAGGAGAACATCATACATCCTCCATGTGCATGCACGTGTGGACAGCAGAGGAGAACATCATACATCCTCCATGTGCATGCATGTGTGGACAGCAGAGGAGAACATCATACATCCTCCATGTGCATGCACGTGTGGACAGCAGAGGAGAACATCGTACATCCTCCATGAGCATGCACGTGTGGACAGCAGAGGAGAACATCATACATCCTCCATGTGCACGCATGTGTGGACAGCAGAGGAGAACATCATGCATCCTCCATGTGCATGCATGTGTGGACAGCAGAGGAGAACATCATACATCCTCCATGTGCATGCATGTGTGGACAGCAGAGGAGAACATCATACATCCTCCGTGTGCATGCACGTGTGGACAGCAGAGGAGAACATCATACATCCTCTATTCGTGGATTCATTTATTCCTTTGAGACAGAGCCTCTCCCTTAACCTGAAGCTGCCGTCTGTCAATGAGCCCAGCAGTGAAAATGTAAGACATTAATAATCATTAAAGTGAAATTTTAGAATTCCTTAAATGAGTATTTGAAGACTAAGAAATGAAAAACTATTCTTGGGACATGGTCACACACTCCAGTCATTTTCCCCCAAGGTCTTTCTTGCATCAGTGGTATTTTTTTGGAACCATATATTTTAGTATATGATTTGAGTTTAGATTTTTCATAAGTTTGCAGTAATTTTCATCAATTACTTTATGACTGAAATTTTTTTTTGAGGAGGACTTAAAGTTTTTAATTGGCAACATCCCCACTGCTTCTTCTTAGTGGGAACCCTCTGGCTGGGACAACGTCCTCTTTGCAGGAACAGGGACACCTGGAAGCCCAGCAGCTGAGCAGCGAGGCACAGGGATAGCATCTTACATTCTGCCCCGTCCAGCTGAAATGCCATCCCTGACATTGTCTCCAGCCTCTATTCAAGGTACGTATTTTTGAGGCACATTATTTTACAGCAAACATCAAATGCATGAGCACTATTTATTATCCTCCTTGACCACTTTACAAACATGGATACTGGACAGTTTCAGGCCTTCCCCACCAGATCCCTCTCCATCTGCATCCCCAGGGGACACAGGGAAACACGGGAGCTGTGTTTTAAGTTTGCTCCCATAGGCCAGGCGAAACAAAGGCTAACTCAGAATGACAAGCACTCTAGCTGCACCGGCACTGAGCGCTGCTCCTCCCCCACCTTCTCAGAGACAAACTTCAATGTGCCCCTGCATGAGAGCTTTGTTTCCTGTCATTACAATTTGCTAAAAATGCTAATAACTGACATTTGTGGATTCTATTCCCCCGATTGCATCAATTAAGGATTTCCAACTGATCTTTATACAATCCCATCCTAACATAAAGGTTTGGTTTACAAAGGGCTGATTATCTTACAGGGTACTGGAGTGGCTTGCTCAGTAATTGTTCAAGGGCTCAAAGGCTTAAGAAAGCTGATGATGGTAGGAAAAAATGAAAGTAAGCATTGCTTTTCAGAAAAACAGTATTAAAGATATTTTATTCATTTATGAGAGAGAATGTCTTTTCCTGCTAACTCTAGATATATGTGCCACTTTGTGTGTCTAGCTTGACATGAGCAATGGGGAATCAGGTCCAGACTTCCAGGCTTTGCCAAACTGCTGAGCCATCTCTCCAGCCCCAAAATGGGGTTAAAAATATTAGACATCACAAATTTGTTAATTTCAAGTAGCCCCTGGTACTAATTTTGACAACTCTGGTTTCTGTGTTTGGAGGATAGAATCTTTACAAGTCGGGTCTGGCTGGCAGAAGTAGGTCAGTAGGACGGGCCTTTGGAGGCAAATGTGTCCTGGTTCCAGGTGCATACTGTGCTTCCTACAATACCTCACACTCCCCCTGCCACAGACAAAGCCATGCCTCCATTTTGTCCCCACTATGATAGGCTGAAATCTCTCTGAAACCATGAATCAAAATAAAACTTCATAAGGAACTTGGGTCACACACACATGCCCAACTATTATTAAAAAATAACCATTCGAGCAGGGTGTGGTGGCACACGCCTTTAATCCCAGCACCCAGGAGGCAGAGGTAGGACGATCACCATGAGTTTGAGGCCACCCTGAAAATACAGAGTGAATTCCAGGTCAGCCTGAGCTAGAGTGAGACCCTACTTTGAAAAAAACAAACAAATAATAATAATAATAATAATAACCCTTTATACCAGAGACATGGAGTTGTGGCAGTGATATGCCTGACCATGTGGTTCCTGGGTGTTTGCAGCTGGTTTTCAGGAGGAATTTGGAAGTCTGGGGCTGAGTCTAAGAAGCCCTAGAAGGCTGTGAGCAGAGCTCAGTGTGTGACTCTAGTGCGAGCTCAGAAGACAGAACACCCACAGGAACATGGAGGGTAAGAGCTATGCTGCTGAGGCTTCAGAGGGGAGTGAGGACTCTACTGGAATTGGACAAAAGGCCATTCATGCTACAATCCAGGGTCCACCTATGTCCTGAAATTTTGATTTAATTCAAAAGTATTGTACTAATTTGTTTGAAGGAGAAAATGTCAAGGCAGAACAGCATTCAGGCTATGGTATAGTTATTCCTGGATGCTTTTAGACAGGTTTACAGTGAGGGGGGAGGCATGTGTTCAGGAAAGCTCCTTTTCTTCCCAAGTGAGGTGTCTGTCTGTGGACATCAGAGCCTATCTTCCTCAGTATTTCAAGCCAGAGTCCCATCAGTGACTCTCCAGGGATCTTCTGGCCTTTAGCACTAGGTTGGGACATGCTATTTTGTGGACTGAGCTGTTACCAGGCACGCTGGCTCTCCAACCTGCAGAAGGCCATTGGCGGGCTATCCACCTCTATCATGTAATCAGATCCAATAAATCCCTGTTATAACCATTTATTTATACCAGGTATATATGAGAAGTGGTCAGAGGAAGACACTGACTGTGACAGGGGCCTGACAAAGCCCTAGCCAGCCTGTGAACAGGCTCTTGCCTTTCAAAATGACCAGGCCTTTATACCCTGTGCAATTCAGTCACTGTCTGTAGATGATCATGCAGGTCAAGGTTACCCTGCAGCCAGGAAATCCTGTAGAGTACAGCAGGATCTTCTCCGCCTGTCAATCATGTTCCCTACAGTCAGACATCCGCCTTTGATGGCAGGGGCCCCGAGCACTGCCACCTGTGTCCTTCCCCAATACTCCACTAGCCCATTCCTGCTTGCACTGGGTTCTAGACTATGAACAGTTATCTCAGCTGAAGAGTCAAGGTGGGGTCATGGTTTGCACCCTGCCTTTTTTAATGTAATATAGTCCATTATCTTGTATCTCACCTGCTTCTCGTGAGACTGGCGTGCAGGCATCTGGGCATGTACCCCATGTCTACCACGCCCACACACACTCAGGCTGACCGTCTTGCACTTGTGGTAACACTTCCTCTGGACAGCAGAACCCTGGGCAGGCTGCCGAGAGGAGCTAACTGGAGGTAGGGCCATAAAGTCTGCTCCCTGCCAGGAACTCCCTCCTCCACTGTGTATGTACATGCTGATGGAGTGCTCTGAGCACTCACCTTGCACACCTGTGCAGCCAGAAGAGAATGTCAGGGGTCCTCCTCCATCATCACTCACTAGAGTCTCTTAGTGACAGTGTTTCTGTGGCCCAGGGGTTCTCTGGTCTCTGCTTCCCATGGACTAGGGTTAGGGATAGCTGTGGCCAGGTCCAGTGTGATACTTTGAATATATGGCCCCATCAACTCAGGTGTTTCATGAAAACTGAGCTTATATGGGCCTGGAACGATGGCTTAGTGGTTAAGACATTTGTCTACAAAGCCTAAAGACCCATGTTCGACTCCCCAGATCCCACGTAAGCCAGACACAAAAGGTGACTCATGTGTAAGGTCACACATGCACACAAGGGGGCACACACATCTGGAGGTAGATAACAGTGGCTGGAGACCCTGGCACACCAATTTTTTCTCTCTCTCTTTCTCATAAGAAAAGGCCAGTCTATTGGACTTGCCTCAAACAAAAAAATAAAAAGAGCTTACAATGTGAGTCCTAGCGGGCAGATCACTGCTATGGGGGTGGGGTGTCACTGGGAGTCCAGCCCTATGGCATGTTTGGGGGCATACCTGAGCCCAGCCCTATGGCATGTTTGGGGGCGTACCTGAACCCAGCCCTATGACGTGTTTGGGGGCATACCTGAACCCAGCCCTATGGCATGTTTGGGGGCATACCTGAGCCCAGCCCTATGGTATGTTTGGGGGCATACCTGAGCCCAGCCCTATGGTATGTTTGGGGGCATACCTGAGCCCAGACCTATGGCATGTTTGGGGGCGCACCTGAGCCCGCTGGTGTATTTAGAGCAGTTTGAGCTCGGGCGGGTCTGGCTCTCTGGTGTTGGTGTTTGGTGGCTGCAGTTGTTTCTCTCTGCTTGGATCAGGGAAAGGGAGCCAGATTCTTCCACCATCAGTGGTGCTCCCCTGGGCTCTGTAACCCTGAAATAAACCCCCTTCCTCCCATAAGCTGTGTCTGGTTGGATGCTTGTCGTAGCAGCATGGAGCTGACCGCAACACCCAACTACTGACATGGGTTCAGGAAATTCGAGTTCAGGTGGTCTCAGGCCCTCATGCTTGCATATGAGCAGGAAGCACAGTGAACCACTGAGCCACCTCTCCAGGCCAAGTTCCAGCTTTGTCGTGAGGCTTGTCCTGAGGACTGTAGTGAGGAGGGAAGCTGATGCCCTCACACCCAGCGTGCGCCAAGCTTTTAGGCTGGGCTCTTGCCCATGCTTCTTGGACCTGGAGCGGCCTGGCTTCCCGTCAAAGCCATGAGCCCACTCACCTTCTGAGCCTCAGGGATGGAGACAAGAAGAGACCTGACTCCCACCCCCACTACCCATCATGCCCTGGACCATCCAAGCTAAAACTGTGCTCTTACACCAAAAGTGATACCAGGCAGATCAAACACCCTCCCCAGCAGCGGTGACAAGAGGGGGGCTGGCAGGACTTGGAGCCGCCAGCTGAGACATGCACATGGCTGCAATGTATGGCTCCTCCTGACAGACGCCCAGCAGGGAAACAGCCTTTCATCTTCCTGCCTCTCAGACACACATCTGACCTCCTGCCCCAAGCGCCAGAGCTGCAGTTCCCAGGATGCCTTATCAACAACTGTGAGATCCCTCCGTCTGCATGTCCACCCGTAAGTCTTCATCCCAAGAGCGCATGTCAGATGGCAAGATGCAGACGCGCAAGGGGCCCTGGGGGCGCAGACAGGGTGGGCTGCTGAGAGGCCTGAGGAACTGCTCACGCTGACGGGCAGCCTGTAACACATCAGCCTGGTCTCAGAGCTCCTAGCCTTCAAAGGGACCGTCACACTCCCCCTCTGCTTTTCCCAAAGGTGCCCTGGACGATGGCCCTTCCCAAGACCAGTGACTTCTTTCCTACTTTCAGTGCCTGCAGATGAAGCCAGCTCCTCTGCCAGCTTCCAGGCCCATGCTCAAGCCCTCGAGACTCCCTGCCCAGCACCACTCACCACAACGGGCCTCAACATCGCCATGCCATGTGATCCCCAGGGCTGGCCTTGCTGTAATCTACCCTTGGGCTTGTATACATCCTGTGCCCTCTTCTGGAAGGTCCAGCCTCTTCTTCTTTTTTTAAAAAATTTTTAAATTTTTTATTAACAACTTCCATGATTATAAAAAAATACCCCATGGTGATACCCTCCCTCCCTCCACTTACCCCTTTGAATCTCCAGTCTTCATCATACCCCCTCCCCATCTCAATCAGTCTCTCTTTTACTTTTGAAGTCTTGATCTTTTCCTCCTCTTATGATGGTCTTGTGTAGGTAGTGTCAGGCCCTGTGAGGCCATGGATGTCCAGGCCATTTTATGTCTGGAGGGAGCATGTTGTATGGAGTCTTGCCCTTCCTTTGGCTCTTACATTCTTTCCACCACCTCTTCCGCATTAGACCCTGTGCCTTGGAAAGTGTGATACAGATATTGCAGTACTGAGCACTGCGGTCATTTCTTTCCATCACCATGATACCTTCTGTGTCATCCCAAGGTCACTGCCATCTGAAAAGAGAAGATTCTCAACCAAAAGTGAGGTAGCATTAACATAAGGGTGTGTAACATAAGGGTAAGTTTGATAATCATAACATATACATTTGGCCAGACAACAGCAGACGTTACACCCCTAGGGCTCATGACTACCCCTGTTTTCAGTTTTCAGTATCAGGGATGTATTCCCTCCCATGGAGAGGGCCTCCAGGCCAATTAGAGCAGTTGGTTTCCCCCATAACAGACATGCCACTATTGCACCCGTTGGCTCATTTGGCCTGGCTGGTCAATTGTAAGGCTTGCAGTGTCCACTGATGAGTATCTTCACTGGTGATTTCTCTTTCTCCCATTGAACTGCATGCAGAATGGCTTCTTCCAGCTTTCTGTCAGCTAGTCTACATGGAGGAGGTTATCAGCTCAGTTTCAGCAGGATTTCTCAGTGGCCTTGCAGCCCAAGTATATGGAGTCTTCAGCAATAGGGTCTTACCATCTATTCCTGGTGGGAAACCAAAGGCTTTGGCAATGGCCTGTAATGTTTTGGGTCATCAGGGGTCTCCCTGGCCAGCAACTCACTGGAAGATATTCCATCTCTGGCACTGAAAATTTTCTAGCAACAATCTACGGCTCCTGAGTGTTCCACTGTCCAAAAAAGTAGGATTACATATGTTTTATTTATATCCTCTTAGATTTTAATTAGCTGTCCCTCCACCTTTCCTTTACTCAATCTCTTCCCCAGACCTCATTTTGGGCTTTTTCACCCCCATTAATCTATTCTTCTACTTACATATATACAATACCATCCCAGCTTCTTCTGACCTGGCTCCTGGCTGGCAGTGTCCAGCTAAGCTCGGGGGTGTGGCCTGGAAGGTCCTTGGCTGCCCCTGCCTCCACACACCCTCAGTGGTGGGCTTCTCTGCTTGCTCACCGTGCTCCTCACCCAACCTCAATGTGAAACACACATAAGCGTGTGCAGATACCCATGGTGCATGAGCTTGAGCCCCAGGAGGCAGCCATGTTCTTTCTGTGCAGGTGTACCCCGGTATAAAACAGGGAAGAGGAGCTGGGAAAGGCAGGAAGGACCCTCCCTGGGCCTCCACAGTAAGTAAGTGGAATGTATCCATCACCTCTTGATCTCAGACTTCAGGTCCAGGAACTGAGAACATAACTATCCACTATTGTAAGCCTTCGGCCCATGCTCCTTCATCACCATAACCCAGGAGACTTGTTGAGGGATAGAGTCACCCAGCACCACAGGGCGCACTCATGGTTCCAAGGGCTCCGTAGCAGCCAAGTCATGTAGAGCTACAGGAGCTGGTAAACAGTGTCTTGCCCACAACACAGTCACTGAGAAACGAAGATGTCCCAGACTCCTAAGGTCTAGCATCAGCCCTGCACTGGGCGCCTTTCCCCCACCTCCAGGATGCAGCGCCCTGGCCCTTGCCATGAGGAGCTCTAGGACAAGCTGCCCTGGTGGGTGTCCAGGGAACTGACAGAGCACCAGTCATAGAGCGAAGCGGTGGCAGAAGGGTACAGTTACACCTAGAGCTGCAGGGGCATCCCTGTGGCCATGCTGGATGATGTATCCTCTCAGCTGCTCCCACATACCTCATCCGTCTATCCCTCTCTCACGGAGGCCTGGAACCTTCTTTCTGAGAAGCTTCTCATCTTTTAGGTCCGAGGGAACAGAACATCCCCCTGCAGATGAAGGACTTGAGCAGGCCAAGAAGGCTTGTGCCAGGCCAGCCTGGGGGCCTCCATCACAGCCCTCTCGGGAGACCCACTGCCCACGGTCCTGGGGAGGCTGCCACCCACACCCAGGGGCCACTGCCAAGCTCAGTCAGCCTGCCTCTGCAGGTGCCATGAGCTCTGCAGGGGACAGCAGCTGCCCAGTGGCCAAGAATGTACAAGCAGCGTCTCATGAGAAGTGCAAGTTTGCAAAAGAGAATGGCTGTGGGTTGGGTTTTCCATCCTCCTTGGACTGCCTCCCAGCTGGGTGTGAACCTCGGGGGTTTCTTTCTCTTCTGCAGAATGGAGCTAACGAGGCTTCGCGGGAGGCCTGGAAGGCTTGAAATGCAAGATCAGCCGGGTGCAGCTGGTAAAGAGCAACTGCTCAGCAGGCATTCAGTGCTGCTTCCCACTGCATCTGCAAAGAGGGTCGCCAGAAGAGGTGAGCGTCCTGGAGAGGTGAGCTGCCGAGAGAGTCGGCAACCTGCGAGACCTTTCTTCAAACCGGTCCTCGTGTTTTTGTTCATTGCTACAAGGAGCTTGCCAGCAGTGGATCTCTATGCTAGCTGTCTGATTTTAATTGCCACACAATTGTGTGTGTGGATGGGAACAACTTGCTAATATGCACATGTGATGATTAACCTCTAGTGGTTAACTTGGAAGGATTTAGAATTGCCATGGAAACAAATTTCTCATCTCATCTATCAGGGAATTTCTAGATTAGATTAGTTGAAGTGGGATGACTCACCCTAACTGTGGGCAGTGCCATTGATACAGAATTTGGGTGTTCCTCACCAATGCACCAAAATATGCCAATGTAACAAATACGATATGAGACTTTTCGGGTCTGTCAGGATTCTTGTTTTATGAATTCAAAGAATTGGAATCCACAGAGCAGAGGGTAAGGTTTAGAGAGATTTTATTAGATTAAGACAGGAAAGAGGGGGCTGGAGAGATGGCTTAGCAGTTAACATGCTTGCCTGTAAAACCTAAGGACCCAAGTTCAATTCCCCAGGACTCACGTAAGCCAGATGCACATGGTGGCACATGAATCTGGAGTCCGTTTGCAGTGGCTGAAGGCCCTGGCATGCCCATTCTCTCCCCGCTTTCTCTGTGTCTCTAATAAATAAAAATTAAATCTTTTTGAATAAAAGAGAGGGAAAGGGGAGAGAGCAGGAAGAGCTCTGGCCCATGACAAGGCAGAAGCAGGGCAAAGCCTACCTAGAGGCCCAAATTGGGGCCGTTTACAGGGCTAAATGGGGGCCAGGTTAACCAATCATGCCAGGTTCAGGTTTAATCCTTCCAGGAATATTAATTTTAGGAGAGGAGAACTTCCTAGAAAAGCACATCTAGGAAGCTTCTTTAGACAGCCAGAGATAAGGAGAAGCTATCTCCTCCGACATCTAGCAAGATAAAGACTGCAAGGATGGCTCCAGGATGCCCAGTCCCAGCAATGAGAAGTTTATACAACATCTGAACCTGGCACCTGGCATGTCTATCACCTGACATAGTAATCATTTCTTGGTGCTGAGAGCTTTCAGATACCCCTCTTCTCATTCCTCATGAAGTGGACAAATAAACGTGCTCTGTGGCCACTTGACTGTGCTGTGGAGCCCTAGAGCTCATTCCTCAACCTAACCATATTTTGAAGCCTGGTACCCAACCTACTGGACCCTCCCCGCTCCCCTGCCCTGATACTACACCATCCTGCTTGATGTCCATGGAAGCATATTCACAACAGCGAGAATGAGTATGTTTGTGTAGGGTGGACAGCTCATTGCACTTAAAGGGATGTCTTCCAGACATCCATGCTGCCACAGGAAACAGGATTGAGCTAGTTCTGGGCTGCATCATATGCCACTGTGCGTGTGCATACCATCCTTTCCTCATCCATTAATCAGTTGATGGGCACAGCTGATGCCATATCTTTACTAGTCTAAATAGTGCTGCAGTAAGCACGGAGCTGCAGGCTTCTTTGAAAGCTACTTCATTCCTTTGGATGTATACCCAGGCATGAAATCTCTGGACCATATTGTGATCCTGTTATTTGGATCTTGAGAACCTCCGTACTCTTAGGTATAATGACTATGCTAGCACCAACAGTGTGCAAAAACTCCTCTTTCTGGGCTGGAGGGATGGCTTAGTGGTTAAGGCATTTTCCTGCAAAGCCAAAGGACCCAGGTTCGATTCCCCAGGACCCATGTTAGCCAGATGCACAAGGGGGCGCATGCATCTGGAGTTTGTTAGCAGTGACTGGAGGCCCTGGAGCCCTCATTCTCTCACTCTTTCTCTCTCCCTCCCTCTTTCTCTGTCAAATAAATAAATAAATAAATAAATAAAATATTGAAAAAAATTCCTCTTTCTCAGCATCCTGGCCAGCACCTGTTATTGTTGTCTTTATGATAATAGTCACTGTAACTGGGGTGAGGTGACATCTCCTGGTCCCAAGGCAGAGCTCATGCAAACACGTCATCCACTGACCACCTCAGTTTGCACATAAGGAAACTAAGACCCAGCAGTGGGACGTTTGGTGCAGAGTCATGAGTTTTTACAAGCACTGGATCCAAGGAAGTCTTCTGCTGAGGTGGGCACAGTGTCATAGCCAAGGCTAAATTCCTCCCACTGGGCAGATCCTGGCATCTACACAGTGGTAGCCAGGGGTGTCCAGCACAATAATTCTAGAACACATGGCAAACTACATAACAACACAGTATAGAGGACGAAGGGTATTTCAGCTTACAATTTCTAGGGGGTAGGCTCTGTCATAGCAGAGGAAGCATGGCTGGAACAGAGAGTCAGCATTACATGTTCACACCACTGCCAAGGAACTTCTAGTAATGGATGTAATACCCTAAGGCCCACCCCTGGTAACACACTTCCTCCAGCAAGGCTTCACCTCCTAAAGGTGCCAAAACCTTCCCAAATATCGCCACCAACTGTGGACTAAAGGTACAAACACAGTCACAAGCTACCACACATGGGTTCGCCTGGGCACTCTCTGTGTATCTGGTATACAGGAATACAGCTCATCCCAGCCCTCATTCCTGGAGGGCCCAAGAAAATGTGTGCCTGCACCTGCCTGGGAGACACCTGACCACATACATACAGGTCCTGCTAAATGACCTCAACCTACAGGCATCTCAGACACCCCCTTGAGTTGGGGCATGAGGTAGGCAGGCAGCAGGAGGATCTGGCTATGGCTGTATCCATTATAACCTTTCCTCCTGCCCCTGGAGCATCTCCAAGACCTTTTTGCTCATGAAGCTGTATGCTGGGTCCAACTGTTTTTGCACACATAGCCCTTCCTCCCATGGTCACTATTTTTAAATTTAAACAACCATGATTCTCTTTTCTGCTTTTGTGTTTGTTTTCCAAGATGATGCTTACCATTCATAAAGCATTGATGATCTATTAATATGGAAAGTCTGGGAGACAGCAAGATGGTGAAGAACACAATTTTTATTCAAATAAATTACGCAGATTTTCAATTAAAATGCTCCACTGATAATGGATACTTAGTCATAGCCCTTTCTGGGCATCCACTGTCTATTCCCGTCCTTCATCACAGCCGAACAGAACAAAAGGTCTACTCAGAGCAAGGCTATTTGGAAGCTCAGGGTGGCCCAGATCACTCATCCTTCCTGCTTGATCATTTGCTTTCTCTCACCCCCCAACCTCATTTCTGCAAAATTCATCAGCCTCAGGGGAGGCCCCATGTAGGAGGAGAAAAGCATTCAGCTCTGCTTTTCCAAAATCTACTCCCCCAGGCCCTTCCAGGCTTTTGTTGGCTGTCAGAGCTTCCTTCCATCTTTCTCCTGACAGCAGCTGGCAGAAGGTCAACCAGTTGTCCCAAGCTTCTTATGACACAGGACCTCAGCTGTACATCTACTATGACTGTTCTGAAGGCACCATTTCCCTGGTGGCCCTGCCTTGTTCTGATTCCTTTTTTTTTTTTTTTTCTTTTTCTTTTCTTTTTTGTTTGTTTGTTTTTCAAGGTAGGGTCTCACTGTTCTCCAGGCTGACCTGGAATCCACTACATAGTCTCAGGGTAGCCTTGAACTCACAGCAATCCTCCTACCTCTGCATCCTAAGTGCTGAGATTAAAGGCGTGTGCCAACATGCCTAGTTTGTATGTTCTCATTCTTGTAACATGATGACCACCAAAGATTCTTGTAACCCCATCATCCCAAAATTGGTCACCTTAATCAAATGAAAACTGACACTGAACTTTGATACAAGTACAAAAGTTAACCAGGGGCTGGAAAGAATGTTCAGCAGTTAAGGGACCTGCCCACAAAGCCAAAGGACCTGGGTTTAATTCCCCAGTTAATCACATAAAGCCAGATGCACAATGTGGTGCATGCATTTGGAGTTCGTTTGCAGTAGCTGGAGGCCCTGGCACACACATTCTCTCTGTCTGTCTCTCTTCTCTTTATCTCTTTTTCTGCTTGCAAACAAATAAATACAAACATTAAAAAAAAAAAAAAGTACACCAGAGCCTCTCTGGGCTCTTTCTTACAAGTGTAGATCAGAGACAACAATAGCTCCCTGGTCACAAGATTGCCTTTCTCATAGTGGAGGTGCCTCTGAGACACAGGCCCCAGGTCATAGCTAATCTAGGACACACACACATACACACACACACACACACACACACACACACACACACACACACACCGAAAGTGCCTGGGAGAAGCAGTCATCCCCAGTCCCTGAGAAATCCAAATTTGCACTCAGTTCTGTCTCAAGCAAGCTTCAGGCCTTTGTCAGTCTTCCTATCTGGAAAGTGGATCCACGACAGACCCACTGTGCTGTTCTCACAAGGATCAGAGTGTTTACAATGAGACCACCAAGTAGGAAGACAGTGTTTCTTCATAATGGAGTAGCAGCAAGGCAGGGTTGTGCCAGAGATCAGACCACTTATCATTATATCATAACCAGGTGACAGCAAGGCAATATTGGATCAGAGATCAGGCCAGCTGCTTTGGAGACATGACTCCTCATTTGAAATCATTCCAACGGTATGGTTTGCCCATTTGTTGGGGGAAAAACCCAAGTACAGAGATGACCAGTGTTGCCCAAGGAAATGTAGATGAGAATGGCAGAGCCAAGCTCTCCACTCACTGCCCCTGCTGTCTTGTGGTAAGGTAGTACATCACGGAGGAAGCAGGGAAATTGCTCCTTCATGGCCAGAAATTAAAAGGGGAGAAGAATAACCCAGCACCTCATGATCTTCCTCATGGACACATCTATAGTGACCTGAGTGACGCCCACCAGCCCCCATAGGCTCCACAGACTAAGCATTTATCACATGGGCCTGTGGCAAAGCTACAGCAGGTGATCATAACAAAAGAACCTTCCATGGGCAGATGCTTCAAGCTCAAAGTGACATCAGCCAAACATCTAAAACAGTGTGGCCCTAAGTGACAACGCTGAGACATAACAGACAGCTCTGCAGAAGAGACAAGTTGGAATGGGGAGGGATGGATGGAGGGAGAGAGAGAGAGAGAGAGAGAGAGAGAGAGAGAGAGAGAGAGAGCAGGCGAGCTTGGAGTCTGGTAATGTTTGCATTTCAGATGCCAAAACCATCCCTGGGATAGGGATAAGTGGGGGGATGTCTAGCTTTTTTCCTAAACAGTTGAATTCCTAAGCAAACTAGAATTTTTCCAGAGCTACAGCTAAGCCTCTACACACTCACCTTCTGAAGGATCACAGAGGCCAGCCCCATCCCAAGGATGATAGAAGAAAACGTGGGGGCTGGGGTTGAGGGAAAAGAGGAAATGACTCATCTCTGAAGGATACCTTCTGGGGAAATCAAGACAGGACCCAACTCCCCTGGTACATTGGAAACCAAGATGTGAACTGATCTCAACAGAGGCTATGATTGAGCCCCAGCACAGTGGAACTTTTGGATAAAAATGTAAGCAATCCTCAAAGAAATAAATTACTAGAGGCAGACACATTTGGCCCACATGTTAGAGTTAGCACATAACCACCTTAATTTTTATCACAAATTTATTATCCGACTTAGAAAAATGTGATCAGAATGAGCATAGGGAAATTTTCAGCAACAAAAAGCTCTGTGTAAGAATCCTACATTCTATCAATAAAAATAGAATTATAAATTCAAAAGCAATTATGTATAAAATTAATACTTCCGTAGCGCATGGAGCAACAATCAGAGACAGATCTGACCAACATACAAAAAGCTTCAGAAAGCCCCAAACAGGATAAACCCAAGTGAAATTGTGCCTCAGCAAATCCTAGTCAAACTGTTAGAAACCAAGGAAATAGAAAAATCTTAAAAGGCCAAAAGAATAAATTTTTTAAGCCCATAACTTTTCATGGAAGGACACAAAGAATGATGGCAGACTTTCTATCAGAAACAATGGAAGTGAAAAGACAATGAGTGGTGTTTTGGGGTTTGTTGTTTGTTTGAGACAGGGTCTTATGTATCCCAGGCTGGCCTTGAACTCTCTATGTAGCCAAGGATAACCTTAAACTCCTGCCTCTACCTCCCCAAGTGCTAGGATTACAGGTATGCTCCACCACACCCAGTTTGTGGGGTGCTGAGGGTCAAACCCAGAGCTTCATGCACATTAGGCAAGTACTGTCTGCTAACTTAGCAAGATTCCCCAGGACAACTGATATTTTTAAACTTTTTGTTGACCACATCTACACGTTGACAATATACCATGATCATAGTCCCACCACACTCCCTTTTCCCCCTGCTGAATCCTTTCCTCCTCTGAATTCCTTCTTCTTTCCAACTAGCCTTTCCTCTCTTTTGATGCCATAATTTTTCCTCCTATTATGCAGGTCTTTTTCAGGTAGCACCAGCCACTGTGAGGTCATGCCACAGTCACTATGTGTCTGGAAGACAGCATTGCAAAGTTCATCTTCACTTCCTTTGGTTCTTACACTTTCTCCACCGCCTCCCCCAGTGGTCCCTTGGAAGGTGTGATAGAGATGTTTCACTTAGTGCTTCACACACTACTGTTAGTTCTTCTCAGCACTTTAATGAGCTTTGAGTATCATCAATGGTCACTGTCATCTGAAAAGAGAAGCTTCTTTTTCCCTTAGATAAAATTTTTTAAAAGCTTAAAATATATGATCATCAACTAAAAATTATATGTCAAGAAAAGTCATCTTTTCAAATTAAAATGAAAGTATATAGTTAGACAAAAATAAAAGTTGGGGAAATTAAATGTTGTGGGAGCCAGAGTGGGCAACAAGGAGAGGTGGCTTCCCAGGGCAGGGTAGGGTATAAAGGCAGACTGCCCACAAGGACTCATGAAGAGCATCCTGCAGAGGCCAAAGTGGACACCACAGGGCCTTGCAGGCCTCAGCTGTGCATCCTGTAAGCAGGGATTGCTGCAAGAGGTCAGGAGAGGTTTCCTTAAAGGGCCTAAAAGTTAGCCCTGAATGCTAAGCTGTGAACAGAATGATGAGGCCCTACCTCCTGGAACTCTGAGGCCTGGATGCCTGCATCCCCCACCCCTACCCATTTCCTCCACCTTACAGAATGGTGCAGTGGATATCTCACAGACCTGACACTCGGGCCTTGAGCTCATGGGGTTGTCACTACTGGGCTTTGGTTTTGTTTTGTTTTTATTTATTTGAGAGAGAGAAGCAGAGAAAGAGAGAGGGAGAATGGGCATGCTGGGGCCTTCAGCCACTGCAAACGAATTCCAAACGTATGCACCATCTTGTGCATCTGGCTTACGTGGGCCCTGGGGAATTGAACCTGAGTCCTTTGGCTTTGCAGGCAAGCACCTTAACCACTAAGCCATTTCTCCAGCCCCGGCTGCTGGGTTTTTATACCAAGTGCCACAGAGCTCATCAGCTCAAAGTCTTCCAATGAGTGAACTGTGGAACTGTGGCCATGAGGCCGCTGAGCAAGTGACTAATGAGCCAGCTACACTTCAATGCCCTAACCTGGGACAGAGCTAATGGGACTGGCGCTTGCACCAGAGGATTAACAGGTACCCTCCCAATCCAGAATGGCTGTAGGGTGAACAGCAGCTCCTGGTCTTCAGCTAATAATTGACCCTCAATTTGCTCCTGGTTACACCAAAGAGGAAATGTTAATTCACTGTTCTTATGACAAGAAGCTGTCCCTTCTACCAGAGCTTAGGTCCCTAAGGTTTTCACATGGAATTCCAGTGTACAATTGTGCTTCCTGTCCTGTCCCACGGCCCACTTTGGTTGTGTTCCATAGCTAAAATGCCTATCAGACACTTGTCACAGTCACAGCGGCTTAGGAGGAATCAGGCCATCTTGGATAAAATTCACCATGTACTCCCCTGAAATGTAGAGGACCCCCCCCTTCACCCCTCATGTCCAGCCATGTTCCATCCTGGACACTCCAAGGACTGGGATTATGGTTATTTTTTTTCTTTAGAGAAAATGGATTTGCATCTAATTGCTGTTTGAAAGGGCAGAGGTGGGGGAACTGGGACAAAGGGAGCAAGCAAGGGCCTGATCAATTGTTCCAATTTGAAGAGGCTGCAGGAAAATGGTTAGAAGACAGAGTTATGTGCCTCCTGAAAATGTGGCAATAAATGAGGGAAATCACCCAGAACAAATAGCACCAGCTGTTTAGATGAGCCAGGCAGCCAGGAGGGGAAGGACGACAGCCGCAACTGAGAACAGAGGCCAGGGTGGACAGGGTGGGCAGTGAGATCAGACCCTCAGCAGGCACTCTGCCAGGCTGCAGCCAGGTGCTCCTACAGAAGGCCAGGGGACCCTCCTACTTCTCAACTTGTGCGTCCTGAGGACGGCCTGGCACCCCCAGGAGAGCAGAAGGCCCTCATGGTGCATCCCCCAGCCTAAGTGTGTTTATTCACTCCAGGAATGTCTGTGCTGGGTGAGCACCAGCTCTGCTCCGCCCTCCCAAGCGGCAGCTCCTCCGTGGGAAAGACCCCCAGTGAACAAGGCTGCAATGACCCGCACAGGGAAGCACACGGAGGCCTCCTGCTGGCTTCCATGGTGGAAGAGGTGTGCCTGGGAAGGAATCCAGAGAGCAGGGTCTGACTTCCAACCACAGGGGTAAAGGAAGGAAAAGTGAGGACTGGCCATCAAGGCCACAGAAGAGGGCAGGGAGTGCCCTGGGACATGGGATGAGAGGCACATTCAGGAACATGAAATGGTGGTTAGGTCTGCTTCAACAGCCTTGCTCAGAATGCAAAGACACTCTCCTCAATCTCTGACACATTTGGGATAGCTCTGCCTTAAGGCAAGGAACCCAAATCAGATTAGGAAAATGGTTCCTTCAAGGTCACATAGCATCTGAACGCTCCTTGAGATCGGGAAGGAGCCAGAATTCTCACCCAGTGTGTTGGGTGTATAGGATAACTGCTCAGTTCCCCTCTGGGCCCTCGAGTGTTCCACAAAACATTGGCTCTCCACCTAAGAAAGAAGTGTTTCCTTCTACCAGCTCTGAGCTGTCACTCAACAAAAAGGGCCCTGGATCCGGCATCAGCCTCTTATTACTGTGACACAATAGACAAGGCACATCAGTGAGTCACAGTTTCCCTAAGCTTTCAGTAGGGGGCAGGGAAGAGTTCCTTTACATGAACTCAAAGCCCCATCTTTCCTTCAGAGCCACACAGCAGCTTCCTTAAGCCTTCTATGTCCTCAGTTTCTGTCCCTCAGTGTCTCACATGGCCCAGGGTGTGAGCCTGGCTCCCATCAGCAACATGTTCTCCATAGCATTCTAGTCAGGCGGACAAGCCCACTTGTCATCACTTCACGAAGGCTAACGACTCACTTCATGAAGCTTTGAGCCTTCATCATATAACCCCAAATGGGCCGCGTGACATGGGCCAAGTCCATTAGCTACACTGCCTCAGACTTCCACATGTACAGTGGGCATGGAAATATCTCCTCACAGGTCATGGAAGAGAGTGGAATGAACTCATATACCGAGCACATTTAGAGTAGTGACTAACAAAAAGTAAGCAAAATAGCAGTGCTGGTAATCACAAACACCACCATCGAGACTCACCGCCAATCACTGCTATTATACTCACTTCATTATATTCACCATCTCTGTAGTTGTCTCCATCTCCACCATCACTGCTGTGATCATCCTTCCCTATATTCACCATCTCTATAGTTGTCTCCGTCTCCACCATCACTGTCATTACCATATCCATGAAGATAATACCATTATTATCACTATGATCAACATTACAATCCCCATCATCACCACCACCATTATCATTGCCTTTATCATCATCATCATCACCACTACCACCCTCATCATTATTTTGTTGTCACCTTTTAAAAAAATCTAATTATTTATTTATTTATTTGTTGGAGAGGAAGAGGGGGAGAAACAGAGAGACAGAGAGACAGAGGTGTGCTTGGGTCTCCAGCTGCTTTGAACATATTCCAGACACACGTGCCACCTTCTGCTTCTGGCTTACGTGGGTTCTAGGGATTTGTACCTGCCTCCTTTGGCATTGCAGGCAAGTTTCCTAACCACTAAGCCATCTCTCCAGCCCTGTTGTCACCTTTTTGATCATCCTTCATGTGAGCAGGTATCACTGAGTTCTTTAGAAGGCACCTTCTTATCACATCTCAGTTTTTTGCTGAAGGTTATGTGTGAAAGGGATCCTCTTGTTTCAGACCTTAGAGTGGCTTCTCTCAGTCCCTGTGACATGTTCCTGCCAAGTGAGTGGTGCTCTGCAGAGTTATGGGAGGTCATTTGTCTGGCTGGTGTAATTGACCTAAGTAGCCTAATGGACTCAGCGCCATCCCAGCACACCCTGAGGGTGAAAGGGCTGCTCCAGAGCAGCTCACTCCTGACCCCGTGATCTTTTCTCAGTGATCGTTGCTCAGAGGAAAGTGGCCGCTACGTAACTCATTGGCAAGATTTGCTTGGGCTTTTCAGCCTCATATTTATGCCTATAAAGTCCAAGGTAATTTTGGCCCACTCCCCCTGCCAACCCTGTTCATGCAGGAATCATGACACGTTTCCGTAGCAACTCCCTGACCCATATGCTCAGAGACTGTGCAGATACATCTTCCCAACATGCTGGGCACTTGGATCCTCAGTGTCATGCCTTGTCCCACAATCCACTACCTTTTGCTGGGCATTGAAGTGACCTTCTCCTTGCTGGGACCAAAAGCAGCTTCTTTTTGCTGACAGTCTTCATCATGCTGGAAAATACACGGCAGAGAAGAGGCTGGGCCGGTGCAGCTGGGAGGCAGCAGCAAGAGTGAGCTGAACTCTGACAAGGCAGGATTGGGCTGTAACACCCTAAGACCTGCCCCTCAGCAAAGTTCCACCTCCTAAATTGCCACCAGCTAGGGACTGAGTATGAGGCTTAATTACAAATACATGACACTTTGGGGGACATTTCGCATTCAAACCACTACACTGGGACATGTGATCACCTCTCTTTTTGGCTTCTTGGATCCAGGTTGGCCCCCTCCAGGCCATATACCACACACACTCCAGCCCCTGTCCCAGTGAGATTTCTAAAATGCCCGTGTGATCAGCCCTCTCCTGTTTTTATAGACATCAGAGATCTTGACTGCTCTAAAACCCAAAGTGCTCATTCTGAAACCCAGTGACTGCTGGGCCCTGCCTCTCAACCCTGACCTCTGTAGCTTTGCCTGTGGTTACCCCTCCTGCATGACACCTGACACACTCCACCAACAGGGCCGCACTCTGTTTCCTGACCAGGAGGCCCTTCTCCCACCCTCCTTGCTCATGACCCAGCATCCAGTCATTTCTTAAGACTCAGAAGACTATAGAGATATCTGCAGACATAGCCTCTTATGGACCACCGCTGCTATGCTGTGTTTTGCTAATGTATCGGTTTCCAGGCTTGTTTTCAGGGAGATTCAAGGGCAAGAAGTGCAAAAGAACCATCGCTGAGTCCCGAGACACAAGAGTGCTCAGGAGAAACTTTACTGGTGAGTGAGTCGGAGGATGCATCCATGCATGATTAGTGGATGTGGATGGATAGATGAGCGATTCATAGGGCTAGAGAGATGGCTTTATAGTTAAGGTACTTGCCTGTGAAGCCTAAGGACCCAGGTTTGATTTTCCACTACCCACATAAGCCAGATGCACAAGGTGGCACATGCATCTGGAGTTCATTTGCACTGGCTGGAGGCCCTGGTGTGCTCGCTCTCTCTCTCTCTCTCTTAAATAAATATTTAAAAATAAACATTTTAAAAAGATGAGTGATTGACAGGTGGATTCAGGGATGGATTTGTGGGTGAGAAGATAGATGGGCAGGTTCATGAATCTCCAGGTGAGTATATGAGACATAAGTAGATGGACATATAGATTCATGTGAGTGGCAGACAGACTGGTGGGTGGGTGGTAGATGGATACATAGATGATGGGTAGAGAGAGGGTGTGGTAGTTTGAATGTAGAATGTCCCCAGAGCCTCATGTGCTTGTGATCAAACCTCATACTCAATCCATGGCTGGTGGAGCCTTGCTGGAGGGTGTGTGCCACTGCAGGTGAGCCTTGGGATTTTATAATGCAGCCTCCTTAACAGTGCGAGTTAGCTCCTTCTTGCTGCTTCCTCCCTACTGATATGTGATGATGTGAACCAGCTTTCTGCTCCTGTCAGTCTTTCCCTGCTGTGATGAAACCTACCCTTGAAACAATAAGCCAATACAAGCCTTCTTTACACAAGATGATTCTGGTTTCATGTTTTGTCCCAGCAATGGGAAAGTAACAGCTACATAGGGATAGATTCATAGATGGACAGATGGAAAGATTGGTGGATGGGTAGGTAGTTGGGTGAACAGATGGATTTGTAGATGGATACGAGTGGGAAGATAAGTCCGTGAATGGAATGGTTGGTGGATGGTGGATGAACGACGGCGGGCGGATAAATATGTGGGTGGGTCCTGGATAGAGGGCTTCATGGGTGGAGAGCAGTGGTGAGTGGATTTAGTCCATGCGTAGCTGAACACTTATGATTTCAACCCAGAGTGTGTTGAACCTTTTTATTTATTTATTTTTACTAAGTAGAAACTTGGTGTGGACGCGTCATGTGTTGGTACCATTTCCCTCCTCCCTGCCACCATTCCACTGGGGGCCCTCCTCTGTACAATTGCTGGTGTTCGCCATGGGGTTGTGAGTTATAGGTTGTAAATATTTATTTATTTAAGTGCTGTGTGTGTGTGTGTGAGAGAGAGAGAGAGAGAGAGAGAGAATGGTTGCACCAGGGCTTCTTGCCACTGCAAACTAGCAGCCCTAAACATGCCCTCTTCATGTTGCTCCTTGGGTCAGCTCAGCTGAGCCCAAGCCACAGACCGATAGGTCTGTCCATAGAACAGCCATCACCTCTGCCAGCTAGTACCTGGGTTAATGGTCTTTACTGTAGGATCCACATATCCGCATGGAAATGCATATACAGGCGTTGGAGGCCAAAGCGAAAGAACCCCAGCTTGCTGTCACTTACAAGTGGTTCTCAGACCCCAGAAAGGAAGCACTCATTCTGAGCAAATGTTCTTCCCGGGCTGGAGCGGAACAGGGGGCACCTGTGCCACCTTCACTGGGTGTTGACCCTCTTTGCACTCGTCACTCAATCCACACCAGTCTTGGGAGGTGGGGACAGTGCCTCATTTCATAGGTGACAGGGAAAGAAAAGTAACTGGCTTCAAATGTGGAGCAATCACATGTTCTGCTCATGCCAGTGCTCTAGCACTTATGCCTCCTCACCCTCACACAGGCCCTAAGGCCCTGCCCAGCTCCAGCCTGTCCAGGGAGCCCGGTGTTCTTCCTGAGATGAACAGGACCCATACCCAACCCCCTGGGGCTTCAGTCTCCCTTTCACTTGTCTTTCAAAGTCATCAGAGGGCTGAGGTACAAACCCTGGCACACAACAGCACTGACAGCACGGCGGGCAATGGTGTCACCACAGCCCGGTCCCCACAGGTGGTCGGTCAGACTCTCTAGTCTCCTCCCTCCCTCCAGGCACTTGAGTCCCCCACCTGGATTTCAGAGTCCACCAATGCGACAATGCAGCTTTCCGTTTCTTGACATACTCAGAAAGTTCCAGTTTGGTGACGTCCACGACTGGGGAAGGCCTGGAGGACCAGGCTGTGGAGATCCTCTACCTCAGAGACAGATGAAAGAGGAAGCTGCATGGTGGGGAGGTTGTGAAGGAACCCTGAGTGTTCACCAGAGCTTGGGGAGACAGGGCTTTGAGGGCCTCAGAGAAACTGGGCTATGAGCAGGCCTCGGGGATCACAGGAACCATCAGGCGGGGCACTGTGAGCAGCCACAGAGCCAGTGAGACTGGGTCAAGTTCCCACTGACCCCAGCTTCTCTCCACAGGGCCCCTGTGGTCCAATGAAAGCCTGGTTACCTCTGATGACCGGCAGTCCACTCCTCCCAAGGGGGACTTCTGTTGCCCAACAATGCCAGTTCATTTTGTTTTCTTTTGGCATGTGTATGTGCGTGTGGTCTGCATGCATGTGAGCAGGTACTCATGTACGTGTGTGCACATGGGATTGAAGACCACAGGTTGACACTGGGTGTCTGCTTCAGTCACATTCCACTTAAGCTTTGAAGACAGGGTCTTACACTGAACGCAGAGCTCACCAGTTTGGCTAGACTAGGTGGCCAACAAGCCCTAAGATCCTCCTGTCTCCACATCCCAGCACTGGGGTTGCCCACGTGTGCCACCATGGATGCCCTGTACGTGAGTCCCAGGGACCCACACTCAGGTCTTCATGCTTGCACGGCAGGCACTTTGCCCACTAGGCCAACTTCGCAGGCCCCTCCAGTTAATTCTTAGATGGATTTTCTTTCCTCTGCTACTCAAGCCCATCGTTGTGCTGTTTTCATAGTAATATTTATTGTTTGAACATTTAAAAATTTTTAAATTTTGTCCAAACTTTATTTAAGAATCTAACAATATTTTATCCTATAATTAACATTTATTTATAATAAAATTTCCTCATATTTAAGGATGAAAAGATCAGAAGAAACATTTGCAGCCCCTATCTGCATCATTCATGCCTCTTGATCCTAAAAATGATGAAAGGGGACCCAGTGCAAGCTGCACGTAAGAGACAAGACATGACAAGAGCGATTCCCTCAGCTTTACGGGTGTTTGTATTTATTTTATTATGTCTTATACAACAGAACATTTCAAACGGTATTATGGTATCAGCTAAGTAACAGCTGTGTTTTGAGGCCAATCACTCGGAGTTTAAAGAAAAAGAAATGGAATATTTTAAACGTTGATGTGGTAAGAAGCTTTAAAAGCCCCAAATCATGCGTTACAGCTTTTCAAAGGAAACATTACAAATGCCACTGCTGCACCTCCGCGCTGGCTGCAGGAGCCACACAATGGCAGAGAGATGAACACCGCCAGGAGTGTGGCCATAAGCCGGTGACCACGTACTTCCTGAGCCAGTTTTGCTAATGCGTATCTTTTGTGGAAAACAGTTGTGCTCATCATGACATTCTTACATGTGCATAGATTTGAGACAGACACTTCAATGGGATGAGGTCCATTCATTTTTGTTGAAAGAGATCTCTAGAACATTCTATGTGGTAAATTTCAAACTTTGCACCCATTAACCACTAATTCCCCACTCCCTCCTGCAACCCCTGGACCACTAATTCCCCATTGCCTCCCAGGGTCCCTGGACCACTGATCCCCCACTGCCTCCCATGGCCCCTGCACCACTGATCCCCCACTGCCTCCCATAGCCCCTGGACTACTGATCCCCCACTCCCTCCCATGGCCCCTGGTCCACTAATTCCCCACTGCCTCCTGTGGCCCCTGAACCACTAATTCCCCACTCCCTCCCGTGGCTCTTGGCTACCTCTAACCACTCTTTTTCTGAGAGCTGGGGATTCCTCGTATATTCTGGACAATAACCCCTTATCAGATATGTGAGGTGGAAACGTTTTTTCCCACTTGACAGGTTACCTTTGCATCTGATGACACATAAAACTTGTAAAGCTGAGGGTCGGTCTGCACTTGCTGTGTGCTCTTGCTCATTCAAGAAACCATGGCCCAATGGAGTGCAGTGTCCTGAAGCTCTCCCCTGTGTTTTTCTTCTAGTAGTTTCATAATTTAGGTATTGCATTAGATCTTTAATGTGGAGCTGGAGAGCTTGCTCAGTGGTTAAGTCATTTGCCTGCAAACCCTGAGAACCCAGGTTCAATTCTCCAGTACCCATGAAAAGCCAGATGCACAAGGTAGTGCATGTGTCTAGAATTCGCTTGCAATGGCTAGAGGCCCTGGCCATTCTCTCCTCTCTCTCTCTTTCTCTATCTCCCTCTTTCACTCTCTCTCAAATAAATAAATAAATAAATAAATAATAAATAAATTTTTAAAATAAAATAAATCTTGCCAGGTGTTGTGGCACACACCTTTAATCCCAGCACTTGGAAGGCAGAGGTAGGAGGATCGCTGTAAATTTGAGGTCATCCAGAGATTACATAGTGAATTTTAGGTCAGTCTGGGCTATAGGAAGACCCTACCTTGAAAAATAAAATAAAATAAAAAATAAATTAATAGAGAGATCTTTAATCTGTTTTGAGCTAGGTTTTTTAAATATTTTATTTATTTATTTATTTGACAGAGAAAGGGAGGGAGAGAGAGAGAAAGAGAAAATGGGCATGCCAGGGCCTCCAGCCACTGCAAATTACCAGGCAAGGTGGATCTCAGGACAAAAATCATTACAGGGAAACAGAACTCATCATGAAGAGGAAAAAGGGTGTCCCCCCATTCCTAATGAGCACCTAGCATCTATCAAGACCAATGCCTGGCAACCACTTCTCATATAAGCTGGTGCTTTAAGAGACCGGGTAAGCTGGCAGGGGTGGGAGTGTTCAGTGATTAGTGCTGGCCCAGCATGTGTGAGCAGGGGCTCCATCTCTAGTACTGAAAAGCAAAAGGCCCATGAGAAGAAGATTTACTTGTAACTAGCTATTTACAGGTACCTCAGAGGGGAGAAAAGCAAATCCCAAGTATGTATAGGACTTTACTATATGATGGTGGCAGGATGTCTAATTTAAAAAATATGAATTATATTTAAAATGCAATATGGCAAAATGTTGAATCTCTACCTTATATATTCAAAAAAAAAAAGAATCTCCAGATGGATCAAAGATTTAATCTGAAAACAAACCATGAAAGTGCTAGAAGAAAACAGAATTGTTAAAACATGAATATACACATTTCACAAAACTGGTAGTTTTAATGATACAAATGGCCTAAGTATGAATTATAAAGAGATATAAAGTCAAGAAATATACAAAAGCAGGAATATTCATTTCATGTCACAGAAGTATTAGCTACTTTAATATGCAAAGAGTTTCTGCAAGCCAACAAGAAGGATGCAATGCAGAAGGGGAGCGAGAGGAAGGACTGCGAACAGACGATTTACACAAGTGCAAACACGGTGCTTAAACATTTGGAAGAATGTTCAACCTTTATTTCTAGTGAGGAAAATGCAAACAAACAGAGACTTTTATACGTTTGGGGTATGTGAATGTGTTTATGGTGTGTGTGTGTGTGTGTGTATGAATACATGTGTGTCACAGAACATGCGTGCAGTCATAGCATAACCTCGGGGTGTCGATCCTCTGTCTCTTGCTTTTGCTGCTGGGAAGGCCAGCCTTGCTGGACCACAAGCTTTGGGATGCTTCTGACTCCCTCTCCCATTGCCACAGGCGTCTCAAGATTACTTTCTGCCCAGCTTTACGTAGGTGCTGGGAACCCGATCTGGCCAACGGGCTTGAGAAGCAAGTGCCTGTAGCCACGGAGCCATCTCCCCAGCACAGAGACTCTTTTGTTCGACCTATCAGAGTGACAGAGGCCAACATAGGGTCATTGTATGTTGAGATGGGTGGCTCAATGTTCTGGTGCTGACCAAGGTGTTTGGGGCCAGAACATCTCCCTCTCTGCACATTGATGGCTCTGTAAAATGGGTTCCTGTGAGGGTTATGGAGGTGAAAGTTGCCAGGTGCCCAGAACAGGTTAAGTGAGATTGAATGAATATTATTACTGCTGGATACATAAATTGACACAAGCTCTGTGGAGAATAAAAATCTATTAAAATGAGAAATACACAGTTTCTGTAAAGTAATATGCTTCCAGAAATTCCATCTTCCAAATATGTTCTCACGCACGCATAATTCATGTAAGATACGCTAACGGCAGCTCTGCTGACAATCGGGTAAGGCCGGAAGTACATGCAACGCCCCAGGGAAATGGCAAGTGAGTTCAGGTCCATCGGCGGCGAGGAAGTCAGGGAGAAAACAGAACTAGTAGAGAAGAGCCAGCAAGGCAGGACGCAGCAGAGGCTGCTGAGTCAGAAAATCAGGGCAAACCCCAGTAGCGAGGTACAGTGTGCTCCCTCGTGTTTGCTGTATGTGTGGAAAATAAATCTTTCAGTAATGCAATTTAAAAAAATAAGAGAGGGCTGGAGAGATGGCTTAGCGGTTAAGCGCTTGCCTGTCAAGCCTAAGGACCCCGGTTCGAGGCTCAACTCCCCAGGACCCACGTTAGCCAGATGCACAAGGGGGCACATGCGTCTGGAGTTCGTTTGCAGTGGCTGGAGGCCCTGGCGTGCCCATTCTCTCTGTGTCTCTCTCTCTGCCTCTTTCTCACTCTGTCTGTTGCTCTCAAATAAATAAATAAACAAAAAAAATTAAAAAAAAAAATAAGAGAAAACACAAAATGTATGAATTATGAGTATTATGTAATTGCATACTGTGTAATATATTGTTGAACTCTCAATGAAATGCAACATTTTCCTTAGGCAAGCAAAATTATAAAAACCCTAGAAAATTTCAGTGCATAAAAATGATGCTAGGAAAATTTAAATTTTTAATTTAAAAAACTTTGACATTGTTCCAGGTTCAGCCAGTTTTAAATGCCAGACCCTCTAATGCCAGACGAGGGGTTCCAGACCATTAGAGCAAGCCCCTCATCTGTCTGATAGCAGTACTTAACCTTGACTCAAGATCTCGCCACAGGATGAGGAAGAAAAGCACAGGCCAGTCTCACATGCTAACAGATGTGCCAAGTCCCCTTCTCACTGGACAATGGGCTTGACTCTCTGCGCAGTGGTTCTGGACTTTGTACCCAGACCCAGTAGGAAGCAGGGATGTGGGGAAGGCAGAGACTGTGCATCAAAGTCCCAATGGGCTGAAGGGTCAGAAGTGACATCCTGGCCCAAGATGAGGAGGTGGAAAGAGTTGAGAGAAGGGGGTCTGCGTGGGGGAGTTGCAGGGAGAGCAGCAGGGCACCGAGCATGCAAGGGCAATGAGCCACCACGCAGGAGGAAGAGATTCTGGCTGTACTAACATCCCAAGGCTTCTATCCTAAAGCACCACAGAGCTTGTAGTATTAACAACAGACAAGGGAAGCCAGAAATCCTAAACTAAGACATGGGCAGATGGTGCTTGCTCTGAGCTCCCAGGAAGGGGCCTTCTTTCTGTCCTGTGACCTGTGTGAATCTCTAGCTGGGGCCTGGGTTCATGGCTCTGTCTCCGTCATCACAGGGCTCTCTTCCCGCAGAGCTCTCCAGTTTCCAGCCACCATACCATCATGAGACACAATAAACCATGCCCCTGCCACCACGCCTTCTGCGAGTTCCCTCTCTAGGTGTTTTGTCACAGTAATGAGAGAAGCAATTGATATGACCGGCCACGAAAAAGAGATGCTGGTGCCACACTTACGAAAGACTAAGTGACAAACACTGGAAAATCCACAGCAAGTCACCACAGAGCAGGTACACACGACTGATGATGGTTTAGCAATTTAATCTGATGGTAAATAAATATCAAATCTACATATTTCCTATATAACAGCTGTGGCCACTTAGTGCTCATAATGGGATAAAGAAGGCATCTGTTCAAAATAACAATGGCTAAGAAACACACAAGACCTAGAAATAACTGCAATAAAAACAGTGTTTATGAAGGAAAAAGACACCCTGTGAGCATTACTGAGAAGACACGGACCTGTTGGGGGAGAACACGCTACATTACGGGAATCATGAACACTGCGATCAAGTCAGTTCCCCCAGAACACATTAGATATTTAGCCCAATGCCAGTGGGAGTTCTAACTAAAAAGCAGCAACAAAACTCTCACCAAAACTGGAGCCTATCCTGATGCCTGAACAGGAGGAAAATGAACAGGGAGTTGGGGTTGAAAGGGAGAAGGACCACCCTTCCCTTTACAAATGGCTGCGTGTGCATGTGGAGACCAGAGGACAACCTCAAGTGTCGTTCCTCCTGTACCATTTTTATGAGACAGAGTCTCTCATTAGCCTGGAGTTTGCCAATGAGGCTAAACTTCTGGCCAGAAGGCCCCAGGGATCTGCCTGCCTCACCTGCCCGGCGCTGGGATTATAAGTAGGAGTTGAACTCAGGCCCTCATGCTTGTACTACAAGCATTGTAAAGACAGAGCTTTCTTCCCCAACCCAGGACTGTTTGAAGTGGGTGAAGAAAGGGACGTTAGAAGCTTCAAAATGGACAGAGGTCTCAAGTTTTACTTCAGCTCTTCTCCCTCCATGCCCCTTTCTGGCCTCGGCACATAAACCTCGGCGTCACTCTAGGAAGCAGGGCAAGTAACAGTACTGGGGCTTCCGCAAGCCTGTGAGAGGACCGACGTGAGCAAGACGGACTGAGGCAGGAGCAGGCTGTCCAGGAAGGCCGGGGACGACAGACCGGCCCTGTGGGGCTCTGCTAGGAAAAGAGGTAGTGAGTTGTTGGGGTGCCACCTGGTGAACCCAAGAGGTACTGAGTCATGGGATGTCACCTGGTGAGCCCAAGGTGACCAGATCGGAGCTTGGAGAAGAAGCTGGGGTGGAGAAGGGGGGACTAGCACCTGTGCCTGCCCCAGCTGACTGCCTGCACTCAGTGAGAACCCAGACTCGGCGGGGGGCTGGGACGACCAAAGGGCTGCCCACA
Organism: Dipus sagitta; assembly: GCA_036346955.1. Lineage (NCBI taxonomy): Eukaryota > Metazoa > Chordata > Mammalia > Rodentia > Dipodidae > Dipus > Dipus sagitta. The sequence goes on along the minus strand of CM070777.1, from coordinate 5,173,990 downwards.
GGGCCCAGGCAGAGATGGCAAGATGCGTGCCTGGGCCAAGCCTCAGGGCCACTTCGGGAAGTTAATTACATAAGTCAGGTTTACACCTACCAATGCATACCACATGCTTGGTGGCAGGACAGAGGCCAAAGGGCCACAAAGCTAATGACACTCATTCTGTGGCCCTTCACAGAAAACAGTGTCAAGTCTCAGACTAAGAATAAAGTCTGGTGGCCTGCCAGGGATGCGGCGAGTTACTTCATCAGACAGGGACAAAATACCTGTGGCACCTGTGGTTCCACTGTGCAGCTAAATCCCTAAATCACCTCTCCACAATGGCCTGGCAGCCACTAATCCCTGATGACACAGGATTAATGCAGGAAATGCGAGAATGTTAACCTTCACATTAGCATCCCCAGAGAGACTGTAAGGGATGAATGCATCCATCAGACACAAGCTGGCTGCAATGCTTCCAACCGGAGAGCTAAGGCGTGCAGTGAGGGGATCCTCGTGCTGAAGCTATGGGTAGTACAGTAATGGGAACTATGAGTAACGTGCCTGGACCCCAAACTGGTGAATTAGGCAGACATTAAAATCACCTGGAGTCGGGCTGGAGAGATTGCTTAGCGGTTAAGGCATTTGCCTGCAAAGCCAAAGGATCCCAGTTCAATTCTCCAGGGTCCACATAAGGCAGATGCGCAAGGGACGCACGCATCTGGAGTTCGTTTGCAGTGGCTGGAGGCCCAGGCACGTCCATTCTCTCCCTGTCTCTTTCTCAAATAAATAAATATTTTTTTTAAAAATCATCTGGGTCTGAGGGATGGGAGTGAGGTCCATTAGGTTAGGAGACACAAGCTATAGATCTAGAATGCTATTCTAACAGGGCCTCAGGAAGAGTAGAGGAGAGAAATAATTACAGAAATAAGCAAAGAACATCTCGGAAGTGGGAGCAGACCTGAGCCTCGGGCTGTGGCGTTCTGACAGGAATCATGGAAACGTGGCATGCTTCCGTACAAACCCTGGGGAAAGTCCTGACTCAGGATGAAAAAGTCCCTTAAGCTTCCAAAGTAAAACATTAAAATGAAAACAGATTGTGCTTAAGAAAAGAAAAGGAAAGGAAAGGAAAGAAGGGGCTGGAGAAATGGCTTAACGTTTAAGGCGTTTGCCTGTGAAGCCAAAGGATCCAGGCTGGATTCCTAGGACCCACGTAAACCAGATGCACAAGGGGCGCATGCGTCTGGAGTTCGTTTGCAATGGCTAGAAGCCCTGGCACACCCTTTCTCTCTCTGTCTCTCCTCTCTCTCTCTCTCCTTGCAAATAAATAAATTAAATTAAAAAGAAAAGAAAATGAAATCCCACTTCCAGAAGTCATTTTTGTCTGCCATTAAAACTGCAAGGGGCAGGTACTGGGGAGATCCACAATGAGCAAAAAGCTCTGTCTAAGCACAATGGCCCAAGTTCAGATCCACAGGACCTGCGCAAAATGCCAGGGAGTGCCTGTAATCCCAGCACCAGGGAGGCAGACTCAAGGAATGCCTGGAGCACTCTGGCTGCAGTGAGCTCTGTGTTTAGCAACAGACCCTATCTCAAAGAATATGGCAGGGAGAGATGGAGGAAGACACCTGAAGTTGACCTTTGATATACACATGTGCATACACATGTGATTTGCACCAGCACTCACACATAAGCATGCACACATGCCCTTGTACACACACACACACACACACACACACACGAACACATACAATGCAAGAGGAAAATCTGTGTGAACTAGCAACGATGTTCTGAGGAAGCTGAACTCAGGGCCACAGTTTTATCTCCAGGCAAATGCAGTTCCTCTGTGAAGGCAAAATAAACTTGAACCAGAAAATGTACTGTACATCACTGTGTTAGAGGAAAAAAAATAACCGTGGGGTACAATTCAATAGAATGAAAGAAAATAAGAAAATGATAGAATTGGCATAAAAAATAATGGTGAGCAAGTAGATCATTAAAAGTTACAGTTAAGTCCAAGTAATTACTGAGAAAATGGGGTTTAATGGCATTGTTAGGAAATAATTCCCCAAATAGACAAGACATTATGTTCTTAAAGTAATTGACATAATGTGAAAGAAAGTTAGTAATATTCTGGAACTAAAATTCCAAATGGTTGTGATAAAATTGTGCCAAATGCCTTGTCATATTCAAGTGGTAATTTGTGGAGACTGAGGCCTTCTTGAAGTTGATGGTGATGTATAGTTTAATATTTTATTTGTTGGGACTATTTTGGTTGCTTGGAGAAGGAACTCAACTCAACCAGCTTAGCTGAAACTGAACGTTCTGAAAAGACTGTCATTATCATAGGGTGAGAGGAGAGCATTTGGTTGGATGTCAGAGACAAAAGGGACCAGGGAGGCCAATGATAAGTGTCCTCACCAGCCCACCATCTGCGCATGGGTGTGATAGGTTTGTTTAGATTAATCTGCTCTGAGTTTAGCTTCGGTAGATGTTATGTGTCTAGGAATTTATCCATTTCCTCTATATTTTCCAATTTTGTAGAGTAGAGGTTTTTGAAGTAAGACCTGTTGATTCTCCCAATTTCACTTATGTCTGTTGTGATCTCTCCTTTTTCATTTCTAATTTTGTTAATTTGAAGTGTCTCTTTTTTTTTCGCTTAATCAAATTGGACAGGGGTTTGTCAATCTTGTTTATTTTTTCAAAGAACCAACTTTTTGTTTCATCAATTTTCTTAATTGTTTTCTTAGTTTCCAATTCATTAATTTCTGCTCTAATCTTAATTATCTCTTTCTGTCTGGAGCTTTTTGGGTTGGATTGTTCTTGCTTTTCCAGTGCCTTTGGGTGGATGGTTAGGTTATTGATTTGGGACTCCCTGTCTTTCTTATGAAGGCATTAGTGCTATGAATTTTCCCCTGAGGACCGCCTTCATTGCATCCCATAAGTTTTGGTACGATGTGTTCTCATTGTCATTCATTTCCAGAAATTTCTCTGTTTCATTTTTTATTTTGTCCACTACCCATTTATTGTTTAAAAGTGTGCTGTTCAGTTTCCAGGAGCCGATGGAATTTTTGGTGGGTGTTTTGTTGTTAATTTCTAGCAATATAGCATTGTGATCTGATATCATGCAGGGGATTATGTCAGTCTTTCTAAATATATGGAGGCAGGCTTTGTGACCCAGTATATGATCTATTTTAGAGAAGGTCCCATGTGCTGCTGAGAAGAATGTGTAGTCCATGGATTTGGAGTGGAATGTTCTATAGATGTCCATTAGTTCTAAATGTTCTATGGTTTTGTTGAGCTCTCACACTTCCCTGTTGAGTTTCTGTTTGGATGATCTATTGCTGATAATGATGTGTTGAAGTCCCCAACTATGATGATGTTGGTGGTTATTTCTGTTTTATTGTTGAGTAGGTTTTGTTTTATTAATTGTGGTGCACCTGTGTTTGGTGCATAAAATTTGATGATTGTAATATCCTCTTGCTGGATTGTTCCCTTGATCAGCAGGAAGTGGCCTTCTTTATCTTTTTTGATTATTTTTGGTTTGAAGTCTATTTTATTTGATATTAATATGGCTACGCCTGCTTGTTTCTTGTTCCCATTTGCTTGGAATATTGTTTTCCACCCTTTCACCCTGAGGAAGTGTCTGTCTTTAGTGGTGAGGTGGGTTTGTTGTAGACAACAGATTGAGGGGCTAATTTTATGATCCATCCTGTTAGCTTGTGTCTTTTGATGGGTGAATTAAGGCCATTGATATTTAGGTAATGACTGTGAGGTTTGCATTGATCCCTGCCATATTATGTTGGTTTATGTGGCTTGGTGTTTTCATGGACTTTGAAGTTTTTGTGCCTTCTCTGAGTTAGGTTAATGTGATCTGCTTCTTGTAGGTACTTGAGGTTGATTATTTGATTCTTCCATGTGGAGAATTTCCTGAAATAGTCTCTGTAGGTTTGGTTTTGTGTTCATATAGTTGTAAAGTTGAGTTTTGTCATGGAAGGTTTTTCTTTCACCATCTATTATGAGGGATACTTTTGCTGGGTAGAGTAGTTTGGGTTGGAAGCCATAGGTTCTCAGACTTCGCAGGGCTCCATTCCAGGCCCTTCTGGCTTTTGGGTTTTCCATGGAGAAGTCTGAAGTGATTCTGATGGGGTTACCTTTGAATGTGATGTGTTATTTTTCCCTAGCTGCTTTTAGGACTTTCTCTTTGATGTCAATGTTTAGAGTCTTAATGACAATATGTCTTGGAGAGTTTCTCCTTTGGTCTAATCTGTTTGGAGTTCTGTCGGCTTCTTGTATCTTGATGGGCCTTTCTTTTGAGAGAATGTGAAAGTTTTCTTCGATTATTTTGTTGAATAAGTTCTCCATGCCTTTGGTCTGAATTTCTTCCCCTTCTGGTATTCCCATGATCCAAGTGTTGGGACGTTTGAGGGTATCCCACATTTCCCTCATGTTCTGTTCACAGAAATTTTTGAACTTACTGAAAATTTTGCACTCTTGAACTGTTTCTTCTGTTTTGTCTTCCAGATCTGAGTTTCTATCCTCCACATGGCTGACTCTGTTCTTGAGAGCCTCTAAGGAGTTTTGGGCTTATTCAATTAGGTTTTCATTTTCTACTACTTCTCTATGTATAGTTTCCATCCCTCTGTCAAGTTCCCTTTTCGCATCATTTTCTGATTTTCTTGATGCTTCTTGGAATTCTTCCTTGCATTTCTTTATGTCTTCATTTAGCATAGCCAGCTGGTTTTTTAGGTCCTCTTTTTTTTTTTTTTTTCTTTCCTTTATATCCTTTAACTGTGTTTGGACCCCTTCCATTTTCTTATCTATTAGGTCTACTCTAGTGATGGCAGCATCCACACGATTATCAGTCCTTTGCTGCTTTTGTGCAATTCTACCAATAGCTTGGTGAGGGTTGCATTGCTCATAACTTCATTTTGGAGTTCTGATCCTATTGTCTCTTCTATGTTTGGATTAGATACTTCCATGGTAGGACTGGGAGATCTTATTGGATTTACTTGCATTTGATTTTTTTATGAAATTCCTTTTGCGTTGTGGTCTGTCCATCACAGTGTGGGAGCAGGGAGAATGGGACTGTGGTCAGGTACAATTCACAGGGGGCGGAGACAGCCGCGAGGGTGAGGGTGGAGCTTAGGGGCAGGTCACTCGGGGTCTGGACAGAGAGTCCAGGGTCAAGACTCCCTTGGGAGCAGGGCGGGATGGGGCTGAGTTGGTCTGAATTTGCAGGGGCCAGGTGCTGGGCCAAGCAGAGCAGAGCAGAGCAGAGCAGGTCTGAAGTCCAGTGGGCTGGGGGTGGAACAGAGCTGAGGAGGTCAGAATTCCTGTGAGGGCGGGGCCGAGTGGTTGGATCTGATGTCACAGGGGCGGGGGCAGGGCCAAGCTTCCTTCCAAGAGTGGAAGGAAGATGCAGGGCCAGGCTGTTGGGTGCAAGTCTAGAGGGTGACAGGGCAAGGTGGAGCAAGCTGCAGTGGAGGGCGGGGGGTGGGGTGGAGCATGGGGCGTGTCACTTCCAGACAGAGTGGGGAGGGTCAAGACTTGCCTGGGGTGGGGCGGAGTGGAGCAGACCAGGTCTGAATCCTCAGGGGGCAGGTGCAAGTCTGAGCAGGGCCTGGCAGAGCAGGACTCCCTAGCCCTCAATTCTTCTTGCAAAACTGTCACCTCAGGCTCAGAGTTCCTCTGAGACAGCGGCACAGTCTGCAATGTAGCCTCAAACCCCAGTGAAGGGCCTGGCACTGGAGGCCTCCCACCACTCAATGCCATTGAGCATAGGCCAAGGGTGACCTGAAGGAGCCTACATCTCGGACTTTGCTGCTTAATCCCCCAAGACCCTCCACCGCAGTGTGGCCATGACATGTATAAATTTAACTCAATCAATGGCTTACACCCACCCTCACACCCCCGCTGCACCTGTTCCACCACATTGAATGCTCAGCCCACTCCAGACCATGTCACAACCCCAACCTCCTCCCCGGAAGCAAGCCTTTGACCATAATTGGACACTCAGCCCACCCAGCCATCCCTTCAGGCAGCTTTCCATGCCACTGTCGCCAAACTTCTCTCCTTGCACACCAATCCAAGACAACTGGGGACGTAGTCGTCCAGGTCACATCTGCCATTTCACTGACCCCGAGCCCGGGAATGAGGGCGGCAACACATAATGCCTCCCTGGCACACATGCATTTATCACCCTGAGTTTAAAATGCCTCTCTCCTCCCTTCGTGAGATGCTTTTGACCTGCTCCCAATTAAATTAACCATCTCCCCTGCCCGCAGCCCCTCATCTAAGAATGCTGCAAGGAGCCTGTTTAGGCAGGGTTGTCTCCAACCTTGAATATAGACAGGAATGGGGGTGGGGTGGGATTCAGGGAACCTGGGGCAGGAGAGACACTGAAACAGTGCAGCAGGTGATCCTGAGGGTCAGCTCCTCTTGGGTTTTGTCCCTGGGTCAGGAGTTGAACTTGACCAGAAAGCCAGCAAGGTGGGGCCCCATGTCCACCCTTGGCAGGACAGTGTCACCAGACCGCTGGGTGCTGACCTAGGACCAGTCATGGGAGGGAGTAGCCACATAACAGCACCCCCACTCTCCACTAGTAAGGACTCCATGCCTCCATCTGCCACCAAGGCCAGCTATAACCAATGCCCACACTCACCTCCACAGTCCCTCGTGGGCAGCTGGGCTACTTCATGGTCTCCAACCGCCTCTCCCATGCAACTTTGGCCTTAGTCCAGAAAAAGGTGAAGATGACAGATAGAGGGCCTGGGAATGTCTGGTACTGGGTTGGGGGGACATGGACACAGAAGAGCTGCACCCAGAGTCAGTGGCCCAGAGACACAGACACAGGGGAGGCACATCCAGGGTCAGTAGCCATGAGAGGCAGGACGGCACTGGGCTGCTGTGCATGCTGTCCCTAAGTCTCTCGGACAGAGAGCCTCCCTGTGGCCCTCCATGCTTGCCATTCCGCCCCGTGTTCCCAAAGCGTCATCGATGGCAGTCAGGGGTCCGGGCCCCACCAAGGGCTTCAGCGAAAGGGAGGAGCTACCCTCAGCTGTGTCCACAGAGCTGCCCAGAGGAACGTGTCCTGTTCACTGTGCCATGCCACGGCTCCAGGTACAGCTAGAAGATGTTCCTCTGAGGATGGGGGTAAACCTGGCCCATGGCCTCAGCTGAGGAAGCACACACCATTGGCACCAGGGCCCTTGGGGACGCCGCACCCTAGCATCTGCTCTCATGGGCAAATGGACTTATTTAGTAGGACATCTGTGGGTAGAATGGTGAGTGCCAGGGTCTGGTAGTTGGAACAGGGTACAGGGAGTTATTGAGGTGCAGCCACAGGGGACAAGTGGACCCCAGACCTTGATTGGACAGGTGAACCCACAAAGAATAGATCACTGATGCTTTCAGGAGGGCAAGGACTATGAGAAGTGCTCTTGTTACAGTGATAATAATCACAGGCAGAAAGGTAGGTGAGCCTCTGCAGGTGGTAAGCAGGCTCCTGATGAATTGGGGTGATGGTTCTGTAGGTGTGAATACCTTCAAACATGTCAAGTTGTGCACATCCATCGCACACATCCTTTTGTATGTCAATCAGACCTTAGTAAAGTTGTTTAAGCACTTTTTCTTTAATAAAATAAAAATAGATAAAATACTGTCTACCATGCCATGTTGAATGGCAGAAAGTGGTGAGAAAGACAGGAGTACCAGTTTGTTTTTCCAGGTTGCAATGGGGGCAGCCACTCATATGAATCTCGCCATCACCCCCAGACCTGAAAGGGCAGTCACTCTGGGTCCCCTTAGGGCAGAGGGAGGCTGCCACAGCCACTGTGGGCTATGTTCCTGGAACTGTGGCATGAGCCTTGTGCCAGAAGTGCTATGAGCCTATCTTCCAATGGGAAACCAGAGGTCCTGGGAGCAAAGGCTGTCAGAAAAGAGATGATAGGTAGATGAATAGATAGATGATAGATAATTGACAGATGATGGATGGGTATATAGATGGTGGATGGATAGATAAATTGATGATAGACAGACAACAGATGTAGAGGTAGTATTTACTAGTTCTTTTGCAGCACTGCGGTGGAATACTTGACAGAAACAACCACAGGGAGGGACAGTTTCCTTTGCCTAACTGCTCAGCCCACAGTGGCACGTGGCCATGGTAAAGCAGCTCCGTGAGTTCTCAGTGGCATTTGTGTGTGTGCAGAGGCTGCTCATGTTGCCACAGACCAGGAAGCAGAGAGTGAGGCAGGAGCCAGGGGCTGGCTGCAACCATCAAAGGCCCACCCATAATGACCCACTTCTACCAGCTAGGCCCAACCTCCTGCAGGCTCAGCGTCCTCCCACAACAGCTCCGACATCTGGGAATGAAGTGTTCAAAATATGAGCCTGTGGGGGATATTTCAAAATCAGACCTCAATATTCTACCTTTTATCACCAAGAGCTCATGGTAGTTTTATAACACAAACTATATTCAATCAACTCCAAGAGTCCCTAACGTCTTGACAGTTGCAACACTATTCAAAAATCCAAAGTTCAAAGCCTCTTCTGAGATTTAAGGCAAACTCTTAAATGTGAGCCCTTGTAAAATCAAAAAGAAAGTTACATACTTCCGAGGACAATGGAAATATTCCCATTTAAGGTTGAGATGGAAGACAGCAAAGAAGGGGTTCAAAACCAGACTGAAACTCAGCAGGACCAACAGTAACTCCTACAGCTCCGTGCCAAGACACATGCTGGCGTCACCCGAGCTCCCACAGGCGTGCAGCCCTGGCTGGGTAGCCTTACCATTTGCAGCGTGTGTGGCTTCTCTCTTGGGCTGGCTCCGCTCAGCATCCATCCTCTTCCTCAGCAGATGCCCTGTGTTCCTCGCAAATGCAAGCTACCTGCACTCGTCACTGAAGTAGAGGCAGCACGTCCCCAAACACTCTGGGGGGGCTCTCAGCAGGAAACCCAACTCTGTGAACACTGCCTAGCCTAACCGGTTCTTCTCAAAACCCTTGGTGGAAACCTCCCTGACCCCATAACTGTTACGTTCTAGGTACCTGAAAACGCAGCAGAATGTGGACAGCACCAAGTTCTTGCACAAACTCAAGCAATAGTAGCCAGGTCTCCTTGGACCAGGCTTGCCAAAGCCTACAAGTGCCTGGGTGCCCGAACCTGGAAAAATGCTTCCCTGGGGGAGTCCTGAGCGAGGAGAGCACCCAGGGGCACCCTGTTTGCAGAGGAAAGTCATCCAAGTGAGCTTGCAGCTGTACCCCTCAAAGCCCGTGGTGAGTGAGCTCCCCAATACCTGTCACACCCTCCGGTCTCTTTTCCTGTCTTTCTAGCACAAATTGCTTGGTTTCTCTTTATTGTCTCTAATCTCTTTAACAATGGAGGCTTCTGTGCCTGTCACTTTAAACACAATTACTTTTCTGGATAACTTCTCTCTACTCCATGTTTTACTTCCCGTTCTCACTGTAAACCTGGCTAAAAGCAGCCATCGGTAACTATGCCACAGACCCACTGAGCTATGGTGTCGTGAAATTCCCTCTGCCAAATTAATCCATCCATTACCTTTGAATTTAGGTTTTAAATTTTAGGACGTGAGCATAACATAGACCAATTCTTTGTTGGAATGTAACATGAATGTCCAACTCCAAGCTGGGTCTTTGTCACCACGTGAAATCTCAGGAGCCTGTGGCTTCCACTGCTCACACTTCTGACACAGCATCCTCACCAGCATCTCCCACTGAGCTCTGCTTATAGCATTCAAAGCTTCTCTCCCCTTCATCTCCAAACTTCCCCAAATTCCATCTGTAAACCTGTTCCTAAGAATGCCTAAGAACCACACAGTCATATCTATCCAGCAGTGACCCGCTCTCGGGGACAACTGTCTCCGTTGGTTATTGCCGTGTCACGGTGACACAGCACGCCTGACAGGAACAGCTCAGGAGGAAGGATTTGTTCGGGCTCAGGGTTTCTGAGCATCGAAATCCACTGTGGAGGGAGGGCAGTGGAGAGCAGCCCAGTGCCCGGCAGTGGGAGTTCATGGTGGGGATTCCTGATGCCAGGGCAGACCAGGAGGCAGAGAGCACACCGGGAACCAGGGCCAGTGAAACCTTCCAAGTCCCGCCCATGGCGGCACACTTCCTCCAGTTAGGCCCAACCTTGTAAAGGTCCCACAACTTCCCAGACTAGCACACCAGCTGGGGAGTGTTTTGATCAAGAATCTGTGGGGACATTTCAGATTCACACCGTAACAGAGACCAGTAACAGAGACGGAGAGTCGCTGGGTGGATAATTAATAGATGACAGATAACATCTCGAAGTAATTTTCTTTTTTTTTTTTTTATTTTCAAGGTAGGGTCTTACTCTAGCTCAGGCTGACCTAGAATTCACTATGTAGTCTCAGGGTGGCTTCGAACTCTCAATGATCCTCCCACCTCTGCCTCCTGAGTGCTGGAATTAAAGGTGTGTGTCACCATGCCTGGCTTTGAAGTGAGTTTTTACACAGATCAGAATCTTCAAGGAAGATGGAAAGTTTCTTAGTCACACTCCGACACACATCCCCGGGCAGGTAGTGGTGACTAGAACGTCAGCTGATTGGGAGCACTTCCACTCAGCTCCTTCTCCGACTCCAAGCTGCGGACTCGACCCCCCACTGCCACCTTCTGGTCAGTTGTCACAGCTCAAAGCCCTGCAGTGGAGGCCCGGTGAGGCCGCGGATGAAGGGCTGGACTCGCTGGGCGAGGAAGGAGCAGCACTAGATGGGAGCAAATGGTGCGAGAGCTGTTCGTGGAAGGAAGCTTTACATTATTCAGCAGCATGTTATTTCATCTTTATTTCAACATTGTTATTTGTATTGTGAATACCTTACAGTGCGTGTACGTGCATATAATCCATGTGAGTAAATACTCGTCAGGCACACCAACTCCAGGGACTGTAGAGGTACCATGTCGGAGAGGAAGTGAACATTCTGTGTTCCGACCCTAGTACCTAATCGGGAACTTTCTCTGAGCCTCTGTCTCCTCATCTGGAGGTTGGGGTCATGATTGCCTCAGAGAGGAGCTGATTCACAGACCCTACGCTGGGCTCAAGATCCAGGAAAGACATGATGCACCCAAGGGGATATTTCTTTATTAAGAAACTAACAATAGCCCCCAGACCCACATCTGCATCTTACACACACATGTGCACACATCACATACCACACACATCATATTCCACATGCACACACATGCACATTTACAATATCACATATCTCCATAGTATACCACACACACCATAAGTATATACACATACAACATGCACACATCACATACAGATGCACATGCATTGTGTACCATATATATACATACTGTACACATCAAGTGCACACGGCACATATATCACATGTACAAAATACAACATGCATATGTGTAACACGTCTACACAACGCATCACACTCCACACATATCCATATGCCCTATCACTTCACACACTGAACGCTCACATAGCATCAACTCAGTAGCATTTTCTTCACCTATGACCAGCTTGAGAGACACTGACAAGCTTTACCCGCCTTGGTCTCTCCATAGTCTGACCAAACCAAGGTCAGCCCACTGTAGCAGTGAGGAGTTCAGGCCCAGAGCAGAGACACAAGTTAGAGTCATATGTGCGGTCAGCAGAGAGAAAACTATCTAAACTTTCTCATCCTGGCCCCTATGCTGTATTACCAAGCTATTATTCTAACCCAAAGTATCCCCACATTTTGTCTGCCTTGGCACAGATGATGTCTTGAACATACAATCCCCTGTGATTTCTGGGACAGTCTCTATGCGAGTCAATTCCCAGTCCCTAAGAGGCCTGCAGCCCCATCCTTCATCCACCGTACCCTGTTAGCAAGCTCCTGTCCCGGCTCAGCAGTGTGTGCCCTCCACGAGCTGGGAACGTACGGGCTGGCAGATGATTCTGGGGTTGGCATGGAGAAAAAGCAGTAATGAGTAAGAAACCGGCCTCCCCAAAGACAAATCCCAGAGTAATTGACCAGATGCCTAATGAACACTGTAGCAAAGCATTTGGCTTAATGGCATCCTATAAAATAAACAGGGGGAAGCGGGCGCCTCCTCAGTCCCCACGGCGCCCACGCAGCGGTAACTGACTGACAACTAGGCCATCTTCCTGGGCCGCAGCATCGTTAAGGAAGCGCTGGAGTGGAGGCTCCACAGGGTGCTGAGTTTCTGAAGTTCTTCAAGGGGCATCTTGGACAGTGCTGATAGCCACAGGTACATTTGATCCCAGCTGCTGCGTGGCCTGAACTCCCGCCATTGACTTAGAGTATGTAATCCACACCGCACAGGCTCCAGGATGGCCTGGCATTCAGCGTGCTGCTGCCTGTGGTGATGGAGTGAGGCAGAGTCCATGCCTCCACCGTGTGAGGCCAGGACACAGACCCACACACAGCAAGGAGGGAGGGCCAGCACTCGTGTCCACAGCACCTGAGAGTCCCTTCATCCTCCAGATGCGTGTGCTGACCCCCTCTCCTTCCCACAAATGGACAGAGCCAAGTGTGAGTAATAGGCCTCCTCTCTCTCTCTCTCTTTCTCTCTCTCACACACACATGCACACATTGAGACACACAGAGGCAAGTGGGGCCCACATCACTAAGTGGCTGGGCCACTTTTCATTTGTGTGTGTGTGTGTGTGTGGTATGCATGGTCCCATGTGTGGGGGTGTGCATACATGTACATGTGTACACATGTGTGTGGAGGCCAGAGAACGATGCTAGGTGCCTTCCTCGGTTGCTATCTATTTTATTTACTGAGACGAAGCCTCTTACTAAGCTCAGAGTCGCCGGTTCCTCGGTGCCAGCAGTGTCTTGCCACCTCGCATTTATGTGGGTGCTGGGCATCCAAGCTCAGGCCCGCACACTGGCACAGCGAGTGCTTTACCAGCTGAGGCCTCTCCCCAGGCCACTTTTCACATCTAAGGGCTAACTTACGGCACTGTTTGTTAATGGAAGTTATCTGCTGGATCAAGTAACTGTCATTCCCTCAGCGGCTGGTGGTAGACTTCACACACATGAGAACATGACCAGGACGGTGGCCCTTTAAGAAAGGGTCATTGCACATTCCCCAATGATGAGGGTCCCTGCAGAGGGGGGAAGACAGGGAGGAGGCTAACGATGGTACCAACTTGACTGTATACACTGAGTACAAAACTAATAATTAAAAAATAAGGGTCAATGTTCTATTATGCCCAGGCCTCCAGCAGAGCATCTGGGTGCATGGGACAGCCACCCTTAACTCTGCACTCCCCCGGCAGCCCGTAACCCCTCAGCGAGGATCTGGGTGTCCTGTCCCAGCCTCCTACCTGGTCAGCATGCTCAGCCTGAACGAGGAGGGGCACCCAGAGCAGGGGAGAGGGCTACATGTAGGCACAGGTGAGAAGCCTGGGTGTACGGTGGTCCTGCCCACTGGGGACTGTCACCATGTGCCTCAGGGAAGAACCAGTGCTTTCCCCGGGTGCCAAGGGAGGGGAGGAGCAGACGGAGAGTGAGCCTCAGCACAGGCCCACTCGTCCTGGGAGCCCGCGGTCACTGCGCCTGACCCCAAGGGAGAAGAGGGCTCACCGGGTCTAGACCCGAGTCAAGGCATGCAGGGCCTCTTGAGGGGCTGCAACAGTTACCTTCTCATTGCTGGGACAAAACACCCAACCAGAAGTAGCTTGTTGGGAAGAAAAGGTCTATTTTGGCTTGCAGTGTTATGAGACAGTTTTATCATGGCAGGAACAGCCAGCCAGGCAGACAGCTATCAGCTGAGGAAAAGCAGCAGGAGCTCTGAACTCCCAGTGGACTGGACTAATAACCCCAAGGTCCGTCCTCAGGGACACCAGCCAGGCTCCACCTTCCCAAGACTCCACCAGCTGGGGATGGAGTATAAGGCACGATCACAAACACACGAGGCTATGGGATACTTTTTTTTTTTTTTTTGAGAGATAGAGAGAAAGGACAGAGAGTGAGAGAGAGGATGGGCATGCCAGGGTCTTTCTTTCAGCCACTGTGAACAAACTCCAGATGTGACCCCCCCTCGTGAGCATGTGTGACACTGTACGCTTGCGTCACTGTGTATCTGGCTACACAGGACCTGTAGATTTGAACATGCATTCTTAGGCTTTGCAGGCAAGCGCCTTAACCACTAAGCCATCTCTCCGGCCCTATGGGACACATTTTTATATTCAAACCACCAGAGGGGTCCACTGAAGATTCAAGGCCTGGGCTTAGGGAATTGGGATCTTGGGACCTAGATATGTTCCCAGTTCGTGGCTTGTGGCTCTGCCTGGCCCCTGCAAAAATCCAAGCACGTAGCGACAGGCCTTTCAAAGGCATTAAGCAGAGGACACACAGGGCCAGAAACTAGAGGCTGAAGTGCAGATCAGTGGCCAGGCTGACGTGCTTTGAAGCTGTGCGGAGGAAGGAAAAGTAGGTGCCTATAAGCAGGCAGGCAGAGAGAGATGAGTCTGGCCCAGCCAGGAGGGCTGTGTGGATAGATGATCCTGCCTCAGTCCAGGGGATATTTATGGTTTGTTACCATAGTGACAGAATCCTCTCCAAGGAAGCTGTCCAGCTGTGTGAATTAAAGGCCTCAGGTAGACACGTAGGAGCCCTGCCCCGCCCCAGCCAGAAATCCCACACGTGAGCAGCGCTCAACAGAACGCGCCGTGCCTTCCGCACCGGGCAGCACCTCGCCTCCAGCTGGAGCCTCGAGGGGCCTAGTGCTGCGGCCCCCGGGGTAGCTTCTGCACGCGGGGTGAGGCAGCCCCAGAGACTCTGCACTCAGAGCTCTCCAGCTCTCACTTGCCACATGGAACCTGCTGGTGGTCACCCTGTGACTTTGTGCCCAGCTGGCGAAGATGGTGTCCGGCTGGCCAGCAGCATACACCCTCCAGGGCTCAAGGACTCTGAAAGCGACAGGGACACTGGGGGCATCCCTGTTAATGACCCCAGACATTCTCCTGCACCACACTGGGGGGATTGTGTGCACAGCGAGACACAGCCCTCCACCTGAGGGAGGTGACAAAGACAGGCTGGCTGGCCTCCTGGGCCTCAGTCCCACCTCCCCAGGTGCACACTCTGTGATTCCTCAGATACCACACACATACCACAGCAGATACGTATTTACATACACTGTCCAACACATGTGCCACATACCACACCACACATATAAACACACATTCATGCATTCATTGAACATCACACATATGCTATATACCACACACATATGTACACACCTACCACACATCACATATGCACATAGCACTCACCACATCACACAAGCATATATATTGGAAATTAAAGCCTCCTGAAGGCAGTGTATTGTTGAGGGTGGGTTTAGGGGTGTTATAGCCAGTTTCCCCTTGCCAGTGTTTGGCACACTCTCCTGTTCCTGTTGCCCACCTGATGTTGGCCAAGAGGTAATGCCCACTCTCTGCTTCTTCTATTGTTTTCCCACAAGCTGCTCTTGGTCGGGTGATTTCTGCCAGCAAAGCAAACCTGACTGCAACACCCACCACATATGCACAGCACATGCCATACATACAACATTCACCATACCACACAGTTGTACTCACATACAAACAGACACATATGCTCATGCCACAAACATATCTGTACACACATTCATACACTACATAGCACATAATAAAACATTCACTATATCACACACATACGTGTGCAGGTACATCTATACCACATACCATATAAACACACACTCTACATACCACACGTACCCACATGCATGTACATACCACATACCATGCACACATACACATGCCAAGCACACATCATATATAACACCTCCACATCACATGATGCTATAGGCGCACTTGTGAACATTTATACACAGATTATACAACACACACTCACTCACACACATAAACACCACCAAAGTACATTACCTCTATCGCACACCACACATTCGCATACATATCCACAAGTGCAAGACACACATCTACCCCGAGCCAGGTGCCTGGTGACCCGCAGGGTCCCGGCTGCGAGGATCCACCCTGGCTGCTGGCCGGAAGGAGCAAGGCTGAGGCAGCAGGGGGCAAAGCCCCTGCGACGGCCTTCCTGGTCACTCCGATCAAGCCTCCAGGCTTCCTCATACATGGCCCAGCGACTGAGTTTACAAGGCGTCCCTGAGCTTTGGAGTTGTCCCCTAGGCCCCGAGGAAGCCCTGCCTGGTTCCAGACACTTCTGCTCCTTCCCGCGCGCTTACTTCCTACTCTCCCACACTGCTCCCCTCCGTCCTTGTTCCTCTACTTCAACTGTTCTCCTTCCAACAAACCTCTATTCGGCCCTTCAAGCTCAGCTGAAATGTTCTATATTCTGTGAAAACCTTGACCCCAAAGTACTTGTACTCAAGGTTGTGTCCACCATGACTGGTCATTCTCCCCTGGGCTGGGAGAGCCTGTTGGACAGAGTCATAACTCCCCGTGGCTCCCAGCCCTTAGATCAGCCCTGGGCACAGGGCACTCACAGGATGGATGGCTCTGATCAGAGACCTATTGAGGCTATAGCTCAGAAACCAAGGGGTGTGCCCTGCCCCTGGTCCCAAGTCGCTGCACGGTCCCTGCCCATTCTCACCCACAGTCCAGTATGGAGGGCGGGTGGCATGGAGGAGGCAGGCGTTAACCTGCCTCAGGCCCCATGTCTTCATTAGGTCACCAAATAAATTATTACATTATTACAGTTTAAGTTGATGAGTAAATCTTATTATCAAAGTGTAATGACACTATAAAAGACATTTTATTCATGCGTTTCGTCCTCTCGTTCCCGGTGACACTTCATTATGGCTCCCGAGATGCGGAGAACTAAAGCATTAATTTGGAAAATCCATGGAAATCTGAGCGCTGCGGTCTCTAAGCTTAGCCCCAGAGCCTGCTGAGCGCTCATGGTAAGGAGCAGCTCGGGGGTGTGGGCAGCCCCCACGGGTGAGCCTTCTACATGGACACACCTCGGAGGGCCCCCGGCCCCGCCCTGAGGGGTTTCGACCACCTCCCCAGCCCATCCTCAGCAGTGCAACCTTCAATGTGGCCAGACGACCTCTTCGCCATCTTTGGAAGGAGACTGAGCATGTCCCCCTGCGGGGCTGCCATGAGGACCAGCGAGCGGCCGGCTGTGGGAAGGGAACTGACTCTGCATGCAAACCCTGCTCTGCCCAGCTGACTCTGTGGACCTGGGGACAGGCCTGAGCTCTGGGCCTTAGCTTCATCTGGAAATAAGGAGGTGTGTAGAGATGGGGTTAGCACTAGGGACCCAGCAGTACTGTTAAACCTGGTTGGGACAAAAACCGGGGAGACATGCAGCCCAGCCACTGGCCCCCATTCTGATGACTGCATCCTGCATCCCATGCCAGGGGCAGGAAGTGAGGTTCCAGTGGTTGGAGGACACTCTGCAAGGACCCCAGAGGGCCTCCCTCCCCACTCCTGGCAGCAGGACCTGGGGTAGTCGGGGGCACACGCCCTGCCTCCTGCCCGTTCTCCATGTCCCAGCTCTCTCCTGCTCCCTGTTGCTTTCAGCCAGGAGGAAACACATGCAGATGCCGGACACAGGACCGGAGGGACACAGGACCGGAGGGACACAGGACCGGAGGGACACAGGACCGGAGGGACACAGGACCGGAGGGACACAGGACGGAGGGACACAGGACTGGAGGGACACAGGACTGGAGGCGCGTGCCTCTCCAGCACCCAGTGCGCCCCGGTCTGCAGGCTCCACGGTGCACAGCTCTTCCCCCAGGAGCTGCACCCCGACATTCAATGACAGATGTGCTTAGTACCTTTTAAACGGCCTTTAATTCGGAAACCATGCTGTTTAAAACAGCTCAGTTTAAAGTTGCGATTCTTCTGAGGTTGATCATTTTTCTTTCTTTCTGTCACCATTAGCAGAATACCAGAGACATTTCTAAGCAAATTATTTGAAACTGGAATAAAAGCAGTAAGTGGTCTCTTGGGGGGGGTGTTATGAGAAGAGGGCAGGTGGAGGGGCTGACAGGGAAGCAGGTAGCTGAGCTAAGCCCCACACTTCACCTCGGTCCCATTCCTGAACCCCACCCCCACCCCCGGCTTCACCTTACTTATACCACACACCCTGCGACTGCTTCCTTTGACAAAAAGCCACACATTGGACCTAGGCCCCTTGGGGTTGTCCACTTAGGTGTAATCTGTAAGGCCCCTTGGACTCCTGCTGTCTGTCTTGCTACCCCAGGACCACCAGAAGCCCTGACCCAATTCCCCCAGTGAGGTGAGGGTCTTTGGACACATTTGTCCTGGCCAGGGTGGCCATCGCTGTCCCATGCTCCCAGGTGCCCTCTGAGCTAGTTGCGTAGGGCTGGAGTGGTCAGGTTTGGGTCCTGTTGCTGCCAGGGAAGAGTTAGAAGGGAGGGCACAGGTGCAGCCTTATAAATTGGAGCAGGGCTGGGCCCCAGCTGGTCTGGAGGAGGCACACAGGCTTTTCATGGCACGGTGCCAGAATGGAGAGAGCCCGTTGCTGTATGCCTTAAGGTCAGGCACCTTCCAGACACTCCGGGCAGGAGGCACCTGAGTGGCAGAGCCACTGTGTCAAGAGGCTGGCATGCAGGGCTGGTCAGGGCGGGGGACCACGCAGCCGGGAGCAGGATGACTCAAAACCACAGGGACAGGAGGAGGATGGAAGGAGACCCTCTGTGGGGGGGGGGGGACAAGTGAGAAGATGCTAGCAAGCTTTTCCTAGACCCTCACTTCCAACCTGTTCCCCTGAAAAGTGCATGGCTTCAAGCCACCAGGTACAACCAAGCCCAGGTGCCATCTCTGAAGTCACTGGTCACCAGAGAACGAGGACCCCAGGGCCTCATGCTCCACCCGGGGAGCCTCTCCATCCAGGGCAGGAACAGCTGAGTGGGGACGTGGACGGAGGGAGGGAGGGAGGCTCTGAACACAAGGGCTCCAGATTCAGTATCTTCACCGCCCGAAATACTGCTGGGCAGCGCAGGCAAGCCCAGAGTGCAGGCCAGTGGCAAACAGCTCAAGCCGCACCCACAGGCTCTGACGCCCGCGTCCAGCCCAGTGTGTTGTGAGTTCACTGCAGGCTCCGGAAGATTACAGGGGCCACAGCTGCGTGCAGCAGCGTGAGAGCGCCGCCTCTCCCCTTCCCCTTCCTCCCCGCCTCTCTGGAGACCGCCGACAGTGATCACTGTACTCACAGAATTAAATAGCTGAGAGCCGTTCCCGGTGGATCTTGGTTTCTATGGTAACACGTGGATAACACATTTCCCAGCCAAACCCAGGGCAAACTCATTTTTCCTCTGTGTTATGGGTGGCCAATTATTTTTAATAGCCAGGTCAGCAACAGCTGTCCCTGGGCCCCCATCCTCATTAGCATTCCGAGGCAGTGACCATGTAAGGATGCTGGCCACTAAGAGGTCACTCAGAGACTGCCCTGGAGTGGGGAGCAAAGATGCACTCCTACCACGTGTCCCCCAGGAGCACCACAGTCTAGCTGCCTTACGTCTACCATATAGCCTACGACTCTGTTGGAAAAGCCAGGGGCTTCTAACACCTCAGTCCCAGGGCCATCAGTCACTACAAAGATCAGTGCCTGGAACACAGTACGTGCGCAAGAAATGCTTGCTGCCGGGCGTGGTGGCGCATGCCTTTAATCCCAGCACTCGGGAGGCAGAGGTAGGAGAATCGCCGTGAGTTCGAGGCCACCCTCAGAATGCAAAGTGAATTCCAGGTCAGCCTGAGTTAGAGTGAGACCCTACCTTGAAAATAACCAAAAAAAAAAAAAAAAAAAAAAAAAAAAGAAAGAAAGAAAGAAAAGAAATGCTTGCTGAGTGAAGCCACTCCCTAGACCGCCTCCATACTCCAGGCCAGCTTCGCCCACTTGTGGGGCTAAGTCCAGCCGTAGCCATGACAGCGCGGAAGGATGATCACTTGAGACACCTCAGGGGCACCACGCAGGAACACAAGGCTAGGTACGGGACACAGAGGCCGGCTTCCCTGGATGCGAGGCCCTGGCCGTGCTTAGCGCTCTCTGGGTTTATTCACTCACTTTTAAGTCCTGTTAGGACCAGCCACGTGTCTGTCTCTGTTCCTGATGGTGGGGACAGAAGTAAACAGGGCATAGCCTGCTTCTTGGAATTGGTGGCCACTGTCTGTACCAGGAGAGGGGAGGTCACCACCTGGGAGGACCAGGGCAGTGGCCTCCTGAGAGCCCGTGCTTGGTTCTCCCTCCAGGATGGAGATGTCCGCCTGGTCCGTGCAAAGTGCAGCTCGGCTTAGGCCACTGGCCACCTCTGCAGAGCAAGGCTTTGTCCAGCCAACAGGCCTTGTCCTCAGCCTCCCACAGCCATATCTGGGTGCCCATGGTAAGACCAGGGATTACAGAAAAGATGAATACATTTTAATTTTAATTTACTTACTTATTCTTTTGACAGTACGTGTATAATAATGTAATTGGTCATATTCACCCCATTACCTTTTCTTGTGCCCCTCCTACTCCCACTGAGCCCTTTTCTTTCCACACCTAGTCCCCTTCTTGCTTTCACGTCTTTTTTTTTTTTGAGGGTGTGACCCATGGAGAGTAATTAGGGTCAGTTCATGACCATGGGTGGGGTGTTTACAGAGGCACCAGCAACGAACCAGAGGCTGCACTACTGAAGACAATGTGTCCCTTCTGCCCACACACACTGCCAGTAGCGCCCCAGGAAGGTGTGGGAGTCTCAGGAGCATGTACCCCAGCTACGAAGACTGTCATGTGCCTATTGTGCAGGTGACACAGCTGCTGTGAGTTCACGAGTCACTGGCCACGCCTTGTCCAGAAGACAGTGCTCTTCACACTCCTCCCACCCTCTGGCTCTTACATTCTTTCTCCCCCTTTTTCTGTGATGCTCCCTGAGCCTTGGAGGGACATGGATGTCCCATTTAAGGCTGGGCACTCAACGGTCACTTATTCTCAGCCCTCCAACTAGTTATGTAAGTCTGCTTCTCACCATAAAGAAAAAAAAGTTTCAACCAAGGCTGAGAGCAGCACTAATTTATGAGTGTAAACAGAAGTAAACATTCAGAAGACATTTTGACAGCATGTGCATTCAGCAAAACAGCAATAGCTTCCCCACTGGGGTTGGTGACCTCCCTAGCCATGGGCTTCTGACAAGATTGTTGACAGTACCAGGCGCAAACTCCCTCTGTTGGAGTGGCCTCAAGTCCAAACGGAAAGCCCATAACAGTCATGCCACTACTGGACCAGTGAACACATCTTGCCTGGCAGGTTGGTATTGTAGCAGAGTCCATAGCTGGAGGAAACCATTGATGGCTTTTCTCCCCCAGCAGCCTGCCTAGCATGTTCGTTCCACCCTTAGGAAAGCTAGCCAGCAGGGGGGAGACTTCTAGCTCAGCCTCCAACCTGATTTCTTTTTTTTAATATATATATATTTTTATTGACAACTTCTATACTTATAGACAACAAACCATGGTATTTACCTCCCCTCCCCCGGTTTCCCCTTCATAACTCTGCTCTCCATCATATCCCCTCCCTCTCTTCACTAGTCTCTCTTTTAATTTGATGCCACCATCTTTTTCTCCTATTATGAGGGTATTATGCAGGTCTTGCTAGGCGCTGCAAGGTCTTGGATATCGAGGCCAAATTCTGTCCAGACAGTTGTATGTAAGGAGTGGTACCCTTCCTTTGGCTCTTACATTCTTTCTGCCGCCTCTTCCACAATGGACCCTGATCCTTTGAAGGTGTGAGATGTTTCAGTGCTGGGCACTCCTCTGTCCCTTCTTCTTAGCACTATGTTGCTTTTTGGGTCATCTCAATGCCCATCGCCATCTGAAAAGAGAAGCTTCTCTAACCAGAAGTGAGATTAGCATTAATATATGAATATGAACATTAAGTGTAGTGCTTTCAAGGCAATTTGGTGAGAGTAATATATGCATTTATCCAGACAAGAGCAGGCTTTAAACCCCTAAGGCTAATGACCTCCCCTGCCATAGCTTTTGATTAGATTTTCAGTAGCAGGCATGTATTCCCTCACATAGAGTGGGTCTTTAGTCAATTAGAGAGCAGTTGGTTTCCCCCAGAGCAGACATGCCACTATTGTGATCGTTCAGTCATTCGGTCTGTCTGGCCAAACTTGAGGCTTCCAGTGTCCACTGTTTTCACCACTGACTTCTGTCCCCCATAAGGCTGCATACAGTGCAGCTTTTTCCAGCTTCCAGCTTTCAGTTGGTTGGTCTACAGGAAGAAGGTTTTATGCTCAGCACCAGCTTGATTTCTCAGTGACTTTGCCTCCCAGGCATGTGAAGTCTTCAGCAATAGGGTCTTACCATCTCTTTCTCATGGGAAACAAAGGGCCTTAGCAATAGCCTATAATGTTTTAGAGGCAACATGGAACTTCCTGGCCAACAACTCTCTGGAAGGTATCCCATCCCCGGCACTGAAAATTTTCTAGTAACAATCTATGGCTTCTGGATGTGCCATTATTCAAGAAAATAGATTTTCATATGTCTTATTCAGAATATCTTGAATTTTGTTTGAACCTCCTTCTTTTATACAATCTCTTCCCCTGATCTAGCTTAGGCTTTCCCCCTCCCTGTAATCTGTTCTTCTACTTACATATATATAATACCATTCCCCAAACTCCTTCCCTCTCCTCCCTCCCTTACAGCCTTTTTCTGCCTTATTGGCCTCTGCTACTGATTGTTTGTTCCAGCTCACACACTACACATCTGTAGCTAGGATCCACATATGAGAGAGAACATGTGACATTTGGCTTTCTGGGCCTGGGTTACCTCACTTAGTATAATCCTTTCCAGATCCATCCGTTTCCCTACAAATTTCATTTTTCTTTACCACTGAATAGAACTCCATTGTGTAAATGTACCACATCTTTATTATCCATTCATCTGTGGATGAACATCTAGCCTGGTTCCATTTCCTAGCTATTATGAATAGAGCAGCAATAAACATGGTTGTGCAAGTATCTCTAAGGTAGTGAGAGGAGTTATTAGGATATATGCCTAGGAGTGCTATAGCTGGATCATATGGTAAATCTATTTTTAGCTGTCTCAGGAACCTCCACACTGATTTCCACAATGGCTGTACCAGATTACATTCCTACCAACAGTGTAGAAGGGTTCCCTTTTTATTACATCCTCACCAAGATTTATTGTCATTTGTTTTCTTAATGGTAGCCATTTTGACGGGAGAGAGATGGAATCTCAAGGTAGTTTTAATTTGCATTTCCCTGATGGCTAAGGATGTAGAACACGTTTTTAGATGTTTATATGCCATCTGTATTTCTTCTGATGAGAACTCTCTATTTAGTTCCATAGCCCATTTTTTAATTGGGTTGTTTGATTTCTTATTCTGTTTTTTTGAGTTCTTTGTATATTCTGGATATTAATCCCCTGTCAGATATGTAGATATGTCAGATATGGCAAAGATTTTTTCCCATTCTGTAGGTTGTCTCTTTGCTCTATTCACAGTGTCCTTTGCTGTACAAAAGCTTTGTAATTTCATGAGATCCCAGTGGTTGATTTGTGGTTTTATTTTCTGAGCAATTGGGGTTATATTCAGAAAGTCATTACCCATGCCAATATGTTGAAGGGTTTCCCCTACCTTTTCTAAAAAAAAATTATTTATTTGAGAGTGACAGACAGAAAGAGGAAGAGGCAGATAGAGAGAGAGAGAATGGGCGCACCAGGGTCTTCAGCCACTGCAAACAAACTCCAGACGCGTGTGTCACCTTGTGCATCTGGCTAAATTGGGTCCTGGGGAGTCAAGCCTCAAACTGGGCTCCTTAAGCTTCACAGGCAAGCACTTAACTGCTAAGCCATCTCTCCAGCCCTCCCCTACCTTTTCTTTGAGCAATTTCAGAGTCTCAGGTCTGATATTAAGGTCCATGATCCACTTGGTTTTGACAAACTGTAACCACAATGTCCCTACCACATTTTCAGCAGTAGGGACTTAACTTACCATCCAGTTCTGGTGGGCAATGAAGAGTATAGTGGTGCCCTGTATTGATTTGAGGTATCCTATGAAATGTGGCACTGGAATTGTCTTTTAATAACCTATAGCTTCTGGAAGTGCTGTTATTGATCCATGCATGGTATATCCTTTCAAGCTTTTTTTTTTCTTTTTTTGTTTTTTTGAGGTAGGGTCTTTCTCTAGCCCAGGCTGACCTTGAAGTCACTGTGTAGTCTCAGGCTGGCCTCAAACTCACATCAATCCTACCTCTGCCTCCCTAGTGCTGGGCTTAAAGACATACACCACCACACCCAGCATTTTTTCCTCAATTGTATGTTTAATTAGCTTATAACTTACTAGGTTTCCATATGACTTTTTCATATATCCCTTATTTTGATTGACCATCTCCTTCCTCTTCCCTGTTCCTCCACCCTAGCACCCCCACTCCTTCCCATCACATGTGTTCTATTACTCTTACCCCCCCACACACACACACCCCCAGTCAAGGACCCTTTCTAGCTTCCTGGCCTCTACGTATGCTCACTCCAACTTAAACACACAAACCTAAAAGTTCAAAGCTAGGATCTGCATATGAGAGAGAACACAGTGTTTGTCTTTCTGAGCCTGGGTTATCTCAGTATATTTTCCAGTCCCATTTAATTTTCCTTAAAATTCATAGCTTCACTTTTCTTGATAGCTGAGCAAAAGTCTATCACTTAACCATGTTTTCATTATCCAGTTGTCAGTGGATAGACATCTACGCTGATTCCATTTCCCAGCCATTGTGAATAGGGCAGCAGTGAACGCGGACGTAAGTATCTCTGTGGTATAGAACTCTTTGAGAGCATGCTCAGGAGTGGTATAGCTGGTTCATATAGTAGTTCTATTTTTAGTTCTTGGAGAAACTTCCACACTGGTTTCCATAATGACTGCATTGGTTTACCGCCATCAACAGTAAATAATCTCCACCCTCAGCAGCATTTCTTATCATTTGATGTTTTTTTTTTTTTTTTTTTTTTTTTTTTTTTTTTTTTTTTTTTGAGGACAGCCCTTGTGGGCAGAGTGAGACAGCATCTCGAAATAATTTTAACTTGCATTTTCCCCTGGGGCTAAAGTTGTGAACACTTTTTAAAACACTTATGGCCACTTGAATTCCTTTGAGACGTGTCTGCGCAGCTCCCTGGCCCGTGTTTGACAGAGCTCTGTCCTACGTTAGTCCGTGCCGTGTAGCTGGCATCGACTTCCGCTCATGTTGAAGGCTGCCTCCTCTCCTGGTTGAGCATCTCCTTTGTGGTACGGGAGCTTTTTATTTTTTATTTTATTTTATTTTATTTTATTTTAATTTGTTTATTTTTATTTATTTATTTGAGAGTGACAGAGAGAGAGAAAGAGGCAGATAGAGAGAGAGAATGGGCACACCAGGGCTTCCAGCCACTGCAAATGAACTCCAGACACGTGCGCCCCCTTGTGCATCTGGCTAAAGTGGGTCCTGGGGAATTGAGCCTCGAACCGGGGTCCTCAGGCTTCACAGGCAAGCGCTTAACCACTAAGCCATCTCTCCAGCCCGGTATGGGAGCTTTTTAATTTCAGGAGGTCTCATTTGTCGGCTGTTGGCTTTATTTCCTGAGCACCTACCAGAAATTTCTTACCTATGCCTGCATCTTGAAGTGTATGCCCTGCTTTTTCTTCTAGCAGTTTCTGAGCTCCAGGTCTTATATTGAGGTTCTTGATCTATGTGAGGTTGATTTTAGTGCAGAGTGAGAGAGAAAAGGATTTACTTTCATTCAGGAAGATGAATAATTTAATACACTCTGATTGATATTCACAGCCTAGGATTAACCTCTATTATCTGGTTGTATCTGAACCGTGTAATAGATAAAAGTTACATAAATATAAACTATAATAAATATATTTAGTCAGCTGTTTAAACATCAGTGTTTAAAAGGTGCACAAACATATAAGGAGGTACACTGCATGTATGAATATATAAACACAAACTATGTCAATATACAATATATAATAAGAACAAACACATAGGTAAATCTGTTAAAACTTCACCCACTCTCCACACAGTCTTTGTGACGGTGCCCGTGGCCCTCGGTATCATTCTCTCTCTCTCTCTAATCAGCCCATGACATGACTCTGCAGAGCACAGACAGGGCACGGTGGCCGAGGCTGGGCCTGTAGGTTCACACCTGCCAGGACTCCGGGCTGCCCAGCGGTGTGAGCTGTATCCTTGACTTCTGTTACCTTTCTGAGCTTCAGCTCCTCCTCCTGCGAGCTGAATGAGAACCGTCCCTCCCTGCGAGGACTGATGTTAGGTGATGGAGAAAGTACAAGTCAGTCCAGGGGTGGTCCTAAGAACTGCCTGGCCACCATC
This sequence comes from Dipus sagitta, assembly GCA_036346955.1. Lineage (NCBI taxonomy): Eukaryota > Metazoa > Chordata > Mammalia > Rodentia > Dipodidae > Dipus > Dipus sagitta. The sequence continues at coordinate 5,147,660 of CM070777.1, read as the reverse complement.
ACACGCCCCAGGACTGGCTGTGTCCAAACTGTTGGTGTGGGCTGGCGTTCTCACAGTGCTAGGTGTGAATCCACTGACTGGTGAAAGTGCCCATATCGCCAGGTAGTAACGCTACTCCCTTGTGCCACGTCCCGTGCCAAGCTTCAGTTACTTCCTGCACACCCCATGGAGTACTGCGTCTGGTGAGGCTGTCGGTCACACTTGCTCAATTTGTTCCTCTGGCAGACTCCAGGCCAGCCCTGAGTGTGCTGCCCCTGCCTGCCCCTCCGAAGGGCCATCCCTGCACTCTGCCACACATCCGCTAGGTGTTAGCTGTCTGGGCGGTGGTCACATTCCACCCTCATCCTCAGATCTGGTGGCCCTCCTCCCACGCCAGCCTGCTTCCTGCTGGCTGCCCCAGGTCAGCTGGGCCTGGTGCCCCTGGTGACCTGCTCCTCCTTCTCACTGGCCTCCTGGTCTTCCACCTGGTGACACTTTCTCAGTTGTCCGTCTACCTCCAATATTAACACCCCGCACAATTTGACACAAAAGCAGCGTGGGCTGCCGCATTCCTATCACCTTAGGCCCGCTCTTGGTGGCGTGCGTTCTGTGGGGCTGGGAAAACGCACAATGACAAGTGACACTGCATTTCCCTGCTCTACAGACCCCTCTGTTCTGCGTGTGGGCACCCCCACCCTGGCCCCGGAAGTTACGGATCATTCCACACCGTAGTTTTGACTTCTCCAGAATGCCACACGCCCTGGACCCTCACTGTGCTCAGTCTTCAGATCTGCTCAGTTCACTCAGCGGCGTGTGTGTGTGCTGCTCCACACCGCCACGTCCTGGCACGGATTCATAGCTCATTTCGTTTTGATTAAGAATCCCTGACCAGGATTCCACTGTGTGGATGTGCTGGAGTCGGTCCATTCACTCAGTAACAGGCATTTGGTGCTTCCAAATTTGGGCAATTAAAAGTAAAAGTCACCCGTAGGTTTTGGCTCCTGTGCTCTCAAATTGGGTAAACTCCTCAGAGCATGACTACTGACGCCTGTATAGTAAGATTGTACGAACTGCGGGAGAAACCACCAAAGTGACTTCCGGTGTGCCGGCACCACCCCGCCTCCCCACCTGCGGCGAACGAGAGTCCGTGGCTTCAGGTCCCACCAGTACTCTGCGCAGCCAGCACTCTGCACCTTGACCCTCTTGACAGTTGTGTAGCGAATGTCATTGCTCTTAAGATTCACAATTCTCTAATGACAGGCGATACCAAGCTTATTTACCATCCGTGCGTCCTCTGTTTAGATCTGTCACTCAGTTCTAAATCGGGTTGTTTACTTTCTTATGGTTGGGTGTTATAGGTTCGTGTAGATTTTGTAAATCAGTTTTTATCAGGTAAGTAAGTCCGTCGTAAATGTTTTCTCCTAGTCTATGGATTGTCTTGGTGTCTTGATGCCATGACTTTAAAAAGCTCTCCAGCATCTGTAGTCTGCCCAGCCTCACTTTTTCTTATTCTGTTCTTTAGGAGCTACTTGGTCCCTCCTGTGGAAAGTGGCCCAGAGCTCACCCTGCTGGTCTCCTCTAAAAACCAGCTTCTTGCTTCGATGGTCTGTATTAGTCAGGGTTTCTAGGGAACAGAACCCATAGAGTCAGTATGTGTTACAGAGAGGATTTACTGGATTTGTTTACATGACTCAGGCTGGGTAGCGCAGCAAGGGCTGTCTGCAGGCTGCAGAGGCTGAGACCCCGGAAGCTGCTCCGTCCAGGAGGCTGCACGTGTCAGCAGTCCCAGTGTGGCCCTGACGGCCGGGAGGCCTCCTGGAAACTGGACGCCGGACGCCTTTAGGAGGTTGGTGCACATGTCCACGCAGGATGGCAGCAACAGGGTGGGATGCACTCACCATCTGCTGAGTGGGAAGCAACAAGGCCACTGGGCACCAGCAGCACTGCTTCCCGAGACCTCTTCATACTGAGCACTGCTAGGAGGCTGGCCCACGGGACGAAGGGCTTCCCCTCAGCTAGCCTTCCTGGGAGCTCCCACCTGAGGCAGGTCTCTCACTAGATGCCAGACCCAGTTAACAAGAGATTAACCCTCACATAGTCTTTCCCATTGTTTGTTTTCTTTTTTACTCTATCTCTGCTTACATTTATTTTAATCAAGGCTTCTTTGTTTACTTTTTAAGTTTTTAAAGTTTTATGAATTTTTTAAAAATAGTTATTTTGTTATCAGAAAGAGAGAGAAAGAGAGAGAGAGAGAGAGAGAGAGAGAGAGAGAGAGAGAGAATGGGTGCACCAGGGCCTCCAGCCACTACAAACAAACTACAGATGCATGAGCCACCCTGTGCATCTGCCTTACATGGGTACTGAGGAATTGAACCTGTGCAGGCAAGTGCCTTAACCGCTAAGCCATCTCTCAGCCCATCTTTCTTTATTTTTGTCGAGGCAGGGTCTTATTCTAGTTCAGGACAACATGGAACTCAAGCTGTCGCTGCCGGCCAGCCTTGAACTCACAGTGATCTTCTTACCTCAGCCTCCCAAGTGCTGGACTAAAGGTGTGCACCACCATGATTGGTAAAACCTTCAATATGTTTGAGCTTGCTCCCATGGGCCCATCATTCCCTGCAAGCACATGCCAAGATATCCCATCTCAGCTGTGTGCAGGTCACCTGACTCTGGTTCTGCGGAGGTCGGGCGCCGCATTATTCACGAGATCCATGACCCAGGCAGGCTCTCCGGAGCCTGCCAAGCACTCTTTGTCCTGGTCAGTTCTTTTCAGACAAGGATTCGGGAACCAGATCCTCCTGACATACTTACTTCTGGTTAGCACACTTCTTATTTTTTTTCCATCTTTTTGTTTCACAATAATTTCTTCAGGTACATATCCTCAATAGTACACTGTATTATGGAGTTTTAAAAACGTATACGGCTATCTTCTTTGACTAGTCCTTGTATTTTGTTGCATGTGTATGTGGGTGTGGTGTGGGTGCACGTGTATTTGGGTGGGTGCACACGTGTGTAAGGGCATGTGAAGGCCAGCAGTTGACATCAATGATTTTCCACCTTATTCATCGAGCCAGAGCCTCTCAACAACCCAAGAGCTCATTGACTTGGCTAAACCAGCTGCCAGGAAGCCCAAGGGTCCTGGCTGCTTTGGCATCCCCCGTGCTGGGATACAGGAGGGCACCACCATGCCAGGTACTTACATGGGTGCTGGGGAGCTGAACTCAGGACCTCATGCTTGTGTGGCAAGCACTTTATTCACTGAGCCATCTCCCAGCCTTGGCTTAAGTTCTTGATCATGATCAGTGAGTTATCTAGGTTTACAGAAGCTGTGTTAATCAGTATTTCCTAGTTACCATCCTGTTTTCTCTGCTTGTTCACTTCGTGCCTTTTCCATTTGGTTCATTCTTTTCCATAAAAAATGGTTCTTATATTTCTAAATGATTTCTTCTTTATTTTTAGAGAGAGGAGAGAGACAGAATTGGTGGGCCTCAGCCACTGAAGTTGAACTCCAGACTCTTGCACCACCTAGTGGGCATGTACAACCTTGTGCTTGGCTCACCTTTGTGCATCTGGCTTAAGTGGGATCTGGAGAGTTGAACATGGGTCCTTAGGCTTCTCAGGCAAGCACCTTAACTGCTAAGCCATCTCTCCAGCTCTTAAATGATTTCTTAAACTTCTCTTTTCTAAGACATCCCAGAGTAAACCAGATAAGCAGATCAGCCACTGGTCACAAGCCAAGAGGGGCGGGTGACTTTACTAGCTCATGTATCCAGCTGCAAGGACTAAAGGATCCACTACTATTCCATGTGGAAAAGTGTTCAGAGCTACAGACAATCACCACAGCCACATTTGTAACAGGAAAGAAATGGGAGCAAGTTGATGTGTAATAAAGGAATAAATGAATTATGTTAATCCATGCAACTGGATATTATGCAGTCATTAAAATCATGTTTTTGAAAAATTTTAATGATATGGGGAGATGTTTTTGGTATTAGCATAACCAGTTATCCTAAGAGGTCTCTTTCTGCCTGACCTGCAGTGAGAATAAACAGAGGTGGCACTACCATGGGAGCAGCAAGGGAGGCCACATATGTAGCCCACACAGGAAGGGTGGGCCATATGACCCACTCCTGGAGCAGCAAGGTCCACCACGCACTGTAGGGAGGAAGTGGGGACGTGAGAGCCCTCACACCCTGCTGGGGAAATGCCAGCAGGAGCTGCTCTAGAAAGTAGTTTGTCACTACCTATTAACATGACAGATACACACCATATGGCACCACATCTCACTTCTAGGTGAATGTTCAACCCAATGGAGGGGTGCCTGCCCGCCAGGAGACACACACACAGATGTTACAGCAACGTCATTTATAACAGCCTCAACGAGGAAGGGCCCAGATGTCCATCAGCAGTGAAATGGATCAACTGTGATCTTGTCTTGTAATGTGAAGCTACCCAGCAATAGGATAGAATGGAGATTTTCTTCAAATTGAAAGGCGAGCTGAAGAGATTGTTCCTAACAGGATAAACTGTGTGGCCCCACTTATACAATAAAGGCAGAATGCTTGGAAAAGCAAAAGTGAAGCTGGGTTGGCAGTCAGGGTGTGCTGTGTACTGGGGAAAGGCCACTGAGATGAGGGCAACTATGATATGTGTCACAGTTTTAAAGGAGAAACAACAACAACAACAAAAAACCATACATTGTGCTCACTTTGGCAGCACATATACTAAAATTGGAGAGATACAGAAAAGATTAGCATGGCTCCTGTGCAAGGATGACACACAAATTTGTGAAGCGTTCCATATTTTTTGGAGAGATAGCTCAGCGGTCAAGGCACTTGCCTGCAAAGCCTAACAACTCAGGTTCAATTCCCCATACCCACATAAAGCCAGATGTGCAAAGTGGCATATGCATCTGGAGTTTGTTTGCAGTGGATGGAGGCCCTGGCATACCCATTTTTTCCCTCTCTTCTGTATGCAAATAAATATTTTAAACATATACGTTCAGAAAAAAATAGACTAAAGAGAGTCTTCTGTTGTCATGTAACAAAATAATCACCATTCCAGATAGGGTCAGATGGATAGCACTGATGGAGCACACATTTCAAGATGGATTTTTTTCCTTCCATTTCTTTTCTTTGAGAGAGGGAGAGAGAGAGAGAGAGAGAGAGAGAGAGAGAGAGAGAGAGAGAATGAGAATTGGTGTGCCATTACCTCAGCCACTGAAATCACTCCAGACACGTGCGCCCCCTTGTGGCCCACGTGTAACATTGCATGCTTGCGTCACTGTGTCTGACTATGTGGGACCTGGAGAGTTGAACATGGGTCCTTAGGCTTTGTAGGCAAGCACCTTAATCGCTAAGTTCTCTCTCCAGCCCTCTTCCATATCTTTAACTGCTAGTGATATTTACATTGTTTTTTCTTATGGAATGCTCACGTTATATGCTGTGTCTGTTATTAATTTGAATTTAAATGCTTTGCCTTGGATGAAAACATGCCTATTCAGCCTGTGTGTGGTGTGCATGTATGTGCAGAGGCTAGAGGAGTATGTTGCATGTTCTCTTCTATCACTCTTCTGCCTTATTTCCATGAGATAGGATCTCCCTGAAGCTGCCTGTCTTTCAGTTAATCCGGCTGCCCAGTGAATCCCAGCAATCCTCCTGTCTCCTACCCCCTTGGTGCTGGGATTACAGGCATGCAAGGGCCATGCCCAGCTTTTTATGTGGGTGTTAGGGATCAAACTCAGGTCCTCTGCCTGTGTAGACTGAGGTCCTTGAGTTTGGGCTTACTGGTAGAGAGCCTCCTGTAAGCATGTACCAGTCTTTTACATCCAGCTTATGCCACTGGGATCAGGTTCAGTCTTCTGCCACTCCCAACTCCCAACTATAAAAATAACCATGTTCTTCTGAGGTTTTAATTTTGGCATTTCCATCCATTCAACTAAAATTAATTTCAGTACATTTTTTTCTTCAAATAATAACCAGCCTGCTGTCATGGGGTCATGTCTGAGCTCTATGTTCTGTTTCACTGGGTGATGTGCTTCATGTGCAAGCACCATGCTATTTGTATGACTATGTCTCTGCCTCCAGCTTTGCACTTTAGCTCATGACTGGTTTGGCTAGATGGGCATTACATTCCATAATGATGTTAGAATTTTTACTCTTCTCTAAGCTGTGATGTTGGGATTGTGACAGGGATTATGTTTCCTGTCCATGAACATAAGATGTTAGTGGCTGCTTCAATTTTATTGGTATTTTAGATTTAGTATACAGATTTCTTATGAGTCTTTGCTTATTAGTAATTTGTGTTATGTTATTGCAGTCATCATAAATGGGATTGTTCTCATGTAGAAGGCTACCGACTGGCTGGGTGTAAATCCATAACCTCACTGAATTCGTTTACAAGGGGTACCGTTCCTTTTTCGGTAGAATCTGTCATGTCAAAACAAACAGGGAAAATGTTTAATTTCTTCCTTCCCTATTTATATGCCCTGTATTTTTTTTTTTTCTCATCTGAATTGCTTTGTCTGCACTTCTTGGTGCTACACTGAGTACAAATCCTGAGGGCAAGCAATGCTGTCTTGAGCCAGGAGACAAGAAAAGGCTTCGCCTTTCCACCGTTTGCACAATGTTGGGTGTGGGCTTCTCACACAGGCCCTTCATGGTGCTGAGGTATAGTCCTTTAATGTCTAATTTGGTTAGCTTTTTTTCCCCAAATTTTATTTATTAAGGAGAGGTGAGGGACAGAAAGAGACACACAGAGAGAGAGGTGCCACCTTGTGCATCTGGCTTATGTGGGCATTAGGGAGTTAAACCTGGGTCCTCAGGCTTCATAGGCAAGCACCTTAACCACTAAGCCATCTCTCCAGCCCTTGGTTAAGTTTTTTTTTTTTTTTTTTTTTTTTTTTTTGTGGGGCTGGGGTTTCGAGGTAGGGTCTCACTCTAGCTCAGGCTGACCTGGAATTCATTTGTAGTCTCAGAGTGGCCTCGAACTCACAGTGATCCTCCTACTTCTGCTGGGATTAAAGGCGTGTGCCACCACACCCAGCTTTGGTTACCTTTTTTAATCCTGAAAGAATACTAACTCTAGTAAGTACCTTTTCTGCATCTAAAAGAGGATCAAATTGTTTCTCATTGTGCTGAGTTGGCCTATCACCTCTGTGGGGATGTGCAGCAGTTGCTTTCTGGTTGCTAGGACGACCCACCAACCAGTAGTAGCACATGGAAGGAAAGGGTTTATTTTTGGCTTATGGTTTTGAGTGGAAGTTTCATTATGACAGGAGCAGACAGCTGGAATAACATCTTCACATCAGCTTGGAGGAAGTGGCAAGAGCCAGAATGCTGGCTTTGGAGGGTCTTAGAAAGCACTCCCTCTTTGCTTTTTCAGAAGAGTTTGAGAAGCATTGGTGTAGTTCAGCAGAATTCAACAGTGAGGCTGTCTGGACCTTCATTGTGATGGGATATTTTTAAATCAGTTTCAAAATTGCACATGGACAGTCATATAAGTGGCTTTGTGCACACCCTGAGCTGTCCCCTGCTGAGGACCTTTCAAACTAGGGACAGCAAAATGGGTCTGGCAGCTCTCAAACAGTGTGGGACAAACCTAAACAGCCCAGCCTGGGTGTGCTAGGTGTCAGACCACAGGGAAACCAAAGCTGAGGGAGAAGCCAGTGCAGGGAGGGCAGAAGCAGGGATGCTTGGGAGGAGCCACACCTCAGGCTGTCTGTCCCAAGTAATGTCCCTGAACAGGGCAAGTGAGTGCCCTGAGGCTGCCTGAAACTTGCAGCAGGTGAGTGACACATGGAGACTGGGCTGGGGACAGCCTGAAATAGGACCAGTCTTTCCGTGACTGTTCTCCGTGTCCCCATGACAGACCCACATAAGTTCCCCACATGATCATTCAAGCTAGCTCAGAACGCCCCTATACTTTTTAGCATGGAGTTTGCCCCATGGAGACCCTCTGGCCTTCACAGGTAGTAGCAGGACCAACAGAGCAGTGTGTTCTGTGGGTCAGGTGGGGTGACACCTGGCCCAGGCTATGACGATCTCCATGGGTATGAACAGCAACCATGATGACAGCAGCAGCAGCTGAGTTTGGCTCAAGCTGAAGTCGAACATCAGGTGGCCACAGGGAGGGATGGCCTATCCGTTCCACAGACCACAGCAGCTGTCCATGGGGTCAGCTGCTACAGGACGCACAGCCCACTCAGCGCTATGCTCAGTCATGGGCTCAGAGAGGTGTCCAGTTCCCAAACCCGCCCACGGGGAAGGACCACAGTTCATGACCCGGAGGGGGCAGCACAAATCCAGCATTGTGAGAGGATCTCAAGAGAGGGGGTCTAAAGACATAGAGCACCCAGAGACGCTCCCTGAAAACCTGGGACACGGCAGGCCTGTGTTCAGTGATGTGCAGGTGAGAGTGAGGTGTGTGTGTGCCTAGGGCTGCATGGAAAGCGAGCATGACGTGGCCCAGACCCCATGGCCTACCCCTGGCACAGGTTTGTACAAAGCAGGCGTGGGACACTGCTCTTGTCCAGTCTGGCGAAGGGCCATGGAAGAAGCCATTCTGGACCTTGGCATCCAGTGTGCAGCTCCTAGGCCCAGGAAGGCCGGGCCTGTCCTTCAGCATCAGAACGGAGTCTGCTTTCTGTCCCTCCTTGAGGAAAGTGGCTTCCTTGGGCCACCTGCACAAGAATGCCTTCCTCCCCGAGTTCTCAAGAGCACAGTGATGTGCTGCCCAGCAGTCCGCACTCGACTGTGCCGGGCTAGGGGCCTTGCTCGTGCAAGAGTAAGTGCTCAAGCCACAGGCCAAGACTGTATGAAGCATCTTTATTCCATGTTTCCACACATCACATTTGAGACACACACCCTGCCCAGCTATGGTCAAGGGGTAGGCCTTGCATCCAGTATAGCGTTTGCACACATAAAAATACATTCAGGACATGAGTTCACTCTGTGGCTCCTTATCCTCTGAGAAGTGACCTGCCTCAAGGCAGGCCTTTTGTGTCCCCACCATGCTGGCTGCGCAGGGATCTAAGCTGCAGAAAGGGAAGGTTCCACAATGGGTCTTGGCTGAGTGGGATGTTGCTTCCCATAGAGCAGCCCCTTTTCTCTTAACTAGGCACCCCAACCCCCAGAAAGGAGCTGGTCTGAGAAGAACCCCTAATCCTGGGTGGGGACAATCTCCCCAGTCTGTGGCTAGCACCTCTCTCCACTGACGGGCACACGGCATTCGCAGAGCCATCTGTGCTAACTTCATGCCACGTGTAATGACCCAAGGTGGTTTTAAAGAACCAGGTACACACCTCACCTCACACCTCTGTCAGCCCTACAGCCTTTGGGCAGTGTCCCAGCACCTGGGCAAGGGTGTGTCCTCCTGAAGGAGGGACAGGTCTGGGAAGTGGGCCACAGTGGTCCTTGGGGATGCCCATATCACCAAGGACAGGCAGCCTAGGACACACCTGGGAGTGGACACGGGCGGCAAAGCTGCAGGCCTCAACTCCCAGTGGATCTGGACAGGGTGGTGAAGCATACGGGGTGGGGGGGGGGACCCAGCAACTCCTGCCCACTCCAAGTCAGGTGTTGGGGGGGGGGGGAGAGCAGCACCACACAGGGCTGGGACTGTGGGTCCAAGGAACCCTGGCCTGCTGCAGCTCAGTGAAGGCCTGTAGGTCCTAAAGGAGCAGCCCTTACTCACCTGTGGGCTGTTTGGCAGAGATCACTAAGGTGGGCACAGAGGAATTAGAAACAGACAGTAAGGCAACTGTGAGTGGCCCCAGCCTCCTGCCCCCAGTCTCTTGGGGAAATGACTCCTGAGCAGGCCATGTTTAAACCTGCCAGGCCCAGACATGACAGGCAGTCGGTCAGAGCCTCTGTGGGCAGAGACCTCAGCTTACTGAAAGTCTTTCTTAGCAATGTGTCTGGACTTTATTCTTTAGTTCAACAGAACAGAGTTGTGCATTTCAGAGTCGGCCCGCCCACCTCTGCCTGTTATCCAGACATCAGGAGTCTCTGAAGGGGGCTGCCTCCTAGCTGCCCACACTGGAGCAAGGGCAGGCCTTGGCAAAGATGTGCCAGGGCCAGGGCAAGGGGCATTCCTGGCTCATACCTGGCCTCTGAAGCTGGGATCCTCCCTCGCTCTCTTTGGTATCTCATTACACTGAAGCAGCCATCCCCACCAGCTTTGGACCATGCCAGAGCTCATCTGTAAGGTCACACCTGGCAGGGACCAGCTCCAAGAGTCCTGCAGCCAACCAGGCAGGGAAGGGACACTGCCCCAAGGGTGAGGCGACTGCCACAGGCCCCAGCTCACTTCTTGTAGTGATTGGGGGCATCTGCGAAGGCAAACTTGAGGCGGTAGGCCTCAGCCAGCAGCAGGCTGATGTCCTGGTCGTCCCAGCGGGCAGTGGGCAGGTTCTGGAGGAAGAGCAGCAACTCCTGGGGGAGAGACGGGCAGTGAGAGAAGGTCAGGAGAACTCGGGCAGTGACAGTCAGTGAGAAGAGGGGCCCGGCAGCAAGCCAGGAGTCTGCGACAGAAGAGAATGAGGGTGTGTCCTTCTCAGGCCGCCCCTTGCAGCCTCCCTTCCAGTCCCACACTTCCAACCCACCCTGCAGGGCTACTGTCTCTGCAGAGGCCCATAGAGCTCCCAGTTCCAGCATGCAAGGAGGTGCTTGTCGGGCACAGTTATAGGCCCCAGGCCGCAGGAGGCTGCAGCAGACCTAGACCCCCATAATCACACCTTGAGACTGGCAGAAGTGGGGCCCGCTCCCTCCCTCTGCCTGAGGCACCTGGACTCCAGATAAGACTTAGGTTTCAGTTTCCTGTGGCCATGTGACTTTTCACTGCTCACCCAGAAGGAAGGTCCCTATATGTTAATGAGGTATCAGCCAGCAGTGGTCACACAGCCAATCCCCCCCCCCCCCGCATGACGCATACCTGGTACCTTTGCCCCACCACTGCATGAGTGCTTACAAGCCTATTCCCCTAACAAGTAAACAAGCTGTCCTCTGACATAGTCTCCCGGGTGTTTCTTCCTGTCACACTCATGGCCACTCAAGACCCTGCTCCACAGTTGCCTGGACGCCTCTGGGAAACCAATGCACAGTGACCCCAGGGCGGCCAGGAACCACAATGCTGGGGAGGATATGCCCATCATTTCACAGCTGTGACCCCTCATGCCCGACGGAGGTGATCTCAGCATCCTCCATGGCCATGTGGGCTTGAGGAACTGGGCTGCAGGGCATCCTGAGATTCCAGATCCCCCAGGATCACGGAGAGACACACCACCATGGAGCTGGCACAGGTGTGCACTTCCTCCTGCGTGAGGTGAGCCCCACCCTAACTCCATCAATTGAAGCGCATGTGTAGACAGAGGGCAGAGCCAGTGTGCAGCGCCCAGCAGCAAACTAGAACCTCTCTGTCACTCTCTCCAGATCTGCCGCAGGCCAAAGACATCAAGCCCAGGGCATGGGGGCTGGGCACCACCTACTCATCTGAGTGCCTGCGGACAACAACAGCACCTGGGAACCCCGCCACCTCCTCCGGACACAGAACCACATGTGTGTACACAGACACGGGGCTGGCAGGGACAACACATGGGACCTCAGCAGCATGCCCAGCACCAGGTGAACACGCACTGGACACATGGGGCACACACACTGGACATACACTGGGTGCACACTGCATATACTCAACACACTAAACACATGGCACACATACTAGATACACATTGGACATACACAAGGCAGCCACACACTGGCCATATACACTGAAACACACTGGGTGTACACTAGACATGCACCATGGACACACACTGGGCACACACTGGACATACACTGGGTGCACACTAGACATATACCATGGACACAAACTGGGTGCATACTGGCCATAAAGCATGGACACATACTGGGTGCATAGTGGCCATACACCATGGACACACATAGGGCACAGGCTGAGCACACACTGGATTATGCCCATCACTGCCTGGTGTCCAGGAAAGAGGAACTCTCCTGTGCTATGTCACCCTCTGCTTCATCCAGTCCTCCAGGCAGGCAGGCGGTAGTGATGTGGAGATAACAACTCACACCCCCAAGAAGGAGTCTACGAGCTCAGAGTTGGGAAGGCTGGGAACAGGCTATGCTGAGAAGGTGGCTCACTAATGACAGGTGCTGGCGACACAAGACTGTCCCTAGAGCATGGAGCACGTGTGGACCACCCCACATATCATGGCACTGACAGCCTAGCTCTCCCGTGAGACAACAGCCACATGCAGGGATTCTGGGGACCTCAGTAAGTCTTGGAAAATAACACCCTGAGGAGTTGGTAACACCCCAGGAAGGGGCCTAGGAAGGCTGTGTGGTCAGACCAGCTTTCCAGGGTGGAGATCTCAGAAGAACTGGGATGGGGGCATCAGTCAAGGCTGGACCAAGGCCAGGCACGCCTCCAGGAAGGAGCTAGCCCTCTGATGGCTATCGACACTGGCCAAGCGCATCTGGACCACGAGGCTGCTGCTGCCTTCCCAGCTACAAGCGGGCTGTGAAGTCAGGAGGGCAGCGGGGCTTCAAGTGGGCTTCTGGAAGGAGACAAATGCAGAGAGCACTTAGCCTCAAAAAGGTTTAGCCCAGCAAGATCCAGTCCCTGAGCTGGCAGCTGCTGAGCTCCTGTCTACCAAGCTTCTTGCTCCCTATGAGGTCAGCACAGACGGGCCTAAGGGCTGGCTTTCCAGTGTTCATCCTGGTCTCTCTGAGGCCCACTCAGCAGGTCCCTTCATCTGTAAGCTAGGGTAGAATTCCAACGGGCCACAGTGGCATTCAGGACAATGAAGCCAGTAGCTCAGGCTCAGGTCTAGTTACACAAGCAGGCCGCCCTCACCAGCCCCACTCAGCTGACAGAGGACATGCAGCCCTCCCAGAGACACACACCCCAACCTCAAGAGTCACATGCCAGGACGATCCTCTAATTGTCATTTTACCATTGCTACCCCTGGTTCCATTTCCTCTGCAGTTTGGATACTTTCCGTGGGCCTTTAAATTGAATTCACGGTGCAAATTTCAGTGGCAATATGTCCTCGGGGACACATAAACATCAATCTGCTGTCTTTCACCATTAGATGCAACTTACACGGGTGCCAATCCAATTCTGAGCAGGTCATAAATAAATACCTTTGGTTTTATTTTAATCCACTTCACTTCATATTATCATGACCTCGCCTCTTGCAAGGTGAGAAGCAATACCCTCCCATTACGGGAACTTGCCGACTCCACTGCACACTCAATTTCAGAACCTAATTCAGTCCCCGGGCTCACTGGATGAGGGAGAATCGAAATGCCCAGCTCTCCAAGGCCCACGACGCCAAAGAAGGAAAATCTATCCAGCTGACCTTTACGGCGGGCAGAGAACACAGACAAACACGTTCTTAAATACAGATTTCTTTTTTGAAAAGGCTTGTCTTCCTGGTGTAGCAGGCAGCGGTGTCTCCTACCTGGGAAACACGATGCATTTATTGGCAGATCTGTTCGCATTACCCACACCGCACAAGAGGCAGGGCCATAACTGACGAAGCTCACTTGTGCATTACAGGGGCTTCTGCTGGTGGGCGATGACGCACACAGCTTTACCACTGTGGGCAGCCACTGCGCCTTCTGACGTAACGTTCTAGAACCAATGCTACGACAAGCCTGGTGGGTGCAAAAGTTAAAGCGAAGACTGTGTGCCCCCACTGTTGACATCAGAACAATTTAAGGACATGTCAGTCACTGACTTTCCTTCCCTTGTCTGTGGCAAAGTCGCAGTGAGAGTGCAGTGGGAACTGTCTAGTTACATGAGCAGGCCGCCCTCACCATCCCCTGTCTCAACTAACCTTGCATTCTTAGATTTCTACCACTGAACGGAGGAGGTTCACCATGGGGTTTTGGTCAGCAAGGAACCATAAGCAGGAAGAGGCGCTGAATGCATGGCTGGGAGGTCAGTAGTTCTCATCCTGAGTGCAGGGCACATGTGGAGGAACAGGGTGGACCTCACCAACGGGTGGTGACTGGGATGTGCCCTGAGGACTCTGGCTTCCCATCATTTCCTTTCTACCACACGGCCCCATCAGGGTACACATAGATGGCTGGGAGGGCCCTGTCAATGTGACCTTAGCAGATTGGAGGCCAAACTCACACCTCCCATAGACACTTTGAAATCCCCTGAGGGTGGGACTCAAGGTGAAGGTCAAGGCCCCACTTTCCTAGACACTGTCCTGATGCCACTTGGAGAGGTTTCAAGAGGCAAGGCTTTGAATGCTAAAGAGCACATAATGTTTATAGCTTTTCTATTTCCTGCCAAAGGCTTTATCTGTCCAGCAAGTCAGCACTTCTAAGTGCCGTCTGTTCAGAACCATCACCTCCTGCACACAGGTCCTTCCATGAAGGGCAAAACGGTGGGTAACTTGCTCCTGTTCTTGCCCCTCAGGACCAGATGCAGGGGTCTATGATCTTGGGCAGTAATGAGGTGGTCAGAGGAATCCTGGATCTCCAACACCACCTACCCCATGAAATTCCCCGGTGGGCTCACCCACATCATGGTGATATGCTGCCTCCGCTACATCAGTAGCTTCATGTGTCCTTTTGTCCCCCACAATGAGCACATGAATCTTGGTGGCCAGTGGACGCGGTGCAGGCAAAACAAGGAGGGAATGTCCACAGGTGCTGGGTAGATGGAGCTGGCCCCCACTCTTGCTTCTGTTAGCTCTGTGACCCTAAGCAAGTCTCCTCACTCACTATGCCACACTTGCCCATCTGTAAGGTAAGGACAGTACAGAACCTCCAGCACTGGGTGCCGAACATGTACAATGTGTCCCTGAACATGCTTAGCCTATCGAGGGCGCAGTGAACGTGTGCTGCCGCTGGTGCTCTTTGTAACAAGATGCTCATCTGCACGGGAGCTAAGCGGCAGCATTGCTGGCTGCAGAATGAAGAAATAAACTTGCTATTGAATACATTTTTTATCCACAGAAAATGCCGAGTCACTTGGCAGACGGGTTTGCGAGGAAATCAAGTTGGCACTAGGCAGAATGCTCAAAGGCAATGTAGACAACTTCTTGTTCTGTCAGGACACCTGTATACAGTGGGGGGATTTCACAGGAAGCAACTGCCATCACGGGAATCAACCCAGCTGTGGGACCCAGGGAGATGCTGTGCCTATGTGTCTACCATCACCTGGCACTCCTGAGAGGCTGCCACCCCACAAGCCCACACCACACCTGGTGCTCCTGAAGCCACCAAGACACCTCGAGGACTATGTCCTTTAACCTGTTGGAACTCCATCTTCCAATTCTAACCTTGGGTGCAAAATGAACTGCATTTACTTACAAATATTCCCCAAGTACTGACTGGGGCATGAAGTACATAAGACAAGAGGCCCAAGTTTTCCCTCCCTGCCTCTGCCTTGGGAGATCCTTTAGTCCCAAGAGCTCAGCATCTTTACACAGGAGGCCTGGTCTCAGGTATACCCTGGAGAGTCCTCTCCTGGGCCATGACTCCCTGGACCTGGTGATGGTCCTTACAACCCTCTACCTGAGCCTGTAACCCTCCACCTAAGGACCCGGTGACGGTCCCTGAAACCCTCCAGCTCAGGACCCGGTGACGGTCCCTGTGACCCTCCACCTCAGGACCCGGTGACGGTCCCTGAAACCCTCCAGCTCAGGACCCGGTGATGGTCCCTGAAACCCTCCAGCTCAGGACCCGGTGACGGTCCCTGAAACCCTCCAGCTCAGGACCCGGTGACGGTCCCTGTAACCCTCCAGCTCAGGACCCGGTGACGGTCCCTGTGACCCTCCAGCTCAGGACCCGGTGACGGTCCCTGTAACCCTCCACCTCAGGACCCGGTGACGGTCCCTGAAACCCTCCAGCTCAGGACCCGGTGACGGTCCCTGTAACCCTCCAGCTCAGGACCCGGTGAGGTCCCTGTAACCCTCCAGCTCAGGACCCGTGACGGACCCTGTAACCCTCCAGCTCAGGACCCGGTGGACGGTCCCTGTAACCCTCCAGCTCAGGACCTGGTGACGGTCCCTGTGACCCTCCAGCTCAGGACCTGGTGACGGTCCCTGTGACCCTCCAGCTCAGGACCTGGTGACGGTCCCTGTGACCCTCCACCTCAGGACCCGGTGACGGTCCCTGTGACCCTCCACCTCAGGACCCGGTGACGGTCCCTGTAACCCTCCAGCTCAGGACCCGGTGACGGTCCCTGTGACCCTCCACTCAGGACCCGGTGACGGTCCCTGTGACCCTCCACTCAGGACCCGGTGACGGTCCCTGATGACCCTCCACTCAGGACCCGGTGACGGTCCCTGTAAACCTCCACCTACAGGACCCGGTGACGGTCCCTGAAACCCTCCACTCAGGACCCGGTGACGGTCCCTGAAACCCTCCACCTCAGGACCCGGTGACGGTCCCTGTAACCCTCCACCTCAGGACCCGGTGACGGTCCCTGTGACCCTCCACCTCAGGACCCGGTGACGGTCCCTGTGACCCTCCACCTCAGGACCCGGTGACGGTCCCTGAAACCCTCCAGCTCAGGACCCGGTGACGGTCCCTGAAACCCTCCACCTCAGGACCCGGTGACGGTTCCTGTGACCCTCCACCTCAGGACCCGGTGACGGTCCCTGTGACCCTCCACCTCAGGACCCGGTGACGGTCCCTGAGACCCTCCAGCTCAGGACCCGGTGACGGTCCCTGAGACCCTCCAGCTCAGGACCCGGTGACGGTTCCTGTGACCCTCCACCTCAGGACCCGGTGACGGTCCCTGTGACCCTCCAGCTCAGGACCAGGTGACGGTCCCTGAGACCCTCCAGCTCAGGACCAGGTGACGGTCCCTGTGACCCTCCACCTCAGGACCCGGTGACGGTCCCTGAGACCCTCCAGCTCAGGACCAGGTGACGGTCCCTGAGACCCTCCAGCTCAGGACCCGGTGACGGTCCCTGTGACCCTCCACCTCAGGACCCGGTGACGGTCCCTGAGACCCTCCAGCTCAGGACCCGGTGACGGTCCCTGAAACCCTCCACCTCAGGACCCGGTGACGGTCCCTGAAACCCTCCAGCTCAGGACCCGGTGACGGTCCCTGTAACCCTCCAGCTCAGGACCCGGTGACGGTCCCTGTAACCCTCCACCTCAGGACCCGGTGACGGTCCCTGTAACCCTGCAGCTCAGGACCCGGTGACGGTCCCTGTAACCCTCCAGCTCAGGACCCGGTGACGGTCCCTGTAACCCTCCACCTCAGGACCCGGTGACGGTCCCTGTAACCCTCCAGCTCAGGACCCGGTGACGGTCCCTGAAACCCTCCACCTCAGGACCCGGTGACGGTCCCTGTGACCCTCCACCTCAGGACCCGGTGACGGTCCCTGTAACCCTCCAGCTCAGGACCCGGTGACGGTCCCTGTAACCCTCCAGCTCAGGACCCGGTGACGGTCCCTGAAACCCTCCACCTCAGGACCCGGTGACGGTCCCTGTAACCCTCCACCTCAGGACCCGGTGACGGTCCCTGTGACCCTCCACCTCAGGACCAGGTGACGGTCCCTGTGACCCTCCAGCTCAGGACCCGGTGACGGTCCCTGTAACCCTCCAGCTCAGGACCCGGTGACGGTCCCTGTGACCCTCCACCTCAGGACCCGGTGACGGTCCCTGTGACCCTCCACCTCAGGACCCGGTGACGGTCCCTGTAACCCTCCACCTCAGGACCCGGTGACGGTCCCTGTAACCCTCCACCTCAGGACCCGGTGACGGTCCCTGTGACCCTCCACCTCAGGACCCGGTGACGGTCCCTGAAACCCTCCACCTCAGGACCCGGTGACGGTCCCTGTGACCCTCCACCTCAGGACCCGGTGACGGTCCCTGTGACCCTCCACCTCAGGACCCGGTGACGGTCCCTGTAACCCTCCAGCTCAGGACCCGGTGACGGTCCCTGTGACCCTCCACCTCAGGACCCGGTGACGGTCCCTGAAACCCTCCACCTCAGGACCAGGTGACGGTCCCTGAAACCCTCCACCTCAGGACCAGGTGACGGTCCCTGTAACCCTCCACCTCAGGACCCGGTGACGGTCCCTGTGACCCTCCAGCTCAGGACCCGGTGACGGTCCCTGAGACCCTCCACCTCAGGACCCGGTGACGGTCCCTGTAACCCTCCAGCTCAGGACCCGGTGACGGTCCCTGTGACCCTCCACCTCAGGACCCGGTGACGGTCCCTGTAACCCTCCAGCTCAGGACCCGGTGACGGTCCCTGTAACCCTCCACCTCAGGACCCGGTGACGGTCCCTGTAACCCTCCACCTCAGGACCCGGTGACGGTCCCTGAAACCCTCCACCTAAGCAAGATGGAAAAGGCTACTGTCTACCAAGCTTGAGAGCTTAAACTTTCCCAGAGAAAAGTTAAAATGCCCTGACCTGCATACTGCAAAGTTCTGGTGACATTCTATTGTGGTGTGACCAAGACCCAACATAACTCACTGGAAGGGAACAGGGAGGGAAGCGGAGCGAGGAGAACACAGGGGCAGACCCTGCCTCTGCCATGGCCAAGCACAGGAACGGGAGGGCTAATGATGGTAGGGTGAGGATATGGGTCTGACACTGTGCCTTCCAGATGGAACCCACACACACAAGGGCTGTACAGAGACATAAACACCAGCCCAGGGCTCTGGCAACCACAGAGAACTGCAAGAGAAAAGCACAAGAATGATGGAGCAGTGCTGAGCCATCTGAGTACCCAGGCAGTCCTATCACAAAGTGGCTTTTGGTACCAGGAAGAGTGAGGCACTGTCTTGCCTTGTGTTCCTTTCTGTGGGACATGCACTCACAGCATGACTTTGATCTGGTGATGGTGGGTGGGCTACAAAGATGGCGACTTCTTGTCTACATTTTCTAATTTTCTTCAAAATAAATGTACATTAGTTGTACACTAAAAATGATTTTTAAAACTGAGTGGTGGGTCTACAGTGAGGCAAGGAGTACTCTGGCTCTTGGACCTGCCTGCAGCTTGTTCACATTAGAATTAGATCCTCTGACAGTGTCCTGCCTGGCTACAGGGCAGAGAGAAAGCCTAGGTGCTGTGTGCATCACTACTGTTGCAGTGACCTTGTTGCTGGGACAAAACAGCCAACCAGAAGCAGCTTGTGGGAGTTAAGGGTTTATTTCAGCTTGAGGTTTTGAGGGGAAGTTTCATTCATGGTGGAGAAAGTATGGCAGTCAGAGGCTGGACATCTCACCTTACCACAGCAGCTGTCAGGAAGCAGCAAGAGTGAACTAGATATTTGCAGTAGGACTCAACTAATGAACCTCAGGCTTGCCCCCTTTGACACACCTCCTCCAGCCAGGCTGCACCTCCCAAACTGCTACCAGCTGGGGACTGAGTATAAGGCTTCATCATAAACACATGAGACCCTGGGGAACACTACACATTCAAACCACCACAACCACTCTGCAGCCAGCTGGCTCCTACCCTGGCCTCCACCCATCCTGCAACAAATGTGGCAGGTAGGCCTGGCCCTACTGGGGGCAACTCAGGCCAAACGGGCAGGTTGTTCATTCACTGGGGACATGTCTGTGTGCCACATATACAATGTCCCAGAGCCAGACAGCTACCGTCAGGCAGGGGCCCCAGTCCATGTGCATGGAAGTGAGAAGCAGGCAGAGAACAGAGTCAGCAGTTCACCCAGGCCAAGGGGTAACCATGCCTCATGCTTGGCTGGCCACTAACAGCCACTAGGCTCTGAAGTGAGGTGAGTGTAACTGAGGCATGCTGCTGTCAGGACACACTTGGATTCTGGATGGTTAGCAGAAATGGAAGAATGGCATGGTTTTCTCCAATAATTTCATACAGAGTACAGTTTTAAAAACATTCTGGATTTGCTGAGCAAAATATAGCATTTTTAAAAAAAACCTAAATTACATATGGCTTCAAAAACTTTTAGTTAGCATATAAAATGTGTTTCTTTATGACATTTTCATATTTACAGATAATTGTACCTGTGCTCTTATTTCTCTCCCCCTCTTGCTACCTTGACAGCACACTTTCCCTCCCAATCAGTCTTTCTGTATATGTGAGAAAACTTGTGGTACTTTGTATTTTTCTCCTCCCATTATCCTCTCTGGTCCCCTCCTTCCCCTTCAGGCTCCCTCTGCTTTAATGTCATTCATATTTATGCCTTTTGATCTGGATTCTGTATAAAAGAAACACAATACTTCTCTTTCTAAGCCTGGCTTACTTTGCTTAACATAAAGATCTCAAAGTCTACCCATTTTGTTGTTGGCTCTTAGCTTTTGTCTATTTCTACTGGCTACTAGAATGCTCTACATGTCTGAAGTGGCACCAGGCACAGTGGCACATGTCTGTCATTTCAGTACTGGGAGGCTGAGGTGAGAGGACGGAGAGTGAGAGGCCAGCCTGGGCCGCAGCGAGACCTTGTCTCAAAACACACGGCGCTAGGGATACCGCTCAGCGGCAAGTGTGCTTGCTGCTCACGCATGAAGACTGGGCTTGATCCTGAGCACCTATGTAAGAAGCTAGGCGTGGCTGTGCGTGGGGAGAGCTGGGGACAGCAGGGAGGTGGAGCTCGATGGTCAGCTAGTCTGACTGGAGAACGGAGAGAATGAGGCTCAGAGAAGTTGCTGGAAGGCAATGAGGAGGCAGAATGACCGAGGACAGTAAAGTCCTCGACTGGTCTCTGCACACGTCCACAGAACAAGTCCATCTACACACACATGCATACACGAGGCATCCACACATCCACAGCAAACAAACAAAACAAAAGCAGATGGGTAAGTTCATGACTTTCCTACGTGGCACATCCTGGCTCCCTGGACCATGGGCCTCACTGTTGCTGCTCCCCTGGGGCCTGTGTGCAGAGCAGAGAGAAGGCACCAGAAGGACTGTGCGGTGTGCTGGCAAACCCATCAGCATAGCTCCGGCACCAGAGAGAACGTGGAGGTCTGCTTAAGTGTGACATGCACAAACTGCCAATACCCACAGACGAACAAATTAATCACGACACGGCTAAAGAGGAAATTTGCCTCCTCTTGTTACTTGCTTCTCTGAGAAAGGAGGAGACTCCATACCAAGAGACATGGTGGGCCGTAAGCAGGGCTGATTGGCATTTCTCACTTTCCATCTTGTTCTAGCATGGCTAGAAACCCTGAGAGCTGGAGGTGCTACCAGGGGCCAACCGTCTGTGTGGGGGAGTGGCCCTGTGCCACCTGGGGACACTGCTGGGTACACCAAGGGCAGAACATGGGGCTTCTTGGTAGGCAGGCACTGGGGTCATTTCTCCTCACTTGTTAGTTCTTTAGATGAGAACACTGGGTCGTGGAGAGGCTGGAAGATGGGGGAGGAGGGTCTAGTTGGTGCTTCTGTGGCAGAATGTTGCCACCCTATCTCTATCTGCCCAGGAGGCAGTGGGAATGCTCAAAGCACTGACAGGGCTGAGCCTAGAGATCAGGGAGGGCCCTGTTGTATAAGTGAGGGGACCAGGAGTGGCCCTTCAAGCAGAAGGATCTGGAGCCACTTCAGAGGACGTGCCTAGCCCTGTTCCCTTGTCATCCTCACCTAGGACCATAGACCCTGGTCTCCTTTCCCCTACAGACCCTCGACCAGCCGCTGAGGCCTCCTTGGAGGACAGGAGGAGCCTCTACCCTGCAGACTGGGGTGAGGGTGAGCAGGGCCACTCACACATGTGGCCATCAGGAACTTCTGTAGAACACACTTTATATTAAATGGACTTGGGGAGCTGAGGCCAGAATCAAGACAAAGGTCCTGCCTGTACCCCGCTGTGGGGTGTGGGTGGACACATCCTCTGCCTGCCTGCGGCAGGTCTGCCCCTCACACAGCCATTTCTGGCTCATGCCTGCCCTTCACGGCCATTCCAATCCTGGGCTTCTGAGCAGTCTCTGCAAACCTTATACTCTGGGGACACAGGTCATGGTGGACCTCCCACAGATGGCAGGACAGGTCATTGACACTCGCCTATGCAGCATGCTCATGTGAAGCATGAGTGTGAAATAGAAGTCAGAGAAAAAGAAAAACAGTCCAACGCTCAGAAAGAAAGTGGCAAAAGACATAATCAGAAGGCTTACTGAATGAGGAAGCCGGGTAGTCTTTGAGCCAGTGAAGAGAGGCTCGGCTGCTATCATGATGCAGGACTGGAGATGACACCTAGGACACCACTGTCCACCAGAAAGCTGAACAGAGACCCATGGACTGTGCAGCCTGCTCTGCTGGGAGCAATGGCATCAAAAACAGATCTTGGTACAAATGGCATCATTGGGAAGCCTGTGGGCACTGCATGAGTGAGGGCTACTGCAGAGAAAGCTAAGGCCCCTGCCTGTGCGCATGTGTGCAGGATGTATGCTTTTCTTGTTGCTGTGACCAAGTATCTAAAAGAAGCAAGTCAGGAAGGACTCAGCTGCTCACTGGCTCAGAGGGTTCAGTCCATCATGGCGGAGCACAGCAGAGCAGTTCACACCATGGTGAGCAGCAAGGAAAGAGGGGGGAAGGGGCAGAGAGCCTGTCCATGAGACCCCTTTCTGCCTCCTATCCCTCTCCCCTCCAGTCCAGTCCATGTGCCCACTCTGCTCTGACAGTTGATAGCTTTGACAATCCAGTTAGTATTTTGAAAATCTTGTCAAGTTTGGGACCAGATCAGGGCTAAAAATAGAAGGCCAGTGACAGAAGGCTGGGACTGGGCAGTGGCTGCTAGAGCCGGCCAGCCCTCAGGCTGACAGCCCTTGGACCACAGAAACAGGAGGGGACACCTCAATAGGTCCATCCTCTAAGGAGACCTCAACAGCATGAGGACATGGACTGTCCTTGCAATTAATTTCATATTTTTTCCTAAAAGAGGAATTCTAAAGAGAAAAACAGTTTAGAACTGAAAACATGAATTGGCACAAAGGCCCAGCTGAGCCAGCTTCCCTTTCATCTCCTGGCACAGCTCAGATTTCTGATCAACAAACGGAGGATGCTCAAATGCACACACAGCGATTAAGAGTCTGCTTCATCCACAGCAAGCTTCCAGGGCTGGGGATGCTGGCCATGCCCTCCGGGGCGGGAGCTAGAGGGGCAGAGGGCAGGCCATGCTCATGAGGAAGGAGCCCACACCTCCACATAAGACAACAGACTTACGCCTACACCAGGAATCCCAAAGAAAGCACCTTAGAGAAGCTGGAGTCCGTGAAGCTTCCAGGGGCCCCTCATGCCACCCCGAGGCAGACACAGGGAGGCAGCAGAGGCAGGGCGGCAGCAGTACCGCTTGGCGTCCTGGGTGTGTCTCTGAGCAGTGGCCATTCACACTCTACTCTGATCCCAAGCAGCTTTGGGCAGCAGACCCACAGGTGACAGCAGCTCTCAGGTCAGGGCAGGCTGCCAGGGAGGTACACAGCCCCTGGAGACAGCCCAACCCTGGCTCTGCACTGGGACAGGGGTATACTGTGAGGGAGCCCTGGAAGTACACAGGCTGGAAATGGCCCTGCAGCACCCACAGGACACACCTTGATGGAGGAGGCCCAGAAGGGCACTGGCTGGCCTTGTTCGTGCTCCCACAGCAGAGAAAGGCCTGGTCCACGAGATCTGAGTAAGGGTGTTAGGACATCCACACGTGGAGCAGGGCGGAAGGACGGGGCCTCCAGGAAGTGGCCGTGCTCTTTCCTTCTCCAAGGGCATGAGGTTCAGGGACTGTCCAGCCTTGGTCCTTCGTTCACCTGGGGGCCTTTTCAACCTCGGGGCAAGACTGGGCCTGTGCCCCACAGCAGTCTGAAAGGCCTTGAGGGATGCCACCTGCCAGAATCCCCAAACCCAAGAGAACAGGCCCTGTGGCCTTATGGTCAGCCAAGCAAGTGCTCCTCAGTCAGCTGAAGGCCGATTCCAGTTGAGAGGTGGTGCCCAAGCAGTCCCCAGAGAGGACAGTAGAGCCAGGCCACGAGAGCCCTTGTCAGCAGCAGGCTAGATCCTAAAGGCTGTGCTTTAGGAAGCAGTAATAGCAACTTCTAGCACAACCTATCTCACAGAATCACTAGCAAAATGACATAGTAAAGGTTATTAAATTTCCAGAGTTGTCCAAATCTGTGTTCTCACATTGATTTTCTGCTGTCTGGGAAGCCAGGTGGAAAGATTCACAACTAGCAGGGTGAGGTCTGGAAAGGTCAGATTCCAATGTTAGTGGATACCGGAAGCCACAACCAGTCTCAGCTGAAAACATGGACAGTGTGCTCAAAAGCCCTCACTGACCAGAGTGCAAGAGGCACCATGAACCACACAACCCTCTCGGAGCCATCAACAAGGTAGGTAGAATGGAAGCCTCGTGAGGCCCCGGTTCTCACAGCCAATTCTGTCATGAGCTTGGGGGAGGGGAACAGACCCAATATATGTAGATGAGTGAGCCCAGGACTGAGCAGGCCATTCCTCAGAAACACTCCTTCCCAAGATGACTGAGACGGCATTCCACATCCTCCCACACCTTGGCAGCTCAGCAGGAAGAGCAAGGATTCTACCCAGCATGCACCACCTGTGTGCACACTCACCACTGCTGCCAGCACCTGTACATGACCTACCCACCAACTGAAGGCAGGAACACATCTCCCGCTCAGCCAGTAGAGATGGTCCCACGGAGTGTGATGCATGGGAGCCTGTGGCTGCATGGGACAGTATGCATTTGAAAAGGTGAGGGCACACCTCTAGGGATCCAAACAGAATGACCTGGCTCAGAGCCAGGGAAGGCAGAAAAGGTGGGAGACCAGGCAGGAGTCAGGAGTTGGCACTGCTGCTGTCACTGTGTCCCCAAGCTGAGCAAGGGCTGACCCATGAGAATGTCAAAACACAAATGGACGTGCACACGAGCCAGCCGAGGAGCGCATGGCAGGTGGCCAGGCACAGGGCACCTGCACAGCTGTAGAATCAGCTGAACCACGCAGGTGCTGGGGCACCATGCTCACTCTGGACGGAAATGCTCCTACCCCCAGATGGGACATGCAGCCAAGGCCTTGGGCTACAAACTTATCGCCTGCCAATGGCTTGGATCAGGAGCCTTGTCTAGCTGCTGATGGCTCAGTGTTCCTGCCTCTCAGTGCCACTGGGTGGGCACCTGAAATTCCCAGCCCATGGCTGAGTCAGGATGGCTGCTCAGAAGGCACCATTTCCTATTTGGTCTGGATGAGACAGTGACCATGACAAGTGTCATAGAGTCACCGATGCCGCTGGCCTCATTGACAGTCATAGCCCCACACAACATCAGGCCCTCTGCTTAGCTTTTTCTTAGGAAAATGTATCCACTCCCCCTCACAGGGAATACGGAGCTGGGTGGAGAGGCTGTGCCAGGCACAGGGCCTCGGCTGCCCCTGAGTGCGCAGGGCTAGCCCTCCCCTCCCTGACGGAACACTGGGTTTTCGCTATGTGCTGCCATGTGGAAAGGGCCGTACTGTGGGCTCATCTGAAACACAGACTCATCCCATGGACAGTGTGCCACATAGCTCCAGTGCCCATTAACTTGCACCTCCCAGGGACCACAGGCCTACCATGGCCAGGACATATTGCCACAAAGTTAATAAATCCACAAAAGAACCAATGTTGAAAAGTCCCAGAGCTCCCACACCCCAACTACAAGGACCCTCTAAGGTGGCCCAACTCCAGTATTAGCTTTCTTCCAGAACCTTCTTTCTTGACTCTCCACACTGGACACCTGTAGCCCACATCGGCTCTACCTTCTCTGGCCTCTGTAAGCTCCTGGGGTTGAGGCTGGCCCACCTCACTGAGTCTACTTCCCTGCCTGGCCCATCTGGAACAGATGAACCACCACAGAGCTGCCAAGCTGGGCACAGGCCAGCCCTGGGGTGCCACCCCACTGTCTGTTCATCCAGCCGGCTTCCATGCTCGGTGCTCAGGGATGGCATCACACAAGTGGGAGCTTTTGCTTCAGTAGAATGAGCCATGCAGCCAAACACAGGAGAAATGCCTGCAGCATTTGGCTAAATGTCTAATTAAGGGCTTATTTTTAGAATGGAGACCATATGAGGGAGATGAATGGAGGCTGTGCACCAGGCTGTCTAGCAGTCGTGTTCTGCGCAGGTTCTATGCTAATGAGCTCTAGACCATGAACACACCTCCACAGGCTCACAGACCTTCCAAGTCTGTACCAACCAGATCGTGGATAGGTCACTGGGCACACCAGCAGTCCTGTGCCCTTAAGAGAGGAAGCCTAGTGTTTATGCCTCAGGGCAAATGCACAAAGGGTGGATGGCCACTGATCATGGCCTGGCCAGCAACAGGACTGACCTGAACTCCTCTCTCTCTGCTTGCCCACTTGCTCTCCTAGACTTGCACCAGGGGCCATAGGAGAGCCTGCTGTTGAGGACAGAGTTGGCAAGTGGGCAGACTGGTCAGCATGTTGGCATCGCAGCACTGCTAATGGATGGGGAGTTAGTGCAGGAGAGAGACTCTTGGAAGGAGAGCCCAGGAGAGGCATTGTGTGTGTGTGTGGGCGGGGGGGGGGGGACCAAATGGCCCTGGAGAGAAAGGTTGGAAGACAGGTGTTCTTTGCCCCGTCTAGCTCCTCCTCGGGTCATCAAGGGCGAGATGCAGTACTCAGTGGAGAACAACCCTGCTGGGACTCACTCCCTATCCCACACTTCAACCAGAATCTCTAAATGGTGTCTCCTTTCTTAAGACATCTGTTTTAAGCTGGGCTTGGTGGCGCACACCTTTGATCCCAGCACTCTGGAGGCAGAGGTAGGAGGATTGCTGTCAGTTTGAGGCCACCCTGAGACTACATAGTGAATTCCAGGTCGGCCTGGGCTAGAGTGAGAGCCTACCTCAAACCCCCACTCCCACCCCCCAAAAAAGACTTCTGTTTTAAGCCCAATTGTTCCTTTCTCCTGCCAGATGGTCTCTTTCTGAGTCCACAGCAGGTCTTGAGCAGGACTAAGTCCTATAGCACTTTTAGGAAGGAGCCCCTGTGGGAATTCCACCTGCAGAGGCCAAGAAAGAGTCTTGCTGCTGTCTGGCTCTGCTGAGATGTCTCTTTCTACTTTTATACCCATCTTCCTTGACTTTGACCTTGCCCTGGTCCATCAAAAGGGCTCCTCTGGGACTAAGGTCCTCCAGCAGCCTTCTGTCATTTTGCTCCTGGAGGAAAAAGGCTGCTAGCTACAGGCTAAGCCTGGTGGGGTTCCCAGCCTCATGCCAGCCTCTCACATGCATGCTCTCCCTCTCCAGGTCAGGCCTTGTCAGCCCAGCCTGGTCCTTAAACCTGGAACCAAGTCCTCACTGCCGAGGACCAGACCCTCAGTGGAGCCCATGCCTGGCTCTGGACACAGATCCCTGCTGAGCTGCTTGGCCTTGGAAATGACTGGCTGTGCCTACAGTTCGAGTTACTCCTGCAGCTAAGGACAGACCTCACATCCCAGTGGCACCTTCAGTGCCAGCATCCCACTATAATGTATGTTCATAATGCAGCCCTTGTAGAATGCCACATCGCACATATGGCCCAAGGCATCTGTGAAGACACTGCATGGGACCTCCAGGTCCTCACATCAACCGGAGGAGGTGGCACTGAGGTAGCCTGTGCTGCATGCCAGGCAGTCTGCAATGCCCAGTAAAGACGGCAGAAGAGCAGGGCTTTTCTGAGGCTTAGGCACAGTGTGAAGGTAGAAGCAGATCCAAAACCTTTTCTTAGGGTAACAACGTGCTTTGAGGGGGGAGGGGTATGTTTTATGCTGACACTGTATTTTGTTGCTCTAGTACAATGGAAGCAGGCTGAGGTGGAGGTTAAGGCGGACACCCAAGTCTCCCCAAGTGCCGGGGGCCTCCTTGTCTATACCAGGACCACGCCTTCCACCTGCCCATGCCATGCTGGAGATCTAGGCCAGCTTCCTGCTGCTCTACCCAGGGCCTCCTGACACGGGCTGGGCTGTCAGTCCCTGGCTCCATGTGCAGTTCCCTGACTCAGTGTCACTGGCTGTGGCCTCACAGCACCAGAAGCTCGCCACTCCTGCTGACAACTCTTCCTGCTACTGCTTCACCAGCGCCTCCCTTCCTACCCACTTCACTGCAGCCCGGATAAGTTGGCCATGCCACCTTCAGATCTGTCCCTTTCCTTTCCACACTGCCGACAACAGGGTGCATACGGGGTCAGGCTGCATCACTGTCACATTGGTCCATGGCATTTTCCAAATGAAGGACAGGGTGTGTTCTTTGAGAAGCCACAGCCCCCACCAAGTAGGACAGACAGTTTCTGCTGGGCTCTGCTATGTGCACACATCCCTCTGTAGATACAGACAGATCAGGAACAAGGTCGGCAGGAACCTTCTCCCTGCCTAGGCCCCAGGCCTTCCTTGGATGAGGAGACCTCCTGCCACCAAGCATGCAAGGCCCTGCCTTGGCTAGATCTAGAACAGGCCACCGAGTCATAGAGCATGTAGCGAAGGACACATCTGGCTGCCTGTTTCACCGCCCAGTGGAAATCAGCTCCTGCAGTCCCGACTGTGAGGTAATCTGCTTTTATTATCCCTGCGGATAATAGAAAGGCCAAGGTGTTGGACACCCTAGGTGGAGATGAAGAGGCGCTGCTGGAGGGGCTAGCATTAAAGATAGCAGCTGTACCTGCCCAGCCCAAACAGGCCACAGGGCAGCTCTTTCCTATGGAATGAAGCCTGTAGACTTTTCCTGGTGTCATGTATGCTGTCTCTTCACCCATTTTACCTAGCAACTGTGACCAAAGACTTGAGCTTGATGCATGGACCTGGGTGAGGATGGAAGAGCAGAACAGGACAGGCTGTGGAGCCCACAGGGCTACAAGCAGGGAAGGTGAAGACTGCTAGGAACATGCCCAGGCCTCTCTCCAGAGCTGCCCTGCTTATGAAGATGCATTCATGTGACCTTCAAATGGGTGTGAGGACCTGAGGTTTGGCCCTGAAGGCTATAGGATTTGGGGCTACTTCTTAGAAAAAGGCTATGAAACATGAGTATAAATCTGGAAGTGCCAGTCAGTACTCATTCAAGAACACAAACCAGGACAAATTACAAAATTTTAAAAGCCAAAAAATACTAAAAGTAGCAAAAATATCAAATAACTTCATATCTTTACTTTTCTATACTCTGGAATTTTTCATTTCTTTATTAGTATACATTAACTATTAAAGATTTTCAGGGCTAGAGAGATGGTCAGCAGTTAAGGTGCTTACCTGTGAAGCCTAAAGACCCAGGTTCAACTCCCCAAGACCCACGTAAAGCCAGATGAACAAGGTGGTACATGCATCTGGAGGTTGTTTACAGTGGCTGGCTGCTGAGGGCAGAGGCCCCTGTCAAAAGGTCACCAGTTTCTGAGCATATGCGCACTCTTTCCAGGAACAAGCTCCCTTTGCTTGCTGTTCACTCTCCTGATGCTCTAGGTCCTGATAAGCCTCCTCTCGTCTTGGCCCGGTGGGGCTGAAACTAGGGCACACCCCCACCCCTACTTCCACATGGACTCTCTGCCCCCACTTGACCCCCACATGGCAGGAGCTCCCTATACTTTCTTCTCTTTCCTTTCCTTAACCTAATAAAATCCCGCTAAACCTTACCCTCTGGTCTATGGATTTTAATCCTTTAAATTCATTAGACAAGAATCTGGGGTAACCTAAATTTATTAGTGCACTAGCGTGTTGGTATATTGACAAGGAACCCCAAACTTACCATTTCAATGGTAAAGACAAGTCATTAAAGAGCGGAGATGTATTGCTGAGGGCCGTCACTCTGAAGTTTGAGGTCCAGGGCCTGAGTCCACACCAGCTCTAAGCTGCCTGTGCTCACTGCATGGGGCAGTCAAGTTTCCCTCACAGACAAGCCGCTCCAGCATGGCAGGCCCATCACAGGACCGTGGAGGCTATAAAACCTGAGAACCCCACGGCACCAAGCCAGGCTCCCAGGCCTGCAGGGGCAAGGCCCAGCAAGACTAGCTTCTGGACAATCTAGTCTTGTTTCCTGAAGTGGGCTCCTCCACACAGCACGGTTTACAGCTGACGAGCTCCATCTGCAAACAACAGAGGGAGCGGAGCCAGCCCAAGAAGAATGGATGGATTTGGCGCACACATCCAGAGTGAGTGATGTGATCTTTTCAATTGATTTCTAAATACATGCAGCTCAATTTTTGCTCAAAATTATGTCCACTGCGCCCAATGAGGAGAAACTGCTTTAAAAATTGTTGGGCTTCATTTTGGGCATCACTGCTATTCCCGGCGCCCCATCTCCACAGTGACAGAGTGTCATCAGGTAATGAGTATAAAGGACGTTAATGTCGCTGTGGGCACAGACAGAATCACAGATTGAGATTTAGAGGGAGATTCCAATCCGGAGCGATAATAGAAGAGGAGATGTCGCATCATTTGACTCAGTGACAGGTTCGTAGGCTGCTTTTCATGTATGGCAGGAATTAGGTTTATTACAAAGGGATTATTTGGAAACATAAAACACGACCCTGAGAATGAGGCTCCATAGTGACTCATGAATACAAATGTGCATGTTAGCCAGGCAAAATAGGTGGGGGGGGGGCGGCAGCACAGACTCACCCTCCCCAGGAGGGAAGCTAGGCACCTGCTGAGTGGCGAGGGAGTCCAGTGTCCTGCAGACCCCAACTGGCCCCTGGGAGAGGTGCTTCCTCTTATCCACAGGGGAAGATCTCACATCCTGTACTCCATATGCAAGATGGCCATGGCACGCCACATGACAGCAGCCCTCCCGCCCCAGGCCAAGGCCACTGCGACCAGCCTTCCATGACAACAGACTGCCCTTGAGCAATGTGGACCAAGGGCTGACCAAGCCGGGGAGAGCTGCAGGACGAGGGCACGCTCCGGGCTCGGAGCAGATCCACAGGAGGTGCAGGCACAGCAGTGCCTGTGACAGGAATGGGCGGCACTCTCCAAAGTACTTGCCTTGCTGGACTCTGCCTGACATTCAGTCAGGGGTGTGTTATGTTTGGTACCTGCCGTACCTGAGCTAAATGACAACAGATGAGTGTAAACCAATCAGTCCAACACAGGTCAAAACAACACAGCTCCCAGCCAGGCCACCAGGCAGGACGGCCACAGGCAAGGAGTTGGCAGGGTGGTTTTGGGCTTGTGATGAATGAGGTACAGCACCACCCACGGCCAGGGCTCTCTGCACACATCAGACAGGACTCACAAAGTGCAGCGTGCGGCTCTTGATGGTGCTCCTGCTCCAGTCCAGGTGGAAGTCCTGGAAAGGCTGAGCACTGCCACCTAACCAGGCTTTCCTGCGGCCTAAACTGCAGCACAGGGACCCATGCACAGGACAGAGCTCCTCCCTTGAGAACTGGGAGGGAGCTCAGGCAGGCAAAGAACTGCTGCCCTCTCACAGGGCTCTCTGCTCTGGGCCTGGAGTTCGCAGTCGCATGTTAGGGTCATCTGCACTCCACTGTCTTATTGACAGGGCAGAGGGACGCTCACCGTGCCAAACTGAGATGTGGCAGCAGCGGTGGTGGCGATGACATGACAGCGAAGGTTGTGGTGGATGCCATGACAACTGCAGACATGGGGTGCAGTGGCAGTGGTTACAGCCAGTGCACAGCACCTCAGACAGCACAGCCCCAATCCCAATTCCTGCCCCACCCTCCACCCCATCCTGAGGTACAAGCAAGGACACTGGGCCGTATCCTGGGCTGGTGGCAGCTGTCAGAGACACACGGGGTGGAGGATTCCCAAGCAGCTCTGGCCTTCTGTGAAAACACAGAAAACATACCCTCTGGAGACTACCAGGCCTCTCCTGTTCTGTCTCACGAGGCATGTTCATATGCTGTAATCCTAACCCCAAGGTCTTGGAATGGCAAGGAGGAAGCCTGAGGTCGCAAGAGGAGTCTCACTGAATTAGAACCCAAATAAAAGAGATGCCTCAACCTCTGCCAACAGGGGATGAGACAGCCATCTGCCTGAACCCAAGCTCACTGGAGCCTTGGCCTTGGACATACAGACCTGTGAGAGGAGGTACTTCCTGTTTGCAGGCTTCAAGGCCATGACTTGTTGTCCCAGCAGCTGTGACCAAGGCACACGGTAACTGGGAAGCATATGGAGGCCAAGCAACACGCCCAAGCCTACCAAGGAGGCTCTCAAAGGACGAGTCTCTGCCAAACCCACTCCTAAACCCCAGCGGGGGAGAAGCAGCATAGTGGACTAGCCAGGGGCGGGGCCAGAGACCCGTGGTGCCTGCAGCTGCCCGGAGAAACCCCAGGAGCCAAGTACTTCAAAATACGTGTCCTCGCTGGTGCCCATGACCACCGCCCAGAGGCATGCGTAGGTGCGCTGGGAAGAGACAGCTGTCATACTGCTACCTGGTGATCTAAGCCTGTGGACTACAGGGAGACTAGGATGCCTACTGGGTGACAGACAGTGGCACTCAAGATGACAGGCCATAGAGGCCCATGTTCCAGGCATCCTTGACTCCTGCCTGACAGAGGGAAATCATGAACCCACAGGAGAAGCAATTGACTGAGGCCAGGGTTGACCAGCATCACCAGGACTCAACCTCACTCACAAAAGGCAACACCCCGATCCCTCTTCTGTGCCTGGGCACCCCACCCCCCAGCCAGGACCCATGCGCCTCACCTTCCACTTCACCTCAGACGTTCAGCAGACTTCTGCACACTCTTCTCCCCCAGGCAGGCAGCTCAGAGGCACTCGGGACGCACATCTACCCAGAACCTAGGCTGGAGTCTGCCAGCCTGGCCAAGACACTTGGCTAGTCCTGGTGACCACAGTGGAGGAGTCATATAGGGGAGGAAAGGATGCTAAGGGGCACATAGTGCATCTTAGCACCCCAAAGTCAGACTGCCCTGATGGAGAAGGGAAGGTGGAATGTGGTGGGAAGACCTTGGCCCCTTGCTGAAGGCCAAACTATGGGTCTGAGGCTTAGCAATGACCAGTCTAGGCCCACATGTCCCAGCTGCAGTGCCTGGCGTTTTTGGAGCCTGACCCCCACTAGCCATGCTGACAGTCAGAAACACTAAACATGCAAAGAGCAAATACTTTTTCTTTGCATGAGGAATTAAAAGATCAATGCAACTTCTTCTGTGTGCTTTATCTCAAAAAACAAACACCCCAAAGTTGAGTTGGGAAATCCTATCCTGTTTGCCTGCACATCCTCACACTAATGAGGTGACAGAAGGCGCATGACGTACGAGCAGGGCCTTCTTGGTGGTTATGGATGGTAAGGCAGCCCAGAGATATCCTCAGCTCCTTCATCCTATTTAGTTTGCTATTGGGCTAGACAGGAGGGAAGACTTAACAGGTGCCACATGTCCCCATGATCACTTCCTGCTTGACTCCTGCCCCTAGCACAGGTGGCTGAGATGTGATGGCAGGGCCTAGCGGGGCAGATCTGTGGGGACTCTGCAGGGCAGGCTGAGTCTAGGCACCAGTGGAACCCCAGAGGGCTTTCACATCCTCCCAAGAACAGTGCCCGGGTGCAAGGAGAATGGCAGACGAATGTGTGTTCGAGTCACAGGGTTCTGAGAGTGAGGACAAGAGCCAAGCCTCCCCTGGCAAGGCTGGAGAGGGGGCAGGTAAAGCACTTCCCAATTTTACCTTGTTATTTGACAAGCGAAGACCAATCTACTGACTTCCCTTGACTTCTTAAAGTCCTGAGCTAGATCCTGTGGGAGACAAAGCCCAAGAAGAGGAGGCCTGCCCACAGAGCCAGGTGCAGGGAGACTGGAGCCAGTACCCAGCAGCCATGCCTACTAGAAGGCCCTTGGAGGCCTGGGAGGGGCAGGAAGGGTGGGGCAGTGAGAGACGGAACAAATGCTGGCCTCAACAGGAGCTTGGTGCTGGCATCTGAGTCTGTAGGTCTTCAGGCAGGCCACCAGGCCTTGCTCCCCTCGGACAGCACAGCTGGGACCTCCATCACCCACTGCTTCCTGCTTCTCTACTTTCACTGAGAACCTGCCAGCTCCGTGCCATGCTCCTACCTGCTTCCTGCATACCTGCTCAATCGAGCAGCCAGACCAGGTGAGTGAGCGCAGTAAGGCCAGCATGGCTGGGCACAGGGAGGGCGCTCCACGAGCACCCAGTGAGCACACCCTTACCTGACACACGCACGCCACCCCTCACATCTCCCCTTCGGTACAGACTAAGCTGCTCTCACTTGGATCTGCCCCTGAGCTAGAGACTGAGGTCCCAGAGCCCAAGCTACAGAAACCCTCCCTGGATTGTTCTCTACGGCCACTCGGCCACTCGGCCACTCGGCCCTCCAAGATACAGTTCTGCCACCTCCTCTCTCTCTCCCATTGTCTCATGTCGCCACGATCTTCAGCTTGCCTCTGGAACCTAGCTTTCTGGCCTTCAAGGCCTCAGTGAGACACTCCCTCGGGCTGAGGCTGGCCTATGCTAACTTCAGCCCACCCCCCCCCCAGCCAAGGCACTGCCCTCCTGCACTCCGCACTCCCACCCTGGGGTCACTTCCTGCACTCTGTGCCCACCCACCCCATAGTCACTGTGCTCATTTTTTGGGTCACTTTCACTCAGCATCCCTGCCAGATTCAAGGCTCCCCTAGGGCAACAGCCACGGGGCTGGTCATCCCTGAGTATGGCACATGACATGCACTCAGTACATGCTTTCTAAATGAAGAACCAGTAAGGGAGATAGGGACCCATACAGTCCCAATTCAAGGCGCTGTGAGATCTTCAGGATGGAAGGACCAAGTACCCAGTCCAGCCCTGGCCTGTCACAGCTGCTCAGTGGAGGTCAAAAGTGTGATGGGTCGGGTGTGGTGGCGCATGCCTTCAATCCCAGCACTTGGGCGGCAGAGGTAGGAGGATCTCCATGAGTTCAAGGCCAGCCTGAGACTACATAGTGAATTCCATGTCAGCCTGAGCTAGAATGAAACCCTACCTCGAGAAACCAAAAAATGAAAAAATCTGCATGGCTTTCTTGAGAAGAAAGGCTCCGCCCTCTCCCAGGATGAAAGGCTGCCAGTAGACCTCACAGGCCCCTGTGGTCACGGGAGGAAGGACAGAGGAGACCCAACGCCGGCTCAGGGTTTCAGTAGTAAAGCTTTAGCCTGTGCCTCTTTCCAACTGAGGCCTGGCTTAGCCACACACGCAGCAGGCTGCTGGAGGCCTGAGAGGCTAGCCACGTGCATGAGCCGGTGGGCAAACAAGGAGGCAGGCTCTTTGGACCTGGGGGGAAGTACTGGGTAAACATGTAGCCTGGGCACAAGCCAGGGGGTTCCACTCTGCACTAGCCTCCCTTCTAGCGCTGTATGTCCCTCCCCAGTAGAGAGCCTTGAGGGGCCCCTTCTCCAGCTTGGTTAAATAAGCAGAAGAGCCACCACCCATGCCACACCAGGGCCTCTGCACCCAGCAGATCAGGCGCTGACTCATGAAGGAAGCAAGTTCCAGGCTTGGGTAGCACTGCCATCCTGGGCAACCAGGTCTTTTCTGGCTTTTTTAAACCCACAGTTCCCATAAAAGTCTTGGGTACACTTCATCTTGGCCATGCACATTGGTGAGCATTATGCCTATCTGGCTCCTCTAAGCTATGGCCCCTCACCCATCACCACCAGCAGCTGGTCTGCAAGAAGGCCAGCAGGGACATCAGGAAAATGGCGGGGCTTCTGGCCAGCCACTGCTCCCACAGAACATGTTCTCCAGGGCCAGCATCACTTTATTTCCAGGCGAAACTCATCTGGGTGCCCACGAATGGATACAAAGTGGAACACGTGACAGCTGAGGGAGGGGTATCTTAATAAGGTCCAAGATGTAATTACATTTCTTCAGGGACTGAACAGATGAGCTTCCCCAAGTTTATCTGCCTTAGATATCAAACACCATTAATGAGATAATAAGGGCCTTTCAATTAATGATTTGAACGGTGGGTATAATTTTTTCCTTAATGGCAAGATTAATTCACAGAAAGAAATGAGCAAGCAAGAGAGGGAGAGAGATGCTGGCTAAACCCTCAGCTTTCGCCTCCCTCCCCTCGCCTGTGAGCACGTTTCCTCTAGTGCAGGCGCAGCCTGTGCCCCTTTGGAGTAACAAGAGCTGGCCGGCAAGGGTTTAAGTCCTGGGGTCGAGATGCCATCCTCTCCCCATACAAGAGAAAATTCTTGTATGAAAGGGAGGGAAGGAGAAAAGGCTCCTGTCATTGGTCTGAGGAAGCTGTCCAGAGAAGGCTCAGAGGTTTGCAAGGATACCCAGCACTAAGTTAACTGTGCAGTGAACCCCAAGCTCCCTCCAGAGGAATGAAACAGGACTAACTGCAAAGCCAATATGGGCACAGGTACAGGCCATACCCCAGGTAGCACTTCTGAAGCTCTAGCCCCGTCCTGTCACCTGCCAGCGCCCAGACAAGAGCTCCAGGAGCGAGCCTCAATGCCCAGTGAGACATGGCCCAAAGAGACCTGCCAGACTCCAGAAGGACATGAGGAGTGTGCCCAAAGCTATGCTACAGAGCCACAGGCACTTTGCAGATTGTTTTCATGCAAAGGTTAGCTGGCATTACAGCCAGACCACACATGTCAGTCAGTGATGGGTGCAAGTGGGACGATGACAGCACATCACCTACAACATCACAACCACTTCAGTTAATGCAAAAGCACACTGTGACATTTGCATAGTGATGAAACCTCCCGCTGATGGAATGAAAACAAACTGTGTATCAACAATCTCCGAGGCACCTGAAAGTTTAAATGGCTCAGAACCTGCAGGCAGACCTGCCACTTAGCAGGTCCCAGGCACCATGGAAAGCGCCGGGCCTCCTCGCAATGGCTAGCGCATAGCTAGCATGGTTCTTGTCCCAGGTACCATGGAGGCCCAGACCAAAGAATTAAAGACAACTGAACTCCACACTGAGTATGTTTTGTTTTTCTTTTAAAGATGAGGTAGGGTGTTTATAATTGTGCTTTGAAATTATTTAGATTCAGGTAATCTGTTTAAGGCTGGTTATGATGCTAAGTTCTTGTGTACACCTAGAACTGGTGTGACCAATTCTAACCTACAACTTGTTATCCACTGCTATCCACACAGATGGATGTGCACTCACACA
This sequence comes from Dipus sagitta, assembly GCA_036346955.1. Lineage (NCBI taxonomy): Eukaryota > Metazoa > Chordata > Mammalia > Rodentia > Dipodidae > Dipus > Dipus sagitta. Next base: position 5,110,644 of record CM070777.1, on the reverse strand, counting down.
CCTCATAGAGTATGGGATATTGCCTGTTACAAATATCATCCAAACATGCTAATTTCCATTTATGGTGTCCAGTTTTTCCATGTCTCATGAGTGCACACACACTGTCCTGAAGCCATGGTAACCACCTTGCCACAAGCTCACATCTGGACTGCATGGGATTATCACCTGAACTGGCATCTATGCCGTCACAATACAATGTCATATGCTATTTAGATACTCAGCATCTCCACACACTGAGAGTACCCCCACACCTCTCTGGATACCATCTTCATATACCATGAATACACCCGTACATCCCTCTAGACACCATCTCTACACACTGTTAGCACCTCCACACATTCCTCTGATGGCATCTCACTTTTATCCAATGTGGTGGGGGAGTAGGAGTCACATATTCTATGTGCTGTCCAAGGCTGGGACATGAGAGAAGGTGGAGGCACTGCATTTCTAAACACAACAGTCTACCCCTGGCACCTAAAGGGTCATGTCTATCTCAAACTAAAACCCACGTAGCCCATCACCAAGGGCTCCCAGAGTCTTAGCTGCCCAAGCACTGTTCAAGTACCCAAATGTAAAGTCTCCTCAAGACAATCTTAGCTGTGGGTCCCTGTGAAACTCAAACACAAGCTCCACAATTACGGCACAGAGCAAGCGTTCCATTCAGAAGGGAGGAATGGGAGAAAGGAAGAATGAGAGCAAGACTGAAATTCAGCAGGGTGCACAGTAAATCCCGGAGCGCCATGCCCGACATTCAGGGCCACGCTGGTGTGGCATGGCTTTGCCAGCTGTGGCCAACACACTTCTCTCCTGAGGCTGCTCTGCTCACTGCCTACACCTCCTTGGTGGACGCTCTACGGCTCTGGCGTCTGCAGCCTCCCTGGGTCCGCTGCATCTGAAGCTCGTCGCATACTTCACACGCGGCACCCAGGACTCCGAGGTGCTGCGCACTGCCTGGACCCCTAGGATTGCCTCTGAAATCTGAGCAGAGGCCTGGATGAAGACACATGTGCAGTGCCTACGGCAGAGTCACAGGACTGATCAGGAGCATGAGGGACAATTGCTGGTGAGTCAAGGACTCCCCCCTCCCTCCAAGATCCTTCAGAGCCACAGTGGACTGGGAGTGAGCAGAGGGGCTGCCGAAAGCCCGTGGGGAATGGCCTCAACCTCCATGTGCGTAGAGAGCACAGGCACCCACACTCAGATCCAGGGCAGCACATCTCCCTCCTGGGCACCTTCTCTTGGAGGTGCCCAAGGATGTGTCTCACCAAAGGAGAAAGCCAGGAGATGGTGACTGGGCTCAGGCACCCAGGGGTCAGCAGAGCAAGGCCGGGTGCAGGACAGGCTCCAGAAAGGATGCGAGGCCCAGGAGCCCACTGTGGTGCAGGGGAAACATCGACTCTCCTAAACTGCCTGGGTTGCACGAGTGACACTCACAGAAAGAGGGGGGATGACGGCTAAGGCCAGGGGCAAGAAACATGAGAGAGGTGCTATAACCATGTTCTCGAGCCTCAGCATGCTCAGCACACGTGCAGCCACTGGAAACAAACATCAGGAGGTCGTGTGACATGTGCACGATCATGTGCAACAGGCTGGTAGCAGGGCAGAGCTATGCTCTCATCTTCCTTTTTCAGTTATGGATATTCACGTAAGGCATAGAAATCCAGAAACAGCTATTTAGAAAGAGAGAAACAGAAAGCAAACCACTCTGCAAAAGGCTGAACAGCTGCAGGGAGCGGGGTGGACAGCAGTTCCTACGGCAAACGCCCTGACAACTCATTGTCTTTCAAAGGCCCGTACACACGTAGCTTACAGGAGAAGCACAGAGGCCTGAGCTCCAGACCCAGGCACCTGGGGCCATCCCTCTCCTCCACTGTCCCCAGGGGACCCTCCTGAGCTGCACTCTGTGAACCAATGCAATGCCGCCCGGGAGGGGAACTTTCTGGGTAACAGGCGGGCTCTGAAGACTTTACGATCTGCATCAGGGTCAAGGAATCCATGAAGCTAAAAGGCTGACAGGTGTTAAACTTCCACAGCCACTCATGAAATCACGTAACACGTGGTCCTTAGGAACATGTTGGAACATTTGGTGATAGGATCTAACAACTCCAAAAAGCCCAAGAATCATTGCATACGAAGGGGCAGCACTTACTAACACATGTTTCAAGATAGACAAAAGAAAATGAACAGCTCTGAAGCCTGGAACCTAGGTGAGCAGTGTGGTGAGCAGGAGCCAGGCATTCTCAACAGGTGACCCTATGTGTACACAGGTACAGACTGTGAACAAAGACCCTCAAAGGTTTTCTCAGACACCCCGTCACATTGCTTCTGCTACATGTGCAGCCTGTCCAGTGTTCCTAGAGGGGATGCCTACACCTGATGACCTTGAGGGCAGAAGACACCCCCCCCCCCCATGCTCCAGGTGCCGGAGATGACTGCTCAGAGCCTGGCCAGGAGGACTGATGCTGTGGCCACTCATCCCCGGCAAAGGTGAAATCCATCATAGAGAGGGATGATTTAATAAAATATATAGGCGTGTCTGAGCAGTCACGGGGCAAAAAATCGATTTTCTGCAGCCTGCAAACTTCCATTTCCTTCTCTGAAAATGGCCGAGAGCTCAGTTCTTAAAGGAGGAGCAAATGCAGCAAGTCTGGAGCATGACCCTCACCTCTCACTGGAAGATGGCACGTCTCCTACTGCAAGTGTCGAAGGGGTGGAGCCCAGGACTGAACAGCTCATCCTTCCTCCCACCACATGCTGTGTCTCTCCCAGGGGACTGTCCTCTGGGAAGTAGCAAGGAGCAAGGCGGCATGGGTGCAGAGAAGGACGGGTGCACACATGCATGAATGGCAGGACTCCCTGACACTACTGGGGCTCTCGAGGCTGGTCTGATGAGTCAGGGGCAATGTCCCAAACAAAAGGACTGCATGGCACTCCCAAAGGGACAGGTCCACACTTGGGGCCTTGGGTGCCTCCAGCTTCTTGGCACTTTATTTAGCCAAAAGGCCAAGAAACGACTCCTCCAGCTGCTCAGAGGAACACTTGGCCACTGCCACTCACAGGCTGAGACAGAAGTCCCTCCTCCCACACACAAACAGGGCCGCCTTCCCTCGTGACAGACACCAAGCAAGCTGGCCAAATGCTACTCAAAGAAGGACCTGCCTTGTCATCAGCAAAGCACGAGGGGTCGGCATGCATGCCCAAACAACTCCAAACAAACCCTGCAGTAGATAAAGCAGTTTTCTCCATGACAAAATTTAAGCAAGAATTCTCACTTGCAATGAGAAAGGGTTTGCTTTTTAGATTAAAAAAATAAAAAGGCTGGAAGGATTGCTTAGTGGTTAAGGTACTTGCCTACAAAGCCAAAGGACCCATGTTCAATCCCCCAGGATCCACACAAGCCAGATGCATAAGATGGCATATGAGCGTGGAGTTCATTTGCAGTGGCTGGAGGCCCTGGCATGCCCATTCTCTCCCTCCCCCCGCCTCTTTCTCTCTCAAATAAATAAATAAAAGTAAAATAAAATATTTTTTAAAATGAAAAGAAACAGCCAATTTTTCCCGGCCTTGTTCCATGGGAAGTTCCAAGGGTATATATGCATGTATGTGGGTGCACGTGTGCGTGTGTGCTTACATGTTCATGTATGTGAAGAACAGCAGGGGCTCGAGTTCCAACTGTCTACATGACAAGATTACACATCCCACAATGCCTCCTCTCAACTATTCTGCCTCCCCTTCCTGGCGAGTAGATGGGTAACTCTGGGTACCCCCAATCCCAACAGGGAAAGGAGACCCCTACATTGGCGCCACCCATGGGCAGGAAGCAGACCCCAGAGCTGCCACGTCCTAATAACCCAGCTACGGTGGGCACTGCTGTCCGATGACAGCTTAGGCTCGGTGCTAGTACAGCACCAGGCCAGGCCCCGGCAGCTTCCCACGCAAGCCTGCCTGGAGCCCCACAGAGCCTCTGAGGCTTCTTATCCAGGCGTGCACCTCCCACAGGGCCAGCAGGAGGTCCCCAGCAAGTCACTTGACCAGACAGCAAGGAAGCTGTCCTTTCCGTATGGCTCACATTTCTCGTGCTTTAATGGAGCCACGGGAAAGTAATCTCATTACTCTCCTTGGACTTGATCTTTGTAAGCCACCCAGAGCTCTCCACAATCTGCCCCTTTCATCTTTCCTCATGCCCCATCTCAACCTTTAATTATTTATCCTGGTAAGAAAGTTGCTATTAAACTTTGCAGCTCACACCCCACTTCACTCAGAAACGACTTGGACCTTCAAACCTCAGCTCACCACCGTTATCAAAATGAGAGGTGTCATTTAAGAAGCAGGGCATCTCCTGAGGTCTGAAAAGAAAATGAGGTGCTGGTGTGCATGTGTGCACAGACAAGGAAACATGCACTGTGCCCTGCCTTCCAGGTCGTCTCAGGAAAGTCATGTCTCTGCCAATGTGTGAGCACACTGGGAATTGCAGTCTTTGGGTCACAGTTGCCCAAAAACAAGGTGATAGGCACGTTCAGCCCTGAGGAGAGAAATGAGAAATAGGTGTGACGACTGATTTCTATTGTCAACTGGATCAGATCAGGAATCAAGTCAGAGACATCTCCTGGGAAGGTCTGGGAGGGTGTTTGTTTCCAGGAGGAGTAAATATGTGGGCGATCCTTCTGGTCGGTTCACACACGCAGAGGTCACGAAGAAGCAGGCCTTCTGCAGCTGCCGTCCTCCAAGGAATCAGAACCCAGAACCTGGCCCTCAGCCTGCCAAGGCCGACTGAGGACCAGCAGCTCTCCAAGAATCCTCCAGGCCTTCTGTGCAACTTTGGGAGTAGACTGGCGCCTCGGGGGCACTCTGCCTTATGGACCGAGCAGCTGCTCAGCCTTTCCAGCCTGCAGATAGCCATTGTTGGACCGCACAGTCTGCATCCTGCAAGCGAACCTAATAAATTCCCTTTGTAACACACATTTAGTCTACTGTTCTGTGCCTCTAGAGAGCCTGACTGATACACAGGGTTTGAGATGTCTGTCTGTCTGAAGCTGGGTCTTCTGGGGGGACACAGATATGGAATCGAATGCCAGCTTTAGGCAAGAATGCCTCACATAGTGAATTCCAGGTCAGCCTGGGCTAGAGAGTGAGACCCTACATCAAAAGGGCCCCCACAAAGAACAAACAAACAAACAAACAAAAAAACCAAGAATGCCTCACTGCCATAGACAGGCCTGCCTTGTCTCCACGCAAACACTTCCTAGCCCTCCACTGTAAGGCCCAGCCTGGCCCTCCCCTGCAACAGACCCTGCAGACGCTCTGGCCCCTCCCACCACACCCATTCTGCTGCCCAGCTGAAGTCCTGCAGGCATAACTGCTCTGCACTTAGGCCCTCCATCTCCCATTGTCCACTGCCCAGCCATGCCAAGCTCATGCCCTGTTCACTGTCATCTGAACCTGAGCTCATCACGACACCTCAGCCCACAAAGCCAAAGCAGAACCGAGGGCTACTGCTGCCCTGCCTCACAACCAAGCAGCCTGTCTCCTCAGCCCGTGGCCACTGCTGCCCTGCCTCTGCAGCCAGCCTTCTCCTGCCCTCCTGTGCTACATGCCTCTCTACAGGTCCACTGCTCAAGCTCCTGAATGACGACTCCCAGCCCCTCCTGAAAACACTACCTCCCCAGCACTCCAGCCCTGTTCTAGGGACACTGTAGATTCCCAACTCCTTCCTTTGCTTCTGTGTCCTCCTATACGGCCTTGGACTTTGGTGACAAGTCAGGGAGGTACCAGCCTGGGGATCATGAAGGCTTGGTATCTGCGGCATGTATACCCAACAGGCCCACTGTGCTCTGCTATACTATTCACCACGTGGGAAGCCCCCCACCCCCAGCCATGAAGCCCTTTCTGTCCCTAGACACCATCATTCCTATTTCAGTTATAGCAGCGGCCTATTCACCTGTGCAGAGACCCAGTTGGTAGCCATGTGGAGAGGTTCCTGTCAGCTCTGCCCTCCCTACATGGGCTGAAAGTCTCTCTTCTCCCTGGGTCGTGCCTTGGGCCAGGAAGCATCTGTCACTAGCCTGCCAAGGGGCCAGATGCTACAGGTGGTGGTCTTCCTGTATTTCATCATATCACATTAGAATGTGGCAGGCCAGATCCTAGGACCAGTTCAAGGAAGGTTCAAGTGGCTGAAATACCACACAACCACACAAATACTGCACAGCAACATAACTCACACAGCCGTGCAAACCCCCACTTACTCCACCTGTGGAGCACCGGAAGGAAGAGCCCACTCTAAGATCTGTTCTCACTTGACCCAATTTTGTCTCTGAAATGTCTAGAAATTATAAAGAAGGAGACATGTGATCTTTACTTTGGCATTTCATGACATTTGCTGCTTCAAAGAAACACTGGGTGAGACACAAACATGTAAAACACCATCAGTCCACAGCGGCTGCTCCCCGTTAGCCACTGGACAGAGAAGTGCACGCTGCCTCAGGGTGCACACTGAGTGCACAATGCCTCATTGAGTGCAACGGCCTGTGAAGCCGGATGAGGCTCCACAGTGTCTGACTGCAGGCGCTCTGGCCGGTGAATCAGGATGGCAGGGGGCCTGCCCACAAGAATGCTGAAAGTCCCAAAGGAGGGCATATAGATGCAGTCTGTGAGGACCAATGTTCCTGTCATCTGACCAGCGAGCAGCAGCTCAAAGATGGAAGGATGGGGCACATGGGGACAAGGCCCAGCAGCTGGAGGCACTGGGGTCTTTTACAAGAGTCCTAAATGGCCCAAACTTAAGTTCACACTACCATGGAGGGTGGGAGGAAAAGCTACCCACAAGGCTCCCCGTGCCCTCTGGCTTCACACTACAGGACATGTGGGGGAGGGCAATGGTAAAGTCACTCATCAATCCCTTGGTCCAGGCAGAAAGAAGTCCTCGGGAATTCCACATGGCCTCCGGGAGAGGTGGAGACTGAGGAACCCTAAATGGGGCTCTTTCATCCAGTGAGAAGAAATCAGCAACGGAGATTCTGGGCAAGGACAGCTGTAACCTCCAGGTAGGATCGCAAAGCTGTCATAGGTCTTGTAGGGAACTTTAATCACCAAAATGCCAGCAGTCCAAATACCCAAAGGAGCTAGCCACCAAGTGTCTGCTTTGTGGCTTCTTGGGGAACAATGAAAGGGAACCCATGGCTCTGTGGCCAGAGGGGCTGTACACACCTCGGCACCCATGTCTGAGGTCTAGGAATACAGGAGCCGGTGACTGGCCCCACCTTTGCAAGATGAAGCCACATGGTCTCTGCTAAACTCTCAACTTTGGCTCTTGCCGTTGCCCTCAGGGCATGGTCCATCCAATATCCAGGAGAGGTCTCTATGATTGGGGCCAGTTGTCTCTTCACCAAACCCCTGCTGACTGAGGCCAGGGCATGTGAAGAGTGTCCTGCGCAGAGCAGGGCTCAGGTGTCCTTGAGTGGGTCCCAGGCTGGGACAGCCATCTGGGTGATGACTCAAAGGTCATGTGTGGGAGTTTGCCCCCAGGTCCCACACAGGTTACTCAGAAGTGACTCCTTCCAACCCTTTGTCCTGCAAAGGAGACACTGGGAGGAAGCCTTGTCCAATGAGTGTGATGTGGCCTTGAGAATCATCCACGGGCTAGAGCAAGAGTTCTAGAAGCTTCCTCACAGTGGTTGCCAGAGGAGAGAAGGGCCAGCTTCCCCAGAGCTCTGAGTATCTTGGGAGCTGTTGGGAAATGGCAGCACACACTCCCCTTCCACAGTGTGACCCTTCTGGCCCTCATCCACATTCACAACTGGCCTCACAACCCCTCTTTGGTGATTCAGGAAGAATAAGGTGCCACTGTACACAGTCACCTGTGAGCGCCGAGGTCCCCAAGTCAGTTACCTTAGCACTACACAGCAAGCTCATGCGTGTGTGCATGCACGCTGAAGAGCTGAGACGCTTTCACAGTCACTTTCTTATTGCTGGACAAACACCCGACCAGAGAAAACGGCTTATTTCAGGCTTACAGAATCAGAGGCAGTTCCACCACAGCAGAAGAAACTGGCTCATTTCACCATATATATCACAAAGAGAGAGAGAGAGACAGATAGACAGACAGAGGGACCACCACCACCAAATAACCAGCAAAAGCAGGAACAGCCAGAGCTCAAACTGATTCTCTCCACACACCCTATGGCTGGACTACCAGACCTGTCCCCATTGACACCTCCTTCCCATCAGAGCGCCACCCACTGGAGACAAGTTGCAAGCTCAAAGTTAACCAAAAATCCCTGAGGCTGTGGTGAACATACTACCACATTCAAGCCACCATAGAAGTCAAGACAACAGACTCCTGCCATGGCATCCAGAGGAAGGACTAGGAACTTAGAGCCACGAACAGCTCTGAGCCATGACCCTCACAATGCCAAGATCACTCTGAAAGTGGGTACTAAACGTGGCGAAGAAATGCTGTATACACATATTGAAGAAAATGTGGGAAATTGGAAGAGGAAAGGTCAAACAAGAAACTGGCCGGGCATGGTGGCTCACACCTTTAATCCTAGCACTTGGGAGGCAGAGGTAGGAGGACCGTTGTGAGTATGAGGCCAGCCTGAGATTACATAGTGAATTCCAGCTCAGCCTGGGCTAGAGCAAGATCCTGCCTTGAGAAACCAGAGGGGGGGGGGGGGAATCAAACACTGCTAATAGCACGCTAGCTTTTGTTCAGTCTTTCTCTGGGCAGTAGGAGCACCTTCATACTGGTGCTCACTGCTCACAGGGAGAGAGAGGGATACAGTTTGGGGTCATGTTTTTCTGCCACATATACATACACCGCATGTCCCCACATGCGTAAATGTTACCTGAAGACCCCGTTAGTGGTAGTCCTGAAATATTCCAGCCAGCAATGAGCCATGGTGTGGCGATCTGCCCCTGACTCTTCCGACTGCCAATGATGTACTCTTCTAGCACCAGATGGGGTGCTGGATGAGAGGTCAGCCCTGGACATGGACTAGCAGAGCCTCTACAGAAAGGTTAGACACTGCACCTGCCAGGAGGAAGCGAGCAGTCTGCTCTGAGCCACATCTGCCAATCCTGAGACAGTTCAGGAAGCACTGCTTATCATCAGGTATCATGCGAGTTTGTTTTCCACTCTTCACTATGACTGGGAGATGCTCTGCACACTCTAGACAGCTGTGTAAGCCACTGTGGCTGTCTGGCTGCTCTGACTGTCTTCTATGAGGACATCTCATTGTATTAGCTATGTGTGTGAATTTTCTGCTAGGTTTTAGTCTTCACTGAGAACAAACAGTATCATTTCTGTTTCTTACCTACTTTTTAATTTTATGGCATTTCTGATGCAAATATTTACGACTTGTTCACTGTGTTCAGCAAGCCACCTGGGAGCCAGCTGCGCCTCAGGCTCTGGCCATGTTAACTTTTTACTGTGGAGTGTTTCAGTCACAAAAGTGATGAAAATGCTAACCCCACGTGACAGTGCTGGCAGACAGGGCATGGGCTTAGTGGGACAGCCCTGGAAGAAAGTCCATCATTCAGGTCCCATGGGCATCACAATGAACACCTAGAAGCAGGACTCAAGGGCTATGTCGAACGGAGCTGGACACCGCTGCAGAGATGGCAAGGGAGGTGACCTCCAGCTCCTGGGCCCCGGTACCCTGGGAGCAGTGAGAGCTCCTCAGGGAGGTACCTCCATGGGGAGCAGCTAGAAGCCCGGCCTACCACCCTCTCCCCATCTGTAGCACCCAGAAGCCACCTCGTCTTCTGGCCTGCAGGCTTGGCTCTGGTCCACTGTGAAACCCAAGTCCAGCCTCTGCCTGCTCTGGGCATTTCCTCGCAAGCATAGGGCAAATTGCAGTGCTGTAAACAGAGAGGGCTTCTGGAAGCTTTTGGAATACTCCAGAAGCAGAGGCTCACCAGCCTACCGCTTCTCCAAAAACAGTCACTTCCTAAAGCGCCACAGCTAGAAATGCACTCTCCATGCTCCCAGGGACTCCAGGTTCATCCCAATGATTTGGCTCAGTCCTGTGTTACACAGGCCGGCCCTTCACAAGCTCTCCTTCCAGGCCTTCTTTAATTAAGAAAAAATTTTATTTATTTGAGAGAAAGACAGAGATTGGATATGGGTATGCTATGGCCTCCAGCCACTGCAAATGAACTCCAGATGCATGCACCACTTTAAGCATCTGGCTTTATGTGAGTACTGGGGAATCGAACCTGAGCCACTTGCCTTTGGCAGCAAGCAAACCTTTAACTGCTGAGACATCTCCCCAGACCTAGGCTCAGATCTCTACCATGCACACTGACACCTCACAAATTTTCCTTCCAGCCCAAGCACAGTAAAGCACCATCACACTGTCTTGTAGCTCCTCTCCACCTCTGGCTCCACCACAGCTGCAGGACTGCATAGGCCCTGGGCCTGGAACCATATGCTCTGGATGGCAGCAGGATAGGCCTGTCTCTAGTCCTGCTTGAACTTCAAGCAGACTAAGCAGAGCTCGGCACAGTGTAGGCCAGGCACATCTTAGACTCAGCTGCCCAAGGTGTAGCCTTTAATTTCAACAGCACAGCTAGAACAGCAGAGTTTCTTAAGTGTGTTGCAATGAGGCTGGCTAAGTGATCCTCGGCTGTGGCCTCTTAACATTATGGATCCTGTCTCCTCCATGCAGAGCCCCAGTGTCTCATGGGTCCTGTGTACTTCACGCAGAACCCCAGTGTCTCACGGGTCCTGTCTATTCCACGCAGAACCCCAGTGTCTCATGGGTCCTGGGTACTTCACAAAGAGTCCCAGTGTCTCATGGGTCCTGTGTACTTCACGCAGAACCCCAGTGTCTCACGGGTCCTGTCTATTCCACGCAGAACCCCAGTGTCTCATGGGTCCTGGGTACTTCACAAAGAGTCCCAGTGTCTCATGGGTCCTGTCTCCTCCACATAGAGCCCCAGTGTCTCATGGGTCCTGTCTCCTCCATGCAGAACCCCAGTGTCTCATGGGTCTGTTTCCTCCACGCAGAGCCCCAGTGTCTCATGGGTCCTGTCTATTCCACGCAGAACCCCAGTGTCTCATGGGTCTGTTTCCTCCATGCAGAGCCGCAGTGTCTCATGGATCCTGTCTCCTCCACACAGAGTCCCAGTGTCTCATGGGTCCTGTCTATTCCATGCAGAACCCCAGTGTCTCGTGGGTCCTGCTTCCTCCACGCAGAACTCCAGTGTCTCATGGTCCTGTCTCTCCGAACAGAACCCCAGTGTCTCATGGGTCCTGTGTACTTCACACAGAACCCCAATATCTCATGGGTCCTGTCTCCTCCACACAGAGTCCCAGTGTCTCACGGGTCCTGTGTCCTCCACACAGAATCCCAGTGTCTCATGGGTCCTGTCTCCTCCACGCAGAACCCCAGTGTCTCATGGTCCTGTCTCTCCGAACAGAACCCCAGTGTCTCATGGGTCCTGTGTATTTCACACAGAACCCCAATATCTCATGGGTCCTGTCTCCTCCACACAGAGTCCCAGTGTCTCACGGGTCCTGTGTCCTCCACACAGAACCCCAGCATCTCATGGGTCCTGTATCCTCCACGCAGAGCCCCAGTTTCTCACGGGTCCTGTCTATTCCACGCAGAGTCCCAGTGTCTCATGGGTCCTGTCTCCTCCATGCAGAGTCCCAATGTCTTATGGGTCCTGTCTACTCCACGCAGAACCCCAGTGTCTCATGGGTCCTGTCTCCTCCACACAGAGCCCCAGTGTCACATGGGTCCTGTCTCCTCCACACAGAGTCCCAGTGTCTCATGGGTCCTGTGTACTTCACGCAGAACCCCAGTGTCTCATGGGTCCTGTCCACTCCACACAGAACCCCAGTGTCTCATGGGTCCTGTCCACTCCACACAGAGCCCCAGTGTCACATGGGCCCTGTCTCCTCCACACAGAGCCCCAGTGTCTCATGGGTCCTGTGTCCCGGATGCAGAGCCCCATTGTCTCATGGGTCCTATGTCCCTAATGCAGAGCCCTATTGCTTCAGCTTTTGGCTCTTTGTGTCTTGTAACCACTATTGTATTTTGTACCTTGCCTCCAAAAGTGTTCAGGCACATGTGACACTTCACCTTCTCACAAGAGGAACAGGGACTGTGCCAAAACTCCACAGTCAATATGAACCTGTCCTGGGCCAGGGTATGGAAGGGAAGCCAAAGGGCTGCTCCTGCTAGGAGTGGTAGAGACAGGGCCTCATATTAAAGGTGGCTTATGGATGCCACTCCGGGGCTGGGCCATGTCCCACATGTACAGCCTGGCCTCTACCTAGTGGACTGCAGAAGGATCTAGAGGTAGAAGAAGAGGCACCTTGTGCTTTAAGCATGTGACCATGCACAGTAGCTACGAAGGGCTCCTTACCCAAGGAGGGCAATTGTGTCTGCCTGGAGCCTTCACAGATATTGTTTCCCAGCCAAAGTTAGAGGGGTGTACAATGCCCTGTGGGCCCAGCACAGTGGGTGAGCTGCACCAAGGGAGCAGAGCCCTTCAGTAAGTAGGCAGGTGGGTAGGCAGGCCAGGGAGGTACCTGCACAGCCAGACCTGCTCTTCAGTGACCCCTGGGGATGAGTAAAGAAAAGGGGAGACAGTGCTGGGCATACAGGGTACAGGGAGAGACTCGGTGACTAGTGACTAGACAAGTCAGGGACTCCCTTAGGGCCTTTGTGTTCAGAGTGCAACAAGGAAGAGGGCCAGACAACCCCAGCTCCAGCAGCTGGGCACAGGCAGTAAAGGCATCTCACCATGATGGGTGTGAGGTTGGAGGAGGGAACCAGGAGCCAAGGGCAGCCTGGGACTCCAGCCACCATACGAATACTCTCCCCACAGGAGAACAGGGCCCTGCGCTGACAAAGACAATAGCCAAGACAAAGAAGATGGCCTCATTCCTTGTACACTGTGCACATTAGGGACTGGTGGGCAGGCTAGACTCTCTGCCAGGGCAGGGGCTCTATCTGCAGCTCCTTGCCTGGGCCGAGCACTCAGCTGCCCACTTGCCGGGGTCTGAGCATGAAGCTATGGGAAGTGTAGCAGAAGGACACAGGCTCAGAACTGTCTAGAGTCACAGAGCTAAGGAAGGAGGTCAGTGAGCTGCCAAGGCACCACACTGGGGACTCAGGATCACAGGGCCACCTGGCCGTCTCTTCAGCAGACAGGTGTGGGGCTGAGGGAATGCGGCGGAGAACAGTGACCACAGAGAGCAACCCTCACACTGCGGGTGTCCTCCCTGCTATATGCCGGACTCCCCATCTCTGCCCAGAAGCCATGTTGACCAGGACTGTGCTGGGCAGAAGCACTTGGTCCACGCTCCCATCCGTGAAGGGTCAATGACCCCACGCTACTCAGGCCTCCCCTCAGGAGCACTCAGGGGTAGTCCAGAGGTTGGGAACTGCACCCACATATGGTGAGCCTGATAAGGCTTGTGTCCAACAAGGCTTCTGATGAGTAGTCTCCAATATGGCTCTCCTGCCAATCAACTGGCACAGAGGCAAAGCAATGTGTCCCAGACCACATAACCACCAAATGGCCTAAATAATTGGAAACCCAGGTGGCATAGCTTCTCACCTAGCACAGCCCTTATCATGTCACAGTCCAGGGTACAGGATAGGGCATCTGGGCACCGCAGGATCATGGTACTCAAGACACACAGCTCAGAGTTTTGATAGGGGCTTGATACACAGTTTAGACACTCAGTAGTTCAGGATGCTGGCCACATTTACGCTGCTGTGGCACCCAGCATCACCAGCTCTGTGACTCTGCCACATGAGCTTCCTGGCGACAGTGACAGATCTGATCCATGCTTCTCACAGCTTCGGCACAAGTCAACCATAAACTCACTTTAATAAACCCCTCTCCCAGCAGAAGATCTAACTTGAGCTTTTCTGAACCATCGTTTACTTACTTGAAAATCTCTTTCTTCTAGTATTTCCTTCCTCCATCTCATGAGAAAAGCAGCACAAACATACAAGTGGAAATGAGAAAAGCCCTCGGGTTCCGACTGAAAGAGAACACACAAGGAGAGACTGTTAATGTGCAGAGCCATCAGTGTGACCGCGAACAAAGCCTTCCGCAAGGCTCAGTCATCTAGTCAGGGTTCAGGGAGCCCAGGGAGGGTGGTCTGTGCACCGTTACTTAATGACTTCACTTTAAAGCGCTTGTCTCATTGAAATAAACACTGCTTCAATACCTAGCCTCTGATAAACAGGACCCAGAATGAGCTTTCAGAGAGTAGCTGTTCACTTTCTTGGGCCCAGGCAACAGCCAGTGACAAAGAGAGGCAGGCTTGGTGAGCACTCCCTTTATGCCAGGCAGAGTCCACTCGCAGCAAAAAGGGACAATGCCCTCCATTCGTACAGCGGGAAAGAAAGCCAACGACTTGTGGAACTGGCCTGGGTGGGACCCAGACAGGTGGGAAAGGATGTGGGAGGAGGGGAGCCACATGGAGGCTGTCCTAGGGGAACAGGCAGGGAAATAAAGCAGAGATGACAACGTGCCTCGACACGGGCATCTGCTGGAATCACTGTGCTTCTCCTTCGCTCCCCTCCATATCTACTCCCCCTCAAAACCAGGACCAGTGACTGTCACCCCTTGGGATGCACCTAAACCTACCCACTGGGCCTGCCCAGCTCCACCCAGGAAGGCTCTCAGCCCCTCCTTTCTTCTGGTTGCCACATCAGTTCAAGCCCACACTGCCAACACTTCATGCTAGAGGTTCCCAAGTTCCAGTCTCAGAGTGGCACCTTCACAACACATCTGTGTGGCACCTATATGGCCACTGTTACTGGCTTATTACATACATAACATATACAGTGAATTGGAAGGTGACATGTTGGGAAAAACAAGGCAAAAGGGGTTAGGAAATAGCAGGGGTATTTGTGCATGTTTGAGGTTAGGACTGATTTCTCTATAATGGCCAGTCACCTAAGCAGGCATTTAGGCTGGGGTTGGGGAGATGGCTTGGTGGGTAAAGTGTTTGCCATATAAGCATAAAGACTCAAGTTCAGATCCTCATGACCCACCTGAAGTGCTGGGTATGGTGATGCACATCTGTAATCCCAGCATGGGGGAGGTGGAGGTAAGGATTCCTGGGTCTCAGTGGCTAGCTATTCTACCCAAACTGGTAAGTCTTGGGCTCAGCAAGAGATCCTGTTTCAAAGAATAAGGTGGATGCAACCAAGGAAGACCCTTGATGTTGACCTCCAGCCTCCACACACACACATACATACATATGCGTCCACACACAGAGCCTGCAAACATACGGATACTCAAACTTACAAACACAAAGATGCATTTATGCAAAGGCCCAAAGGGGGGATGCCAAGTAGACGCAGGATGGGGTGATGGCGGAAGCAGGTATTTCCTGTAGATGGAACAGGAAACACAAAGGTCCTGAGGTCAGAGATTGCCGGAAACAATTCAGACACATCAAGACCAGCTAGGGTACACCAGACAGCAAGACCAGCAAGGAGAGCTGGCAGAGAAGGCACTGGGCACCTTGTGTTCCCATAAGCCTGGAAGACTTTGAGCAGGGACGCATGCCTCAAAAGCTCCGGCTGGCTGTCTCACTAGAAAGACATGCCACAAGGCATAATGGAGAGGGAGAGGCGGGGGGGTGGGGGCAGATTGGAAGATCATGATAAAAATGGCAGGTGTGTATTACATAGACCAAGGGCAAGCAGGATCTTGCAAGGAGAGCTCAAATTCTACATAAATGTTGAAGGCTGAGCCAACTAAATATGGCAGACAATGTACAGACAAGTGTGGAGCGTTGGGGGAGCCCACAGTACATGGTCCTCACAGCTGGAAGGGCAACCTGCCACTTCCAAAGATGAGGTAAGCTCGCACAATTGTAGAAAATGTGTTTTGGTGAGATGGCCATGGTTTGTTCCTTGTACACATAAGACACAACTGGCCACCTAAGGGGAGGTGTTGGATGGGGCTGAGACAGGTGTCCCAAGAGTTTCCCAGTGGTCTAGGCTAGCAAAGTCCTAAAGTGTATCCACGGAGAGGCAGGCAGCCAAAAGGCCCCCAACTGCAGAGGGTCCAGTTACAAGGGGGACCTAGAGATATAAAGGCAACTGGGCAGAAAAGCAGCCCCATTGGTGTCAACCCTGGAGACAAGCATGGTCTTCTCCCTGCACTGCTTGCCCAGCACAGGCACAACACCTTACACTGCATGCTGCCTCTGCTTCCTCATGAGAGTCAACCATGACCAGCATGCCACCACACACATGGTGGTTACTAGAAGCCTCCACTGCGCTCAGCTGGAGGAGCAAGCCAGAAGAGGCTCCTCTGGATCCAGATTTACTAGAATTCTTGTCACAAACTGTCACCACACTGAAGCAAATGCTCTCTGCATCAGCTGAAATGACAAATGTCCTTCTTTCATCTGGCAACTTGAGAGTCACAGTTCCTTTGATGTGCCAACCTGGCTATTCCTGGAATGAACTTTATCTAGTCACAAAGTGTCCCAGGTTTTAATCACAGGGAGGTCCTGGCTGGTGATATTTCCAGCAGAATTCCTGTACTCACACCTCTAAAATGACCTACTCTTGCTGGGTTTAAGCATCAGGTTGTTTGTCACACTCCTTTGTTCGGTGCTCAGGAGGAAGACTGGGGTGTGTTTCCTTCATGCCTCCTATACAGCCCCTCTTGCAAGATGAGCAGGGCCTGAGAACTACTTTGCAGACTGAACTATATTATTGATTTAATTTCTGTATGTTTATTAAACAAGTCAGGCTTTCTCAGACATTCAGGCATTCTTTTTTCCAGTAATTTCTCAAAGTTTTCAAACTTGCTCATAATATTCCATTTTCTTTTAGACCTCTGTGTAGTTACAGTAATATCCCACTTGAAATTCTTCTTCCTGCTTTTTCTTTTTTACATATACTCTTACCAAGTAGCTCAGGCTGGCCTTAGACATAGGATTCTCTTCCTCTAGCACCCTAGTGCTAGGACAATTGTGTCACAGCACCCAGTGTCCTTTCTTAGGATTCTTAGTGCACTTCCACACTCACCTTTTCCCATTTTCATTGTGTTAGAGGTTTGATCCAAGCTAGCTGCCTTTAGAATAATCAGCTTTTAATCAGTTCAGTATTTCATCAGTTTCTACTGTTTATTATTTTCTGCTACTTTCTTTTTTCGTTTTGGTTTATTGTATAGATTTTCAAACATACACAGAAAAAAACTATTTTGTTCAACTGTCATTTGGTTGTTTTTATTTTCCTGTAAGCAGGCAGTGAAAGCCTACCACTCTCCTTCTGAAGTCCACCATGCTACATCCATGTCTCTTGCCTCTGTGATCCTAAGCTTCGAAGAACGTTCCACTATCATGACTTTCTTATTTGTATCATAGGGACATTTTGTAGTCTTTGTAAATAAAGTGATTCCCTTTTGTCTTTTCAACTGTTGAAAGAAAATATGATTTACATGATGGCAATTCTTTAAAAGTATTCAGGTTGGCATGACCATGACCACTGCCCTCATGAAGCACAGCTGTGGTGGGCGGCTCATGATGGGGCTGGGCTTCTCATGGAATAGCACGGGGGAACATGGAAGGTAGTATAAAATGTGTCAAATAGCTATTTCCTCGGGGAGTGGCATGACCACAACTGTCGCCCTAACAGAAAAGAGCTGTGGTGAATGGTAGGGCTGAGGCTTCTCAGTGGTGCTGTCTGTGAGTGGCCCATGCACTTGGGGATGAAATTTATTCTTTGGAGTGTTGGTACTGTCTTTATCTGGGGTGAACCGACTTTTCCCTCAAGAACAAAATCACAACAAAATACCTGCTAATATTAGGTGTCAAAAAAGCACACATCCTGGAATTCTTGGATACAACATTTTACATATGCCTGCTAAACAACATGAGCTGAAAATGTAATTCAGATCTCCTGTAAAACCTTCTTGGCGTTTATCTATCAATGACTGAGAGATGCATTGCCAATTCCCATGATGAGAGTGACTTTTCTCCTCCTCACATTCCCATGATGAGAGGGACTTGTTTTCTCCTCACATTCCCATGATGAGAGTGGACTTGTTTTGTCCTCACATTCCCATGATGAGAGTGGACTTGTTTTCTCCTCACATTCCCATGATGACAGTGGACTTGTTTTCTCCTCACATTCCCATGATGAGAGCGGACTTCTTTTCTCCTCACATTCCCATGATGACAGTGGACTTGTTTTGTCCTCACATTCCCATGAGAGTGGACTTGTTTTCTCCTCACATTCCCATGATGAGAGTGGACTTGTTTTGTCCTCACATTTCTGCCAGACTCTGCTTTATGTATTGAAGCAATGTTATTAGGTGTATAGAAATTCAAAGTTTTTTTCCATCTTCCCAGTAGGCTAAACATTAATGTCAATACACATCACCTCAATTCTCTCAAGCAATGCACTTGCTTTGAAGTCTCTGGCTTGGGGGTGGGGCACAGGAATCTGATTATGACTGTAAGTACATGTTTGTTTTGCTAAATAATTTAAGTGTCTTTACTGAGTGACTAGCATGCAATAAACTTTAAAAAGTTTTATAACTTCAGACATTACACTCACAATCAAGACAGTGAATACGTCTATCAGTACAAAAGTGAAGAACCAAAGAGCAAGATTAAAATTGCCTATCTTGTACTCATTTCTGAACCCTCTCCCCTATGTCTTTCGGTGCCCAGGCAATTGCTTACCTACTCTGTCACCATCACCACATTAGTTTGCATTCCTAACCCTTCCGTATAAACAGAACATACAGCATGTCCTTTCGCTCCCTCCCACCCTTCACCAGACGGACCACCTTTTCTCTGTCATCATGCAGCTTCCACGCAAGAGTGTAAGCTAAAATAAACCCTTTGCTCCCATCAGCTACTTTTGCTCAGGTGTTTTATCCCAGCAACACAAAGATAGCTGCAACAATCTATATGTCACATATATTAAGGTTTTTTCACCCTAATGCTTTGAAAATATGACCCCCCAGGATAGAAATTGTCTTTACATTCAAAGAGTGATTTTCAGGAACGTTTTCAATTCTGATGAAGTCCTATTTATTAATTTGTTCTTTTATGAACCATGCTCTTAGGGGCTAGAGGGATGACTTAGCAGTTAAGGTACTTGCCTGCAAAGCCAAAGGACCCAGGTTCTATTTCCCAGTACCCACATAAAGCCAAATACACATGACAATGCATATGTCTGGAGTTCCTTTACAGTGGCAAGAAGCCCTGACATGTCTATTCCCTCTCTTCTTCCTTCTCTCCCTCTGCCCCTCAAATAAATAAATGAACCATGCTTTTGGTATCCTATCTAAGAAGTCTTTCCCAAACTCAAGGGTGTCAGACTTATAGTTTTAGTTTCAAACTTTACATGTAGGTCTATGCTCCATTCTGGAGGGACTTTAGGGTCCTGTGTGAAGTAAAAGCTGAGTTCTGTTTTGTGCACAGGGACACTGCTCCAACAGTTTATTAACAAGGCTACACTTTCCCCACTGAGAGCATGCAGGTAGCTTTAATCTTTCATTTCTGTTCTTCAAAGTTTCGACTACTGCAAGTCTTTTACAATGAATCAATCACTACAATCACACATGCTTGCTGGATCTTTTGTTCTACTGGAGTACCATGAATCTTCAGCTGCCTAGGGACCATGGTGCACCTCCTCACCTCATCTCCAGCCAGGCTGTCAGCGTTGCTTTACAGTTTGCTAGGTTGAGGTCAGTAACACTCAGATCAGCTGCATTAGGTTTCCCTAAAAAGTACAATTTTTGATGATACTAAAAACAATGTTTGCCAGGTGTGGTGGCACACGCCTTTAATCCCAGCACTCAGGAGGCAAAGGTAGGATGATCACAGTGAGTTCAAGGCCAACCTGAGACTACAGTAAATTCCAGGCCAGCCTGGGCTAGAGCAAGACCCTACCTCAAGAAACCAAAACAAAACAAAAAGACAAAACCCAAGAAATAAAAATAAAAAATGCCCAATGTGTAAAGCCTTTAATTTCTGATTTTTGATGCTATCTGTTGGTTTATGTGTGGAATATATATTTTTCTTCCTTTGCTTTCACTGTCTTTCTTTGAGCTTATCACTCTCTCACTGCACACAGGGCTCATCCCACCAGCATCTCTAGCTGAGGGTGGAAGGTGGCCCAGGCCACACTCCCCCAGAAATGGACATTCGGGGAAAATGGAGTTTTTGGCTTTGTCTAAGTGGATTATTCATCTTTAGTGACTTAGTAAATTATATGAAAGCAGCAATCTGATAAATAAAAAAATCATATCACAAATGGAAAATGGGCTTCTGCTTTAATGAGGCTTAACCCAGACAATTCAGATTAGCATCTCACATGGTGTGGGGGTGGTGGGGAAACAGCCAAAGGCATATATCACAGTCCAGCCTGGCAAGGCCACCTCCACACAGCCGACTCCCCCTCGGGTCAGAGGGGGCTCCTTGGCCATTTCTAAGTCCTGCAGGCAGTCCTGCCCCACCTGAACAGGCTGTGCCTCTGAGGAGCCCCTGGTCAACTACAGCTGCAACCCTCGAGAAGCGCAGCATGGGCTGTTTCAGCATGGTCATGCCAGCCAGAAGGACAGACTCCTGGAAGAGTCTAAACCCTGGCTGAGGCCTTCCAGCCGAGGTTTTCACCCTCCCTAGTCCCTACACAGCCACTACCAGGCCTGTCCTATTAATCAAGGTCTTCAGTTTTCCAGGCTCCAGACAATCTAAGACAGGGAGAGGGAGAGAGACAGACAGACAGGCATGGGGCCAGAGATCTAGAAAGGGATCTGGGGAATACACCTGTGGCTCTCACGTCTGCTCTGTTTGGGACTTCACAGGTAGGTAGCGTAGGAGAATAGAAAGCCGCCTCCCGGGCCGAAGGACCTACAACAGCTGTAGGGCTTCCTGTTTTCTCCAGCAGCCATCCAGGGATAGCCAGGAACAGCTGTGGGACTTTCTGCATGTGAAGGAGGAACTTGCTGGGCCACCTTAGCAGCAAAGGGTCACCAGTTAAGTTCTGTGACTCACTAGAGAAGGCCCCAGCCCTCTCTAACCCCTCTCAGTGCTCTAGTGACCCTCCTCCTTGGTCCCCATCACTGAGCCTGTCCCTGCTCCCACTGCTCGGTGCCTACAGCTGGAGAAGCCTGGAGAACCCAGCCAAACCCTGTAACCTGACATTTCACAACCAGGGCATGTCTACACTGAAGGACCCTGGCCTATCCTTGCAGTCCTCTGTATGCAACTAGGCCCAGTATCCAGAGGTTACCACAGGCCAGAGGTGGGTGCTGCACCCAGTGTCCACTAGTGCTAGCAAAGCCCTCCCCCTGCCAGCCTGTCCCATCTGTCTCTGCAGGGATAAGCACAGTGCCAGTGTCCCTGGACTATCAGTGAACAGAGGAACTATGTCACTGAAGCAGAAAGTGGTTACTCAAGACTGATGGATGCTGAATATGGTTTGATTAATGCAACAAAAGAGAACATTAGACAATTTTACTTCAGATCATTTCAACATTAGTCGTCTTAATCACTGGTTATGGAAACGGCGGCTGAGACTGACTACTTGACAGTAAGTACGCTGGGGCCCGCCTCAATCACACCGTCCAAGGACTCCGAGAACCATGGGAAGCCGGGTATGCTTCTGAGCTTTGGGAACGAAGACAAATGGGTCTCTCGCACAGATCCTGGCAGGCACGTGTGCTGTCTTACAGAAGCCCAGAGCTCATTTAGATAATGCTCCCTCTGACCACCCAAAGACTAAGCATCATTCTTGCCCACCATCTGTACAGAGGGCCTCCACTCTGACAAGGCCTAGTGACACACAAAAGGAGGGAGGGAAGGAGGGAGGGCATCAACTGTACTTCAGAAGCCAGTGAGGAAGGCAGTGGGGCAGTACACACCCCTGGCACTCTTCTACATGATTTATTTTTTATAGTACCAGGTTGGGGTAAATACCAATCTGACAGCACCACCCTGCTCAACCCACTCACCCTGAAGGCTCTTGCTCCCCCCTACTCCTTCCGCCGCGGGCTCTTGTGCCTTTCCAAGAATGCCAATGCTTCCCACAGGTCTCTGGGAATGAGAGCACGCAGGGCCGAGTCCAGGTACACGTTCTCACACTTTCCACAGTGCACAGCACATGTCAAGATTCCTGGCTTCGTGAGGTTGAACGTCCACCACTGTGTGAGAGTCTGGCAGGCATGAGCAGAGTAGAACATTTATTCTAGAATATTCTTAGTGACAGGGAGGGCCTATGAGGAGGACCCCTCCAGTTGTGGCTGTGGGTCTGTGGCATGCAGGATCCATAATTCAAAGGCAGTACCTGCTGTGCCCCATGCTTCCAGACCTCGCAGAGTGGGGCCAGAGTGCCTCCAAGTTGGAGAGTCCACAGTGCACTGCAACAGGGCCAAACTGCTAGTAAAGGTGATGGGCAACAGGCCATGACAGCGAACATCACCTGTCCATGCCCAGAGAAGTGGGAGGCATGATGGAAATGGGATGCTTTTTGCTACGCAGGGCAGAGGGAAGCATAGCCAAGCTGTGGCCTGGTGATGACACCCAGTGAGAGGATGGTGTGGTGAGACAGAGTTGCATTTGGATGTACCACCCTGCCCCTCTGGCCCTTGGGAAGGCAGGTCTGTTTGAAGAGTCTCCTCTCCTGCTCACCCTGGAGAAAGGCCAGGTTCTGAGAACCCAAAGCAACACTAACCCCATAACCAGAGCTACTTCAAAGTCCTAAGTGTGGTGGTTTGAATGAAATGCCCCCCCCCCCGACTCAGTGCTATGGAACAGTTGATGCCTAGCTGGTGAAACCATGTGGAAGGTAGGGCCTTGCTGGAGGAGCTGTGTTGCTGGGGTGGGTCTTGGCGTACAATGACCCAGGCACACCTGGTCAGAGCTAGCTCACTCCTACTGCTACTTCCCAGCTGTTGAGGCATGATGTGATGCCCAGCCTGTGCTCCGTCATGCTTTGCCCTGCTGTGGTGGAACTACAAGCTTGAAAAGGGGAGGTCCTCTGGGGATGGGGCAAAGGGGAAAAATGAAAATGGAAAAGGGATGCAATCAGGATCAAACTACTGAATGTTCATATATTCAAGTTCTCAATAAACATAAATATGAAAGTAAAAACTACACAGTACAAATGATTTGTGAAGAAATAACCTTCTCATATAATAAGCAGAATGTTGAAAAATCACAAAGTGCTAGAGTACACTACAAGAGAGCAATGTATATGCATCAGGGAAAAACAGCCATAACCAACGAGTATTTAGATATTATGTTGGGTCTTAAGTGAAGAGAAAAGCCTTCAAAAGAGAAGGTGAAAACAGTCAGATTTGAGGACCAGCACTTCACAGAATAAGAATGGAAAGGCAGCAGTAACTGGATAAAGAAAATGCCAAGTTGACCCTTGAAAATGTCATTCTTACAATTAAAGAATATTTTCATGGGTGACTTTATTTGACTCCAGGTACTTTCCCATTTTGTTTGTGTAGGCATGCTCATGTATGTTTAGTGGGATGATCTGTGTGTACGTTTTGCCTATGATGCCCTCTCCTGACAGCATATGTGATATACTGAACCTGTTTGCAATCACATGCATTTCCTAAGACAGTATATAGCCAATTGATATATATATATATATATATATACACACACACACACACACATATATATATATTTTTTTTTTTTCGTTTTTCGAGGTAGGGTCTCACTCTAGCCCAGGCTGACCTGGAATTCACTATGGAGTCTCAGGGTGGACTCGAACTCATGGCAATCCTCCTACTTCTGCCTCCCAAGTGCTGGGATTAAAGATGTGTACCACCATGCCCGGCTCCAATTGAATTGTTTAAGGATCCCAATGTGACAATTGTCTTCTGTTTTAAACTAAAAAATCAATACATTCCCAATTTAATAAATACTTTCTTATGCCTGCACTATCCAGGAATTTCATGGAGCAAGAAACTTATTCTACCTGGTACTGGAGGGCTAGCATGATTAAAACCCCACAGATAAAAAGATAAGGTGAAGGCTTGCATTGAACATCAAGGTGTTTTGCGAGTGTAACCCAGACCATGGGATCATGGCACAGCACAGCCAGAGGCGCAGAGATGGGAAAGCGGATCCTAAGACACCACAGGCTGGGAGGTGAGCGACAGGACCGCTCAGTAAACAGACTGAGGCAACAGCGGGCTCTCCAAGGGAGAGGATGAAACTGAACCCCTCCCCAGGCTGTACACACCCGATTCAAGGTGACTGGAGAGCAAGGGTTGGGTGCACACATCTTAAAAATTGATGAAGCCTTCCTGCAAAGCCTGAGGACACATGGTTGATTCTCCAGGTCCCACATAAGCCAGATGCACAAGGTGATGCAAACACATAAGGTCGCACGTGTGCACAAGGTGGCACATGAGTCTGGAATTTGATAACATTGGCTGGAGGCCCTGGCGCACCAATCCTCTCCTTACCTCCCTCTCCATCTCATAAAAAAGGGGGAATCTGTTGGGCTTGCCTCCAAAAAAAAAAAATGATAAAGCCAACTGCAAACTTTTTACCTCTCTCTGACAGCAACACTATGATTCAGGTGTCACAGCTGCAGACAGAAGAAGTCCTTGCAGTACGTACAGAACTGCCAAAGGACGAGTACCCAGAACACGCTGTGTTTTAAACTCCTAACCAGCTAGAAAGACTACCTGAGAGAGGGACCAAGAACAGCCCAAGTCAGTCAGTGAAGACAGTAGAGCCCAGGCTCTCTGGTAATTAGGCCCACAAAGAAAAATGAGGGAGTGTGTGGTTTCAGGCCATATGTCAGTTGGGCAAACTCTTAAAGTATGGGGATCACAGAGTATACAAGTGAAGATGGGCTAAAAGAGACTCCAGGCATGTGGGGGAAGAGGGCAGTGTGGCCACCTCAGAAAACAAGCTCGTGTGTCTACATAGTCATACTCCAGAACCCAGAAATGTATTTCCCTTTTCCTTTTTCTTTTCTTTTCTTTTCTCTTCCTTCCTTCCTTCCTTTCTTAATTTTTTTTTTAAGTTCTGAGTGCTGAATATCTCAGTTAATAAAGTACCTGAGTTTGAATCCCAGAGCTCACATGAAAAATGCTGGGAGTACTGGCAGTTGCCTGCAATGCCAGTGCTGAGAAGGTAGAGACAGATGGATCTATGGGGCTTGCCAGCCAACCAACCTAGCCTACCTGGGGAGCTCTGGGCCAATGAGAGACCTTGCCTCAAAAACAGTAAGTGGCATCTGAGAAACAATGCCCAAAGTCTCTATGTGCATGTGCGCATACCCACACGCACCCCCTGCACACACACACACAAATTTCTAGAGTTGTTTCACTATTGTTATTGACTACATTAATAAGTTAGATAGTTCAAAATTTTAGAAATTATACTCTAAAGTACAAAGAAATAGCCAGGTAAAAATTCACAATGTAAATATGTTTATTCGGTATCTTTTGAAAAGACAGTTCCTATAATTCTAGTCGAATATTCTTTTAATTTGTGCTTTTGGTGTTTTTCAACTTTATTGAAGTACACTTCATAACTGTAAGAGGTATGTGTGTGTGTGTGTACACAGAGAGAGGAATCCCTATAATCAAGAAAACTAGCAAATCCATCGCCATCAACACAACTAACTCATGTGTGTGTGCGCACACACATGTGTAAAATGCTTTAGACCCACACTCACACTTTGCCACTTCAAATCTGTGACTCAGAACTGCCAGGCTGGTCCTGACTGAAGCTTTGCAGCCTTTGGTAAACCCTTCTCATCCTCCACTGAGCTTGTGCCGCACTGCTGTCGTCTCTGCTTCTATGAACCCAAACATTTTAGGCTTCACATCTGCGTGAGATCGTATAGCATGTCTCTTTCTGTGCTTGGCTTAGCAGAATACTCTCCAGGTTCATCCCAGGTGTTACCAATAGCAAGGGCTCCTCTCCAAATAATATTCAAATACATAATGTATATGGGATTAATGTATAAGCATTATGAATTAGTGAGCATTACAGAATGCATGTCATTACTGACCACATATGATTAATATACACATATAACTTGCATACCACATTTTGTTGCTAATGGATAGCTAAGTGTATTCCTGCCTTGGCTACTGAGAATAATGTCACAGTGAGCACCAACATGCATATGTCTCTTCGAGACGCTCATTTCACTACCTTCAGATTTGTACCCAGAAGCAAGGATTTGCCAGCAATTCTATTTTTAATTTTCAGGAACCTGCAAGATATTTTCCATGACAGCTATACCAATATATAATGCCATCAACAGTGTACAAAAAGAAATTATATTCCTAAAGTTCTCCAGGGTACTGCATAGAGAGACAGGTACAAGGCCAGAGGTCAGACTAGTAGTAAAACACTGTGAAATAACCTGATGTCTGATGAGAATGGATAAAGTGCAGCTTGAGTGACACCATGAAGGACAAGCACCACATAGCCACATCCGCCAGCAGAGCCAGCAGTGAGGATGAGAGGCTGCACCACGCAAGCTGCACCCCGCTTCCTCAGCGTGATGGCGTCAGTAGAAAGCACCAGTGGGTATTCATTATGATAATTCATTTGTTTATGGAAAAACATTTGGAAGACTAAAACCTGTTCAGAAATGATACAAACCAAATTCAAGGCACTCACCTCTAGGGTGGAAGCAGAAAAACTACATGGTATATGTAAATTTTAATTTCTAAATAAGAAATAAACAAAAGACCTGAATCAGGGAAAAAACACTTTTCAGGCTTAACACCCCAAGTAGTCAGTGTTAAGCACTAATTAGACTGTCACCTATAGTTTCCTAGAGCTTTAAAATCTTTTATAATTGAGCAAAAGACCCAGGACTAATGTGACATGGTCTTTCTTCTTGAGCAGGCTTACCCATTTGGAAGGTACACTAACATGTGCAATCCAGGCCTGAGAACCACAGAGAAGCAGGTAGGTATAGACAGGCTGGCCAGTCACCCGGCCATACTGGGCCGACTTTGTGTCCTTATCTTCTGCAGTCTGGCCTGTGTCTTCCACCTGGTGGGGAGGATGGGGGACTCCCCCAGCTGTCCTCTCTTCCTCCAGCCCAGCACCTAGCGGTCACGACCTGCTGGCTGTCTTACAGGCTGCCACGGGCCTCAGCACCAGTAGTGCTGAGGGGAGGAGAGTCGCTGCTCCTCACTGGGCACCGCTGGCAGGCAAGGGTGAAGTACAGAGCCCTGCAACACTGGGCTTTCCCAAAACCGCCCACCAAGTACTCCAGCAGTTTCAGTTTTGCTCACAAAATAATAAAATGAAAGTTTATGGTGACTACAGATTAAGCAAATGCAAATTACATATAATAAATACCTCTTAAAATGTACAAAATGAGGCAAAAAATCAATTTTCCTTCGATTTTACTATAGTAAAATGGTAAAAGGGACAATTTTTCACCTTTAATTGTATCATTAAACTTTCCTTATAATTTTGGCTCTGGAAAACCAAACGGCCTTTTGGCACCAGGCGCGTTCCCATGTTTACGTATTTATGTAGATGTGTTCCTGAGGCTATGCATGGCGGGAGCTGCTTCCTATTCTCTGCACAGATCCAAGTACAGCAACGTCAGCTGTGCTAGTGACACTTTCACCTGGCTACACGGTCTCCTCTGAAACATCCATTAGAAGGCACGGCACGGCACGATTACCTACCAGGAATGTAGAGCAGGGCCTTTTAAAATTCACACCACCAGGAATACAGAGCACGGCCTTTTAAAACTCACACCAACAGGAATGCAGAGCACGGCCCTTTAAAATTCACACCACCAGGAATGCAGAGCACGGCCTTTTAAAATTCACACCACCAGGAATGCAGAGCACAGCCTTTTAAAATTCACACCACCAGGAATGCAAAGCACGGCCCTTTTAAAATTCACACCACCAGATATGCAAAGCACAGCCTTTTAAAATTCACACTACCACCCCACATTTGGCATGTGGGCTAGCAATGAGAACTGTAAATCATACTTCATTATGCAGCCAAATCCTAAAGCAGAAATGAGCCCATCTCAAAGTGACTGATCTATTATCTCCATGCCAACCTACATTAGCTTTGGCCAGATCCTTACTGGCATATGTCTGTCCATGTCTGAGAACATTCTAGCAGGTTAGATGACAAAGGTCATTGCCCATCAAATACACACATTACAGGGTGGAATCTCATCTCTGAAACCCTGGAAGGAAGACTAGGGTGGGGGAGGAGGAGATGACCCCCCCATGGTCTGTCTGACCCTGAGCCTCTAGTTGTAGCCCTCAGTGCACTGAGTTTTCCTAACCAAAGTTAGCCTTTAGAACCAGCTGGTACCACAGAGAAGCATGGGTACAATAACAGGGCTTAGAAGTTTTCAATGAGTGTTTATTCTTTAGCAATAGATTATTCAGGGGTCTCCTAAGAAACAGAAACAACGGAGGGGGGGTGCATGTACACCTGCATGTGCCTATATATGCATGTGTGTTTGTATGTGAGAATTGGGGGGCAGAGCTTAAGGAACTAAGCCATGAATCTGTTTGGGCTTTGGTGAAAATAGAATCTGATGTATGGGCAGGCAGGCTAGAGAGCCAGGGAAGAATAGCAGTTCAAAGCCAAAGGCTATCTACTGGCAGAATTCCTTCTTGCTTACAAGGTCAGTCTTTGGTCTACTCTGACCTTAACTTGACTGGATGGAGGGTTAATGGAGGGTTATTTGCATTATTCAAGTCCTCCAATGTATTAATCCTCCGTCCCCACAAAAGTACTCTCATTGAAACTTCCAAATATCTGAGCATGGTGGCCCAGCCAAGCTGACATATAAGCTCATCTCATTGATGGCCAGCAACTCAAGTCTGCCTGTGAATCTTAAAGGTGTTTGCTAATGCTGAATTCAATAAACCAACCAGGAGTCAGCATTCCCTATGGAGTTATAGCTCTCTATAGCTTGCAGCTCAGAAGCAGCCTACCAATTTCTCCCAATGGGTACTAGAGACTCTACAGACTAGAATACAGTCTAGAAGAGTCTAGAGAGCACATGGATCAGGGAGCATCCTTATGCCCCTCTGCACCTCAGCCCGACGGAATGTATGATTTGTAAGTGCAACAGAGCACCCCAGCAAAGCCAGTTAAGGATCAAACACAGGGCTGGGGAGATGACTCAGTGGGTAGGAGGCCGGCTGTGCAAGCTTGAGGACCTGAGACCAATCCTCAGCATCCATGTACACAGCCAGCCTTGCCGCTCATGCCTGCAACCTTAGCACTGACGGGGAGAGGAAACAGAAGGACTTCTAGGACTCCCTGATCTGTTCCTGATCCTCCATACTGTTCCTGCTCTGTGCTCTGGGCTATGTCACCCCCAACTTTAGGACAGCACATTCCACTTCTCACTGGCCTCCCTTTGGACTCTTGCTCTGCCCTGCCCAGTGTCTATGGGGAGAAGGGAGGAATCAAACACAAAGCATGACCCTGGCTTACATATATGAGGAGGGGTCAGGAGAGAGGTGTGGTCCCCTAGCATAGGCACTTGGAGCAGACCACATATGACCCAGTGCAGAATCTCAGGCTGTCTGTCACTGCTAAGACTCATCACAGAAGTGGCTCACAGCACATGGAGATGCTTTCTGCAACCGCCCTTCTCCTTCAGGGCTAAACCAAAGACACCCTTTTAATTAATAAGGCTCGGTCAAAAACTTCATGAATTATACACACCTGGGGAGACTGTGGGCCAGAGCTAAAGCAGAAGAATTAACTTGTGGCCTCACCTGAGCTGCCAGTGATGTCCCAAGTCTCACGACTTAGCGTGTTAACCTGTGGGCTCACCTCAGCTACCCAGTGATGACCCCTCCCAGGTCCCAAGTCTCACGACTTAGCGTGCTAACCTGTGGGCTCACCTCAGCTGCCCAGTGATGCCCCCTCCCAGGTCCCAAGTCTCACGACTTAGCGTGTCTGGAAGACACAGCATTGCTGTCGGGTCTGGAAGTGCTGCCTTGGAGATGCTATGCTATTCTGTCCTGACTGAGAAATGCCACCGCTCTTTAGAATTTTGTCAAGGACATTTACAGCAAATTCAAAGGAAAAAGAGCCTGCTATGGGCCCTGATTATTTTTACTTTGAAGAAAGAAATGACATCATGCCAGTAAATAACTCAAAGCCTCAACTCTCTCTGTAGAGCTGAGTTAGCCCTAAGGGCACACGGTTAGGGCCAGAGGGAGGGAGGGAGCTGCAGCCCTGTGATCAGGCCCGGCCTGGGCTCAGTGCACTCAGGAGGTGCCCACACACGTCATCACTGGTCAAGACTGTGCCGCCTGCACCCTGCCTGGGCTCAGCACACTCAGGAGGTGCCCACACACGTCATCACTGGTCGAAACTGTGCAGCCTGCAACCTGGATGCATGAGGCCCTCACGGGCACCACTTATGGTAGACCTTCTATGCCTGTTAGGCGCCCCACTCAGCTCTTTGCTCTGGGGGCCCCACTCACTCTAAGGACTGGTATCTGCTCTCCTGGCTAGGAATCCCTTCCTCCTGCCCTGCCCCTATCCTTTATGCTCTGAGTTCTGTCTTTCTTTGCCAAGACCTTTTGGCATGGTGTAGGCCCCTCCATACTGTTCCTGCTCTGTGCTCTGGGCTATGTCACCCCCAACTTTAGGACAGCACATTCCACTTCTCACTGGCCTCCCTTCGGACTCTTGCTCTGTCCCTGCCCAGTGTCAGGCTAGCAAGAGTGACAACAACCCCGCTCCCTAAGAGATGCCTCTGGCCACCTGCTCCTCCAACCGCCCACACAGCTGCCTTGCTCATGGCACAGCAACTGCAGGTGGTCACAAGATGCCAAGGCTGTGCTGCACTAAGTGAGCCTCTCGGGCCCTGCCCACCTGGAGAGGCAACGAAGGCACTGCACAAACCAGAGTGGGTAGCCTAGGCTGCTGGCCAAGTTCCCATGGCTGCTGGGCTCCTTAGCTGGAACCTGGGGCAGAAGATGCAGTACAGAAGTCAACAAGAGGATTGCATCGCCCCAGGGCCATCAAGACACTGAGACGGAAAGAGCCAACATGTTGAAGACACTGCTGAAGGATACTCGTGGGGACAGGAACTGGGCCTCATGTGGCCTGTGTCCTTTTTGTCCAGTTTAGGCTGTGGAAGGTGGGCAAATGGGTCAACAAATAGCCCTTAGCTCCAGGACACAAATGGAGCCTCTTGTTCGTGGCCCTAGAATCTTCATTTTAACAAGCTCCTTAGATGACTCCCACAGAGCCGAGATGCAAAGCCACTTGCTGGGTTACCCGCTTCTAGACGAGCAGCCTTCCCTTTCTTCCCATCTGGGTCTGCACAGCACCCTGCAACACTTCTGCACACAGCAGGGATTCAAAATGAAAAGGGTAGGGAGAGCCAGAACAAGTGCTACGCAAGTTCCAAGCTGTTTACTAATTGACGGTTTCCCACTGAGCTGCTGCCCTCTGACCACCACTGATGACTGAACGTTTATGAGGGCTTCAGACCACCGGTCCTGAACAAATACAGAAGCCTGCCCCCCCCCCCCCCGTGAATTAAGCTGAGAATACGACTTATTGCTTCAAAGCCAATTTGAACAGAAGGAATCACATTCACCTAATAGACAACCACAAGGGAATTCCTGATTTAGCAGAAGTAGAGCAGCGAGAATCCTCACGAGCTTCCAACAACACTATGACCTTGAGCCTCCCACACTTGCCTTCCCATGCCAGGCCCTCAGAGTGCATGCAGTGTGCTTTTTGAAGGTTTTTTCAAGTAAGACCTTTGGACGTGCCCCAAAGGAGACAGCCAGGTATGAAGAACCCACACACCCAGGGTTGTTACCTGCAAGGAAGGGTCAACATTCCCCAACAGGCCTCACTCATCACTAAGCCCATCCCACCACACACCCAGGGTTGTTCTAAGGCAAGCCTTGGGCATCAACATCACCATAGCAATGCTTCTTGCAGAGCTAGGAATTCTTCCTAGAAGGACCATCGGAAGACGTGATCCCATCTGAAAACATAATGCATCCTCAGCGTAACTGGGCCAGGCCTCAGCATCAAGCCTGCTCACTGTCACTTGGCTGTGATCAGGCTCTGAGGGAAGTGGTCCCCCTGCACATGACCACAGGTTCCAAGCCTGTCAAATTTGTCTCCCACCCTTCTTTTGTTCTTGGCTCTGCTTTGTCTTCGCTGAGGAGCACTGCTCCTCTGCTCTGCGGGTCATCCAGACCTTGGTGGGTTGCTTCCACAGTCCATTTACCACCTTTCCCTGGCACTTACTGGAAAATGTACTGCAGGAGACTATTACAAGTGCCTGAGTGCTCCGTGTTCCATACTTCACCATACTAAGAGGCAAGGAATGTCTGCAGGCTTCTTCCTGTGACAATGACGTGTTAGCAGGCTCAGTGTCACCATACACAAGCATCTCCCATAAAGTTCCTGGTAAGCTCAGAGTTCAGGTGCAGCCAAGCAGGACCTCCCAATGTCAAGTTCTCACAACTGGCTTCTGAGGAGCTGGTGAACCCTGCCTTCCGTCACAATTCTCCCACCCCAGGAAACAGCATTCCTTCAAAGCTGTCTGATTGCCAGGAGAGCAAAACACACACTTGAACCTCTCCCCGTTTACCAGCTGGTGACTTGGTCCCTCTAAGGGAAACCAGTAAGGGTTTTACTTAGAAACTGCTATGGAGCTGGGGAGGTTGCTCAGTGGTTAAAGGTGCCTGTTCGCAAAGCCTACCACCCAGTTCGGCTCCTCAGTACCCACATAAAGCTGACTAGCACTTTTTTTTTTTTTTTGGCAGAAGCAATAAACTCTGGAGCGTACACACACACACATACACACACACACACACTGCTTGTGCAAATAAAATTTAAAACTAATTTTTACCCAGCACTTAGGAGGCAGAGATAGGGGGCTGCTATGAGTTCAAGGCCGGCCTGAGACTACATAGTGAATTCTAGGCTAACTTGGGCTACAGCAAGACCCTACTTCAAAAAAAATTGTAAATAGAAATTACTATGAATTCATAGACACTTGCTATATCCCAACAAACTTATCCAAATGCTGCCTGATGCCCCTTTTGAATCAGGGAGCAGATGCTACCCCCAGATGTACAAGCTGTCCCTTGTCTTATAAACAGTGTTCCAGGCTCCACCCTAAGGTGAGAACTGCAGGGCAAGGCAGGCCTGCTCCTTCCCTTGAATCCTTGCCAAATCCAATAATTATGCAGGAAAGTGAGGCAAAATGACTGTATGCTTTTTTGAATAGGAAAACGCATCAGAATTTCAAACTGAGTTAATTCATATTTAATATTATAGGGTTTTAATTATTTGAATTTATGCTTGATTCTCTCTACTCTGTTAAAAATTTTGGTTTCTATGACATTATCATAATTACTTATTTGTTTTGCCCTAATATACATTTTGTAATATGCATTTCAGTAAGTATGTGTAGCTTCAAAACAACACTAATATCACTGCTAAGAATATGGTTACAGAATAATGTTTATTTATCTTTGCAAAATGTTGTGCATAAAATATATTCTACAGGGGCTGTGCTTTCAAATTGCTTGATATACTATTGAAGCAATTTTCCTCTGTGATTAAAGCACTGCTCTGGTGTATAGTTTAGGCTCCTTTTGTTCCATTTTACTTCCAAGGGTACATTTCTTTTTTATGCATTTATTTAAGGGAGGGGGAGAATGGGTGCTCCACGGCCTCTAGCCACTGAAAACAAACTCCAGACTCATGTGCCACCTTGTACATCTGGCTTATGAGGATACTAGGGAACAGAATCCGGGTCCTTAGCCTTCGCAGACAAGCACCGTAACCACTAAGCCTTCTCTCTAGCCCAAGGATAGATTTCTTAAGTTGGTTTAATAATCATATAAAGTAACGCATAATTCCCAAATAAGAAGTAAAGAGCAACATGTGCTGGGAGAAGTTGGACAGCATCTCTCCTGCCCCATCTGTGACCCACACTCTTGTGTGGAACGCTCTTCCTGGCTCACTTCCTGTGGTGTGTGAATGTAAATGTCCCCCCATTGCCTCAAGCTCAGTCCCCAGCTGGCGGAAGCTGGTAGGTGGAGCCTTCAGATGTCACTGGGAGCAAGGTTTTGGATTTTATAATGCAGCCCAGCCAGCCAATCACTTCTATTTCCTCCCTGCTGGCATGTGACAGTGAGAGCCTCGGTCTGCTCCTGCCATACTGAAACTCCCCCTAAAAACTGTAGGTCAGAAATAAGCCCTTTCCTCCTATAAACTGCTGCTAGTTGGGTGTTCATCTCAGCAACCAGAAAGTTGCTTCTACACTCCTTCAATGCTACGCAAGGAGCGGAGGTGTGTGCAGACACGTGCACACACGTGCATTTACGTTCCTTCAGTGCTGCACGGTCTGTCTGTAAGGTAAGGAGCGGAGGTGTGTGTGGACACGCGCACACACGTGCATTTACGTTCCTTCAGTGCTGCACGGTCTGTATGTAAGGTAAGGAGTGGAGGTGTGTGCGGACACGCGCACACACGTGCATTTACGCTCCTTCAGTGCTGCGCGGTCTGTCTGTAAGGTAAGGAGCGGAGGTGTATGCACACACGCGCACACACGTGCATTTACGCTCCTTCAGTGCTGCGCGGTCTGTCTGTAAGGTAAGGAGCGGAGGTGTGTGCAGACACGTGCGCACACGTGCATTTACGCTCCTTCAGTGCTGCGCGGTCTGTCTGTAAGGTAAGGAGCGGAGGTGTGTGCAGACACGTGCACACACGTGCATTTACGCTCCTTCAGTGCTGCGCGGTCTGTCTGTAAGGTAAGGAGCGGAGGTGTGTGCAGACACGTGCACACACGTGCATTTACGCTCCTTCAGTGCTGCGCGGTCTGTCTGTAAGGTAAGGAGCGGAGGTGTGTGCAGGACACGTGCACACACGTGCATTTACGCTCCTTCAGTGCTGCGCGGTCTGTCTGTAAGGTAAGGAGCGGAGGTGTGTGCAGACACGTGCACACACGTGCATTTACGCTCCTTCAGTGCTGCGCGGTCTGTCTGTAAGGTAAGGAGCGGAGGTGTGTGCGGACACGCGCACACACGTGCATTTACGCTCCTTCAGTGCTGCGCGGTCTGTCTGTAAGGTAAGGAGCGGAGGTGTGTGCGGACACGCGCACACACGTGCATTTACGCTCCCTCAGTGCTGCGCGGTCTGTCTGTAAGGTAAGGAGCGGAGGTGTGTGCGGACACGTGCACACACGTGCATTTACGCTCCCTCAGTGCTGCGCGGTCTGTCTGTAAGGTAAGGAGCGGAGGTGTGTGCTGGACACGCTGCACACACGTGCATTTACGCTCCTTCAGTGCTGCGCGGTCTGTCTGTAAGGTAAGGAGCGGAGGTGTGTGAGGACACGTGCACACACGTGCATTTACGCTCCTTCAGTGCTGCGCGGTCTGTCTGTAAGGTAAGGAGCGGAGGTGTGTGCGGACACGTGCACACACGTGCATTTACGCTCCTTCAGTGCTGCGCGGTCTGTCTGTAAGGTAAGGAGCGGAGGTGTGTGTGGACACGCGCACACACGTGCATTTACGCTCCTTCAGTGCTGCGCGGTCTGTCTGTAAGGTAAGGAGCGGAGGTGTGTGCAGGACACGCGCACACACGTGCATTTACGCTCCTTCAGTGCTGCGCGGTCTGTCTGTAAGGTAAGGAGCGGAGGTGTGTGCGGACACGCGCACACACGTGCATTTACGCTCCCTCAGTGCTGCGCGGTCTGTCTGTAAGGTAAGGAGCGGAGGTGTGTGCGGACACGCGCACACACGTGCATTTACGCTCCTTCAGTGCTGCGCGGTCTGTCTGTAAGGTAAGGAGCGGAGGTGTGTGCAGGACACGCGCACACACGTGCATTTACGCTCCCTCAGTGCTGCGCGGTCTGTCTGTAAGGTAAGGAGCGGAGGTGTGTGTGGACACGCGCACACACGTGCATTACGCTCCCTCAGTGCTGCGCGGTCTGTCTGTAAGGTAAGGAGCGGAGGTGTGTGTGGACACGTGCACACACGTGCATTTACGCTCCCTCAGTGCTGCACGGTCTGTCTGTAAGGTAAGGAGCGGAGGTGTGTGCAGACACGCGCACACACGTGCATTTACGCTCCTCAGTGCTGCGCGGTCTGTCTGTAAGGTAAGGAGCGGAGGTGTGTGTGGACACGCGCACACACGTGCATTTACGCTCCCTCAGTGCTGCGCGGTCTGTCTGTAAGGTAAGGAGCAGAGGTGTGTGTGGACACGCGCACACACGTGCATTTACGCTCCCTCAGTGCTGCGCGGTCTGTCTGTAAGGTAAGGAGCAGAGGTGTGTGTGGACACGTGCACACACGTGCATTTACGCTTCCTCAGTGCTGCGCGGTCTGTCTGTAAGGTAAGGAGCGGAGGTGTGTGCAGACACGCGCACACACGTGCATTTACGCTCCCTCAGTGCTGCGCGGTCTGTATGTAAGGTAAGGAGCGGAGGTGTGTGCAGACACATGTATTTACTCAGGCCCAGCCACCCAAGTAATAGGTAAGAGATGAACTATCTCACAATGTCCAGGCCTTAGTTCTCCCAACACAAAGTACAGCAGAGCTCCCTGGCCATGCAGCGAGCATCCACATTCCTCCCCACCCACAGGGTGCTCCAGTGCATGAAAGGGTTGGGGAGAGGGGTAGCTCAGTTTATTCCTTTGGTCCCACTGGTGGGGTCTCTGTGTCACTGCTCATCTCTACTACTACAAGCAGTGCTACAGTGACAAACCTGGAGATCTGGGGCATGGGGCTTGTTTCCACCAGCTAATCTCTTGATGTGGGCTCGGGAACCAGACAGTATGTGGGTTCTCTTCTTGGGTACTTGCTAGAGCACTGTGCCAGTCTCACGGTGTTCTGTGCCTTATGAGGACGTCACTGAGGCTGAAGGCTCCCCTTTGCAGGACATCAGAGGGCACTGCCCAGTATATAAGTAGTAGCTCAAAGGAGAGGCGGCTGCTTTTAAAACATTAAATGCACTTGAGAAATCACAGATCCGAGTGTAGTCATGGTGAGTGACACAGAATGATACATGGACCCACTGCATGGTCAGAAGCTGCAGTTTCAATTCACAATGCAAGAAACAGTGATGGTCCTTTGCCTAGGGCTATGCCCCTTACATGACTCACAGAAGATGACTGGTCCCTTGCTGGGTTGGCACATTTAATATCACAGCCAATTAGATATGTGACACTTTCCACTGAGTTGTTTGTCCTGTAAGGCACTTGGCAGTCCTAATCTGGACATGCAATTTTCACTATCCTATTTACATTCAATAGCATTTGTTTTTCACTGATGCTCAACATTGCACATACGTGCACATAGGCAGCCTGTGCATCAGCACACAAGCATGTGGACAGAGGGGTGACCTCTTCTAAACAGCATCTAGCTGCTCTCTGGCCATGAGCCCTTCACTTGATACATACACTGAAACAACAATGTCAGAACTCCTTGCTTACAGGGGTGATGACCCTGCCCTGCACAGCCTCTTATTGTCACACTCAGGACACATATATTTAATAGTGCTTTGCTACAGAAAGTGCTCACTTTAATTAACTTAATACCATTTTCTTTAAATGGTCACTTTTAAAACCAAATATGATCGCTCCACTTTTGATCCTGCAGCAGCTTGATTTGGAGAACTTTGCCCGGCATTTTATTTCTAATCCTTCTGTGTTCTGAAAGCAGGAAGAAATGCTAAAACAGAAGTGGGTAGGCAGAGATTACAGGGATAAAATTCTCATCTCATTCATGGGTTTAACATAGTATTCTTAGACTCTACTTCACTTTTCAGGAAAATCTAACTCATGACTACAAGACATCTGATGTTCCAGCATATTAAAATTGCTTAACATTAAAGTGATGGATACAAAAGTGCTTTATAAAACACACAAAAGCATATGGACATTAACTGTAACTTGTCTGTATTCCCCTCCCATTCCACTGAGCACTCTCCTCTTTGTAAGTAGTCCTTCCTTTGTTGTGATAACTCATTCTTTTGTCCTCCATCCTCTGTCAAACTGTTGGTGGGACTTGTGAAGGTAAGGACATACACTGTGATGTCATAAATGCACCATCAGTGGTTTTCTTCTCACAGTGGACACTGAGCCTATGCTCTCGAGCTGTTGTTGTTCTTACACTTTTTATTTCCCCAGGACGTGCTCTGAGCTCCACACTTCGCCTGTGACTTCCATAGAACGTGCTCTGAGCTCCACACTACACCCGTGACTTCCCCAGGACATGCTCTGAGCTCCACACTTCGCCCGTGACTTCCCCAGGACGTGCTCTGAGCTCCACACTTCGCCCCTGACTTCCCTAGGACGTGCTCTGAGCTCCACACTTCGCCCGTGACTTCCCCAGGGCGTGCTCTGAGCTCCACACTTCGCCTGTGACTTCGCCCGTGACTTCCATAGGATGTGCTCTGAGCTCCACACTTCGCCCGTGACTTCCCCAGAACGTGCTCTGAGCTCCACACTTCGGACTTCCCAGGACGTGCTCTGCTCCACACTTCGCCGGATGTGCTCTGAGCTCCACACTTCGCCCGTGACTTCCCCAGGACGTGCTCTGAGCTCCACACTTCGCCCGTGACTTCCCCAGGACGTGCTCTGAGCTCCACACTTCGCCCGTGACTTCCCCAGGACGTGCTCTGAGCTCCACACTTCACCCGTGACTTCCATAGGATGTGCTCTGAGCTCCACACTTCGCCCATGACTTCCCCAGGACGTGCTCTGAGCTCCACACTTCGCCCGTGACTTCCCCAGGACGTGCTCTGAGCTCCACACTTCGCCCGTGACTTCCCCAGGACGTGCTCTGAGCTCCACACTTCGCCCGTGACTCCACCCGTGACTTCACCCGTGACTTCCATAGGATGTGCTCTGAGCTCCACACTTCGCCCATGACTTCCCCAGGACGTGCTCTGAGCTCCACACTTCGCCCGTGACTTCCCCAGGACGTGCTCTGAGCTCCACACTTCACCTGTGACTTCCCCAGGACGTGCTCTGAGCTCCACACATCGCCCGTGACTTCCATAGGATGTGCTCTGAGCTCCACACTTCACCCGAGACTTCACCAGGACGTGCTCTGAGCTCCACACTTCACCTGAGACTTCACCAGGACGTGCTCTGAGTTCCACACTTCGCCCGTGACTTCCCCAGGACGTGCTCTGAGCTCCACACTTCACCCGTGACTTCCATAGGATGTGCTCTGAGCTCCACACTTCACCCAAGACTTCACCAGGATGTGCTCTGAGCTCCACACTTCGCCTGTGACTTCCCCAGGAAGTGCTCTGAGCTCCACACTTCACCCATGACTTCCCCAGGACGTGCTCTGAGCTCCACACTTCGCCCGTGACTTCCCCAGGACGTGCTCTGAGCTCCACACTTCACCCGTGACTTCCATAGGAAGTGCTCTGAGCTCCACACTTCACCCGAGACTTCCCCAGGACGTGCTCTGAGCTCCACACTTCGCCTGTGACTTCCCCAGGAAGTGCTCTGAGCTCCACACTTCACCCGAGACTTCACCAGGATGTGCTCTGAGCTCCACATTTCGCCCGTGACTTCCACAGGACGTGCTCTGAGCTCCACACTTCGCCCATGACTTCCACAGGACATGCTCTGAGCTCCACACTTCGCCCGTGACTTCCACAGGACGTGCTCTGAGCTCCACACTTCTCAAGTGACTTCCCCAGGACGTGCTCAGAGCTTCACACTTCTCAAGTGACTTCCCCAGGACGTGCTCAGAGCTTCACACTTCTCAAATGACTTCCCCAGGACGTTCTCAGAGCTTCAGACTTCTCAAGTGACTTCCCCAGGATGTGCTCTGGTATTGGGCTTGAGCACAGCCCTGTGACCCACCGACCTTCCCCTGCTGATACCATCTGAGTGCTACCCAGGTTTCAGCAAATACTAATACAGCCACTGAGAATACTCAATCAAGCCTTGTTTTGTTGACATAAACATTTTTCTTGTATATGTCCTTGGGAAAGGGCTGCTGAATCACACAGTGGCCATGTGCTTAGTGTTCCAGGGTGGTGGCACCATGCAACGCTCCTTGCCAGCTAACTGGAGACACTGGTTGCTGGGCGACCTTGCTGACATTTTGCTTGTCCCTCTAGCAGTGCTCTGGTGGGTGGTGCAACCCACACCTCACTGCTGTTTCAATCTGATTTCCCTGGCACCAAATGATGTCCAGGATGTGTTCAGTTTTTGCTAGCCTTGCATCTGTCTTCTGTTGTGAAGCTGCTCAACTTTCTATGTTTAAAGTGGGTTATTTACCCTTGAGACACTGAGTTACAAGGGTATTTGTGTGACCTGGATACGTCCTCTGTCACATAAGTATTAGGAACATTGCCTCCCAGCCTCTCCCCGGCACTCCAGTGTCTGTGTTATCTCATTATAATATGGTCTAGCTTCCTGCCAGCACTACTGTCTCCTCCACTACTGTCATAGCTCTGGAACTGAGTCTTGGAATGAATGAGTCAGGTTCTCTAACCTCATTCTTCCACTAACTTCTTACATATACTAGACCATCTACATTTTCACATTCATTTTAGGATAATTCTGTTTCAACTGGAATATAAGACTATAACCTTTGTAAAATATGTAAATATATAAATTTTAAAGCTTGGTAGGAATGTAGGCTTTCACTACCTCTCAAGATCAACTCGACAGAATTGATACCTTAACAGAATTGTCTTGCATTCATAAATAGGAAGTGTCTCACTATACAGTTAGGTTTGCTTCAAATGGAGCAGGGTTTGGCCACTTTTACTATGAAGATCTTGAGCAGTTTCAGCTAAACTTCTCTGTAGGTAGCTTTATGACTTTTGATGTTATCAATGGCATTTGGTTGTTGAACTTTATTTTCTAACTGTTCATTGCTAATATACAAAAATTCAATTCACTCCTACATATTAACTTAATATCCTGTAGCCTATCTGGGAACTGAACAGATTCTTTAGCTTAACTTGCCCCTGCCAATACATACATTTATTGTCTCACACTCATGGTGGCGGTTCTGGCTAGGTTTTCCAGAACAATTCTGAATGTAAGTGCTGGGACTAATATTTTCACCTTCCTCTCACTTAGGGGAAACATCTGAATACCTCATTGTATGCCAGCAACAAGATGCCCTAGGCACATTTGACATGGAAGGCATTCCCTTCTATGTCTACATTACTGAAAGTCACTATCAGCAGATACTGAATTTTGTCAAATGTGCGCATCTACTGACATGATCATAAGGCACTCTTCTTTATTCTGTTAATGTGGTCAATGGCATTTATTGATTTCTGACTGTTACATGAGTCATGTGTGTCTGGGATAGCGCCCACTTGGTCGTGATTTACTGACACTTTTTTACACACTTGGTGACTCAAGTTGCCAATGCTTCATGAAGGCTTTTGTGTTCATGTACGTGAGAGACATTGGTTTCCAATTTCCCAATAATGTCATCTTCTGCTGGTATCTGAGTTACAATGACTCACAGAAAGAGGTGAGCAGTGTTCCTTCCTCCACAACTCCTGAAAGAGTTTATGTAGGAATGGTATTACTTCTCCAATGAACATCTGAAAATTCCACAGTGAAGTCATCTAGGCTGGCCACGGGCTCTTGTATGAAAGCTCTGAATTACAAATATTGTTTCTCTAATAATCTTTCAAAATTCCTATTTTTCTTATGCAAAGTCTGATTACATGTACCTTTCTTTAATCTCCATGCAGGGTAAGTTTATTGGTATATAATTGTTAATAATTTCCCCTTATTCTCTATTGGTATCCTTCTTTTATTCAGTTGACATGAGCCCTACATCCTTGGTTAGCCTAGCTGAAGGTTTTTCAATGTTACTCATCTTTACTCTCAGAGTATACACTGGCTCTGTTGTATAGGATAAGACTGGGACACAGGGACATGTGTGCGTCATTCTCCTCTGGCCCTTGCTCTTCTAGGAGCAGTTCACCTTAACACACACAGGCACAACTGTGCCTACACTGAGGCCAGAATCTTAAGAGCATGGAACACATGTATGTCTAGCCAGGCATGGCAAGAGGGGCGAGGCAGGTAGCATAGGCAGAAGGAAACAGAGGGAGGAATGGGCTCACAGGAGGAGTACAAGCCTCTCATGTCAAATCTGTCAAAGCTGAGAAAAACTCTGTATCCTGGTTTCTACTGCAGGTGTGCTGAAAGCATCAAAGACCAACCAGCCCTTGGACATCCACCAGAGAGAGCAGCCCACCCACTGTTGTGACAGGCTGCTCACAGACAGGACTCTGGGGTAGCAAGACATGGCATAGGCCAAGGGCCACTCAGACAAGCAGTCCAGGGACCCACTGGGTGAGGAGCAGCAGGAAAGGAAGGCACTGTGGCCCCAGCACTCGCTGAGTGCCAGGCTAAGGCCAACTTCCCATCTCAGACATTACACACAGGTGCCATAGCCCCACTTTAAAGGCAGCCACACAATCACTTCCCAGGAGGCCTTCTGTGCTACAGGGGAGGCTGTATGCCCTGCTGAGTGTGCCTGCCCACAGTCTGCATGCTCTGCCTCCTTCCCTGTGTGGCTCCCAGCAGAGCACCAGCTCTGCCTTGCAGCCTCCACTCTGCCACAGCTCCATCTGGGCTTCAAGAATACCACCAGCAGGCAATGAAGACCAGCAGGCATATATCTGGAAGGTGAATGAGACTGGAGCCCAGCAGGGTAGGAGCCCAGGAGCCACCACAGGAGCTGTGAGGCCCAGCAGGAGGGCCTCACACTCAGGTGAAGATGAGTCCTCAGAGTCCACACTTGCAAAGCAGGGAGGTGGAGGCAGATAGTAAAGAGATGAGGGAGGGAGGGAGGGAGGGAGGGACAGATGGACGGACGGATGGACTAGAAGGCAGAGGAAACACAGCAAGCCTAGGAAGTGCCAATGGTTTGATGGGGCTGAGAAGGCTGGGTTTCAACCCCAATCCCATTCTCCTCTTCTCCTTACTGAGAGAACGAGTGGTGGCCCCACAAGTAAGGGCCATGCGCTCAACGTCCGCTGCAGCTGGGCATAGCCACACAACTGAATTCTAGCCAACCAGACAAAACAAAGAGCAGTGTTCAATAGAAACCCTTCCATGGGCTGGAGGAGATGGGCAAGACCCTCTTCACCATTTCCTTTGCCCTGATGGCTGGAATACTGAAATGATTGAGGAGATGGTTAGAATTCAAGCTCCCATCTTGTTCCATAAGGTGGAATGTTAAAAAAAGAAAAAACTCAACGAGTGTGTCTGTACACTCCATTTTGGGAGAGAGACGTAACTCAAATCCAGTAGTTTTCCAGCCAAACCAAATTGAGCTAGACAAGCAAAAAGAACAGAGATGAGGTTAGAAGAAGAGGAAAGGAGAAATAGAGAGTACAGGTGGAAGAAAAGACAAGAGTAAGTCTGCTCTCACAGTTCTCTGGCCAGCAAACTCCTCTCAGCAGGCAGTTGTCCAATGGCAGGCATACTGCTCGATGGCATTCTCTGTGTGTGTGTGGGTGGGGGGGTTGCAGCTACTATTCTGTTCTATGTATCACTAGCTTCTATCTCAAAAGCAGTATGGTTAATGTACATGTCAGTCCCAGTTTGTTTGAGGCTTGCATTGTGGCCTGTGGGTGTTAAGTTCATGTGAAGCCCTCATATAATTCCAATCCTGCACAGTAAGATTCTGTGCCTAACTACTGAAATCAACTTATGCTGGTCCAATGGCCTATACCTTCACAACTACAGCTCTGTGCACCTAACTTGGTATTTCTGGAGCACCTGCTTGCTACAGGACAAGGTCCAGTTTCTTAGGTATACAAGGTTCAGAACCATTCCATACCCCTACTCCTTACGTAGTGGTTTCTTACACTTTAATCCCCATTTACCTTAAGAACAACTTGTCTGCTATCAGTACACGGACCAGACACTCA
This sequence comes from Dipus sagitta, assembly GCA_036346955.1. Lineage (NCBI taxonomy): Eukaryota > Metazoa > Chordata > Mammalia > Rodentia > Dipodidae > Dipus > Dipus sagitta. The sequence continues at coordinate 5,066,737 of CM070777.1, read as the reverse complement.
CAGACAGGATCTTCTTGTTACATTTCTTTCCAGGTATAAACTATAAACCACTCTGGGTGAGTCTGCTACATGTGTCAGCTCATGTGTTCAAGCCCCAGCCTGGGGACAACAGCATCTCCTTCCCTGCTCCTGCCAGCTCTCACTTAGGCCTTTGGTGACCCTCTGCCACCTCCACGTAAGCCTGTCCAGGCACTCTGTCTGCGGCACTGGTGTTCTGAGGTCTGGGATGTGGCATCTAAAGCCTCCATGGCCAGCACAGGAGATCAGTAAAGGCTACCTCTGTTCTATCTGATTTATCCAGCTGGTGTGACCCAAAGTAAAGGGCCGATGGGTGGGCCAGACAGCAAGGACCCAGAGGCCAGAGCTGGGCATCTCAGCTGTGTCAGGGGAGTGGTGGAGCTGCCAGCCGCCGGCTCTCTGGCCCTGAGAACAACAGCGCGACAGAGCAGAGACAGCTCCACTCACAGTTCCCAACCTGCCCACGGCTTCTGTAGGAGCCAGCAGGGTACTGGACAAGCTGTGCACATCTATTTTCTTAAAACCCACACATAAAAGGAGATTATTCACCTGAGTAGATGTAGCTTAGTAACAATGATAGGCTCCGTGAATAAGCCGGCTCCCCTCCAGAGAGAAAACTGGATTGTCTGGGAAGAGCTGGGACTGAGCCCTCACACAGTGCAGATTTCCAGCTCCTCTCAAGTTGGCATAGTGACATTTCCCAAAAGAAATGGCTGATACCAGCTGGTACTTTTACCTTAGTCTTCATGATAGGAGCATGCGCACACGCACGCACACACAGACACAGACACACACACACACACACACACACACACACACACGGGGTCCACAAGAGCTATCTAGGCCATCTCAGCTAGGTGGTGAATCAATCTCTTCTAAGCCACAGCTTGGCATGGGCAGCTGGCCTGGAAGGTGCTGGGAGATGTGATTCAAGCATCACCACCATCACGGGGTCCCTCTGGGGTAAGACCAGCAGTAGGGTGTCAGGCTGGAGCCATGGGCTTTACTACCTTACAAGCCCAGCATGGAGTGAGGCCAATGCAGGGCTGCTAGTCCCTGTGCTGATGGGTCCGGACTTATCAGAATGAAGGCCTATACCTGATTTTTAATGTGTTCTTGTCCTGCTGCGTGCCCTGTAGCGAGACCTCATCTGCCATCACTGCATCTGGGTGGCAAATCCTAGGCCAGTCTGAAGGCCTATGGCTGTATGTTCTAATCCATGGTCTGCAGAAGCTGATCACTGGCAGAGCTCTGGAGGGAGGGGGCACATGAGTGAGTGCCCAGCTTCTCTGGTGACCTTGCCAGTCTCGGTTGTGGGGTCTGGTCTCTCTTGCTGCTTGGCTGAGACTCTGCGGTGTTACAAGCCTGTGCAATGAGTCCCCAGAAGGCCTGGCATCCCCGTGCCATAACACTGCCAGACAGGTCCCAGGCTTCAGTGCCTTGAGTGAAAACAGCAGCTTCCTGCAGCCTGCAACAACCGTGTGGATGCCGCCACCTCCACGTGTGTTCTCAGGGGCATCCATACTTCTTTGCCCTGTCATACTTCTGCTTCAACAGTTAGAAGAGTCTTTCAGTATCATTTTTCCTGGAATAACTTGTTATCCATCATTTTTATGGTGGCATTAAATTTTAAGAGAGAATTGAGAGGGATGGAAAATCTACTGCATATTCCAGCCCCAAAGAAAGCCTTAGTAACTAGAACTTATCATTTTTGCATTCAGGTCGGTCCCGGGGCCAGAGGCCTTCCTGGGGCTGCTCCTCACAAAGGAGTGTGGGCCAGCTCACCCACCCACCAGAAGCCAGCAGTGACTCACGAGAGCCATCCTGGCAGGAAGGACAGGGCTGAAGGTTATGACCGGAGCGGTAATGCCACAGGACAGGCCTCACGGTGTCCTACCTGAGTACCTGCCAGATGTTCACAAGTATGCTCCACAGGACACCAAGTAGGCCAGGCTGCAGTGCCAGGTTCCTGCCACACCCAATCCATCCCTTAAAATGCCAGCATACCAGGCCATGCTGGGCGCGATGTGGTCAGACAACATTCCTGTCCTCAAGCCTTCCTCACCTCTGAGCTACATGAGTGGCAGGTGTGAAAATAGTGCACTGTGAGATGGCAGGAGCAGACAGGGTTGGCACAAGGCTAAAGTCACAGAAATGGGACCCTGGTGTTTCAAACCTGTCAGGTGAGCACCAGAGGCCAGGCCGTCTGTTACTTTGACCCGACCCACCATGCCTGGCCATGTGGAACTAGACCTCACAGTGTGGAAGGCAAACAGTTCCTGGGGAGTGAGGCAGAGTAATCACAAGGAGGAGCCATGGTCTGGCCCTGGGGAGCCTGTGTTTTCATCCCAGGTCTGAACTAGTTCCTATCCTGCTCAGGCACCCATAAAGCAACCTGTTGGGGAATCTGCCCTGCCTCTCTCTTCCCTTTTTAATCTCTAGAGAAGATGCTCAAGCTCCTGGACATGGCTCTGCCTCAGTGGGCCCTCCATAGCACACTATACACAGTTTCTACAATAATCTCTCGGACAAGGGACACGGGCCTGCCTTCAGCATTAAGCCAAGCATGTGATCTGCAACACAAACAGGCAGCGGGTGTCCAGAGAGGCCTGGCCAAGCCCTGGGTACACTTTATCATCTCAGCACGATGACGCACAGAGCAATCACTGCTCCACCTCAGGACAGAGAGATTGATGCTGACATCACATTGGCTCTCTGGACTCCAAAATTCAAATAAGGAAATGGCTTTTATTTATTAGGACTGGCTTGTTCCCTTTCCTCCTTCCCAGAACCTCAGCACACCATGGCTGTAAAGCATTAGCAAGTGTTTCTGGACTGACAGATCAAATTGTGAGACGAATAACTGATAGTGCTTCATTTGAAAGGCAGGAGGGGAACGGCAGGGTTGGATCCTTTCTGTCTGATTGAGCTTAGGATTTCGCATTTCAACTTGGATGGTGGAAACAAAGACACTGACAGTGGGGCACAGCCAGCCTGGAGGGTGGACAGGCCGAAGCAAAGGCAGTGGCTCTGGTTCCAGTGCCCTAGGCCCAGGGCTCTGGAGGACGGAGGGCCTACCTGGCACTGACAAGGCACCCAGAGGGCCTTGTCCACATCTCAGACCTGAAACTGCTCCTCCCTCGGCCTCCACTGCACCACTGTGCTCCTTGGGTAGGTACACACACGGGGCTCTGGCCATGCTAGTTTCCGTGCCTTTTATTCTGTCTTCCAGTGGTTTGGGACAGTGGCTACTAAAACGATTTCTGAGTTGCCCAATTAAAAAAAGGTGAGGGCTAGAGAGATGGCTTAGCAATTACGGCACTTGCTTGTGAAGCCCAAGGACCCATGTTCAACTGTACAGATTCCATGTAAACCAGACAGACAAGGTGACGCATGTCAAGGCTGTGCATGAGCACAAGGTGGCACACTCATCTGAAGCTCAATTCTGGTGGCTGGAGGCCCTGGTGCACCAATTCTCTCTCCCTCGCCCCTCTCTCTCATAAAAAATATCTAAGAAGTCCAAATTTGGAGTTCAGATATTTACAATGGACCTGTTAGTCTAATGTCAACCCCTTAACAAATGAGCATATATTTACTGTCCAAGAAATGAAAGCAGGACATCGTAAGTGTATAATTCACAGTAAGCAGACAGAGAGCCCCAGCTCACAAGCACCAGCCACATGTCAGATGTCAGATGTCAGTGGCAGCCCTGGCCAGATGCAGGATGTCACGAGGAATCAAGTACATCTGCGTGATGGGATACAGAGATGGTCCACCATCTGTCAGCCCATCCTGATAAGCACGGCACTGGCGGCACACAGTGCTCTCCAGAGAATGCCTTGCAGGTGTCACAGCCTCACCTTGGGTGACTTTTTATCCACAACAAGGAAGCTGGCATTTGCCCTTTGTCTGGCTAGATTTACAAAGAAAACACGTGAACCTGGGGGTTCCTGCCAAAAGTTTTCCAACTGGATATCCCAAAATTTCACTTGGTAAGTTGGTCAAATTAACTCCTCTAAAAACTTGTTTTTGTAACTTTTGTTATATTATTAGATTTTGTAATAGGAGTTATTTTAACAATGTACAATATAATTAGCCACTTAATGTCATTAAGAAAATTTATGAGCCTTTATGAGTTGTAAAACAGTCCCACGTGGTATTTATTAAGTATCCAAGACTAAAAATAGGGAGCTACTGCCTCAGTGAGGCACGTTTTAAAAAAATGCATAGTCACAAATAATATGTCTAATTATGTATTAAACTAATTCCTGCCTTCACCTTTTGAATTTCTAAACTCCGTACCTCATGTATCATTTTAATTATTTTTCCAGTTCATTCCCAAGGAAACTGGCTGATAGGGAATTAATTAATGGGTCCAATAAAGAGGCGGCTGCATTGTTCTCCCACAATCTGCACCCAGACTCATCTGCATGTCTCCTTTTATTCTAAACAATAGCACTGCTGAGATTCCCGCATGAAATTGTTAGCTCGTTAGAGAGGACAAAATCATATCATTTCCACAGATATTCATCAATTATCACCTTTCACTGCAACATGGATCCATGAATAGACCAACCATGGGAGCTCCTGGCCTTGGGCTTTGGAGACATCTCAGGCACGCAAACATTGCCCAACACATCCAAGCCCGTGGGACTCTCACATGAGCAGCAAGCACAAGGACTGGCTACATAGCACAGCACCATCAAAGTCACCAGAGGAGTCATCCAACCTCCTGAGCACAACCACCTCTACAACTACAGAGGGGCCCAGACGCACTGCCTTTATCCAACAGTTAGGAGGATCCAGACGAGGGGGGAGAGGGGAGCCTGGGCTATCCAGCAAGACCTTGTCTCAAGAGAGGGATGGAGGGAGGGAGGGAAGGTGAGAGAGGGAACAAGCAGGCTCCTTTGGTGACACCTGTTCTCCTGATGGCCAGCAGTGTGGTGGGTGCTCTACACCCAGCCATGACGACAAAAATGGAAAAAGGGTGCACAGGTAGTCAGAGCCTCTCCCTGACTTAAGGCCATGCAGAGGGGCCCTGGCCAGGTGTCAGCAGTGCCAACAGAGGAGGAGGCTGCCCCACTCTGGACAGCTGCCAGCAGACACCCAGTGCCATGCTCACAAGCACCCCTGTGGCCTGACCTGACCAGAGCCTTGCCTCATTCTTTCACTGATGCCGTCAAGGAGAAGCCCCTTGCTGGTCCCCACTCAACTGCAGGCTCCTCCTGAGGGAGCCATCCTCAGCTGTCCTTCATGGCTCCACATGGAGCACAAGGATGAATTCAGGCCAAAATTCCACAAAGGCACATAGGGCACCATGTAAGCAGATGAAGAGATGGACAGACGGATGAGTGTGTGCCAGGGACAGCGTCCCTGGCAGATGTCTGTTTGCAGTCCTAGGCAGACCAGGAGGAGAAAGAGCCTTAAGAGAACCACTCACTGGTCAAATGCTGAGCAGGACCCAGCCCTTGTGTGTGTGCATGCTTACATATGCGCACCAAGCCTCATACAGCTCTACATGGACACTAGTCATGCACACGAATCTCCACACCATGTTAAGCCCGACAAAGCAAGACAGGGTGGGGTGCCACCACCAGCAGCTCTGAGAATGTGGCCTCTTCGCAGCCACTTGCTGTGTGCTGAAGACATTAGAGTTCACGTGGACATACATGGGAATTGACCCCAAAGACAGAAAAGCCAGAGCTGCCTTGCTGTACACTAGCACCCATCTCCTCAGATGTCCTGGTTTACTCCTGAGCAGCTACTTCTTAATTGCTAGCACCAATGCAGGAGGCAGCACAAGTTATTAATCTACAAACAACAAGTATAAGAGCTGGAGAGAGAATTCACTTTACAATGTGTTGGTTTGTTTTTCAGTCTTCAAAGTCCTGGAAAGAGAGACAGAGTAGCGAGACTGACATTTTAAAGAGCTCTGGGATCAGGTAAAATAAACTAGGAACATGGGCACCCACCAGTGGGACAGCCTGTGAGAATCACGCCTTTCTATTGACAGCACCAGCCTGATTCAAGAAGGGGTTCGCAATGGGCAATCCAGATAGAAGACCCAAAGCTTCAAAAAGACAGAGACAATGAACTGAGCAAGATGAGAGCAGAGGCTCCGCCCACGGAAGAGAAACACAGCTTCACAGCATGCCCCAGAAGCAAGCCTATTCTGTGAGAGGCACGGGTGGAAAAGCTTCAAAGATGCTGGCTGCTCCGCACACTGACACAAGCTCTGCCAGCCCTCTCTTCCTTCCATGGAGCTAGGTATATGCTGCATAGCACTTCCCAGTCCCGTTTGCAGCTGAGCAAACACAGTTCAGTCAAGCACCAAGGATGTGAAGAGAGGGATGGGCCTCCTGCCTGTCCTCCCCACCTGCTGACTCTCTCACCCAAGTCACACGCACCCTGTTAAGTACCGTTGGGCCCAGCATGCTAGCCATACTCCAAACAACTCCACCAAGGGGCCACTCTCCTGCCTGCTGCCACCCATAGGAGAGCCACACAGTGTTACATCTCTGTATGACAACCAGTTGATTTTGTCGTTTTTGTAAACTTAAGGTCCTTTTCTCAGAGCTTCCACACGTCCTTTGACTGACTAAAGTGCCAGTGGCTTAGTGCAAAGCTGGCAGGTCACTGGAGAATTTTCGGATGATGACAGGCCCGTCTCTGCTGCCCTCCTCAGATGTGTTTCTTCCCCATGCTTGCTCACTGAAGCAAGGACATTGTCCAGTGGCTCACAGTTCAGGGTTCGCCTCCCGGGTCCTCGCATCAGATGTGAACTGGGTAGGTCCCTGGGATAGGTGTGTGGCCCTCAAACTCTGAGTTCACGTGGGGACTCAGCTCTCTCCCAGACCTTCCTTTCTTCCTTCCCTGCACACAGCCAGCCAAATGGGTTGGCTGAGGCGTTCAGAATGGGATTTGGAAAGCTGCCAGAGACCCCCGTCTCCTCACATGAGGACTGGGACCAAACGGCAGCACACCTGTTACCAGTACCTTGGAACCACAGAGCAGGGCGTGCTGCCACAGGAGGCAGGGACCACGCGGAGGTTCCCTTCTCTGCTCCACCTTGGCTGGGAGGAAGTAGGGGAGGGGAAGGATGAGCCTCATCTGCACAGCACAACTCCCTGCAGTTGAATTCCCACCAACAAGGGCCTTCAGCGGAGACCTTCAAACTTTCCAAGAGCACCACAGCATTCACCTGGAGCCCTCATTCCAGGGCAGTGCAGAGGCCCTGGGCACCAGCTATGGAAGGGATGGCTGCACTGAGCAGAAACCCCTGCAATGCCACAGCTGGTGTCAGTGAGCAGCCACTCAGGCTCAAATTTAGCTACTGGTCTCACTGGCCACAAGCGAAGGCAGCCTTTAGAAGCTCCTCTGCTAAGTGCTGGCAAATTAGCATACAGTACGTTTTCAGAGACATGGGCGACTACAGGGAACAAATTAAGACTCTTCTAGAGTTAACACATGGTCTTTGTGAACTTTAATTAAAAGAAACACATTCCTGACACCTCACTGCCCAGCGACCCTGAGGAGGCGGGAAGACAAAAGACAGGTGTGCTGTCTCCAAGCCCAAGAACAACACAGAGCGCTCCTAGGAGTCTGTTTTAAATGACTGGGTGGTACTTTGTATGGCAGTGCCGGTGTCTGAAGAGCCCTGCCAGGAACTGAGGAGGACATGGGGGTGGCACAGTGCCCTGCCTGTGCTGAACAGGAGCAGGATTTGCAGCAATAAGGAATGTTTCTCCTGTAAGCAAAACTTCTACACTTCAGTGAAAAGCCAGTGGGTGAGATAATCAGACTGTGCCCAAGGTCCTCCCCGATGTAGCCACATCCAGCTGAGGAGCCACTGTGCAGACCCGGGCAGTGAGTTCGGTTTTCTCTGTTTGCCACAAGGACAAACCCATCCAGCAGAAGCCGCCTGGTGGTGAGCACTGTTGCTCAGAGCACGTGGCAGCTCCAGCAGCCAGCGCATGCTAACAGTCCTGGCACAGCCCTGCTCCCACCCCTCAGCAGAGGCTGAGGAATGCTTGTGGGCTTCTAGCTATGTCCCCTAAAAGCAGCAAACAGGGATACGGTGCCATGAGGGTGACTAAACAAGAGGGTCTGCAGCAGGAGTGGGGTAGGGTACACTGCATCGGGAGCAAGAAGAGGCGATATGAGCAGAGACACAGAGAAGAAGCCTTGGTGTAACAGCGGAGGCCCAGGGCCACAAGAACGCACCCAGCAGCCAGGGAAGCCAGGTGGACACGGCGGTGGAGGCTCTGGAGGAACGGCCCGCGTGCCTGGCCTGCGCGATCTGACCTCACAGCTGGGAGCGAGGTGTCTGTTGCTTTCAGCCTGTCTATGGTGCTCACTGTACAGCCCTAGAAGTCACAATTTGCTGTGTCTAACAGCACCCTTCCTTTCTTGCTTCTTGGGCTGTGGTGAGGAGAGTAAGAAGGCCACATAGCCCCAGAACTATGTATGTAGGGCAAACACCAACCAGTTAATCTCTGCCACACAATGCAGGCTGCCCTCTGCTCCCAGGTGAAGTCTTAATTCCCTGCCAACAGTAGGCCTCCCGCACTTTCCCCAGCCTACCAGGAGCATTTGCAGGCTGGTTCAGCTCAGAGTGGCCAGCCCAGCAACAGAGGTGTTAGCTAGCTGTGTATAGATTACAAAAACTCAGGCACTTAGCCTGGGCGAAAAGGCAGACCCCTGTGTGAGGAATGCTCGTGAACGGCCCTCGGCAGCCTGCCAGCAAGCACTGTGCCTAGCACTGTTGCAGACGCGGCCTGAGGCTGGAAGAGGACCAGTCAACAAGCAAAACCACACGCTGGACTGTGCGGCTGCAGTGGCTTCTCATGCACAGCATGACACTGGCCCTGGTGAGCAGGCACCACACCCATCACACAGGAAGGACTCCTAGGCCTCCAGAACCAGCATCTAGAGCCAGGGCTGAGGTCATCCAGGCCATCATCGTTCCCAGTGCAGCACTGCCTTTAACCAGTACCAACAGACTGAAAGCCAAGTAAAGGCAAAGGCAGAACACTGGACTACTGGAACCTACTGGAGGCTGGAATTGTTCTCAGCCAAGGACAAAGCTGACTGGAGGTTACTGGTAGGATGGGGGTTAGATTTTGGCTCTGCCTTCACTGGCCCCTCCTCCCCAGCTCCCTGATCACAAAGCAAAGATGGTCAGCTGAGTGCGGAAAGGTTAGAAAAAGCTGATTAAACTGTATTTGCATATGTATTCCGCTTTTCAATATTCAAGGAATAGAAATTTGTGATTCTTTTTAATAACCTAGACTTTGAATTCACATTTAGATCTGCTTTTTGTGTGGCTGCTGGCATTGTGTGGCAGACAGGAAGCAAGCTCCAGCTCAGGTGCACACTGCTCAGGCCTGCTGGGGGCTGGGCTAACATACCACTGATGCCCAGGGCTGCCTAATGTGAGGAGGATGAAGACAAGGTCCCCAGAGACTTCTATGCCTGACAAAGACAGGAAGCTCAGACAGGGGTGTGGCCCTGGACCAGACAGACCCAGCACAGGGGAGCAAGTGCGCACAGAGGAAGAACTCAGGCTTATGGCTTCAGGTGAAACCGTGCTGCGCCACCATCTCCACTCTGCCTCAGTTCACACGCAGGCACCTCTCTACACACACCTGTCCCCAGGGCTGAGGAGCCCTAGTTTTGGCTCTTTCAGATGCTGTCAGGACCCGGGTAGTTCCTCCACACGTACCTGCTGTATTCTCATCAGGGTACCGGGGAACAGAGCACATGAAAGAGGCAAGCAGAATCCTGGGGAGCACAGGGACCCAGAAGCTACACAGGCCAGAGTTCAGATGCCACAGGAAGAGCAGGATACCTGAGGAGGCTGTACAGGACACTGTACAGAAGGAATGCTCCCCTGGTAGAAGCCTGTACCTACCAGGCATGCCCCACCAGCAGCCCTACCACTGCAGGGTAAACGGTGCCCAGGTCACCAGTACGGGTCAGGCATGCTCCACCAGCAGCCCTACCACTGCAGGGTAAACAGTGCCCAGATCCCATCTCCAGAGAGCTGAATGAGGAGAGTAGTCTGACACTAGCTTCTGGATACAGAGGTGGTGCCAGCCTCTGGGGTCCCAGGCCTCAGGGAGCTTCAAAGGGAAACCAAGGCAGGTGGCAAAGAGGCTTCAGCCTTGCTTTTCTCTCAGATCTGGTTGAGAATCCCTGATAGGTGGACACTCTGGGCACAGGAGGCGTGTCTCAAGAACCTGGACCTTACTCCCACTGAGATGGTTCGTGTGACTGGCCCCTGAAAGTAAAGGCAGAAATTTCCTTAAGTTTGCACTTGTAACCTCCATTTTGCTGGAGATCAGAGAGTGATGAGACTTTATCTCTTGCCTAAAGGAGTTCCAAGATCTGTTTTTCCAAAATCAACCTAAGCCCCTACTAGGAGACAGGTCCCTTTTCCAGGAATTTAAATCTAATCCTGACATTGTGGTTGGTCAAGTTCAGCCCCCAGAACTTCCTAAGCCAGCATCTAGCCCATACCAATCATCTGTCTCCCAGGTCCCCTGAGCCTGACAGTGAAGCCCACCACAAGAAGGTCATGAATCGGTGTGCGCTAGGGAACAAGCCTCTCTTTGGGCTGGCTCCTGAACTTCCAGGTTCTGGTAAACTTCCCTCATCTCAACCCACCCAGATTAAGATGAGACGAGAGGTGACCCCCACCTTTACTTCAACATGCGCTTTCTGCATTTTCTTCTCTTTCCTTCTCTTAACCTAATACAGAGCCTCAAAAACTTTCTACTCTATGGATTTCAGTTCTTTAAATTCATTACACAAGAATCTGGAGTACCCTAAATTTGTTGGCACATTGGCATATTAGTGTATTGGCAAGGAACTACAAAATTCCCATTGCACCACCATGAGGAAGAATCACCAGAACTTGCTAGAAGGGTATTGTGAAGCAGGTGTGTAACCCACATGTGGACAGAACTCACTGGAAGGGTACTGAGAGCAGGTGTGTGACCCAGGTGTCGACAGAACCCACTGGAAGGGTATTGAGAACAGGTGTGTGACCCACGTGTTGACAGAACCCATTGGAAGAGTACTGAGAGCAGGTGTGTGACTCACGTGTTGACAGAACCCATTGGAAGAGTACTGAGAGCAGGTGTGTGACCCACGTGTGGACAGAACCCATCGGAAGGGTACTGAGAACTGGTGTGTGACCCACGTGTGGACAGAACCCATTGGAAGAGTACTGAGAGCAGGTGTGTGACTCACGTGTGGACAGAACCCACTGGAAGAGTACTGAGAGCAGGTGTGTGACTCACGTGTGGACAGAACCCACTGGAAGAGTATTGAGAAGCAGGTGTGTGACCCACGTGTTGACAGAACCCATTGGAAGAGTACTGAGAGCAGGTGTGTGACTCACGTGTTGACAGAACCCATTGGAAGAGTACTGAGAGCAGGTGTGTGACCCACGTGTGGACAGAACCCATCGGAAGGGTACTGAGAACTGGTGTGTGACCCACGTGTGGACAGAACCCATTGGAAGAGTACTGAGAGCAGGTGTGTGACTCACGTGTGGACAGAACCCACTGGAAGAGTATTGAGAAGCAGGTGTGTGACCCACGTGTGGACAGAACCCACTGGAAGAGTATTGAGAAGCAGGTGTGTGACCCACGTGTGGACAGAACCCACTGGAAGGGTATTGAGAAGCAGGTGTGTGACCCACGTGTGGACAGAACCCACTGGAAGAGTATTGAGAAGCAGGTGTGTGACCCACGTGTGGACAGAACCCACTGGAAGAGTATTGAGAAGCAGGTGTGTGACCCACGTGTGGACAGAACCCACTGGAAGAGTATTGAGAAGCAGGTGTGTGACCCACGTGTGGACAGAACCCACTGGAAGGGTATTGAGAACAGGTGTGTGGACAGAACCCACTGGAAGGGTATTGAGAACAGGTGTGTGGACAGAACCCACTGGAAGGGTACTGAGAACAGGTGTGTGACCCACGTGTGGACAGAACCCACTAGAAGGGTACCAAGAAGCAGATGTGTGACCCATGTGTGGACAGAACCCACTGGAAGGGTACTGAGAACTGGTGTGTGACCCATGTGTGGACAGAACCCACTAGAAGGGTACTGAGAGCAGGTGTGTGAACCACGTGTGGACAGAACCCACTGGAAGGGTACTGAGAGCAGGTGTGTGACCCACATGTGGACAGAACCCACTGGAAGGGTACCAAGAAGCAGATGTGTGACCCACGTGTGGACAGAACCCACTGGAAGGGTACTGAGAGCAGGTGTGTGACCCACATGTGGACAGAACCCACTGGAAGGGGGGGGGGCAAGAGTAGCCATTCCAAGCACAGGTGAAGCCTGGCCTTGGGACCCACAACAGAGCCCAAGTGTGATGAGTCAGCCTGGTCCTGGTGAGGACCAGACTCTAAATGTTGGTATCTGAAAAGACTACGCCCTCTAAAGTCCCTAGAGTCTAAATGCCTCAGCATTGGGACTCCAAGAGAAGGAAGTCCAGAATGTTGAATGCCTGACAACTGCAATTCCCAAGGGGATGAGACAGGTGGGAGGAGAAGGGAGAGGGACAGCCGTTACGGGAACGGCCAAGCAATGTGACTGCGGCAGTTACGCTCATGTGGCTGGGATGAAACACCAGACCAGAAGTAGCTTATGGGGGGGAAGGGCTTACTTATTTCAGGTTACATTTTCGAGGTGATGGTTCACCATGGTGGGTAAGGCTTGGCACAAAGAGAACATCTGGTATCACTTCTTGTCACATCAGCAGGGAGAAAGCAGTAAGAGGGAGTTGAGCTCTCAAGACCCAGCAGGGCTGCGCTAATAGGCAGCAAATCCTCCAGCAAGGCTCCACCTCCCAAAGGCTCCTCCAGCTGGGAAGTGAGCGTGAGGCTTAGTCACAAACACGTGAGACGACGAGGGGACGCCACAGCAAAGCAGCACAGTGTCCAGGACAGAGACTTCAGTTTAGAACGCATCACGCGTCTACACTGGCATTCCTTTCCCACTATGCCAGAAATGGAACTGAATGAACTCAGGTGTTTTTGCCTTTACAAGACTGAGAAGTTACAGAATGGCAGAAAAGCATGCAGGGCAGGAGGAAAGATGGCAACAATGCTGCCAGGCAAGTACAGTGCTGGTCCTGCCAAGCTCGTCAGGCGTCATCACGTGCTGAGTGCACTTCTGCATTGCTATAGCCACAGATGTGCGGCACGGAAAACGACACATGTGGTAAACATGTTTACTTTGGTGTGGACTGAGTCACAGAAGAGCCTGAAAGAGCGGTCCCACGTAGATGGGTGTGAGTGTACTTTCTGAGGCGAGCCACATCCTAAGGAGAGAGCACAGCTACTCATGGGGACAAAAGACCTCCGCTTTCAGCCAAGACTGGGAAAGCAGGCCAACCTATGGACTACTTCCTGAAACTACCCAGAAAAATCTACCTCTGTAATATGCTTTTTCCTGTCTTCAATTTCCTTTCTTAGTATTCCCCCCACTATTTTAAATTAATAGAACTATTTTTACTAGGCTGTGTAATCCATCCCTGCTTCATTTCCAAGGCTGAAACTCATGTAGTGACCCCATGGAAGGGCATGCTGTAGTTCGGATCTTGAATGGCCCTGTAAGGCCCAGGCATTCTTCCCCTCTATGGCATTATGGGAAGGTGGTGGACACTCTTGCAGATGTAGCCTAGGTAGAGGGAAGTTAACAAACTGGAGGATGTCATTTTCACTTCCTTACTGGTGAAAAAAAGAGGTATTGTTCTGTAACATCTACATTTGTGAAAGATAAAATTTCTTAGATCTTGATTCTTTGGGTGACAATGTATACAACAGTCAGGCACACCTCACTGAAAACTGTCATGGCACTTCAGATGTTCTGGGTGACAGAGCTGGGCACTCACAATTACCAACCAGTGATGTGTTTATACACATTTCATTTTTGACCAATGTCTTTGTGAGTACAGTTGACTGGCTGATAATTTTATACCTATGCCACCGTGGTAGTAAACCTGGGTGCTTATGCTCACAAGAATGCTATTCCAGCCTATTTTAATGTGTAAATTAGTCTACGAAGGGTTTTGTCATGTTTGTGTTTTTCAAATAAGTCACCTGTTAAAAAAAATAAAATGCCTTCTGAAGAATGTTTTCAATCACTTTTTCCAAGACTGTACTTTCCAGACTTTGATCTTCTGAAGTGTTAGAGTTGAGGGATTCTGATGTTTCAGGGTTCCAAACTCCAGGATCATGGGATAAGGACTGAGTCTTTTGGGAATAGTCCAACCTGTCCTGAGGCTGGCAACTGCATGAAGGTGAGCCAGCCAAGGGAGCTCAGGGAACAGTGGAGGCAGGACAGGGTGGCATCATAGTACCAGGTGAGAAAGCCATGTGAGCATACCTGGAGGGGAGCAGGAAACTGGTTCAGAGGCTGTAGGATGGTGTGTGAGGATGGGGAGTCGGACTGATTGATGGTGTCAGTCCTGGCTAAAGACTGGAATCTTCTGGGCATGGGTGGGGGGGGCGGTGTGAAGCCAGGTATCTCACTAATGGGACACTAGGGATTCCAGTGCAGGCAGAGCTGAAAGCAACAATGAGTCTAGAATAAGGAGGTGGCATGCTGGCACCTGATGGGGGCTGATTAAAAGTCACCAAGCAAACCAGGCGTGGTGGCACATACCTTTAATCTCAGCCCTGAGACAGAAGACACCTTTGGTTCTTCCACATCAAGGCAGCGAGGCGGCGAGGGTTCAGCAATCTGAGATTCTGTACGCAGTGCTGAAAAGGTGCTGCAGTCAGGCCCTGAGTCAAGCAAGAGTTCTGGGTGCTGGGCACACATGTGAAAAAGTTCAGCCATAAACACCTAGTCAAACGCATTATTCAGGAGCTGAGCGTGGTGGCGCACGCCTTTAATCCCAGCACTTGGGAGGCAGAGGTAGGAGGATCGCCCTGAGTTCGAGGCCAGTCACCCTGAGAATACATCTTGAATTCCAGGTCAGCCTGGACTAGAGTGAGACCCTATCTCAAAAAAATAAATAAATAAATAAAAATAAAAAATAAAAATAAAAAAAAAACCCTCATTATTCAGAAGTCTGGGAAGCAGCAGAAGTGGATGCAAAGCTATGGTCTCTCAAAGCTGAGTGAGCACATGTTAGTCAGCAGGTGAGTTTGGGGCACAATCCACCCAGAGAATGTTCTGCTTTCTCTGCCCATTTTCAGCTGTTCTCTCCCTTCTGGACCCTTCCACAGCAGAAAGGGCTCCGGGAATGGGATGCACACACACACACAGCAGAGCATTAACAGTACTTGTCCAAACTCCCCCTTGCAGGAAGCTTGAGTCCCATGAGGCTGGCACTGCAGGCAGGGCCTGTCACTGGCTCTGCCTCTTCCTGCCCACACAGCTTTAGATGGCAACTAACCTGGCAGAGTCTTAATCATAGCATCTGTAAGATGTAGTGCCCCCCCCACACACACATATGGCCATTTTAAGCATAAAAAGGGCAGGGTATGGCAAGTCCGTGTAGTAGCTGGACACGGGGGACCTGTGTAGAACTCAAGATCTCACTGTGAAGTGCAGTGTGGGGGGCAGGGGTTACTGCCTCAGCACTGCTCTAGTAAGGATGCAGTAAAGAGTATGTTGTGGGGAAGGCCTACAAATTTCTGGGGCGTCACCCAGCACAGGGTCAATACCAGCCACCAAAGACTGCAGGGTCCCTTCTGTGGGCCAGTCCTGGTGCCACCCAGGCTGATACAGAGCGGGCTCCTACATTTTCTAGGAATACCCAGTGTCCCCCATGTGCCTGTGCAGGAAGCAGGGACACCACAGAAAGAAGGCTTTCCTCAGAGTTGTTAGGGAGGGGAAGGGCTGCCTTGTGAACAGCCCCCGGTGGGGGCTGTGCATTTGCTCCCTCAGCCAGACCAAAGGCAACACTATCCACAGCACCCTACACTGCTGAGGGCGAATCCAGTCTGAAGACGGGACTACGGAGAGGATGCGGCAGACCCACAGGCCCAGGGACAGCATGTGCGGCTGTGCAAGGAGGGAATTCTGCAGATGGGCAGGAGGCAGAGCCGAAGAGCCCCTTGAAAGGGGCAGGGGAACATCTTGAGGCCACTCCTGATGGGGTCAATGCTAGATCTGTCCTTAAGATCCAGTCAGCTGTTGGACCCAGGCAGCAGCACAGGGCCGGGGGGCGGGGGGAAGCTGTGGACAGACAACGTGAGGCAGGGTCTGAGATAGGACTTTGTAGCAAATGACATGGGACATGACATGGCAGACTCCTCATCTTGGGCCTCTGGGCCACAAAGGGCAGTGGTGGTCCCTGAGCTGGAAACAGATTCCTGCCAAAGAACGCTGCCCAGGCCTACCACAAAGGCTGTCCAGTGGTCATTTATTTATTTGCAAGGAGAGAGATACAGACACACTGAGAGATGGAGAAAGGAAGGGAGGGAGGGAGAATAGGGAGGTTCAAGGGCCTCTACCATTGCAAACGAAGTCCAGAGCATGCACCACTTTGTGCATCTGGCTTACGTAGGGACTAGGGAATGGAACCCGGGTCACTAGGCTTTATAGGCAATCACTTTAACCACTGAGCCATCGCACCATCAGCCCTCCCACAAAGAGTCTTTACCATATCCATATCCTGCTCAACCAGGCTAAGGGCATCTCCTCACCTCAACTAAGGGAGCCTGCTTATCTTGGCCAATGGAGTCTCTCCACTTCAAAGGGATCAGCTCACCTGCCACAAAAGGTCCTGCTTATTCTGACCAGGTGTTGCAATCAGGAGGTTCTCATTGCTGGTAGAAACCACCCGATCAAAAGCAGCTTGTGGGAAAAAAAGCTTACAGGCTTGAGGAGAAGCTCCACAATGGCAGGGGAAAACGATGGCACGAGCAAAGGGTGGACATCAACCCCTGACCAACATAAGGTGGGAAATAGCAACAGAAGAGTGTGCCAAACACTGGCATGGGAAACTGGCTATAACACCCATTAACCTGCCCCCAACAATACTCTCCCTCCAGGAGGCGTTAATTCCCAAATCTCCATCAGCTGGTAACCTAGCATTCAGAACACCTAAGTTTATGGGGGACACCTGAATCAAACCACCATATTCTGCCCCTGGCCCCCATAAACTGATAACCATCCATGATGTAAAAATGCAATGCATTCAGTCCAACTTTAAAAGTCCCCATAGTTTTTATCAATTGCAATGACGTTCAAACATCCCCATAGT
This sequence comes from Dipus sagitta, assembly GCA_036346955.1. Classification (NCBI taxonomy): domain Eukaryota; kingdom Metazoa; phylum Chordata; class Mammalia; order Rodentia; family Dipodidae; genus Dipus; species Dipus sagitta. Next base: position 5,049,478 of record CM070777.1, on the reverse strand, counting down.
CCAAGATCTTTTAACTGAGCCATTATACCAAAAAATTCCCCCCCAAAACCCATAACGGCACAGAACAAACATTCACACTGCAAAAGATGGCACTGGATATAGCAAAGAAATATTCAACCAATACAAGATTTAAAACAACCAGGGCAAACATCAAACTCTGTAGCTTGAGGTCCAATATGACAAGTCTCCAAGTCCAATAATACTAACCAGCAACAAGTCTCTGGCATTCTAATTCTGCCCCTCCAGCTAGGCTACTCACAGTCCTGGAAAACTTCATAGGCAACTTTCCTTAGCAGCCATCTCGTGGTCCTGGCATCTCCACTGGGTCTCCACTGCAATCCATGGTTCATCCTCATGACTCCATGGGGTCTCCATGCAGGCATCCAGCAAACCTGCTTCACACTGCCCATGGCCATTTCCAAAACACAAGACTGTGTTGCAAACTCAATGACCCTCTCTTCCCTGCATTTCTTATACTCCACAATACCAGGTAGGGTGCCAATTTGTTAATCCAGCGGGGGGGAATAAAGCAGACTTTGAAGAACAGGACACTCCTTGAGCACTCAGTCCACTCCAAAAGAGTCTACACTCTTCCTGTTGTCCCAGTGCAGGTCAGCTGGCCCAATCTCAATGGTTGTAATCTCTCAATTGCAGATGAATGGGCAACAGTTCACCCAAAGATTTTTCTTTCTGTGCCATATCCCTCTGCTCACACCAGTTCATTTCTACGCAAAGCAACCCTGCACAACTTCTTAGGACATGGGCATAACAGCAAGCTTCTCACTCAAACTGCTAGCCCAGTCCAAGCAAAGCTCTTTCTCACCCTCATAAGCCAAACCTCACAGTCCATAGTTCTTACTGCATTCAGGTCTTTCAACTCTGACCAGAACACTCCATCAAGCTGTACTTACAGCACTGCAAGGGGTCTCTAAGGCCAAGGTTTCAAATCCTTCCATATTCCTCTTGAAAATCATCTCCAAAAGGCCAAAGCCACACAGTCAGGTATCTAGCAGCAATCCAGTCCTCAGTATCACTTGACTGTTGGAGTCAGGAGATTCTCATTGCTGGTAGAAATTACCCAACCAACAGCAGCTCAGCTTGTGGGAAAAAAAGGTTTATTTTGGCTTACAGGCTTGAGGGGGAAGCTCCACGATGGCAGGGGAAGACGATGGCATGAGCACAGAGTGGACATCACCCCCTGGCCAACATCAGGTGGGTAACAGCAACAGGAGAGTGTGCCAAACACTGGCAAGGGGAGACTGGCTATAACACCCATAAGCCCGCCCCCAACAATACTCTCCCACCAGGAGGCATTAATTCCCAAATCTGCATCAGCTGGGAACCTAGCATTCAGAACACCTAAGTTTATGGGGGACACCTGAATCAAACCACCACACCAGGGGAGGTCCTGCTAACTTTCTTATGTAGCTCTGTAGCAAGGATACATTGCGTGTCACGCCTCACTCATGTCCACTGCCTAAGAGCACTGACCCAACTATGGCTAACTAAACGCTCTGTGGACTGGGTGACAGCTATGCTGGGAGCTGCCATTTTACTCCCCCTAGGCACCTGTCCTAAGACAGAGCTTTCAAGCAGCTTCCATGGTTCCGCCTGTCCGGGACCACTCTCTCCCATCTCCAGGGCACTGATACACCACCTCCCTTTCCGGTGGCCCTTTTGCATGGGTGGTGCCTCTGACTCCCAAATTCCTGTTTCCCCTCACCCCTCTGGCTCCAGGAATTCAGGTTTGCCAGAAGAAAGCTGGTACACTGCCTCCAACATCCATTCTAGCCTGGTGGCCAGGAAAGTGCCATAGCCTGCAGCTTCCTAGGAGGCCACACTGCAATACAGATAAAGACAAAATCTGGGCGGGGGCGGGGGCGGGGGAGGAGGGTGAAGAAAGCACAGCGAGTGAGGCAGCCAGCCACATGTGTTTGGGCAGCTCTACCATCCTGAAGCAGTCACCTTTGCAGGGAACAGTGCCTCTCCCAGCTCCTACATGCCCTCTGAGACCACCACACCACATGACCAGGTCCTTTGCCAATGGCCACCGGGTGATGAGAAGTAGTCAGGGCTCAGGGTTACGCTGAGGCTCAGGCTTAGAGCCACTGGCCTGCTTTCTGAGTGAGAAGATACGGGCACTACAGAAGTGGTCCTGATCCTCACAACCCCAGTAAGGGCACGTGTACCCACAGGCTGCACTTGACAGGGTGGCAGGAAGGAGAGGAGGGGACTCCGAGGGAACTGGACAGGCCACCGCCCTGGTGGCACTGCTCCTGTGCATCTCAGATGCTGTCTCCCACCCCAGCTGTCATTGGCAATCTCCAAGGTGCCTGCTGCTGGCCCCACTACTTGACTTCAATCAGCAGCAAGCACCTTTCTCCTGTTATCACATCAGAGGGGAATGAATGTCTGGATTTGTGGCCTGAGAAGGGAGTGGAGCCGCACTGCAAGAATAGCAATGAGCTGCCATGGGAATGCTCTGGCCAGGGCGGCAGAGGAGCGGCAGGCCAGCCAGAGCAAGCGCTGAGGGCAGCACAGCCCAAAGCAGAGATGGGCTGCAGGCTGCCTGGCCAACAGGCGAAACGACAGCTTCTGTGGTCCAGCAGTGCGGAGATGTCCAAGTTTGTGGTGACTGCTCATGGCTGCGGTCACCTCAGTGGCGGCTCGGCCATCTCTACATGCAGGTGACCTCAGCACTAACCGCAGTCCCTGTCAACATGTCCTCTTTGCCCAAGCAGCACCCATCTCTTGCTGCAGGCTCAGTTCCTGCCTTCTCTGTGTGTTCTGCTCTTCTCCTCTCAGTCAGAGTCCCCACTGGGACTCTGCTGTCACCCAAAGGTTCTGCAGAGCTCAGGCGACTGGGAAACCATAGCTTCTAGACCTGGCTGCTTCTCAGAGAGCCTTGGTCTTAGCATTTCTACGTCAGGTGTGGTGGTTTGAATAGAATAGATGGCCCCCAATATATTCAGTTCTTTATTTGTTTGTAGTTTGCATCTGCAGCTACCTGGCTGGAGGCAGTGTCACCGGGTGGATCTTAAGGTGTGGTGGTGGGTTTCAGATTTCAATCTAAAGATACGCAAAGTGTTCCTAGCAGGAGTTCCTGAAGTGTGCTATATGGCTTTTGGCTTTTGGCTTGTACTTCTCTCTCTCTCTCTGCTTGGTCCTGTGAAGGCAGGCCAGTTTCTTCTGGCATTATGGAACTTCCCCTGGATCTGTAAGCTTCAATAAATATCCCTTCCCCCATAACTGTGCTTGGTCTGGAAGTTCATCTCAGCGAACCTGAAGCTGTCTGCTACAGTCAGGTATGCGGAGACAAGTCAGGGCCTAACAGAGCCTCAGTTTCCTCTTCCTAAAATGGAGAAGTATTCACCTCATGGCAACAGAAGCCATCAATGAAACCTTCTGCTCACCATTTCCTCTGAGAACCTGAAACAGAGCTCTCAGGTTGTCGTTAGGTCAAACACATCTCCCTTGTGAATACAAGAGGTGTAGGAAAATGTTAGCCAAGCCCTAGCCATGGAAGAGCTCTGCAAACGCCAGCCGTCTCTGGTGTTGCAGGCTGCTCTGTCAGTTTGTAAGGTGTTTCCACCACAGATGAGCCTGGTGACCCGTGAGGATGTCTCCCAGTCCTCCTCCATTCCGCTTCTCCAAAGGCCCAGGGGAGCCTTGTGTGCTCCTGGCGGATCAGCTCCGAAACACCACGTCTGTCAGGCTGCCCAGGAACCTGCCTTGCCCAGTGGTCCGCAAGAAAACATGGCCACCAGAGGACAGGGTGTGTCCCCACAGTTTGGATTCACACGAGGGAGCTGAGGATGAATGTTAAGTCCTATCAGTGATGCTGGGAATGGGTCATTCGCAATGGGTCATCAAGAATAATTTGTTCCCACTCCACCCAAAGTCGACAGACAAGGATGGTGGCCAGATCAGAGCCTACGGAGAAGCTGAGCAGGAGACAGCAGCCCAGGCGGCACTTGCTAAGAGGTGTGCTGGGACAGCAGGAGGGCTTGTGGGTGGCTACTCTCCAGATCATTCAGTATTCCTGCTGGACTCAAGTACTGGACTGAGTGCAAGCTGTCTTTATAAGCACTCAGGGAGACAAGTTAGAATATCAAATCCTCCCACTGTAATGCAGATGGGCTCCCCTGGGATGCCCAACGCCTCAACTGAGCCCTGAGGGGCCTGCTGACATAGTTACTGCTCATCGGGCACCAAAGGGCCTTGAGAGTTGGCTCTGACTGGAAAGAAATGCTGGCAGCTGCATGTGGTTAACCAGTGCTGCTTGAGTCTATGAAACGGGGCCTCTTTTCTCTGGTAGCTGGTGTCTGCCACACACTCCCATGGTGAATGACAGAGCAGTCTTTTAGAGTAGCTGGTGAGGAGACCTGTGCAGAGTTCAGAGCCATAAGTGAGGGTCTATGGGCTCTGGTCTGCTCTTCTTTGGACAATCAAGAACAGGGCCTTGCTCAGCGGTGGAACTTGACATTCAGAAGTTTCAATGTGCAGACCATGCTGGCCAAGAAGACATGGGCATCCAAATGGCAGAGCTGGTGAGCTGCGTGCATGGGGAGCCTGGCGGCACACGGGCTTGTCCTCCTGGCCATTAACAAAGACCACAGAAAACTGGACTGAAAGCACTGAGAACACTCCCCACACTAGGGACACGTGAGGCCACGCTCCTGGGAGCAAGTCTTCAACTAACTTTTACTCTCTACATTTTTTACAGAGTATGTGAAGATGAAGGTAATTATTGGGCTAGCCCAATCCTCAGAAGAGCTCACAGAGCAAGGCCATATGGACAGAAGGCTCCCCTACATGAGGCCATGATGACCACTGGGACCACCATGAGCAACCTTCCCATCACTGCACAGAGCTTCCCCACACTATGGCTCCCTAGTAATAGCAGACCCCCAGCCCCTACCCCACCCCCACATAGGATATTGGTGGGTTGAAGAAACAGGTGGGTATACCAGGTTTCAAATCACCAGAAAGAGAACGGCAGAAGGGTGGAGGCACAAGCTTGCCACAGGGATAGGGCTGGATGAAGTCCTATGCCTGGGAAGTGCTAGAGGGCTAGTTCCTGTCTTCCCTTTCCCTATCAGGGCTTACAGCAGCCCCAGGAAGTCCTAAGTTGACAAAATGGCCCTAACCCTTAGCTTCTGACCTTTGTCCATTGCCTCAAAAGGAGGTCTATTTACCAGAGATCCTGATCTGAAACCACTGATTTCTGCAAGACCCACAGTGACCAGACGTGCTGGGTCAGACCACCCCGCCCTGCCCCAGGACATGATGAACACTCCCAACCTCTCAGGGAAGCATGCCTAACATGATTACAGAGGAGAAGCCCACATCTGTGCTGTGACAGAGAGCCAGTACCACCCCCTTTCTGACCTGACCTGAGACAGGACAACTCCAGACCAAGGCTGTCCTCAGACAGCGCTAAGGCACTATTTCAGTACCTACTGAGAAACTCAGACCCTCAGGTCATCTCGTGAGACAGGCACAAACAGTCATCCCAGAGCAGGACCAGCCCTGGGCTCCCTTCCCCTGCTGCGCACAGGGGCCTGGATTTCAGTGGAGCCGTTGTGCAACAACCACAGCTGCAGGCTCCTCTGGTCCCAGCATGCTGCGGCACCAGGCTATGTCCTCGCGGCGGTCCCATGACTCTTGCTGGCCATTGTGGTTCACAGTGCAAAGGGGCAGTTTCTGGAAGGCAGGCACTTCTGTGCTCTACCTCCCTGCCCTGCATGCACCACCATAGGTTCTCCAATTCTTCTGGACTATGAGTTAACAAAACTCTGGCTACACAGAATTAAGCAATTTTCCTAAAAGCATATGACTCCTATTTAAGACAGAGCCTTCCTTCATTAGTATTCTTTATACAGTCACCCTTCTTTTTTTTAATTTTTAAATATTTTATTTATTTATTTGAGAGAGAGAGAAAGAGGCAGAGAGATAGAGAGAGAATGGGCACACCACGGCCTCCAGCCACAGCAAACAAACTCCAGACGCATGTGCCACCTTGTGCATCTGGCTTACGTGGGTCCTGGAGAGTCGAACTGGGATCCTTTGGCTTTGCAGACAAACGCCTTAACCACTAAGCCATCTCTCCAGTCCCCACCCTTCTAATCATATCAGAAATCTTCCCAGGCTACATTCTTAGCAGGGAAGAGGGCCTCCTTGGTATAAGGGTATAACTCCCTGCCTGTGGTCCTCCTCCGCTGCTTCCTTGCAGGAGGGCAGGCACAGGTCAGGAGGAACACACAACTCGATGTGGTATGGGAAGCCAAGCCCTCTTCTGGGACCAGCATCTTGGTCTAAAGAAGTCAGACAAGTTACGTAAGGTCACAGAGCAGATAAAATATTCACAGGTAGATCATCTCAGAGCTTAGCAAAAGTGGGACAGAGCAAGCAAGTGTCATGTGTTAGAGGTGGGGCACCACCTCTCTCACCAGGGCAGCTGGCCACTCCCAGCCGTGCATGGAGAATAGGGGTGGAGAGGGAACAAGGGCTCAAATCCTCGAGGGAATATCAAGTTGGACATCAAATGGCTTCAGAACCTTTTCACTGGAATCTAGACAGTGCAGGCTCTGGCTTTAGGAGGCCCCATACCCGGTAAGACAATTGCAGTTCTGGCACAGAGAGAGCTTGTCTCGTACCACAGAGCCTAGTTCCACAAATACCAAGAACAGTGCCAGCTGGAACCTCAGTTCTCATATGTGGGTGGCATGTGTGCCCCAGGTATCTCTCCTCGGGCCACACGTCCTTCTCCTCCTCCTCATGGAGCCCTCTCGTTTGGTCCTAGCATCTCCTTGTGCAGGTCTCAACCAGCCCCAAGGGCTATGTAGAGACTAAGGGACCCATTAGGGATCCACCTGGCCGAGGTTTCTCAGTGGGCAGCAAGGAGTGGCAAACTGGCTGCCACTAAGAGGTCAGACTCCAAGATGCCCGGAGGCTTTATGGGGACATCACCTACTGACTCCCACAGCACTGAGGTAGCACAAACCTTAGACGTGTGGATGCAGGCTTCCCTGACCAAGCCATGCAGCCCATGGGTCTGAGGACATTCCACCTGACTCTGTGGAGCCAGGATCCAGCAAAGCAGTCTGATTTTCCCACTCCTGATCCTTTCCTCTGTAAAGAAACCTATGTGCATGCACATGCACGCATGCACACACACACTCTCTCTCACACACACACACCACAGCACCACAGCTGGCAGCACGTCATGTTTCCACACCCTCTGAACAGTCCTCCACTCAGGCAATGTCACCCTGTCGTCTGAGGGACCTTGCTATATGCTCCTCACTGGGCCACCACAGTAGGCCTCCTCCTGCCAGATTCCTTGCTCCAGAGACGTGGATTTCCAGTGCTGTACTTTCTTCACTAACTTTTGCCACTCCATTCTGAGAATCCAATGCTGCAGACAGTCTTTGCAGTGGGATGGTGATACATGGTCAGGACTTCAGAAAAGGCATGGGCCTTCTAATTCTCAGAACATTCACTTACTTCTCAGGTAAGCAGCAAAATGGCTGTGATGAGACAGAGGTCAGAACAGTGTGCTGTCTGTGCTCAGGCTGATGGTAATGGTCCAGAGGCTAGTGCACGGCAAGACCTCCCTGAGATATGCAGAACAATCCATGACCATCATGGGGGAGAAGATGCTAGAATGCTAATCTGCTGACAGCGGAACCTGCTGGGTGCAGACTCTTACTATAAAAAAGAACTCTCATGTCTAAGTAGAGAATGTCATTGCCATTAAATTGAAGTCCAGAAGTCTGCTTTGATACAACTCAAAATTTATTCAGAGCAGTCTCCCACACAGGTTGCAAGATGCCACTCACTGCCAGCAAATGACACTACAGAGAAGCAGGCATCTGGAAGGTGAGGCCTTCTTTCTGTCCAGATGGCCTAGTCCAAGTCAGTGTTAGTAAGTCTCTCCAGATGACCCAACACAGGCTGGAGGGCAGCTCTTTAACCACATGTCCTAAAGAATTAAAATGGCCAAGGCAATGAGCTGCCAACCTGTTGCTCAAAGAAGTTTAACTAACTCATCAGTTAACTTTTCAGAAACAAGAGGTTTTATCGGCCATGAACTTAAAAATCAAGACCACTGGAGTTGGATGTGGAATATCCCAAAGGCATATGTGTTTAAGGCTGTGTCCACAGCCTGTTGCTGCTGGGAGGTGGAGGACACTTTATGAAGTGGGCCTGCTGGGAAGCCTTCGGGTTTGGGGCGTATCTTGAAGGAGAATGGAACCCTAGCCCCAATTTCCTCTCCCTTTCATCTCTCATCCATGAAGCGAGCTCACAGTATGATGCCTCTCCATGGGCCCTAAAGCAGGTGATCACAGACTGCAGTCTCTGGAAGTATGAGCCAGAACAAACCTCTCCTTGTCGTAAGTTGACCTCCAGTACCTGTCATAGCAACAATCAGGTAGCTCGAACATGCTGAGCAGGATCTCACCCTAGCCCAGGCTGACCTGGAATTCACTATGGAGTCTCAGGGTGGCATCGAACTCATGACCCCTCCTACCTCAGCCTGCCAAGTGCTAGGATTAAATAAAGGTGTGCACCACAACAGTCAGCTTGATTGAAGGGAAACTCAAGATTCCATCTCTAAAGTGAGCCCAAGAGACGCCTGGATGAGGTCTGTGTGAAGCAGACAGGATCACAGCCTCAACCAGTCAGCACTCTTTCCCAGGGTGGATGTACCCAGGCCAGACCTGGGGCCTCACGCACTTCGCCAGGTAAGGCAGTTGTGAGCCAACGCTGCAGAGGAAGAAGCTTCTGCCTGAGCCATGACTGAAACAGGAAGAAAGAGTGAGCAGGTGGCTGAGGACGCCCCGGACTCCTCACACTGCCTCTAAGTCCCCGGGACTCAGCACCGCTGCTCCAAAGGGGCGGGACGTTCTCTCTGGCTCCTCCCCCAAAAGTCTCCTTCTGGATCCTTGTTGGGCTGACAGTCATGTGTGCCTGCTTCCTGCAAGTGGGCAGGCATGAAGAGCTTACTTACACCAGCAAATCTTAACAGGGTCTTGAACAACCCAACCAATCACAGAAATAAGAGTACTTGCAATTTAGGGGTTATTGGGTTTTGTTTCCCATGATGCTGCAGAGAGCTGATTAATGCATTAGACTGAGAGCTATTTTAACCGAACAGCCCAAGGTAAGAGAAAGTATGCTGTAAGAGGACCTGCTGCCTCAGGTTCATTAGATCAACCCTGTTCATCAGTTCCAATACCACCTGAGTCCAAGAAACAGCAGTGTGGCTCCCTGAAAACCCTGGAGCCCCGGGGGGCCGTCTGCTGGGCACAGCAGACAAAAGATTCAGCAGGGGCCTAAAGGGTGTCCCCTGGCCATGGCACCCAACTGCCCTGACATGGCCAGACCCATTCACACCTCACAGCTGTGCCTGCTTGCCTCTGGACTGCATGCAATAGACTCCTCGCCCACTGTGACCTGTCCTGGTCACCTCGTAGGACTGTGGCCCACACCCTGGCCCTGAGGTCCCTGCCTCTGGAGCTCACATTAGTGCCCCTCCCACTGCTCTTCCTCTGCTACTGGGCTACCATTTCCTTCCCAGGTGAGGGGCCTGCCCCCGCTGCTAACACCTACCACGTCGCCAGGATCACAAAATGTGATCCGGCCAGCTATAAGTACACAGGGGTGCAAGTGCCCCCTCAGACACCACAGTGGAACCCCATCCTGGGCCAGCTGCCCTTAGAGCAGTCTCCTAAGGTCCTAAAAGGTTGCTTACATATGTAAGGCCTGACAATTCATCACTGCCCCCTCATCTGTCTGCCTGCCCAGTCTGGCCCAACTCCAGATATTAATTAAACTACCTGTGACAAGAAAAAAAAAATCTTACTATTAAACTATCCACAGCTTTGTGAATCATAACAATGGTGACCTCACAGTTCTCAGGGGCAGGAGTGTGGGGCACAGCTTGGGCTTAGCTCAGCTTAGCTCTCCTAAATCACAGACGCCTGGCCTCACACACCTCACGTGGCTAGTAGTGGTGTAACGTTCTCAAAGGCAGACGGTTGGGAGCACCAGTCGTTGCTGGATGGGTCTCTGGATGGGACAGGGTACAATCCGCCAGTGCCACTACGACCATGATCAAGACATCCCATCTGGAAAGAACTTCCCACCACTCTGCATCTGCTGGGAGGAGTTCCCTGATCTGATCCAGTATATATTGAGGCAGCCATTCCAGAAATGTCCCAGCACACACAGACTCGTATCCAGTCCCTGAGCATGGCCTCAGAGCCCACCTTCAGGATACACAGTGCACACTGAGCCTAGAATCCAGCAGACTTCGAGGAACTGGGACAGGCTCTGTCTATAGACCCCACCATTTCTCAGACCTCCCTGACCAGTCTGACTGTGCCACCTCATCCCCCCCCCCCATGTCTTTCCTGCAGCCGGTCCCAGGCACTGACCTGTTCCCTACTCCCAGTCACCCCTAGGATGCCTCATCCACTTCATCCACTCCTGGGCACCCAGGGTGCTTTTATAAGGTCTCCTTAGTGTTCCCAATATATTCATAGATTCCAGTTCAGAGCCACCCTGACCTCACTGTCCAACCTCTCCCAAGAATCAATCAACTCTGGAAGTTTTCTGCCTCCAATGAGGGTAGTGATGGGATCTGATGTGGGGCCAAGACATCTCACAGCAGCGCTGGCCCATCAAGAGCAGAACCCTCTCTTTTCTGTGGCGGTGACCCAGGGCTTAGGACAAGGCCAGACTTGGGGAAGGCCTTAGTAATGTGAGTAGACAGAGTGACCTGGGGCTACCAAGATCAAGCTGCTTCCTGAAAGGTGTCAGGCTTGAAGGCCCTGCTAATAGCTGCCTTTCAACCCACCTTCCCCCTAGTGCTGATAAGAATGATACCTAGGAAAATGAGTAACAAGAGGGAGAAATTTCACCTAAAACTCTACGTGAGGATCAGGTACCAGGACAACATATTCAAAGAGGCAAAACAGGCTGTTTCTGCACCAAAAGTTACATTCCATATGCATCGACCTTCCTGTCAGGGTAAAGCCATGTGTTCTAAGGTTAAGAGAACGACCTATGGAGCAGGGGAAAGTTAGTCAAGCCAGGCTGGCCAAACTCTGGAGAACAGTGAGCCTAATACTGGATTAACTCAGCCCAATACCATGGGAACATGACCTGAGGGCACTCTCCACATGGAGGGCTTGGATGGAGGGCATGGCTCTGGCAAGACTGGCACCCACATCTTATGGAGAACCTCAAAAGTGGCTCTTTCAGTTTATGGCTCTTGTGGGCATCACAAGCATATTCCATGCTGTAACAATGTACTACATCCATTTTCCCCTCTGTCTCATCCAGGCCCAGGACACGAGCATGTCCCAAGAGGATTTTAACTTCTCCTATACAGGATGGAAGAGTCACTGACACCAGAGTGGCCCAGCTAATCACGAGCCCAGTTTATTCTGTTGCCATCCCATGATTACTATAAACTATCATTGCCAAAAAAATGCAATATATCATGGCTGCTTGGTCTGAAAAATAAAATCACCCTGATTTTTAAGATAAAAAGATTTCTGACCAGGGTAATGCCTACTCAAGAATGAGTCCACGGCTCAAACAATTCAATTCATGACAAAATTTAATCTCAGGAAATGAACTCAGTACAGAAGTTTTCAACCCTACTGAGCATTTCACAGAAGTGGCTTTGGACATGGGGAAAATATCTGTCTTCAGGCTCCTCAAAGTGAAGTGGCCGCTTTATTCATAAGGGGTCAGTGTTACAAGAGCTCTGTGCTTAATGAGAGGAGCCTGGGTCTTGAACAACCCAACCAATCTCAGAAATGAGAGTACTTGCAATTTAGAGGGTATTAGGTTTTGTTTCCCATGATGCTGCAGAGAGCTGGTCAATGCATTAGACTGAGAGCTACTTTAACCAAACAGCCCTAGGTAAGGCTTTATGTCCCAATTGATGCCAAGGCCAAGATGTTCAATAGCAACCAAGTACCAGAAGGCAAACTCTACAGACGAGCATGATCTCTGCAGAGAGCCGTGTGGACTACACCAGCGGCAGACAGGAAGCCGTCAAAAGACTACCATAAAGCATAGGCAACCGGGGCGGGGGCTGTAAAAAAGGACAGATTTTTGATTCAGTAACTATTAAAATAAAGATTCCCCATAGGACACACAACCTGCAAGCAGGAGGAGGAACAATGGGACAAGGAGTAGGACTGGCTATCAAATGAGATGCTAAACAAGTTTAGAATAAAATGGTGGACCCGGGGCCTAGCACTGGACTATGGAAAAGAAGAATCCAGAGTAACGTCTTGTGAGGACCTCCACTCTCTTCAGGAATGTCCATGTGCAGGGCTCCCATCTGGAGCTCAACCCAAAGCCCGGGACACATGCAGCCTTACCCTAAGCACTGCTAAGCTGGAGCCTGTCTTCTAGACCTGCCCTCAGCACTGGTCTCTCAAGGTATCTCCCTAGGCAAGACCCTGGCACCCAGCCCATGAAGGGCTGGGCTCGTGGCACAGGAAGCCTGGCTCTTCACAAGCACACATGCCTCTATCTCAGCACTCTGCAGGTCCCACAGAACAAGTTCAGCCATTTGCAACTGCTGTAACAGTTGGCACCTGCCACCACAGCATGGCCCAGCATCAGCAGGCCCACCACACAAAATGAAAGGCTCTGAAATAAGCAGTGGCCACTCAGGGGAGCCCAGGCAGCTGGTTCCGGAAAACTCAATCTCCTGAAGACATGAATTTCATCAAAATTGGTGAAGAGTGGAAAATTTCATATTGCACTGAATCTGTGTGCAATTTTTTAAATCTTTATTATAAGGAACTCAAACTACAGACAATGTGTGAGTCCTCAGTGTGAAGTTCTGGGAAGGGCAGCTCAGACTTAGAGCAGAGTTACAAGCATTACTCCCCACACTCACATTCCTACTCGCCTCAACATGTAAATTGCCAGCAAGCACTGAGACGGTCACCTCAAGGCTGAAGTGAAATCCAGTGACAAAGACAACCACCTAGAGTCTTGCTCCTTGTTCTACATCTAGTCAGGTGACAAAAACACCAGACAGACTTTAAAAGACCATACTACAATTAAGAGAATGTTCTGAGGGGAACCTAGCACAGTCCGAGGCAGAGTAGACAGCCGCGCTGCTGGCGGGGTGAGGGGTGAAGGGACACTCACCTGGTAGGTGTCCCACAGACGGATGGTACAGCGCAGGGGCACCTCCCTCATCAGCAGGTTGTTCATCCAGCGGAAGGCAAACTGTAGGTAGCGCACTTCATGGCCATCCAGGTGTCGGTGGACTTGCTCTGCGTGACACAAACACAGGCCATCAGGGGAGCCTCTGGAAGCTGTCAGCCCTTCTGAGGCCTGATGCCCACCTAGACCCGCAGTCTATCCCCTTCGTCGAGCAAAGAACGGATGCTATTATGATACCACAGTTCACTTTTCTTCAAGGGAACAAATGACAGTGATGATTAGAGCAACAACAGTCACGACCCTGTCAGAAGCACGGCCACCCAGTAAGAGCCATGTCTGTGAGGAGGTCGTCAGAAGCATGGCCACCCTGGAAGAGCCATGTCTGTGAGGAGGTCGTCAGAAGCACGGCCACCCAGGAAGAGCCATGTCTGTGAGGAGGTCGTTGGCGGATGTATGTCTGGCTGGCTCCAGAGGGGAGTGCTCACGTCCAGAGTGACAGGGTTTAAAGCTAGGGTAGTGGCTGGGCTGGCTATCTCCCAGAGACCTCATGTTCAACTGGGCAGACTGTCCCACCTGCGCACAGAGCCAACAGACTTGTCCCTGGCCAGCGGGACAGCCGTGGGATCACCTGAAGACAGTTGGGCTCTGGAGAGCCAGACTCCACCAACCACCACCCAGGAAGCATCCACCCACATCAGCCAGCCTGCCTGCCAGTGTAACCACTGGTAACATTCCAGCAATGAGCTTTCCTGACCACTGAAAGGGAAAGGGGTAAGAGAAGAGGTTGAGAAGGCCCTATCTGCAACCATCTGCCATCCTGTGTCTTATGGATGGGTGATTCTGGCAGAAATACATGTGAGCCTGGGCTCCAGGCCTACCATGGCTAAGAGGTAATCTCATTGGCAGGAGGCAAGGTTGGGCTAACCCTAGAAAGATGGGGGCCTCAGTTCTTACATGGTCTCTGTTAACTACTGTCCTCAGCTGACCAGAATAAGCTGGGCCAAGACACCTTTGGCTACATTTGGATGCGCTGTGTCCCCTTAAGATTCATGTGCTGGAGGTTACAGTGGAAGTGCTGGAATCATCACGAGACGGGCCTAGGAGGCGGTCCTTATGTTATGGTGGACTTGCCATCAATATGGATTAATGGAGTTCTCACAGGGCCACAGTTGGTTCTAATGAGGGTTGTTACAAGAAAATTGTAGCCACCCTCTGGCATCCTCTGTAGATCGTGTCTTACAATGGGATCTCGCCTTCTCACACAATTCCCACCACTACGATGTCCCTGTGAGAGCCAGGCTGATGCCAGTGCCCTGTCCTTGATCCACCGGAACTGAGACCTAAAGAAACAGCTTTTCCTTATAAGTATACAGCCTCGGACATTTCATTACAGTATTGGCAAGCAGACTAATTTAGCTCATACACAGGAGGAATCTGGGGGATATAGGAATAGACATAGCACCTCAAGATCAGTGCAAACAAGGTAACAATGGTGGGTGCAGCTGATGAAAGGCAGAACGGCCGCCCCGCAGCAGCATGGAGCACACTACCAGGGATGTGGAAGCAGCCCTAAGGCCCCCAGGAAAGAACTCAAGGGTGGCTGAGACAGCTCCAAGGGGCCCAGGAGAGCTGTCAAGGAAGCAGAAGGACCCAGAGGTCCTGGAGTGCCTGCCATGGGCTGCCTCTGCAGGAACAGGCTCACGTACCAAAGCTCTGGGCCCAGAGAAAGGCAGGCTCCTGCCCATTATGCCACTGAGCAGCGGGCTCCACATGCGTCAGCCAGGCTCAGCTCCATGGACAGGAGAGTCTGGGCTGTGTTGCACTAAAGAGGTTGTGCAAACAAGATCAGCAGACATCCGTAACTCTATTGGGACAATTTTTTTAAAAAGACAAAAAATTACTTCCACCACGAATTTACTTATAGCTACAAAACTAAACTGATAGAAAGATCCAAGGGCCCAACACGCTCCTCATCCTGCAACCCTAGCAGCTCCTTAAGAGCACAGCTCGCTGGAAAAGGCAGCAGCCTCGGGCCTCACTCGGCCCAGCACACTGAGGCAGGCGTTCCAGTCAGTGTGAAATTCAAATCTGATGAACACTTGAAAACCACCAGTTTAGAAAATGACTGAACTTACTGACTAAGGTTCTCCATACAGGACAGAAAGAAAGGCATTTTCCTGACTATGCAGCCAGAGCAGGCCAGAGGACAGTGGCAGCTCTGGGGACAAACAGCGGGGAGGGAAGGGCCACCTGCAGGGCGGCCTAAGCAGACATGGGTCAGAAAGACCCAGCAGGTAGTCCTGGTTTTCAGCTGCAGCTCTCCATGGACCTGGACGTCTGGCCTCCACTCCCAGCCCTGCCTCCACTAGTGCACAGCACTTCAGCTCTACCAGGGGACAGCAATGCAGGCCAGAGGTCAGCAGGCCAGAGCAGCCGCAGCCACAGCCACAGCCACAGCCACAGCCATAGCGGTTACCCAACCATCCCTTCTGCTACTCCTCAGTCCAGCAACATCTCCATGGCAGAACACGGCTGGCTGTCAAAGAATGTAATGATCGTAACTAATGGGACTCTTCAGGGGGAAGACAGAACCCCCAGCTTTGCCTTCAAGGTATCTGTTCACATGCAGTCCAGCTCAGAACCACTGTGGATGATGGCTAACACCTGCTCTACTGCTGAGGCTAACCAGGAAGGGCACAGGCGGGGGTGGTTAGCTAGGCACACAAAGGGCTCCCATGAGTGGCAGGGCTTGGTCTTCCTGGTTAGACAACACATAACTTCCATAAGAGCAAAACTCTGTATCCTTGAAGACTGTGTCTGTTAAAGGAACAGTCTGATGTTGGAGCTTGCCTCTCTCACCAGAGACACCGCCAGGGCAAGGCAGGGAGAACAAGCCAGCCCTGGGCCTTACACACAGGAGAGCCATAGTCCACACCTGAGTCACATTCCGCCCACAGAGCCAGTGGCCACCCACAGAGCAGGTCCACATCCCATGTGCACAGGAGGCAAGAGGTGCCTTTCCAAGACAGCTAGCCAGAAATGGCTCGGAAAAATTATAAAACATATTTCTGGAACATCTGTCACTTAAGTAACCTAATGAAACAAAGTAAAAGTTAACCCTTTGTTCCCTATTTGCAGACACATAGGAAGCAGGCACAGAGACTGGCAAGCCCCATCCCTCCATGGTGTCACTGACTTGGGGAGGAGTCAATGCAGTCAGGACATGTATGTCACATAGCTGCCCAACAAAACTGCCACACACCTCCCAGCCTGACAATGGAGACCCTCACCCCTCTCCTGTGGGGTGTCCTGTCCAAAGGTGCATCAAGCCAGCAGGAGAGTAGAGCCAGGGACCTAAGGCCATTCCCTCTTGAAACAGCTAAGGGCAAACACTTAAGTGTATGGTCATCTCCCTGCATAGGGAAGCCCAATATGTTTGCAGGAGCACCAGCCCTGAGAAATGACAGCAACCCCCATAGTGCTAACTGCACAAGGACACAGGCCAAGCCCTCCAGGCAGGAGGCCCACAGCGCACCTGTTCCCACAATGGAGCACCACCCTCAGGGAGCCGCGGGAGGCTGCTCCTCCAAGAGCAACGACACTTGTAGGGAGACTGGAGGGAGAAGTCAGCTGCAGCCTCCTAACTATCTATATCCCCAGCTTCCTGTGGACATGGCCTTCTCTTGCCTAGCAGGGCCTTGAATTCGTGCCAGTTTGCTAAAGGGCAAACTCCATACTCATTAAGTGGTGACATCAGCCACACCTTGAGATCACAAGGACCTTGGAAAGCCCATGACTCAAGGGCAGCCCAGACACTGGCAGGCTAAGCCAGCTGACTTAGGCCTATAGTATGTCTACCCTGGAACTACCTGGATGGCATTCTAGGGAAGTAGCCTTTTTTACCTGACCACATGTTTCTCTGAAGCCAGCAAGGAAGCATGATGAGGTGGAGCAGCCCAGCTCCAAAGACGCACAGTGGGCCTGTGGAGAAGCCGCCTCCCAGGCCCCGTGGTGAAGAAAGCACGTGCTGCGGAACTCCAGGCATGACTTCCAACTTATGCACCACAGAGGTGTGGGTGGATACGCTGCAGACCCCTTTTCCTGTTCTGTAGTAATGGGGAGCACATGCTTCTCACTGACAAAGGTAACTTGGTTGGCAATGACTCTGAAACTGAACTTCCCATCCCACTGGAAATAAGGGTACGAGGGTGATGAATGAGCAGCAGCTGTAACCAAGGTCATCTTTCAGGCTGACGCGTCCTGTGTGGCCAGGCAAGGCAGTGCTCTGACGTGACCAGGAATGGACTGTTCTGTCGGGAATAGGCCTGGCCTATGGAGGAATTTGTTCGGTGGATTCCAGAGGCCCACAGACTGAGATTTTGCACAAAAATCTAGTGCTCCTGCCAGAATTCCCAGGTAACTTATGCAAGCACATTGAATCCTGGAGCTCCCTCTAACAAGGACAAAGCACCCATCTACAAACGTGGCAATGAGAACACTTGACACAGGCCCAGATGATGCAAGTATATTTGCCACAGAGCAGGCACAACTGCTCACCCTTAAGAGACCTGACCACAAAAAAAAAAAAATGCTGAGCTGAGGACAGATATGAACACAACATACTTTTGCTCTGCCTAAAATGCATGAGCTTTGACTGGGGAAAAGATTTCAATTCTCTAATCAGAAGGACAAAAAGAACAAAAGCAAGAGCAAACCGACAGTTGACATGAAGCCTCTCTGCAGTCGAGAAGCTACTCCTTGTTGGCAGAAGCCAGGTCCCAAGCAGCAGGACCCGTGAGCTAGAGGACCCAGAGATCCACGTGCCAGGAGGAAGGGTGAGGAGCTGAGCCGCAGGGCACCAAGAACTAAAGAAAGGATACTCAGGAAACCACACTACAGCACTGAGAGCAGCAACCTACCTCCCTACTAATGGCGAGGCAAGCCTCCCCTCAGCCATCCCAATGGACCTACGTGGACCAGAGGCATCCACTTTCAGGCCTGGGAACCAATGGGACCAGCAAAGTTCCCAAGAAACCCTGCGCTTCAGTCAGGAGGGGCTGGAGACAAGAGAAGACTGCTTAAGGAGAGGGTGCCATGGGCAGCATGCAGCCCAGGGCTGTCTCTGCAAGGGAGCAGCTGCTAGCTCTGGGCAGGAAGAGGGCATTCGTTCATTGCCCCCTGGACTGGGCAGTAGGTGGAGTCCAGTAAGACCCCAGGGACAAGAGACAGGACTGTAGGGTCATCCCAGGCTGCACTTAGGGCTGGCACCATGGGTACAGTTTGGTTTAAGAAAACTGGACTGTCCTGGACAGAACGCAACCGGCCTACATAACCACACAAAACAAGCTGCGACAGAAGCCCTCTCTGATAAATACACCACTGCATTTCAACAATGGTCATATAACCGCTTCAGAAATTCTCTTCCTCAGAAATTGTAATGGAAATCAATAGGAAGTGGGATTTATTTAGAAAATCTTAACACCATTTCAGAAATGTGCTGCTGATGCGGAGAGAGAAACCCCAGCCCCTCACCCCACTCCTGGGCCAAGACAAGAGCCCAGAATCCCAGGGGATCCCCAACAGGAGAGGCTAAGGAGGCTAGCCGCCTCCTCAGAGGCATCCCTGGAGCCCAGGAGCAAGCTGAGAACTGGTGAAGCTGGCTTCCTACAGGGTGCCTGTGATCTCACACACAGAAGACGTGCCAGTCATGCGAATTCCAGAGGCCACCATGCGTCCAGCCAGAAGCAGCTGCTGGTGTATACCCAAGTCTGGCCCTGTGCCTGCTTCCTGGCAGGAAGACTCAAGTCCTTACAGTGTCTTTGCTACCATCACTATCTGGAGGTGGGTGCTAGACAACTCCAGGAGGGCACCAAAAAGAGCCTACTAATGGGTAAGCGTTGTGATGTGGTGGCACGGGATGCCTTTTGGCTCTATAGAGAGGGCACAGAAACTTCCAGAACCTCTCGACTCCATGGCACACATTTCCCCACTAGGCAGTGCTCTTCACCTGTACTCACAGTAGAAGTGACTAAGTGTGTAGCGACTTCTTGCGTTCTGTGAAGCATTATAATGAGCTATCTAACCTCAAGAGCAAAGTGCACTGCAGTGAGAAGTGCAAAGGGGCCTAGAGTCACTGAGTGTGGCTGGCACCCAGAAGAAGGGTAGTCTCGTGGCAGCCTGAGCCCTTGGCTCACGGGGACTGACTCCAACATCAGGTGGTTGGCATCAGGATAGTGTGATGGCCATGTTAGACACATGTAGGATAAATACATGTGACACCAGCAGGCAGACCAAGACCCCCATACAGCTGAGGACAGAGGTCCACCAAAATGCATTCCTTCAAAACAACTTCTCCAGGGCAATTCAATTCTAACATGGAGGCCAAGGCATGCAGCTGCATCTTCTCACATTCCCTACAAATATGGTGGTCGAGGTGGAATTGTTCAGATGCCAACACAGTCACTGCTTCAGGGCCGGCCGGGGTGATGAGGTTGCCAATGCAGCTCTGGGTAGAGGCCATAGCACATTCAGTCCTGGGCCTTACAGGACAGCAACGGCCCTCTTGCACATTCTCAGCAAGTCAGAAGCAGATAAAGCCTCCTGGCAGGCCGTAAAGACCCAGCGTGTACCTGACACCACTGCACACAATCTTCTCATTTTCAGAGAGGCATTGGGGCATATCTTTGACAGTAACGATATAAAATACGTGCTCTTCTAGAGCTGCACAGAGCTCTAGTGATACGGTATTAAATGGTTCTCACTTCACAGCTATGTTCATGAGCGACTCAACAAGACCCTCCAATACAGGACTGTTAGAATGCCTGGGAGCAAGCACCCCCTCATTTAGTTGGAAAAGGAGATACTGAGCTTCCTGGGTACCTACTGCCCAGTGGGGTGCACATGGGCACTCACACGACTGACAGCCAGCACTGCCCACAGGAGGGTGGCAGGGAGGCTGGAGGACAGCCTGCACAGGTGCTGACTTCTTGGATCCGTCCCTCCCGACTCTTAGAGATAATAATAGGGAGATTAAAAAAAAAAAAAAAAGACTGTGGCATTTGAAAGGGCAAATTTCAATTTCAATAAGGTCCAGTTTATTGGCTGAAATATCCTTTTCATGTTCCATGGTTTGGGGGTCATTTTAAGACATCAAGTTCAATGAGTAACTTGAACTCACAGGACTTATTGTGCTTCCCTGAAGAAATTATATATTTAGGTTTAAAGTTTTTCATTCATGTTGAAATAATTTTTAATACAGCAAAGACATGAATCCAAAGTCTTTTCTTTGACATGCCGATTCCTAATGTCAACTGCATCATTTCTTTAACACCTTTATGTAGTAAATGTGTGTTGTCACTGAATTTCTTTTCATACCTTTGTGGACATCAACCATTGATGCATGTGCAGCTTCTTGCAGCTGCTCTGCGCTTCCACGGAACTTTATCTCAGTGTCAGGAGGACACAGTCTTGATTGCGCGTCTCTCAATCCGTGAACGGCCCCCTTGGCTGTCCCTGCTGTGCAGCACTGTTGGCCTGTGCTAGGAGGGGAATCTCTGTTTACAAAGGAGCTCAGAAACAGCTTCTTCAGGCTGGAAACTGGCTCAGCCAGATCCATGCAAACTGGATCCCCAAACATCTATGTCAATGCCATCTGAGCATATGGCACACTGAAATCCCAGCACTGGATCAGGCTGGAAACTGGCTCAGCCAGATCCATGCAAACTGGATCCCCAAACATCTATGTCAATGCCATCTGAGCATATGGCACACTGAAATCCCAGCACTGGAGAGTCAGACGGGCGGATTCCTGGGGCTAGCTGGCTAACTAGCCTACCTCAGTAGTGGGCTCTGGCTCAGGAGTGACCCAGCCACAACAAGTAAAGAGGAGAACGACTGAGGGAGACAGTTGGGGTCAACGTCTGGCCTCTACACAGACATGTACACATGCATGTACTAATACACGAACACATGCATGCTTACATGCTTTTCTATAGAAATTGATAAGCTTTTTTTGTTTGTTTTGATTTTTTCAAGGTAGGGTCTCACTCTAGCCCAGGCTGACTGGAAATCACTCTGTAGTCTCAGGATGGCCTCAAACTCACATCGATCCTCCTACTTCTGCCTAATAAATTTGTCAAATACATTAGCATAATGTGACTAACAGTCCTATTTTCTCCTAATATAAGTACAATCTACAAGTGATGCAGACTCTCTCACACTTAATATTGGTCATTTGTGTCTTCTCTATTTTCTCCACCCCCCAAACCACTTGCCTATGAACTGATCAGTTTTAATGTGTTTATTGTTTTTCTACAGAGAGAGAAAGAGAGAGAAAGGGGTGGGGGAGAGAGAGAGAGAATTAGGCATGCCAGAGCCTCAGCCATTGCAATGGAACTCTGGATGCTTCTGCCACCTAGTGGGCATTGCCTCACCTCTGTGCATCTGGCTAATGTGGGATCTGGAGAGTAGAACATGGGTCCTGAGGCTTTGCAGGCAAGCACCTTAACAGCTAAGCCATCCCTGCAGGCCTTACGGAGTTTCTGAAACAGGAATTTGCTTTCATTCCTCCTTTATCCCAATATCTTAAGGCATCAGCTACACTGAGTATCTTTCAGAAACATGTATTCTGTACTATGAGTTTCCCTCTATGTACTGCTTTATCTGCATCTCATAAATTCTGAAATGCAGTATTTTCCTGATAAATCACTACAAAATGACCCATAATTTCCCTTTGGATGTATTCTATAAATATTGAAATACTTGAAATTATGTTGGCTGATTTAGGAATGTTCAGAGATTTCCTTAAACAGCTTGTTAACTAACTCAACTATACTGAGAGAACATAGGTCACATTTCTTAAAGCCTTTAAGATTTATTGAGACAATTTTATTACCAAGAATATCTTCCATCTTAGTAAATGCTCCGGGTGCAATTAAATAGAAGATGCCATCTTGTAATTCCTCCTGCTATAGCTGTCTTGTCATCTTGGTAGTCACCTTAGAGTTTACAGCTGGGATCCTTAATTACCAGTTTACCTCCATGCCTTCTCTCACAACTTCACATACAGTACCTGTGTGTCTGTTCCTATGTTTCCCGCACATTTTCTTGGCCACATGTCATCACTTATAAGACCCACCACAGCTGTCATTATTTCCATTGCATCTGCTTCAACCTCCTGGGATTCCTTAAACAGGTTAATGAGCCTGAAGAGCTGAAACATGCCCTGAGCGGCGGTCCTGAGGCTCTTCATGGGGTGCAGACCCAAAGTCACCTGAGCGGCGGTCCTGAGGCTCTTCATGGGGTGCAGACCCGAAGTCACCTGAGCGGCGGTCCTGAGGCTCTTCATGGGGTGCAGACCCGAAGTCAACTGAGCGGCGGTCCTGAGGCTCTTCATGGGGTGCAGACCCGAAGTCAACTGAGCGGCGGTCCTGAGGCTCTTCATGGGGTGCAGATCTGAAGTCACCTGAGCGGCGGTCCTGAGGCTCTTCATGGGGTGCAGACCCAAAGTCACCTGAGCGGCGGTCCTGAGGCTCTTCATGGGGTGCAGACCTGAAGTCACCTGAGCATCAGTCCTGAGGCTCTTCATGGGGTGCAGACCCGAAGTCACCTGAGCGGCGGTCCTGAGGCTCTTCATGGGGTGCAGACCCGAAGTCACCTGAGCGGCGGTCCTGAGGCTCTTCATGGGGTGCAGATCTGAAGTCACCTGAGCGGCGGTCCTGAGGCTCTTCATGGGGTGCAGACCCAAAGTCACCTGAGCGGCGGTCCTGAGGCTCTTCATGGGGTGCAGACCTGAAGTCACCTGAGCGGCGGTCCTGAGGCTCTTCATGGGGTGCAGACCCGAAGTCACCTGAGCGGCGGTCCTGAGGCTCTTCATGGGGTGCAGACCCGAAGTCACCTGAGCGGCGGTCCTGAGGCTCTTCATGGGGTGCAGACCCGAAGTCACCTGAGCGGCGGTCCTGAGGCTCTTCATGGGGTGCAGACCTGAAGTCACCTGAGCGGCGGTCCTGAGGCTCTTCATGGGGTGCAGACCCGAAGTCACCTGAGCGGCGGTCCTGAGGCTCTTCATGGGGTGCAGATCTGAAGTCACCTGAGCGGCGGTCCTGAGGCTCTTCATGGGGTGCAGACCTGAAGTCACCTGAGCATCAGTCCTGAGGCTCTTCATGGGGTGCAGACCTGAAGTCACCTGAGCGGCAGTCCTGAGGCTCTTCATGGGGTGCAGACCCGAAGTCACCTGAGCGGCGGTCCTGAGGCTCTTCATGGGGTGCAGACCCGAAGTCAGCTGACCGGCGGTCCTGAGGCTCTTCATGGGGTGCAGACCCGAAGTCACCTGACCGGCGGTCCTGAGGCTCTTCATGGGGTGCAGACCTGAAGTCACCTGAGCAGCGGTCCTGAGGCTCTTCATGGGGTACAGACCCGAAGTCACCTGAGCATCAGTCCTGAGACTCTTCACGGGGTGCAGACCCAGCTTCACCTCCAGCTTCTCTGTTCTTCCAGGGCTACCGGTTACATCTCCTGATGTGCTGATCAATATGAAGGCTCCACAACATGGATTCTTTTAGTTTTATGTGTAAGAAGGTGGTTTGCCTCCATTTCTAAAGCTACATTTTGCTGGATGACATTCTTCCTGTCAGTGGCTCAAGCATGTGGCTCTTTGCTGCAAGATGCTCCCAATGAGGAATTCACTGTTACACCAGCCTTTCTTCTGGACGCATCTCTTTTCTGTGGCTCCTCTTTGTATTTTCTCCCTTTATGTCTCTAAGCAATTTGATTATGACACAACTTGTCTAATTTTCTTATACTTTATGTTTAACATTCTTATCCCCCCCCCCCCCGTGAGTCTATGGATTCACAGTTTCTTTTTTTTTTTTTTTCTAAAAGATGACTGTCATTTATCCCAGTATTGTTTTTTCCTTATAATGGAAAGTAACCACACATAAGCCACCTGAACGTCCCACAGCCCAGACACACTGATGCCGTTGTCGTCCTACTTCAATAGCTCCACACTATGCCTGCAGGTTCAAGAATTTTCCACCATCTAACCTACTGATAATCCCATACACGATAGTTTTTCATTGTGTTTCATGGTAGTGTTTAATCCCTCTAAGTCCTTCTTAGATAGTTCTGACACCATCCATGTCTTGATTTAGCAGGTTCACTCTTTCCCTGGATTTCTGAACATACTGAGCACAATTTTAACCACTGATTTAATGTCACTGGATAACAAGTTTGACCCCTGCACTGTTTCCAGGTCAGTAGGAATTGGTGTCTATGCTCATTCTGTGTCCTGCCCCATATACCTGGCAATGCCTCACAAGTTAGACGCTGCGAATTTTCCTTGTTGGGTACCTGCCTTTTGTATTCTTGTAGTTGTTTTTTAAACTTTTCTTGGAAACAGTTTAGTTGCCCAGCTGTTCAGCTTTGGGGCAGAGGTACTGAGGCTTATATGCCCTCACCTGACAAGGCACGCTCACCGCTAACCATGACCCACGGCTTCCAGCTCTGGCTTTCAGGATCAGCTCAGTTCCCACGAGGACTTTTAGAACTTGCCTCTATGACCATGTCATGCTGTTCTTCCCCACCCTGGGTGGCTACTCTCACATACCTGTGTGACCAGAAACCTTTTCAGAGCATCTGTCATCCCTACATGCTGCATTCTCCTCTCAGCCTCAGTCCTCAGAAGACAGCAGCCTACCTGAACACTGGCATCTTCCTGGGACCTCCTTCTTGTACACCACACTTAGCAGCTTGAAAGGCCATAACTGATCAGCTCACAGTCTCTGTGGTCCAGTTTCCAGGTAGGACTCAGTTGCCCCTCTGCTCAGAGATTTACAAAGCTACAATCAAGGATTAGTTTTTACCTAGAGGCCTGCTCAGAGAAGACCCTGTTTCCAAGACTACCCCAGTGGCTGGAGAGTTCATCTCCTAAGCAGCTACGTGACTGAGGGCCCAGCTCTTTCCTGGCAGTCAGCCAGAGACCTTTGATGGCCACAAGGGCTTCTCCAAATGGCTCTTCTCATCAGGAGCACAGGAGCATGTCCAGCCTTGCTTTGCAAGATAGAGTGTCATGACAGGACTACTCCCCACAGCATTAGGATCAAGTCAAGGGCTGACCAAGACTCCAGCAGAGGCAAACACAGCTCTGTGGGGGTCACCTTAGGTCTGCTCGCCACATTTACCACATTTGCCAGGGCTGAAAAAAAGCCTCCATCCCACCTGCTCCCCTAGACATCCTGGCATGAAAGAGGAGGGTTAACTCACCAGAGACCCCAGCTCAGCGGAAACCCATGGCTGTGATCAGAAGAGGATCAGGACTATTCTGCCAGACTGGTAGCTCCACGCCCACGGGCCAAGACCTTTTATCAAATGCGGAAGGATGCAGAGAAAAAACACAGAACGCCTCCAGTACACCCCCCATCAGCAACCGAAGACTGGATACAGCCACAGCCAGAGTGAGGCTGAAGGAGCAAGCCAAGCTCTCTGGAAACACTTCTCTCTACTGAACCAAGCTGGTGCTGAGTCCTGCATCCACAAGCCTTCTACTGCCTGCTGCTGGTGCCAGCCCACCTTCCAGACACAGCACATGTCAGCACTCATGAGGACCCACCTTGACCTGTCCTACCCCAAAGAGCCTGATGCTTCGCGCATGGGGACAGCAGCAGTGCAGTAGGCTGAGTCAGTAATCAGGCACCTCCCCATTAGACTGAGCTCATGGTGACAGGAGATCCCCAACTCTGTGCCAGGTCCAGAACCCAAAGGTGAAGACAGAGTGAATGTATTCCATGACAATAGGATGGACAGATGGACCAATGGCTTAAGGGTGGGTTAGTAGGTGAATCAGAAGGGAAAGGCAAGAGCAGGGACTCAGGGAGCATGTCACTGGAGAAAGCACATACCAGGGCAGTCTCGGGACAGATCCCATTACAAACCATTACTGAAGATGGGACGCTCACCGAAGGGACTTCCATCTTAAGGGAAAGGAAATATTCCATCATGGGTTGCAGTGGAGACGCAGGGGTGCGGTGGAGACGACAAAGCCTGAGAGCCCCTCTGCTCTCTCCTCAGCGGGCCCACAGCCATCAGCACAGGCAGGCGGCGTGCTCACAGACTTCTCAGTCTAACAGAAAGTCACCTAAAGCACGCGTGTAAGACAAAGGTGCCCTGAGTCTTAGCACCAAGGAAGTACAGTGATTTCTTCTTGTCCTCAGTTTCTTGCTAGGGTTTCCATTGCCAATGTGCAACCACTAATGGGAAGTTATCAAAACAAACAATTCATAAGCTTCAGGCTGCTTTTCTAAGTAGCACAAGGAGATCTCACACCCCCTTTCTTTGCCCACAGTATCCATGCTGCATATGCCACTTGCCAAGGCAGTTGAGAGAATTTACATGTCACTTATCACTGTTCTGTTTGATTAATTGTTGTTGCAAGTCTCTGGTCCTAATTGAAAAATTGAACTTTCCCAAAGGACTGTATGAAGAGGAAAACGCATGTAATATAAAATTCAGTATGCTTCTTAGTTTCAGGCACCCATTGGAATGTGCTCCCTGAATAGTCACTGCACATTTCCAACACAACACTTCACTGATGTGTAAAGCCTGGTACCTCCAGCATGGTGATGGGATGCTGGGACCACCTGACACAGCACAGAGGCCTGGGTAATCTAATCACACTGGTGTCTACACATCAGGCTCTTTCATGGCTCTCCATAAAGCACAAGTCTCCAAGGAAGAGTCATGGTACTGACCAGCCGCACCTTCCCCATCAGCAGCATGGTAGCCACTGTTCAACAAGTGGCAGTGGAAAGATGACCTGATGTGGAACAACTGCAGATTGTTCTGTGGGATAAACAGACCACGTCCTTGTGGCAATATAAGAGCACAAACTATGGAAGATAACATCAGGAAGGTATGCACACCCTTTCTTCACCCAAACATGACTGTGCACATCCTTATTAACCAAGTGTATCTCTACACAAGAGAATCCCCACTGGGAAGGAAGGGTCTGGCTGGGTCACGAGGGCATTCTAGAAGCAGTGCCACGGGCCTGTCCCTTCATGTGCCTGTGCCCTTCTTTACCTGCTGAGTCAACTAGCTCAAGACAAGACGTTGCCAGGCCCAGGGCCAGTCTTGAATCTGGAGGAAGGCATGTGGGGACAGGAGGTAGAAAAGCAGAGGGGAAGGGCAGACTTACAGTTATGCCATGTTCTTAATTTCTTGAGATACAAAGCAAACAAGAGAATGGGGCCCCAGGGAGCAAGTGTGTACCCACAGCCTGCACAGATCTCTTTCTCTGTTTTCATCTCTCTCAGCACATCCTGCCACAGAGAGCCATGGTCCCTGGTGATGGCTGAGAGTGGAGCCACCACTCTTGCAGTGATCTGGTTAAGGTGTCATCAGAAGCCACACTCAATACTCTCAGTGTGCCCCTGTGTTCCATGGTATGTGACAATCGACTGATGGTGATGTAACCCTGTGTGTGTGTGTGTGTGTGCGTGTGTGTGTGTGTGTGTGTGTGACATATCCAAAGAGAGAATGGCTCAGACAGATGGACTCGTTCCAGGAGGTGGGAGAAAAGGGCTAAAACTCAAGGGGAAAGAAGGAGGTTTAAGTTACAAGATGTCTAGCCCCAGTCTGATTCCATTAAAACAGTAGACCTGTAAGGCAGAGGGAACAGTGTCATGGGGTCCCGTGAAGGCCTGGCACTGGCCTACACACACCCAGTAGCACATACAGACAGAACCCCTAACAGCACCCGGTCCACTAATGAGACAATTAATGTCGACATCCACTTTCTCCAGTGAAAGTGGGA
Organism: Dipus sagitta; assembly: GCA_036346955.1. Taxonomy (NCBI): domain Eukaryota; kingdom Metazoa; phylum Chordata; class Mammalia; order Rodentia; family Dipodidae; genus Dipus; species Dipus sagitta. The sequence goes on along the minus strand of CM070777.1, from coordinate 5,021,460 downwards.
GCCTCAAGACCCAGATCCCTGTAGGATGACCAGGCAATGGCTGACACCCAGAGTCAGCAACATGGCTGCTGACCAGGCGCCAGAGCCATGTCTGTAGGGTGACAAGTGAATGTCAGGGATGCTGCAATTCACACGCCAACCACACCCATCACTCACCAGAGCTCCCAGGAGTGTAACTTCACAAGTATCTGTGCACAGTCTCGGTATTTGTCACTGGCCCCAAACCAACTGAGCAGGCGGAGGCGCGTGGGCTGGACGTAACTGTAACAGCATCAGCAAGCCCATGCAGCGCACTGCGCGGGGTTTAACAAGCAGAACGCATGAAGAGTTCCCGGCCAGGTGTAACTCCAAGCGCAGATTCACCATCAGCCACCATCAAAGGCCTGAAGTGCCCAATGCTCACAAAGAGAGCCCTGTCCCTACGCCTTATGCCAGCCCCAGACAGCCAGGGCACGTCCCCCACAGCCCGACACCGGCACAGACACCAGTGCGCTCGGCTCCTTCTCTGTGACGTGGGGCTTACATGCCTTTGCTCCGCTTACTCTGCACACTGACACTCCCGTATCACGTCCCAACGAGCGGTGGCAGAGAGCCAGGCGGCAACTGCAGTGCAGCAGGGCACAGAGCAGCCTGTCCTAAGCACAATGCTGTTCCTGTCCCAGCCCTCCAGGCAAAACTATCTGAGAAACAAGGGGGTCCTCCGTGGGCCTGTGGCAGGTGACCAAGTTGTTGGCATTCCCTTCCATGGGAAGTCTCTGTCTCATGAGCCCTTTGCTTCTTAGCCACCCACCACACCCAGCCACACACCAGGGACACTGCTCAGCAAACCTCCTTGCTACAGATGAGAAGACATTACTCCTCCTGGAGCACTCTGTCCTCATGTAGAGACGGTAAGAAAATGTAAGAGCGAGATCAGTTTGCAGGAAATTATAGATTCAGGCTAAAATGCAGACCTCCTGGAAATTAGGAGGGAGGCATTACAGTGTAAAGGATGGGCGTGGTGTCCTCACACTTGTATAATTCAGTCATTTAAAGAGGGAGATGAAAACACTAATTGTTCTCAGAATGTTGTGTGCAAATTAAATGAGGAGAACCCTGCCTTCCTAGTTTGGTTTACGTTGGAGCCCACGGGAGTCACCCCTGTTCATAGTAGAGCCCACAGGAATCACCCCCGTTTACAGTAGAGCCCACGGGAGTCACCCCTGTTTATAGCAGGGCCCATGGGAGTCACCCCTGCCCACGGGAGTCACCCCCGTTTATAGCAGGGCCCATGGGAGTCACCCCTGCCCACGGGAGTCACCCCCGTTTACAGAAGAGCCCACAGGAGTCACCCCTGTTTACAGTAGAGCCCACGGGAGTCACCCCCGTTTATAGCAGGGCCCATGGGAACCACCCCTGGTTTGGTGTTTTCAGGCTCCCCGCCAGCCAGTGCCGGACTCAGCTCTTCTCTCTCAAAGTCCGTGGGCTCACTGCTCTCAAGTAACTCCTCCACTCAGTCATGGCCTGTCATTTGCTTGGAGCACATAGCATACAATCTGACAAGGTTCGATATCCAGAAAAACCTCCTGTCTGCCAGAGTCAACTGTGTCCCCACAGGGAGGGCACCCTGGGCACCCTGCCAGTGACAGCAGGAGAAGCGCTGAGTCAGCATTGTCTGCTTCCTGCCTGCTGGGAACGCGGGCGAGGAGGGCGGTGGCACCACTAGGGCTGCTTCGTGCAATGCACAGCACAGGGCCACAGCCACCGGGGCCACTCGGCAAAGAGGGCAATGTGGTCCAGGGCTGACAGTAATCCAAGGAGATTTGCTGAGAGGTTCCTTGGCATGACATCAAGCACAGACCAGAGCGGTCCCTCAAGTCCTGACTTACATAGATATGCACATACCCCAACACAGAAGGCCACACAGGAGCACACACTGAGGGGTGGCAAGTGAAGGATCCAGTGCCAAGAATCCGAGTTCAAATCCCACCTCTACCCTCACAAATGAGCCTCACAGCGTGGGGAGAGTAAACTAGGAAAAGATGCATACTACGGTGGAGCCCTGGCACACAGGTGGAGCTCAGTGACCACTGGCACTGAGAGGCTACTACCAGGCAACCCCACTGGCTGGGAGTGAAGCAGACTCTCAGGGTAACCTGTGAAGGCATTCACAATAGGCTGGCTGGCATCTGGCCTGTATGCGGGAATCAGGGTGTGGGCTCCTGAGGTTCTGGGCCCATGCGAGAATGCCTGGGCAGCAGCCCTCTCTCTAGCCAGTGCCAGCTATCCTAAAGGTCTTCAAGAGGAGCAGGAGGCTGGCAGACGTCCGCAGTGAGGCGCTGGCCCAGGTCAAGCCAGGTGAGCCACAGTTTCTTCAGGCAGAGCAGCCTGAGGGTCTTGGGTCCAACCTCCCAGCCCCATAGTACAGACTGAGGTGAGGCGAGGCGAGGCGAGGCAAGGCGAGGTGAGGTGAGGCTCAGTCTCACAGGACGGGGAGAGGGTGTTCTGCCTAGAAGAGCATCAGATGCCTGTTGGCAGATGCCACTGTATGTCTCTCCTCACAAATTTTCAGGGGCTCCAGAGTGGCTCAGGAGGTCAAGGTTCAGAGAGGGTCTCCATTCATGCCACATGCACACTCTCCTCTTCCACCCCAGCATACCAGGCTTCCTCGCCCTTGCCTTGGCTGTGCCCATGAGGAAAAGCCCTCCCACAGCCTGGCTCACCTGCAGGGTCTCAGAACAGACAGACCAGACACGGCAGAGAGCGAAGGCCAAACGTACGCAGTGATGGGGATGTGAGACTGCAGAGAATGGATTGCAGGGGAGTCTGGGTGAACCCACAGGGAGACAGGGTCCAGAGTCCAGGGTCCAGAGGGACCACTCATCACAAGTCCACCTCTGAGCAGGACACAGTGCATGAGATGGGACAATGGCTTCGGTTAAAGGGTTGATGGTTTGTGAGGTGGAAAGGAAAGGGAGTTGGCAGGCCCTGGCATGGAAATACCCCCTGTGTTGGTTTGATTCAGATGTTCCCCCATAAACTTAGGTGTTCTGAATGCTAGGTTCCCAGCTGATGGAGATTTTGGAATTAACCCATCCTGGAGGGAGTGTATTGTTGGGGGCAGGCTTATGGGTTTTTATAGCCAGTTTCCCCAAGCCAGGGTATGGCACACTCTCCTGTTCCTGTCGTCCACCTTATGTGGGCCAAGGGGTGATGTCCACCCTCTGCTCATGCCATCGGTTTCCCTGCCATCGTGGAGCTTCTCAAACATGTAAACCAAAATAAACCGCTTTTTCCCACAAGCTGCTCTTGGTTGGGTGATTTCTACCAGCAATGCAAATCTGACTGCAACACCCCTAGACCCCTATCCTCCACTGTGAGGAAGACAAAACACTGAGACTCAAAAATCCGATGGCCTACATTCAGACCAAGACTCCTCTTGTTAAGGTCACGGGGAATCACTTTACTCAGATGTCTCTGCTTACAATGTAATTATCTAATCAGCTCAGCAATAAACTCGGAACATCAATCTCAGCACGGAGGCCGCAAGACACCATCATCTGGTCCTGCACGTGCCAGGCCTCACCTGCCTGCATTTCATTGCACACAGGCCGCCATCACGGCTTCCCGGTGGGAAACTCTCCACACTCAAGCAACCAGAGAAAAACAAGAGTTATGGTTCTGCCTTCCCATTCCCAGCACCTCAGTGGATCAGAGAAGTGAGCAGAGACTGGTGGAGTGCTTTCCCATCTGGTTCCACTTCCTGCATTAGAGGCAGCAGAATACAGAAAAAGCGAGTCCCTTCCCCAGAGCTACGCCTCACCCGAGCTGCAGCAAGATGGCTACAGAGTGAGATGGGGGTGGAGTCAAGATGGTCTCAGGGCCTCCACTCTGAACAGCACTCTTTTATGGGTGTGCTGAGTATGGCCCGGGGAAAGAACTCTCTGAATGACTGTTAAATGTTCTAATGTAGGACAGAATGTCCTCAGAGGTCACAAGCCAACTACCCATCAGAATGAGGCCTTAAAACACAAGCAATCATTTCACCCTGCAGGGAATTTAGTGTGAGCAAACATGAAGGCCACAAACCCCAAGAGTAGGAAGAGAGTTGCCTCAGTTTTTAAGAGAATAGATTCCTCTCCACTTGTCCTGGAGGAAGAACTGGAAACTATCTTATGGTGGGAAGGAAAAGGAGCAGTGGGCTGGAGGTAGCTTAGTGGTTAAGGTGCTTGTCTGCAAAGCCTAAGGACCCAGGTTTGATTCTCCAGGTCCCACAAAAGCCAGATGCACATGGTGGTGCATGTATCTGGAGGCTTTTTACAGTGCTGGAGACCCTGGTGTGCCCATTCTCTCACACATACACTCTCTCCCTGTCTCTGTCTCTCTCTCTTTCTCTCTCTCTGTCTCTCTCTCTTTCCCTCCCTCTCTGTCTCCAATAAATAAATAAAAACAAATCTTTAAAAAACACATTTAAAAAAAAAAAACAGGACAGCAGTGAGGGTCAATGGCAGAAAGAAATGGCAGTGGAGGGCATGGCAGAAGAGGTCAGGGACAAGGGCCTGGCCCGCTTCCTCACAGCACCACTCTGAAGGCAGGGATGAAGGAGTGTTGCTGGCCTGGTACCAAGGTCCTGAGACAGCAGTGGTACTGAGAGCACCCTGGGACCCTGAACTTGAAGTGAAGGTGAGCAGGGAGAGCAAGGAAGAGCTGGCTGGGCTGGGCTGGGCTGGGCTGGGCTGGGCTGGGCTGGGCGGGGCGGGGCGGGCGGGGCTGGGCGGGGCAGGGCGGGGCAGACAGCACCAGGCTCAGCTAGCTCAGAGCCTCCAGGTCAGGCCTGGGTGGCCAGGACATCCCAGAAGGATGGGGCACCTACAGCACTCTGAGTGGACTAGCCTCCTCTGGTTATCCTAACAGTTCTGGGTGGCAAATGTCAGATACTGTCCCTGCACAGCAAGGCTCCGGCAGGCAGGAGATACTTTCTGTACCCAGCACGGTGGCCCATTAGGGGAAAAGCCAGGAAATCAAAACTCCCACAGGCAAATGGGTCCAAGAGGATGCCCACTGCTCAATCAGGTGACAGAGGACTACTACCTTGAAGCCGTCCCCAATACCCGAAAACCCAGGGTGCTGTCCCTAATACCCAGAACCCCGGGGTGCCATCCCTAAAGCATGACATGTTGGGATTTCATCAAACTTCCATTCCTTTGGTTTTCTGTTTGTTTACAGCTACATAATGCACCCCACTTCCCCAAAAAGCAACAGAATATCCATTTCAAATTTGAGTTGAAAGAACATCAAATCAAGCTGACTTGGGGAAATGTCATCACTTCCAGACTCTGTGCCCACGGGAACACTGACCCTGGGCTGCAGGTGATCCTCTTGAGCCGCTGGCTATCTACAGGGTCCCAGGAGCAGTGAGCACAGACCCTCCGTCTTGGCAACAAATGGGTACTTGCAGTGGCAACGATAGTGGGCTGAGTTCTAGGGTTCAGGCCGCTGCCTGAGTTAGGAGCCTGCGCTGCACAGGGTCTCCCATAATGCAGACGTGGCTTCCACTGCCCAACAGAACTACCCAGGAGGAGGGCATGGCCTTCTATCCTGACAGACAGGACTGCAATTTCACATGCACTCTGCCAATCACCATGCCTGTGAGTCTCAAGTGAAACACTACCATCACCACTTCCAGTTTTGAATCAGCCGTTCTCAGGCCTAATGAGGCTGCATGCTGGAGCGGCCGGCGCACTGGGGACAGGGCAGATTCCGTGCTACCGCACCTCACTGCCAATTTATTCTCTGCTCTCCAACTGCTTACCTCGTAGGGGTAATAAAAATATTTTCACTTGGATGGTGATAAAGCTGAATCTAGTTTACTAGCTGTAACTGAATTCTGTGCTGAAAGAATAAGTCAGTTTTAACCTTACAATGTAGTCACGACAGCTTTCAGAGAAATTTCATTAAAATCACATTTAACCCAAATTAAAAACCCAGGAAAGGAAAAATGTACAAGTAGATAAGACCAGTTAACACACAGAGGTAGGGCTATTGTCGAATAATGAATTCCAGCATTTTCTTCCGTAACAAAAGCATGAAGTATTAGTAACAATAATGGCCACCAGCAGGAGGGCAGGTGTATCATCCTACAGAGGAGCCTGCCTCAGGAGCCAGGGCTGGACAAGGACCTCTACAGCTCATCGAGTTCCAACCTGGGCCCAGCACAGCCTCCACATCAAACCTCCCAACACTTCCCCTCCCTACTGACCCGCCCGCCATATGGCTTGATAACAATGTCACAACAGATACCAATATCATTTGAGTCTTACAATGTACTTTACACATATTAAGTGTTAGGACTTTGAGTACAGGACAGAGAAGGGCCAGCAGGGGCATTCATCACTAAGCTATACCACTAGTAGGTGGCACATCCAGGCAAATGGCCTCCAGAGGCAAGCTGCTTCAGAGAGGCCCAGGCATGGTCTCAGGCCTCCTTTTCTCCTCAAGTACTAGTTGCTAGAAGCAAAATTCCATTTTAGCTCATCAACTGACATCATCCCTGACACTTGGCCACCAAAACCTTGGGATCTGATATCCTTATACTCCTACAGCTGGAGGTCAACCTGCTCCCTACACTTCTGTCATTCTATGGGCAAACCAGCTTGCTTGATGCTTAGTGAAGGACTCCCACCCTCTCCACACCAGCACCAGACTTCACTTGGAGCAGGACAGGCCCCAGCTCTTGATGTCACAGGTACCCAGCCACCTGCTAGAAGCAGGTTACTAAGCAGCCCTCTCCCTCCTACAGCTGCTGACCAGAGACACGGCTAAATGTCTACACAGGACAGGTACAGGGCAACAGACAGATTAATCTTTATAGACCATCCCACAGAACATGCTGGTGGATCCAAGACAGGACGTGCTGAGCCCATGTGTCCAGCATCCTCTAGCCAATTTAATGAAGGAGTCACATCCTTAGGGAGCTACCACACTCCTTCCACAAAGCCATACTGTCATGGATGTCTGCATTTAGCCCTGTCTGGGTAGAATGTGAACAGGAAGTGGTAAGAAAATGCCCCGGCCTCACGCTCAGCAAGCCCAGCCTGAGGTCAGCACACTGAGGCAAGGCACAGCACTCCACAAGGTCAGTCCAAGGATGTCACTTCCTACATAGTCACTCTGTCAAAGCCAGCACACTGCCCAGATCCAAAGCTGCAAATGTAGTTTCAATCAACATATCCTGATTCATGGGCACTTTTGCTGCCTGTGATTACAGGAGCTTCAAAGATTCCATTTCAAAGTGAAAGGAAAAAAAAAAGAAGCCTCCTTTCCTGCCATCATGTCGTTATTTTGATTTGGAGAATCTGAAAACTTTGAAGTGCAGTTTTTCCATTTCAGTTGCCCAAGACAAGTCGTGTTTCCTCCTTGGGTGACAACATGATGATAATGCCTCCCAGGGAAACACAAGCCATCTGCTATCAGCACTGGGGGGTATTTGCTGTGGGGGGATTGCTGGACATCTCTCCCAACAGTGTCGGAGTATCCTGGAGAACAGGCATGCTGCAGGGACATGGGACAGTCTGAAGAGCCCTCAGCTAGGCTTTGTAAAGGTAAAACTGCTGGTGGCAGCACCAGCTACCATGTGACAAGACTAGTCCTGTGGGTTCAGGGTCCCACCCTCATGATACCAGTTAACCCAATTAAAGGCCACCAGTCCCATTGGTTCAGGGTCCCACACTCATGAAACCAGTTAACCCAATTAAAGGACACTAGTCCTGTGGGTTCAGGGTCCCACCCTCATGATATCAGTTAACCCAATTAAAGGACACTAGTCCTGTGGGTTCAGAGTCCCACCCTCATGACACCAGTTAACCCAATTAAAGGACCCCAGTCCCGCTGGTTCAGGGTCCCACACTCATGAAACCAGTTAACCCAATTAAAGGCCCCATTTCAAATACCCTGTGTGGGACAGGCTGACTGCTGTATATAGGACTGCAAAGACCACCCCCCATGTGAGACTACCGAGTCGCTCCACAGGCTGAACGGCGGATAAGCAAGGTGGTCCGTCCGCAGCCTAGCGCTATCGCAGAGCACGCACACTGGGAAACTGTTTCAGAAGCACTCGCTGATGGTGCAAGCCATGAGGGGTATTGTAGTTTGAATGTGAAATGTTCCCCATAAGTCCATGTGCTTGAGAACCTGGTCCTGCTGGCAGTGCTGTTGAGCCTTGCTACAGGAAACGGATCGCTGGGGTGGACCTGGAGGCCTCATAGCCCAGCCCTACTTGCTGTTCACCCTCCGCTTCCTGACTGGAGCTGCACTGTGACCAGCTGGCCCCTGCTCCTCCTGCCATGCCCTCTCTGCCACATGGGAAGCGTCATTTTGGAACTGTAATTCAACCTAAAATCTTCTTCCTTAAGTGGCCTCTGGTCAGGTGTTTGGTCCCAGACTAAAGTAATGAAGATAGGAACATCACAGATGAAAACTGTGGAGACTCACAAGCTTGCAGCGCTGCAGCCAGGCCAGTGAGATAGTGCCCTCTTCCCAGGACCCCAACTGCACCTTCTTGGCTCTGCCTAAAGAAGCAGCTGCCTCAGAAGCCCTGCAAAGCTGGTGCATGGGCATTTCCTGCTCCCCATGTGCCCAGTGTCTCCCCATGTGCCTACTCTCTAGAAGCCAAGGTCCTGTCAGAAACTTCTCCTTGAACTCACCTGGGCAATCCAACCACAACTGTTTTTCACCTTTAAGTGCCATGGCCATGTATTGTGCTGCTAAGCACATAAAACATTAAAAAGACAAAACCAACAGATTCACAGTCTGAATGTAAAATGTCACCCACAGACTCATGTGCATGAAAACGTGTTCCCTGACTGGCAGTGTTACTCAGGGAGGCTGTGGAGCCTGTAGGAGGTGGAGGAAGTGGGCTGCTGAGAGGCAGGTCTTGAAGGTGATGTCTGCACCGAGCAATGGAAACTACTATGCCTCCCCTGCCATGAACTCTGAGCCAAGATAAACCCTTCCTCCTTCAAGTTGTTTCTGTTGGGCATTTTTCCACAGTGATGAGGAAATAACTATTGCTGGCTGTCAGGAAGGTGGCAGGAGTGTGAGCAATGGGTTTCAGGAAAAGGAAAGGATGGGCACAAAGATCCTGGGAGCTCAGAGGGTGCCTACAAGCAGTGCTGCAGGAAAACAAGCAGCCCTGGGTCTGGCCAAAATGGGGACAGGGACAGAGAGGGCACTGAGCTCAGGGTCCGCAGGTACAACCTGGTCATAGGCAGATGTCAACAGGCTGGGAGGATGGACTGGGAGAGAGCATGCGGTGATAGGAAGGCACAGCCAGCTAGAAGAGCAGACTGCCAAGGTCAGTGTCCTGGCCAGTGAGACTCACCTGCCCCTTCCCAAGGCCAACCTATCAGTGATCACTGCAGAGAAAAACCTGCCAAGGACAGGGCAGGCAGCCAGGCTGTACACCACAGCGCATGTGTTCCCCAGCACAGCCCAGGATCCCTAAACCAGCCTTTCAGAGGGTTGCTAATAAAACGCTTATACAGGGGATGTGGTGATGGCTTAGCAGATAAGGCACTTGCCTATGAACCCAGGTTCGATTCCCCAGTACCCAGATGCACAAGATGGTGCATGTGTCTGGAGTTTTCAGTGGCTAGAGACCCTGGCACACTCATTCTCTCTTCCTCTCTCTCATTGCCCCTCTCCCTCTCACTCTCAAATAAAATATAAAAAACACATATACATATGTAGGTGTATGCATACACAAACAGAGATGTGTGTACACAGCTGTGTATGTATCTGTATACAGGTACAAATACATGCTATACAGGCATGTGTGTATGTATGCATATATGCTGGGGTATACAGGTATACAGGTTGATGTGTGTGTATATGTAGACAAGTACACGTGTAAGTGTACACATTTGCTCACATGCATGTGTAGCACTTCCCTTCTCATTGTAGTACTAAATATCAGACCAGAAGCAGCTAACGGAAGCAAAGGGTTTTGATTGTCTGATAGTTTCAAGGGGAAATTTTATCACAGCAGCACAGCAGCCAGCTGGGTGTGGCATCTTGTCACCACAGCAGGAAGGAAGTAAAGGGAGCTACACTGTACCCAGCTGGGTTGGACTAATAAACCTCAAGGCTGGCCCACACACCTCCTCCATCAAGGCTCCACCGCCCAAAGGCTCCGTAACGTTCTCAAATTGCCAAGCCGGAGAGCAAGTATGCAGAACAAACCACCATAGTATGAGTACAGATGGGCCTGTGTTTTCATATAGGCATGTGTACCTGTGCGTGCGGGTGTGTATACGGGCACGTGTACCTGTGCGTGCGGGTGTGTATACGGGCACGTGTACCTGTGCGTGCGGGTGTGTATACGGGCACGTGTACCTGTGCGTGCGGGTGTGTATACGGGCACGTGTACCTGTGCGTGCGGGTGTGTATACGGGCACGTGTACATGTGCGTGCGGGTGTGTATAGGGGAACGTGTACATGTGCGTGCGGGTGTGTATACGGGCATGTGTATCTGTGTGTGCGGGTGTGTATACGGGCATGTGTACATGTGCGTGCGGGTGTGTATACGGGCATGTGTATATGTGCATGCGGGTGTGTATATGGGCATGTGTCAATGTGTATGCAAGCAGATATGCAGTATGCATGTATATGTATGAGCATGGGCATATTTGCATGCCGATGTATATGTAGCCATGGATATACTATATACAGTTTGTATATAGGCAGTATGTACAAACATACGTATATGTGCATACAAATATGTATGTATGTTTATGGGTTTGTGTACATAAAACTTGTATATAGATGTGTCCGTATGTAGTAAGGCTGTGTATGTATATATATATATATGTGAGTATGTAGACCTATGTGTGTATACATATGTTTTATATGTGTATGTACGTACATATTACATTACATCCAAGGCCAGTCTCCTCCTGAAGCTTAGCACTGGGTTTAAACTGACCTCTGCCCCACTCTGAACTTATCTTGAGGATGATCAGATGAAACACAGGAATCTCAGCAAGTGCTAAGCACTGCCCAGGGCATGCTTATACCAGAAAGCATTCACTGTTTATCTGAAAATGTAAACGGGCAGGCTCTGGCATCCAGAACCCTCAGCGGCTCTGTGGGTGGCAGGAAGGAAGTGGGAGGGAGAAGCTTTTTTCTGAAGGGAAAAAGCAACAAGTGGCCAGGCAAGGAGCCAGAAAGCGTGTCTCCACTGGCACGTCTTGTCTCTCTGTGCACAACCTGGGCAACAGATCGGATTCCAAGAGCAGGGATGACCTTGGCCAACCATGTTAGTTCAGGCTGCTCCTCAAGACTGCTTCCCCAGCCCCGAAGGTCCACCAGGACGCTCAGCCTTAGGCTCCCCAGATAAGAGAGGGCAAAGCCCACCAGAACCAGGGCTCGGGGACATAAGTTCTAATCTCAACCCTACTCCCCAAACATGCCTCGCTGTCCCTGTGCTGCAGAGTCACCAACTTCCCTTAGGAGAGAGTATGTGGTAGTTTGAATGGATGTCTCCCAATAGATTCAGAAGATTTATTAAAGCATCTTGAATTTCTAGCCAGCAGGCTGGAGGAGGTATTACAGTGGACAGATCCTAGGGTCCAGCCCTAAGGTGTGGGGGTGGATTTGGAATTCCAATCTAAAGACATGTAAAGTGCTAAGTTCTACCTGGAGTTGCTGAAGTGTGCTTGCATGTGATGGTGGGGGAGGGGGTATCTCTCTCTGTCAGATCCTGTAAAAAAGAGGGCCAACTTCTGCCATTATGGAACTTCCCCTGGATCTATAAGCTTCAAATAAATTCCCTTCCTCCAAAACTATGTCTAATCTGGAGTGGTACCCTTCAACGGACAACACTCTATCTTCCTCTGTAAAGCAATTCTTTAAGGTCTAATCTTGATTCTTCTGGGAAAGCCAAATGAATACTGCCAAGGCTACTTTAATACCTGGAAAGTGCTATGTAGATTTGATCCTCAAAAAACATGGAAAGAAACTTCATTTACAGAGATATCACCTGTGTCACAGTCTGTGACCATGAGTACTAGGTGGCTTCCCAAAAGTGGGCGGTGGTCCGGGCTTCAGTAGAGAGCTCTGACCACAGCCTTCGGGAGGCTGGGGCTAGAAGACCACACTCTCCTGGCAGTCCTATCCTGGCAGTAATTCACGCTGTGTGAGCTTAGGTCCATTCAGTCATAATAGATACTAATGGCAATAAGATATGCAAGAGGTGCCATTAGGATTCACTGCAAAAATGTAAATTGTCACTTTCAAATATACATAAGCATTCCAGACACAATATAGGCAAGGATCCCGCTGGGCGCTCTGTGACTTGTGCTATCAGGAGGGTGGGTGTTAACAAGTATTCATCACTGCATGCTAAACACTGTTGGGAGCTGATGGCCTGGTGTATAAAAATCCTTTCATAATTCAAGAACAGTTTGATAGTTAAGCCAAATACTGTAGATAGATGACTTTAGAATACACATGCTGTCTGCTTTGCACTATAAAGTCTTAAATTTTAAATGACACAGGAAGGACAGTACAGAGGAAATGACAGTCTGATTCTGCTTTCTCTGCAGCTATGTGACATATGCCCTTACTATGACATAAAACAAGATAAACTTTAAGACATACTTAACTTTTAGTCATTTAATTTCACTTAGCTATGAGCCTTGTTTTGGGAAATTTTTGGGAAAAAAAAAGTATTCTTCCTGAACAAAAGTGTCAAACCTAACCACTCCCAGCTTCCACATTTCCTATGGTTGTAAAAATGAATTCACGTTTGGCTGAAACTGCAGCCTATGTAGCTCTCTGACGTCCCTTCTATGCTGCGGGCACCCACCATCTGCATTCAACATGGACTCCTCACTTGGCAGAGCTCTGCCTGCCCCTGGCCCCACTGCAAGCAAATAACATGGGCTGGCCACAAGGGGCAGACTCTGTGTAGTACTCTGTTTGGACACACAAAGAGCCTTTCTCACTCAGAACCCTCTGGACAGAACCTCCGGTTCCATCAGCCTGAACCCCAAGGAAAGGACAAAGAGGGCAGAGTCCCTGGCCTGGGAAATGACTGCTATTCTCAGCTGCTAAGCTCCAGAGGCTGTGGACATTGACTGTCACAGCACGACCAGGCCTACTCTAGCTCAGAGCAGTGGGATTTGGCCAACATATATCTCGTGCAGACCAAGTGCATGATAATGTGTTCATAACCCAGCCATGAAGACTTACAGTTAAGCTGGCATGGAGAGGCATACAGAGCATGTGCGGAGTCAGGCAGAAGGAGGACACCAGGACAAGGGAGCCAATGTGAACAAGAAAGAAAAGAAGGAAAGGAGGCAGCAGTGGACACATGAGGTGAGAAGGGAGACACAGGGTGCTGGGCAATGCAAGGGCAGAGGAACACCACAGACTGATACAGCATCCCACACAAACCCCAGGGCATCCAGCTCCCACTGGATGGTCCAGTTTGGGCTACAGGTCCTGGCCATTTGCACACACATGCCCGGCACCTAGGTCCTAGGGAGTTCTGTAGGCACCAGGCCACCAGTGATCCCAGTGTGAGTGGCACTGGCAGAGACAGAGAAGTGTCCTCCAGCCACACTCAGCAGTGGTGGCTGTCCACTTTAGGCATAAATATGTTCGTTCCAAATAGTCAATCTAAGGGCGGTGGCTCTCCAGAGCCAATGACACTCGTCTGCACTTCTCAGAATAACTACTTCTGTGCATGGTCTCCACAAACACAGGCATGGAGGCCCGAAGCCACACCCTAGTCTCTATGGCTTCCTCTGCTTCTCCCAAGAGAGAAAGGAAGCCATGCTTGATGCCAGACCAAGGAGCCATGTGAAAAAGGTGCCACTATGACCCCTCCATGAATGTCCCAGACTGCCTTTGTCCAGAGCCTGAATTCTCGTTTTACCCTAGCTGGGGCAGGAGTTGGTAGAGGCAGCCTGGCCCAGCAGGAACTGTTTTGTGCCAGGAACTATTCCGTCCACAACAGGAGCCAGAGAGCATGCTGTTAGTCAGGAATCAGCTCCTTACGCAAAAACTGTGACCCTTACACACAAGAAATAATGGCTTCCATGGGGCACATGATGGTCAGAAACTGGCTTCTGCCACTGACATAGCTGCTTTCATGAAGGAAACGGTCCCAGGGCCAGTGCTCTGAAGGGCCCTGCCTTCCTGGAGGTATAACTATCGGCTTCTCCTCAGACTTCTGCACTGGACACCAGCCTCTTCCCACAGGCTGGACCAGTGCTAAACCATCTTCTCCAAGGGACCACTGTTTCCTGGCTATGCTACCAGTGCCAAGCACCTTGGGTTTGCTCTCTTTCCATCTTAATTTACAATTCCTGGAATCAGTGTGAAACAACTCAGATTTAGATGGATTTCTGGAACCTGCAGTCTGAAAGGGTTTCTTTGAGGGCTAGCCTCCAAGGTGACACTCCTTTAGCCTACCTGTCCTCTGGGACTTGTTAAGACAGTTCCCAATGAACAGCCATTTTTCTTCTCCAACTCCTTTAACAAATTTTAGCACGTTATAGTGACACACTACTGTAATCCCAGCACTAAGGAGGCTGAGACAGGAGTATCACAAGGTTAAAGCCTTCTTGGTCTTCAAAGTGAGACCATTTTTCCAATAAATAATAATAATAATAAGTGTATGTGGTTTTATCAAAGTCAGATATAAATCAGATTTTTCTGTTAATTCCACTCACAATACAGTGGCCACTTGAATCTGTGAATTAGTGCAATTCTAGAAAGATCTGGTGTCATCTAATTATTGTCTCTCCTTTCCTTCTATACCCCAAATAAATATATATCAGTATAAGTCCATACTCATATTCTTAACTCACTATGCTCTGCTAAGGCTTTTTTCTTCTAACCTGCCTTCCAATTCACTAATTTTCATGTTAGCTGTATCTAAATTTTTAAGCATGCTCACTAACTACCCAATTTTGGTTAGCGGTTTTTCTTCAAGTCCAGAAATCATTCTGTTCAGTAGAGAGCAAACACTGGGTTCTAGTCCTTGTAGATGTCTCCACACTTGTTATGGTTCATGCACACTGAGGACAGTAGTGCTACAGGAGGATGCCAAAAGAACAGGCAAGTTCAGCTCCGCCTGCTCAAGGCTCTTCTGTCTATCCCCTCTCTGTAGCATCTACGTGTGAGCTTACCCTTGACTCCACACACCTCATCTACTCTGAAGACAGAACATTTGTGGAAACAATTCAAGGTCTTTAGAACACATTTTGTTCTACAGCTCACAGGTCTTTTGAGAAACTCCAGTGCTGAATCTCCTAAATGACACTTCAATCCCAGTCCTCCATGACCTGAGGCCCGGGGGACTGAGAGAGCTGTGTGACCGTACTACACTCAATGGTCACTCTTTGCCTTGGAGGAAGCAGAGAGGCAGGGTCCAAGTTCCCAAGCCCAATTAAGCCAGGGTTCACCCCAAGGCTGCCAAAATTATGACTCCCTTCGAGATCACTTCTTCTGGTATAGCTATGGCAGCTGTGCTAGGCGCATCTCTGTATGGCCTGGCACTTCGGTCCTCGTTTCCCTAACAGTAGTTCTATTTTTTCAAGATACTGATTTCGATTTCTTTCTTTTTTTCTTCTGTTGTGTTGATTTCTTTGTTTGCTGGCTGTGAAAACACCCACATCTGCTTTGCTTATAATCTTCCATAGGAAACCTGGCTGAAATTATCCAGCAGCTGCTCCTGAAGTCGAGGCTCCTCCTGCTCCCACATTTGCTCCAATTTCAAAATCAGTGGTTTAAGTCTCCATTCTCATTCAGTGGGAAACTATACCATCTGCCCCAGACTGCAGGTCTCCCGTGGCCTCCCCATCAGCCACCTGTTCCTCTAGATAGGCTCTGCTTCCCGCCCTGTGCATCCCAAAGACCACCTCCTCTCAAGGCTTCCATTACAGACACAACGCTCCTCCTTCCCACACTGCGTTTGTAACCAGACAGCACCCTCTCTAGAGGTTCAGGGATGCTGGAGACACTGCACTCCACATGAGGATTACCTAAGTGCCTTCTGGAGATTCTTCAGCCTTTCCTTACTGCACAGAAATAAAGTAATGATGCCAAAGCCCTCTCCTGAGCCTTCCTCCATTCTTAGCTACTTCTCCATTCTATTAGGACTTCTGGGCCCACATTCTCACAACACTGAAACTCCAAAGTTCCCAACCTCAGCTCTGCAGAGCAATCAGCTCCTTTGCAAACTACCCTAAAGCGCCTATAACTTTTCCTTTCTTACAAGCAATTCCTGGAGTGCTCCACACACCAAAGGGTCAGTGGTTTCTGAAGTAAATGCCAATCTTCCCTGGACACACAGAAAAGAGGCAGTGGGGTTTCAAGTGCCCTTCATGAAAGCCACACACTCTCTGCTGCAAGCAGGGCTCCCTGGAATTTTGATCCCACTGCTTCCATGTGCTGTGAGGGATGATAACTCCCAGCCAGGACCTGAACCCTGTGGACTGCGCACCACCTGCCTGCAAAGTTGCAAAGTCTGATGTACTTATGTCATGACCATTACAGAAATACTCTGAGGTTTCCGTGAAGAATAGAAGCAGATGGGTAGTACAGCTTGGCTTGTGACTCCAGACAGCTCCTGTGGTGGGACAAACCTGCCCTTGCATGGAAATAAAAGATGCTTCATGGAAGGGCACAGGCACAGGGGTCTCCTTGAGGGGTTATTGTCAACCATCCAAACAAGCAAACAGTGAACATGCACCAAACTGCCTTCTGAACCACAGCTCCTAAGAAAATCAATTCAAGTAGTTCCCCAACTCAGCCCTGGAGGATACAAGCTTTGGTCACAACACACTTCCCAGGAAACATGAAATCTGCCTGCAGAGGGGCACAGGAGGAAAGCAAGAACCTGATAGGACTGTTTAACTCAAAGCTCCTGCAAATCATATTTCAGAGAACCAAATGAGGCTGAGGAACACTAGTGAAACTGCTGGTGGGGGAAAAAAATCCAACTTCAGCCAAGTGCGATGGCACCAGAGTGTGACAGTGCACTGAGGGAGGCCCAAGAGCAGCACTGGGATGGAAAGTAGCTAAGAAGAAAGCTGAACCAGATAAAGTATCAGGAAGCAAACATGTGACACCACAGAGTATGGAGATTGGGTAATAACCATTAGACACAGAGCTGGGCAGGAGACTCAATAAAGGAACAGAATGAAGTTGGTAATTCACACGTCTCCTATTTATAATGTCACTCAGTCATTTTGCAATTCAATTGCATTCCCGTGGCTGTGACAGTTTTCCCTTGCTTCCAGAGCAGTGAGGGGCAGGCAGGGAAGCCTGCATGCCCACATGGGGCCCACAGCCAGGGCTGTTCTAACCAAATGCATCAGAGAAGTGACTTGCTAGGCTTACCCAGGACTCTGCAACAGCAAGTCTCTCATCTGCAGCTCACTACTGAGTGGCTGTCACAAGTACATATCAGGCTCTGCCTGGCACTGTGCTGCTAATGCTCTGTTCATTAATTTTACAAACTACCAGGAGGATGTGCCTGGAATGGGCAGGCCTTATCTCTCAGTATTCATTTAATTAAACTCTCCATTGCAGGATGACAGTCAGCACAACGCAGGGGGAATTGTTTTAAGTACGAAGGTAAAAAGTATTTCAAAGTCCCCACTTAAACTTGAAAGTGTAATCTAAAATTGCTTGAACACACACTATAATTTTTCTATAATATTGATGATGTTATTTCCAGGCTTGGTAATTAATTGGATTCCATGGAGAAATTATCCCAACCTCCTTGCTAGCAAAATGATGCACACACAGGCATGAGGCCCAAAGCAAAGGACAGCCATCAACAGGCACCCTGTTGCCTAGACGAGATAGACAACTGGCTAACTCACAAGGAAGGACAGCTTCCAGCAGCATGCACCTCACCTTCAAGCCATGCTCCTCATGGGGTTCCCACACAGCACACATACAGGGGCCAAGCAGCTCAGCTGCTGAACTACATGCATGGGATGTACAACGTGAACAGGCCCAAGTGCCACCAGTCAAATGAGGACAAGGACAGCAGTGTGGAAGTCCCGCAGCACAGAGATCTCCCATGCTCAGTGAGATGCTGCACTGGAGCCCAGCTTACCATCAATTCGGCTCACCAGTTCTTCCAACATCTTCACCTTCATTTGAATCCCAGGTTGGGCAAACGTATAATTGTCCTGAGGAAAAATAACAATGTGTATTATATGCATATAAAACAAACTGCACACTCCTAAGAGGAAAAAGGCACTGAAATACCTTAATAATACTGAACAGTTTTATTACCAAACCAATTCACAAACTGCTAGGTTGCATCTTGAGAAATGACTGCAGGGACGCACACTGCGTGATAAAGCATGGTGCTATCAGGCCCTACTTTGAGGGAGCCCAGGTTTCTGATGTCACAGGATGTCAGCATCTCTGTATGTAAATGCAGGATATTTACATTTAAATTGAACACACAGGTACCCAGTGTCCACATCATTGAACAGAACCATCTGCTGGAATGGTTGCCTTGCTGGGCACCTGGACATAAGTGCTCGAACCACCAAGAAGCTGACAGGAAATGGACAATATGCCCAGCACTGAGAGTGCCAGCACTGTGGGGCAATCCAAGTGCTGAGAGCAGGGTCACTGCAAGAACAAGCAACTGCTCTCAGAGATGTGTGTAAGCTCAGGGGATGCTCACCTGAGCTAAGCAAGGGAAACCTGTGGGCCTCAGCTCTAATACTCAGGAGCAGATAACCTCTCTGGGCTCCAGCTGCATCATGACACAATAAGAACAACCAGCCTTCCTCCTCAGACGACTCCGAGGCTTCAGGGAACTCACATAAGCAGCACATGGAAGGGGATTCCAGACACAGTGAAGTGTGCAAAAAGGCAGAGCCATTACCACTGTGGTCACTGCCCAACAGAGCAGAGAAAGAGCGGAGAGGAACATTGACTCCCCGGCCCACAACCCAGCCTGGGACGATGCCACAGCATCCGGGGCTACTCTCCACAGTGGTGTCTAACTGCACTTGCACAGTACCAAGTCTAATGTGAAAGTACGGATGGTGGCAACATAGCCACAACAAAGATGCACTGGGACATTGTGACACAAAGAATGCCAATCTTGTAGAAAGGAATCCCTCTGCAATCCAGCGACAGTGTAATTGCAGAGTGGACCTCAGTGATACTGAGAGCAGAATTCAACCTGCTGCAAGTGGCTCTGAGGACAGAGGGAGGGGCCATGAGCCAAGGAACTCAGGTGTCTTTAACTCATGCCACAGGAGGTGAGAGAACCCATGCACCTTCCTGGCCTTGAGCCCAGGAGGGACGTGGAGCCCCTGCCCCACGCCTGCATGCTCCCAGGGACAGGACATGTCCCCGGGTTTAGAGAGGAAGGCAATGGAGCAGATGCAGAGGGACGGGCCTCAGAGGTCCCTTGGACATGGCAACAACACTAACAGTGCCCAGCCCGAGGCTAGAGGGATTTTCCCAGAGACGTGGGGCTGAGGACAATGTAAGGCCAGTAGTATCTCGCAAGGCCTGGAGGGAGAGCCAACCTGCTCCCTTGCTGGGACGCCTCTCCCAGGTGAACCTGGACCTAAAACAAACACCTCTGCAACAAAGCCAAGAAGAACTGGGCCTACCAACCTCGCTCAGACCCACACCAGGCCCACTGACCTCACTCAGAACCAAGCCACACCTGCCTGGGACCTTGGGCAGCAGGAAGAACAGGTTGTGGGAAACGATGGAACTGTCCCAGGGCATTGAGATGGCCTTTTATTCCAGATTTGAGAGCCACTCTGACAAATTTATGAATTCTCCTATAATGGAAGGAAGGCTGTCGGGCTCAGAGTCCACTGATGGGGCTCCTAGGCCTGAAGGAGCCACACTGGTCCCGGTGAGGGCGGCACACCCTGCAAGCTAAGCTGAGCTGGAGCCTAGGCTGAAGGCGTAGTGAAAGCACAAACGTATCGGAACTCAAAAGGCAGAAGAATATTTATTTGGAAATAGCCTTCAGTTCTTCCGAAAGCATTCAACTTTGGACCTGAGCTTGAAAAGGTTAGCCTGTAAAGCTTCACTTCTCCTGAGAGACTGTGTAACGAAGGGCACTGTATGCATGCTCAGGCTCATGGAAGAATTTCTGATGTCAGGTGGAACAGTTCAGCTGGAGAGAAGTAAAATGGGAAAGAAACAAAGAGTGGTCTGCAATTTTAGCTTCAGGGAAACCTTGCAGGCTGCCTACTGACAAACCTCATAGGCCACACTCACCTGGGTGGTCTTAAAAGAACAGCATACTGGAAGGAGCAGGGGTCTCTACCAGGGCTGGGATAAACTGGGGGTCTCCCACCTGCATAGCTGACCAGGGATATATGGCTACAAAGACAAACTGAAGAAGCAAGGAATACAAGTTCCTTAGAACTGAGGTCTGCTTCAGGTGGTCAGAACTCCCTTAGGGCCTCTCTTACACTTTCTATCCCCAAAAGTTCCTATCAGAGTAGAGTGTCCATTAATACATGGAAGAACAGTGGACCCAGCCCCTCGGCCTGACTCAAAGGCAACCACGCCCCATGGGCTCTGCTGCACGGGAGGGACCTGGCCATGGCCCAGCAGCACTGGATGGAGGCAGGAGCCTGGACACACCAGATTCAGCCAGTCGGTTTACTTGCCTCGATCTGCCACTAGTTTGTTTCCTTTCTCAGTTGTTTCTTTCTCAGTAGTTAAAAACCCAGGGAGGGAAGAAGATTATCACAAATCTAAACTCTGAGAAAATGATATCAGAGTCTCTAAGACACATAAAAGAAAATGAAGAAAGGAGGAAGGAAGGAAAGGAGAGAATGAGGGAGGAAGGGAAGGAGGAGAGAGGGCAGGAATGAAGGTGCTGTTTTGAAAAGACGTGCCAAGGCTGATGAGAAGACTTTGACATTCTGTCAATGGACTGGGGACATGGACACCAGCCTTTTGGCTGGTCCAGCACAGAGGGCAAATGAAACTTGGGAGGGCAAAGACCCCTTGGTAAAGGGCATGGAATGGTCAGGCGGGAGCTGAGCCCTCTGTCTGAGTTAGGCTTAGGGAATGAGTCCAGGCACCAGAAAATCCTGCTAGTAGCTGAAAAGCCTGCGGCGGGAACTCCAAGGAAACACTGGAACTGAGAACTGCACAGTTCAGGGGCTGAATGAGAAGATGAAAACAAGGGAAGCCTATGGGGTGCTTTGCACACAACTGACTGTCAACAACACATCCAAGCAGAACCAAAGCTTACCAGGGCCCCTTACTCAGCACCACCCCTAAAGAAGTCCACATACCAGGCACAGAAAACTCCCCACATGGAAAACCACGTGGGCCCGCAGCAACACAGATGCAAGGAGACCGTGTACTTAGAGCAATATGACAGCAACAACACTAACGTCGCCGCCGACATGAGATGTTCCAGGTGTGCTGGAGCACAGAAGGAGAAGAGTCTGTGAAGAGCTGCGACAGGCAGGCTTCCCAGCACCAAAGGCACGTCAGCAGGCAGACACCAACTGCTCTCCACATCCCTGCATGACAGAGAACTTTTCTGCAGAACTTTCCTAAGACACCTGGACGAACTAAAGCACACCCTCCAGCGGCCCAGGTGGAAGGCCACAGATGCACCTGTGAAGCGGGCAGCTCACTCACAGTGACTCTCACAAGGGCCAGAGAGCCCCACCAGTAACCAGAATCTCTGCCTTCCCCACCACCCTCAACCTGACAGGAACTAAATCTGCTTCCTCACCCAGGCCTAACTCTGCCCAGACTCCACTCAGAAAGTGTGTTGGCAAGAGAAGACCATTCTGAGGAAGCTGGAGAGCTGACAGGAAGACTGAGGCACGGCTGCTGTCCCATCACTAAGACACTCAGGGCCATGCAATGCAGAAGTAACAGAGCTGAACGAGAGGATGCTAACATCAGTCCCAAGACAACTGCCGCAATGGAGACAGAATGACAACGAGAGCTTCCCACCCAAAATGCAGCCCCGGCAGTATCCTACAGCTTCCTACTGACCCGTCCTGCTTGGCTGTCTGAACTTGCACATAGGACTTCACACTTACTCCTGGTTAGCATGTTCATGGCTTGGTTCTGGGATGGCAATGCAGGCAGCAGAGTACGTTCTAAATCTTGATTATGTCATCTATCACACTAGCCATCCCTTCAGGCCCGGAAGCCCTGGTTAAGCCGATATCCTCAATGTTTCCATTAAGCCGCTGCGAAGAGGAGGGAAGGACAAGGCCAAGGACAGGCTGACAGGAGCCTCTCAGGGCAGTTGGCCCAGAAAGACATGAATGAGTGAGAGCACACATTGCCTTCGCAACTCTTCGCTCTCCCATCCGCGACCTCGACCTACTCCTGCTCCCTCCTCTATGAAAGGCACAGGCACTCCCTTCACAAGGGCACGAAGGGTGTTGACTGAGTAAACGATTAAAAGACCCTATAATGGTGCCCACCAGCCCACCAACCTCCCGGTCCCCAGCTCTCAAGGCTGGTTGGCCACAGGACACTGGCTGAGGTCAGGTGTCCTGCAAGCACAATAGGGTAGCCAGCCTCCTCCTGTAACTGCTCAAAGTGGAGGCCATGCTGCAGGCTCGCCCTCAGGTCCAAGCTGGCCAGGAGCACAAAGCTGCAATAACCCGGAAGTTCATCTCTGCTCAGACCCAGCTATGGAGAGCTCAGAGTGGAACTACCGCCAAGAGAGAGGAGAGACTGCGGTGAACCTGGCGGAAATGAACCCAGAGGCCACGGCCAGTCTCGAAAGGCTACCTGCTAACAGCTCCAGCCCTGTTATGTTCTAGACAAGGAGCAACTGTAAGGACGGTGACTGGGGAGGGAAGGACGGTAGGCACTCAGAGGATATCTCAGTGCTAAGAAACCATCATGTGTGGCACAATAAGGATCACAGAATTCACATTAGGAGTGAACTTGAACTATGAACTTGAGTTACTAAGAATTTATCAATATTGCCTTAGGAGTTACTTAAACTAGGAGCTTGAGAGGAACTGTAACGTCAATATTGATTTACGATTCCACGATGTCACATAGATGTGAAACACTCGTGATAGGAAATGGTGTTGGCAAGGAACTACATGGGACTCTAATTTTCTTTTTCTGTAAATCTGAAACTACTCTAAAATAGAGGTCATTAGTTGAAAAAAATCACTCAAAAATAAGGTAGAAAGGAAAGTTAAAATCACAAAAGATAAAATCAATAGAAAAGTCACATAGTTATAGTGGACATTTGGCATAAACTAAACACAGTGAAGGAATCAGAGATTGAATGTCAGGCACAAGCAATCAACAAGCCACTCTCACTGACCCAAACAGGATCCCCAGGATGAGAAAAGAGCCCAACCCCGGCCCAAGGAGAAGGAAGCTGCGTTCGGTACCACAGAACCCCACCACAAGACAGACAGTGGTCAGAAGTTAGCAGAAATATGTCATAGCGATGAACAACAGTGACACACCAATCCAAAGCAACACAGTAATCAACACCAAGACTCAAATTATGAGATGAAAACCCAACAAACACAAAGGAGAAATGAGCAGACATAATTGCACATAGATATCTCAACAGTCCTCAACAAAAGCTAACAAATAGAAAAAGGAAACAGAGCCTGAGAGAGTGCAGAATGACTGGGAAAACCCAACCACCAGTGTGACTGACAGTGACGGAGACCTCTCCCACCACCAGTGTGACTGACGGTGACGGTGACGGAGACCTCTCCCACCACCAGTGTGACTGACGGTGATGGAGACCTTTCCCACCACCAGTGTGACTGACGGTGACGGAGACCTCTACCACCACCAGTGGGACTGACCATGATGGACACCTCTCCCACCTCCAGCGTGACAGTGACGGAGACCTCTCCCACCACCAGTGTGACTGACTGTGACAGAGACCTCTCCCACCACCAGTGTGACTGACTGTGACAGAGACCTCTCCCACCACCAGTGTGACTGACGGTGACGAAGACCTCTCCCACCACCAGTGTGACTGACTGTGACAGAGACCTCTCCCACCACCAGTGTGACTGACGGTGACGAAGACCTCTCCCACCACCAGTGGGACTGACCGTGACGGAGACCTCTCCCACCTCCAGTGTGACAGTGACGGAGACCTCTCCCACCTCCAGCGTGACTGACTGTGACAGAGACCTCTCCCACCACCAGTGTGACTGACTGTGACGGAGACCTCTCCCACCACCAGTGGGACTGACTGTGACGAAGACCTCTCCCACCACCAGTGTGACTGACAATGACCAAGACCTCTCCCACCAACCAGTATACCCTCTCTCATCAATGCAGAACAAGAACATACATGATACAGTCACCAAGACTGGAATGAGTCTCAGCACTAGATCACCCATTGTCAGGGACAAAGGTACTCATCATAATATGTTCCTATTAAAACCAAAGGGATAATGTTAAAATACAGTGAATAGCAATAAATCAATAAATTAGACTGCCTTTTTGATTTTCAAATTTAACTTTCTTTCAATTATTTGATTTTTTTAATTTTTAATTATTTAAAGAAATTACCAAGAGAAGAAAGTTTAAATCTAGATAGAACTAAACAGAGCAGAAACTTAATTCATTTTCTTATGAAGAAACTCCCAGGCCAAGATGGCTTCACTACTGAATTCTATGTAGCATTTAAGGAATAAATACATAATATATTCTAACATAAACCCTCATGCTTAGGAGGAATCAGATGTATAGAAAGCAGCTGGAAAGCTATAAAAATTTATGAAAGATATATATATATATATATCTTTCATAAATATATATATATACACACACACATACATATGTATCATCATCATGTATTTAGATAAAGAGAGAATACCAATAAGCCATTACCATATAAAGTATTACTTTAAAGTACAAAAATTAGAAATAAACTTAACAAGGTATAAGTAAAATTCACACACTGAAAACTACAAAATATTTGTAAACATAAACTTTTTAGAAAACTATACCATGTTCATGGATCATAAGACTCTATATTATTAACACTGTCCATTTTAGAAGAATTGACATATATAGCTAACATAATCCTAATGAAAATATCATCAAGCTTTTTCTTTTCTTTCCTTTTCTTTTCTTTTCTTTTCTTTCCTTTTCTTTTCTTTTCTTTTTTTGGTAGGAAATGGCAGGTTAATAATAAACCATATGCCCAGAATGAAAAGTCTTTAAGATGATTTCTCAGAACAATGTAGTTGAAGAACTCACCTGACTGCTCTAGGAAATGCTAGTGACTCAAACAGAATGAACTAACACCCACCAGCAGCCTGGTGAATAAGAACCAAGTCCAGAAACACAAACCAGACAGTCACCTAGTTCTCAACAAAGGTGCCAAAGCAATTGAATGTGGAAACAACGCAAAACTGTGTTCAACACCTGGTATTACGTTCGCTCGACTATCTAGACAGAAAAGCAACAATCCCAATACTTTCCTCACAGATACACAAGAACTAAAGGAAGCCAGTGTACAGACATGAGCACAGAATTAGAACCCTTTAAAAGACAGACACAGAAGAGCATCTTGGCATCCTGGGTACTGGCAAAGGATTGTCAGTCAGGACACAGAAAATAATCAACCCCCACCAAGAAAATAAATTAGGTTTTATCAAAATTGAGACATTCTGCTCATTAGAAGGTGTTATCAAGAAAATGAACTTGCCAGGTGTGGTGGCGCATGCCTTTAATGCCAGCACTTGGGAGGCAGAGGTAGGAATATTGTCGTGAATCCGAGGCCACCCTGAGACTCCATGGTGAATCCCAGGTCAGCCTGGGCTAGAGTGAGACTCTACCTCGAAAAATAAACAAACAAACAAAAAAGAATTTAAACAGACTGGAAGGAAGTATTCTCAAATGCTTGCAAAGGGTTAGTATGCTGCATACAGAAAGAGCAGGGTGAGAGAGCTGGTGAAGCTGTGTCCTGCTGTGCACACAGAAGGTACAGATGTGTATATGAGTAAACAACATGACACAATCACCCTTGGGAAGAGATCTGGCATTTTGTTATAAAAATTAAACATCCTTCTACATTATGACCCGGACAGTCCACTCTTCAGAAATGTCCCAAGAGAAATTCACATGTCAACAATTGGACATACATGAATGCTCACAGGAACTTCATTCTTAAGAGCCACAGTAGAAATACTTTGGCATCACCAGTAGGACAGCTAAATGGCGGTATACTCAAGACAATAGAGAACTTGGTAATTTAAAGGAATAAACTGTTCCTTCAGACAAGAAAAGGGATCATCATGTTTTTCAATGCTATTTTAAAATATTTTTAAATATTTAATTTTTATTTCTTTATTTGAGAGAGTCAGAGAGAGAGAGAGAGAGAGAGAGAGAGAGAGGCAGATAGAGACTGAGTGCACCAGGGCTTATAGCCAATGCAAACAAACTCCAGATGCATGTGCCAGCTTGTGCATTTGGTTTACTGGATACTGGGGAATCAAACCTGGGTCCATAGGCTTTGCAAGCAAGTGCCTTAACCACTAAGCCATCTCCCCAACCCCTCAATGCTTTAAAATAAATTATTTTTAGTCTTCATTTTTAAATTTCTTGCTGCTCAGTGACTCATTCTTAATGGATCCTCTTTTGTAGCCAGTAAGTAGCACATTCTTGTCTGCTTAAGGACCCTTTATAAAATGTTGCCATGTGCCCTCCATTTACTGACCATGGCTCTCAAATCCTATCTCCAGGCTCTTTCACATGGTATGATCCGGGTCCACACCTACCCAGGACCTCTGAGGGCTGCTGCTCTGTCTAGGTGTGGACTGTCCACCATAATGCACACAAAGGCCATGCAAGAGCCACTCTGCCAAGTGCAGTGGCCCCTTCCTGCTCTCCTTCGTCTGAGCTGAGTGGGCAGATAGCAGGACCTGGGATTTTGATAACTCAGGGTCCGGCTGTCTGAGCTCCCTTCTGAGGGTCACCATAGCCCTACTTGAGGACCATCACCATGCCAGAGAAAATCCACTCAAGCCCCAGCTACTGGCCTGCTGGTGTGACCTTCTCAAGTTGCAGAATGCAGAGCCACCTTCCTCCCATTCCTATCACAGCTGGCCACTAACCACTGCTCACAGTGACTAACTCTTCCCCAAGGAAAGGAAATATAAGGGACTAATTATAAAAGGCAATGGTTCTTTTCTCTGAAGAAGCTGTCCTGCTAAGTAATGAGTCTAAGAGTAATAGTATGACTTCAGGGTAGGCAAGCAAGGAGCCGTAATTCAAGAAGTAATGGCCAAGCAACAACCCTGGCATGAGTGCTGTTAGAGAAATGAGCAAACTGGCAAGAGCACAGGAAAAACCCATAAACACCCAAGAGGCCTCCAACAGCCTGGCACTTCGAACTGGACCCTGATCTTAGACCCCAGAAGAGGAAGGGGCTGAGACACCATGAGTTCAGCAGCTGGGAACCCAGAAGGTTCACATTCACAACAGCCTCATCAGGCCAGACACCTGTGTCAATAATCTCTTTCAAAGAACTATCAATGGGATCAGCTAGGACATGTTTCTGTAGTCTACACCAACACCAATCTCTAAAGGTAGCCATTTGTACCAAGCAGTATTAATAGACAATCCATATGCAGAACACAGGAAGCTGCAGAAGGATCATGAGTTCCAAGCACGCCTAGGTTACACAGAAAGGCCCTGGCTCAAAACACAAAAACTGGGGCCACTGGAAGAAACAATGGCCTACCGTGGTGTTTCTGTTTCCAACTGAACCTCTTGCTGGACCCTCAGCGTGCTTCAGAGTGAGCCTCCCTGCAGAGCCCAAGCACTCATCTACTCTACAGTTGGCAGGAGACCTCAGCTCACACTCCAGAGGAGATGAGGAGTGAGAGCCACAAAAACCCCCGTGCAGCTGGCCGGCGTATGACCCAGAGAAGACAAGTGGAGAACGCCATGCCCAAGAAGTCCAGCAGGGAAGGAAGGATGTGCAAGGATTTCTCCACACTAACTTACCGAATTTTCAGCAGAACCTCATCCACCACCCACCTCCCATGAATGAAGGAGACCAGCACTGCACTGGTGACTCACCATCGTAGCTTAAATAAGAAGCATAGGGGACTCAGACCAGGACCCCTGCAAACCCTCATCCACACACCACAGCCCCATGTGCAGCCAGCCAGCCAGCCTGAGACACCCTTGGTACTGCAGAACCAGCACCCACACGGGCTCTATGCCATAGCCAAGTGAACTGCTTCACCACAGGTACTTTCATCACCAGCTCATTCCCTTCTCCAGATCAAAACTGTCCACAGGTGACAACATCCAGCCCCAATCTGCAGACAACCAGCCGGCACTCTCTATGGTGTTCCTTCCTGGAATGCCATGAAGATTCTTCCCTGAGGAGGACAGTCCATGCACTGCTGGACATTAGAACCATGGCTCTACCAATAAAACGCCACTGGCACTGCCCAGTAATAGCAACCACCAAAAAGCACCTCATGGATTTCCTGCCATGACAAGGAGGAACCACAGCACCCTGCTGCCCCCTCTAGGGATGCCTCTTCAGCCAGGGCTGATGATGCCTACGCAGGATGTCTGGCGACCACTTTGGCAGCAGGCCTACTCATGCTTTTCCCACCACCACCTTGTTTAGGCTTCTGGGGGCTCAGGAGGACCCCTTCTCAAAACCAAGGGCGGCTGACATCCCTCTGTCAGACTAGGCAGCCAGACAGTGCCAATGACCTCAAGCCTTGGCTCACAGGAGCCAGCAGGACACCTGGCCCCACTCCATGAGAGAGATCACGGCCTGAAGATGCAGCGGCCTCGCCTTCCACAGAAGTGAGGGACGGAGATGCTTCTGAAACCAGTGCCTAAACCACTACGTCACACATGACAGAATGAATGCAGCGTCCAGAAAGGGTCAGAATCACGGCCCTTTCTGAGCTGCCAACTGTCAACCCAGCCTTGAGCTAAGCCTGAAGCCCTATCATTATGTAATCTAGGTGGTCCATACCACAGGTCTCAGCATAGTCCAGAGAGCACCTCTAACCCTGCCATTCACTCCCAGGCCGAGAGAATACAACCGCATTCTCCCACTTTGCTCCACCTTGCTGTGTCTGCCATTGTCTCTCATCTCGCCCCAGCTTTCCGTCTGTAGGTGCTGCCTACCCTCCCTGGTCTCACTGCTCCTCTGCAGTGGCTACCATCATAGCTCTGCACAATTCTGTCTGGATTCATCCCTCTTGAGCTGTATTAAATGTAACAAGCAGTATCTGAAAGCTGTTAGGCAAAGCTGGGGGAGAGTGGCTCAAATCATAACCCCAGCACTCCTGAGGCTGAGGTAGGAGGATGGTGAGCTTAAGGCCATTCCTATCCAAACCACAAACTCTCAGCCACAGTCTCAACAATTCCATCTTCTCTCTGCCTAGGCTAGGTCCCACCCCATTCACTTTTCACCCACATAGCCACCTCTGCCGTTTTCAGAGACTCTGCGCTGTTAGCGCAGCAATTGCTCAGCGCTACCTCCCCTCCCAGCAGCGCGTCCTCTCTTCTCTTCTGCCAAGGTTAGTGAGTGTCACTGTGAGGCCAGGAGACTGAAGTAATTCTTTTGAAGTCTTCAGACTTATGCTGGGTGCAAATGTTTCTCTGTCTTTCACACGACAACCCTAGGCAGTCTATTGCCTTATAGGCACTGGACTAGGGTATCCTGTCCCAACACCCATGCAGCTGGAGGATCCCATCTACCTGTTTCTTTCTCTCTCTCTCCCTCTCTCTCTCTCTCTCTCTCTCTCTCTGTGTGTGTGTGTGTGTGTGTGTGTGTGTGTGTGTGTCCCCGTCCCCATGTCCTCTCATCCCTCCCTTCCCCTCCGTTTTCCTCTCTTCTCTTCTCTTTCCTGTTATTTGTCTTCCTCCTCATCTTCTGGGGCTTTCCCCTAACAATGTCATGTGTGCCCAGCTGACAGAGCATGGCTCTCATGCAGAAGTGTGAAAAGCTGCCAGCTACCTTCCAGAGTCCCTGACACCTTGTCAAGCAGTCTGAGACCAAAGCTGTTTTCTAACAATTCTGGGACACAAATGTCCCTTTTCATTAGGCTGCCTCTACACTGAGACACATGAGCAGTGTGACTAAACACCAGTGAACCAGCAGGAATCCAGGCTGTGCCACCAAACTGTGCTGGTCATCACCACACGCTCCAAGCCTCACATGTAAAATGAAAGGCTGCTTCACTGTGGGGTGTTCTTGATGAAGTAGGGTTGAACCATCACATTAATGACATCTAACATTGTACGTGCTCAGCAAGGAGCAGCCACGTTTGTGACATCCTATGTCACAGACATAAAGCCACGTGTTCACCAAGTAGCAGAGCTTCCTCCAGGGAAACTCGGCGTGGTTGCTGTGTGTGCGTGCTAAGTGGACTCTCTTCAAGAACCAAGATGGCCCAGTCGGTAAAGTGCTTGCTAGGCAACATGAGCACCTGAGTTCAACTCTTAGTACCCACATAAAAATGGCTTGGCATGGAGGTGCATATTTGTGATACCAGCACGAGAGAGAAGACAGGAAGATCTCTGGGGATGACTGGCCAGCCCATCTAGCCTAATTGGTGAGCTCCAGGCCAGTGAGAGGACATGTCTCCAAAAAGATGAATGCCGCCTAAGAAATGGCACCTACGGCTATCCTCTAGCCTCCACACTCAGGTAAACACATGTGCGCTCTCTCTCATACATTCAAAACAAATCACTTTTGCTTAAAAGAACTACAAGGAAAATTGCTCATTAGAACGTGAGTCCCAGGGCTGGTCAGACAGCTCAGCGATTAAGGGGGCCTGCCCAGATGCTGAATCCCTAGTAGATTCTGACACTTAAAGGGAAATCATGGATAGTCACTGCTGCCAATGACGATATCCAAACTTTCCGGTCAGAAGTCTGCATTTGGCGGACTGTTACTTGTCTCTGCGCACTGACAGACGGCTTCGGCTCCCTCACACTAAGGAGCGCACTCTTTGCACTGTCTAATCAACGGACCCCATTCCGATAGGGGAACATGTCAGCACAGAGAAACTGCCCCGCACTCCTCTGCCTTCCAGTAATTTCCCAGTTGCCAATGTCTGACATTCCAGAGCCACTCCAAATGTAAGGCAGGCCCATGGAGCAAGTGTGACCAGCACAAGGTGGCCCTGACCTGGTTTCTAATTCCACACTGTAATAACCTTAAGAACCCAGCACCATTGAGTTATGGCAGGGTATTATAAGAAAAAAATCCATAACTTCCTAAAAAGGCAATCACAATACACCCCTTTCCAACCACATATCTGTGTGAGGCTCAATCTTCTTCAGGGACTTCAAATACAAGGAAGAAGTTCACAAGAAGCTTTGTGTAGAGGCATGCCCTCCTGCTTCCTGCTAAGTAGGTGTTAAGAAGACCTGCCCACACACAAGACAAAGCATTTGGAAGGCTCTGCCCTAGTCTTCAGTCCTCTTGGGCAGTCCTCCTGGCCAGGACTCTGCTAACCTCCTCTGGCTACCCTGTCTCCCAACTGCGGTCCACTGGGTCAAAGGGAAGTGTTGGTCATGTACACCAAAGTGCCCCTTGGTACTGAAAGGTCTCATCAGTTCGGTGACATCAACAGTTAGCTGATTAATCATTAAGACCTGGCAGACAATATCTCAAGCTGAGGATCTCAGGTGGACCGAAATTATAGATACCACTATCCAGGATAACCAGTGGTTAAAAAAGATAAGACGTGGTTTCTGCCTGTTAGAACATCCCTGGAAACAGATCCATGCTGCCTACGCCTATGGAGAAGGCCATAAAGCAAAGTGGAAGCCACGCGCTCCCACACAGGCCACGGAATCTTGGGCAGTAACTGAATTTCTCTCAGTATCCACATGGTGCACAGGAGTGACCTTGAATCCCATATGAAAATGGTGTCATCAGCTCATTTTCATCCTCACAGTCAGCTAATCAAGAAGCTTACTGCCCTAAGTCTTTGGCAGTTCCCACGCCCCGTGAGAATGAGCCTGTTCCAGAGTGTGGCCCCGACTCCACTGAAGTCCCTCAGTCAGTGGCATGGACGGCTGCACACCCTGATGAGAAGCCTGGCCTTGAAGAAATGCTGGGGCACAGTGAAGTCAGGCTGAACATCTGCACTGAACAAAACCAGACCCACGCCATGACAAAATTAAGCAAGCACTCAGGGAAGACCATTTTAGCAAAGAATAAAGGACAATTAGGTGAGACCAGACGTGGGCAATGGGCTAAGCAACAGATGAAGGGCTAGAACAGACAGGCCCTAGAAGCTGACAAGCTGGTCTATCTGACCTTATGTGGTTTTTGTTTGTTTTATTTTGTTATTGTTGTTGTTGTTGTTGTTTTTGAGGTAGAGTTTTACTCTAGCTCAGGCTGACCTGGAATTCACTATGTGGTCTTAGGGTAGCCTTGAACTCACAGTAATCCTCCTACCTCTGCTTCCCGAGGGCTGGGATTAAAGGCATGTGCCACCACGCCCAACTGACCTTGTGTTTTAACCTACCCCATGCCCTGGCAAGTTAACACTGAAAAGACAGTGGCCCTTGCAAGCCTGAGAACAGTCCCCAGGACTCACTGCTGGAGTCACCTGGGATTGTCTCAGCTGCAGGAATTACAGTCAAACTCCCAAATCCTGGATGATGGAAAGGAGATCCTTCAACGCTGGCCCATGTGAGGCTAGGTGTGGAGTCCGTCCTAGCCATGTGAGACAGGCGGCGGCTGCTGAGCTGGGTGCACTGCAAACACATGCGCCAGAGGGGCGCGATAGCTTCTGCTTGTCAGCCAGTCAATAATCACTTCATTCGACCATGAAGCGCAGGTGAAGAATGAAAGGCCAGCATCGACTGCATTGTACAGCGACTGATTTACAGACAGAAGCCAGGTAATCTGGTATTGAAATGCCACAAGTTCCATCACTCACAATCATGATTCAATCCCTTTACTAACAGAAAAGCACCAAGTTCTGGAAGAAAGAATAAAACATATGAAAACATGAACAAAGGAGGGAGGTAATGAATTGATACTTGGGCCAAAACCTTCTCCAGAAGCACATTTTCTTTACAAGAAACAAATGAGGGGACATCCAAATCAGTGATGGGAGTGCAGGGAGAGTAAATCACTCTTCAATTAAACAGAAAAAAAAAAAAAAACTCTAATTTCTTCCTAGTCACTCCTCAGGTACCACAAGCAATGCTTAATACATCACTTGGCTAATTTATTCAGATTAACCCTCAGAGTCTAAGTTTTATGTTTTTATGGAACCCACATTTAACTTTCAGGTCCGGGGCTTCAGCAGAGACCTCCTAACAGAGACACAAACTAGGGAAGAGCAGAGCAGTGTGGCCCTCCCTTGGCTGGTAGAACCTCAGGCACCTCCCAAGGCCCCTGTACAAGAGGCCCCAGAGGGACTTTGGCACTCATGAAACTTCCAGCAACCCAACTGCTCTGGCCTTCTCCCTCCTCTCTGGCAAGTCCTCCTCTGCTGGCAAAATTCTGTGTACAGTGTGGTGTCTCATAACCTTCACTCAGTTCTGGAAGCCTGTGCTTGCCACCTCCTAAACTAATGAAAGGCCTGGCCTCACACCTTGTTCTCATCCCAAGGGCAGATGCAGTACTCAGAACAAAGCAGACACCTGGAAAGTGAGCTAGCCCCCAAACAGCCCGAAATATCCTGTGTGTATGAGGGCCCATCAGCCCACCTTTACTCTTGCTGTGTAATGTCAACTGGCTCCAGTCCTGACTCCTGCCAACACGATCCCTTCCAAGAACTATGCAGGTCCCCTGCACACACGCACCCTATTTCCATAAAACCAGCCCCATCACAGGGGCTTCTCTGTGAAAATTCCAGCTGAGCTCAGCTTCCATGGAAACCAGCAATGCCCTCACACACACACACATACCATGGTGCCCAAGACTCCAGTAGCTGTGGTTTCCCTCTGGACAAGTCCCCAACAAGAGTGCCCCATAGGCTTTGAGCCATGTGATCACAGCAGCAGGGCCAAAGACTGCTCACAGGCCCAGGAGATACAACCAAGGGCTACAGCCTAGACCTGTTGTCCTCTAAGGGTCTTCTGATAGTTTGCCGAAGTTAAGCAAGGACTCACAGTAGTGCTGGTAGCTGGAGTCTGCCAAGGATAGGACTGGGGAGACCCCAGAGGGTGGGGATCAGACTCCACACATGCCTTCCCACTGGGACCCTTGGTAGGACATCATGAGCATCCCAAAACAAGAAGCAGGCTTGTGGTGTCCAGTCCAGCATTCTTCTCGTGCAATGCCTTTGGGACGCAGCACGGCCTCTCCCCAGAGCATCCCAAGCTGGGCCTCGGCTCACCTGAATGCCATCCAGCAGCTTGCTCATGCACCAGTAGGTGTCGGCCTCCACATCGCGCAGCACCGCAGCAGGCACGGCGGAGATGTCGACCGCATCCACATCCACATCCTCCTCGTCTGTGCAGCACCAAGCATGGAAGAGACAAGGTGCAATTAACCAGATGAAATAAACAAACAGGGAGGGAGCATCACGGACAAAGAGGCCCACAGTGCACTGGGGCCTCCTCCATCCCAT
The DNA here is from genome assembly GCA_036346955.1 of Dipus sagitta. Lineage (NCBI taxonomy): Eukaryota > Metazoa > Chordata > Mammalia > Rodentia > Dipodidae > Dipus > Dipus sagitta. The sequence continues at coordinate 4,986,877 of CM070777.1, read as the reverse complement.
TTCTCATCACACCAAGGAAATGGTTCATGCAGTCTCACACCTCATCACTTAATGGTGCTCAATTTTAATACATAATTAGTTGTAGATAATTAATATTCTGAATCTTCTCTGATTAATTAACATAATTAATATATTGTAAATTATTGCTTCTCAGGCATTGCACATGGCAATAAGAGAGAACCTAGAATAAATGACTTCTGACAGATCTAGAAGCTTCTCCATTAGACTTTAAAGACTCTACTTCTAATATATTTACATATTTGTTTGGTAATAATTCCTCTAGAATCCTGTTTCTTAGGTTAGAGTTTCCAAAATTGTACCATGTAAATACTTATATGCTATGATCAAATACCCAAGAAGGCAGTAACACAGATTTGTGTCAAGGAAGTAAATGACAAGGATGTTCTAAACAAATTCTTTCTGAAACTATAAGAAAACCTAATGGGAAAATATTAAATGTAAAACAGATAACTGAAATGGCTTATCAGATATTTGTACAAACCAATGTTAGATCCTCAAAAAGACTGCTACCATCCAGGATAACATGCATAAATGTTTCAAAAACTACCCACCTTGCTGTTTAAATTTTATTTGCATTTTGTTTGCAAATATGCATAAATCATCACAAAGAAAATTTTCTTTAAGAAAAGGAACATTTTAGCCCACAATTTAGCACTTTTAGGCAAATCCCAACGATGCTAACTAAATTGTAACTGCTGACATTTTTCAATCAGTTACTATATTCCAGTCACCCTCCCCCATGTTCAGATGTGCACACTCCTGTAACCTGCCACAACTCTATTACCATCACCAGATATCCCCACAGCAGGGGCATGCGCAGAAACAGTAGTGCAGGTGAGTCAAGCTGCCTGGAAAACAGGGTCCCAGTATGTGCTCCCAACTGCTCCACACAAAGGAGTCCGCCCAAGCCCCTCATGCACCTCCTAGCCTAGCCATCCTCAGCAGCTGCCTCACTAGCCAAGGAAGGTTCTGGCTTATAGGAGGACAGGATGAGACACCACTTCCCTGGTTTGTGGCTCACAATGGAGACCAGAAAGGCGAGAGACGAGAGCATTTCCAGCTCAGCATCCCTGGGACAGGAGCCTACAGACTGGGTCTTTGTGCTGGCCTCAAGCGCCTGAACATGGCGAGAGCCCTCGACATGCAATACAACATGGCTCTGCCCTGTGGCCACTCAGCTCACACCTCACACACAGTGATGGAGTCTGTAAGACCCGAACATAAACGGTACCAGTGATTCCAGTGCACTCCATGATATAGTTCGGTGTACACTTTAAATTGAAACATAATTCATAAAAGTCTCCCTTCAAAAGCATAAACTCGTGGTCTGTAGCACATGTGGAGTTGGGCAGGCTCCACCACTAACTCCAGGGCAGTTTCCAGGGCTAAAGCCTGTGCCCTGCAGGAGTCGCCTTCCCAACGGTCCCTTGGGGCTGCCAGCCTAACTCCATTTCTAAGATCTGCAGAGAGACAGCCCCCGCCACATGGCCCTCTGCACCCCAGCTCTTTCACCCGGGGCATTTTCAGGGTGGTCCATGCTGGCACCTGTTCTTCTGGATAGCTGGGTAACCTCCTCTGGCTGCTGTCTCAACTATGAGGTGATGTACACAGCAGGTGGCTGAAACCCTGTGTTGAAACTGCTCCTGTCGCCAAGCCCTGAGCACAGAGATGGGCACATATATTAAGGGGTCTGCATGATTAGGTGCCAGAGAGGTCAGGTGGCAGAAAGGCAGAAGCAGGGGCAGTGACTACTAATACCGTGGTACACGGAGGGTGCTGTCACCTATGACACACTAGACCAAGTGCATTTACCACACCAGGAAACAGGTTCTGGAAGGGAGATGCATGGTCACCACCTGGGCCCTCCCTTGATGCAGGGCAGACGGGCAGGCATGTCCTAAGCTGCCTCTCCAGCCACTCCCTGCAAGGATGGAGGCCTCCTCCCTCACTCAGGAACTGGTCTGCTCACCAAGGCCTAGTCTTGCAAAGTGCCTGGCCTTGGAATCCTGTGGCCCAGGAGCCCAGCATTCAATCTGAATGAGCCCTCTGTCACAGCCTCATAATGACTACACAGGAAGGCAAGGTGCTGTCTCCTGAGCTCCTTGGGCTGCTGAGACAGGAGTCATCTCCCCCAGGCAACGGAGGCAAAGGAGGCCTTCCAGTGTTCCCACTGTGCACTGTAAGACATGAGAAGGGGGATCAGGACAGGGCTGCCCAACTGTCCACACCCACTCTTGTCTTCCTGCTGAATGAACTGGGCAGTCAAGAACGCAGACATGCATGTGCACAGCTTCCTTGCACACAACCGCCTCACTGGGTAAATCAATTCACGTCCCACCAGTCTGGAGCAGATCTGATTTTATTTGCCACTCTCAGGGCACTGAATCAACAGCCATAATCAGAGGGCTTCTTCTGAGGCGCTTTCCATCAGCATTCTCTCTTTCAAGGGCCTTCCAAGCTCAGCGGCATTTCCTCGGATATAATAAAAGGTAAACAGCGGAGGAAAGGGGCTCCAGGGCCTCGCGGTTCACAGAAGCAGCTGGGCTATCCTGCAGAAGCCTCCATTTTTCTTAGTCTGTTTAGTGGGCTCAAACAAATCCAAGGAAATGTCAGCAGCCTATTCAAGGTGTCATTTGTCACAACAGGCCATTTGTTACTCCTCAATGTAATGAAGTAATGGCATTTAAGTCAGAGAAGCCCCGTGCCGATTTGTCTTCTAAACGCCAAGAGAATCAGATTTGCCCTCACTGTTGGAATGAGATAAATATCCCCTGGCCCAAAGCAGAGCACACCCACACAGGGCCAAGGTGACGCACAGGACCTTTGGACAACCCAGGCTGAGATGAAAGAGTGACAGCCCAAGGTGGGCTGCTGAAACACCCACTGGTTTGCAAGATTACCCCAAGGTGTCAGTTCTCAGCCCCACAGGGGGAAAAAAAAAAAAAAAAAAAAAAAAAAAAGGACACTGGCAAACCAGGAACGAACGTGGCTTGGACCAAGTGCAGGACAAGATGAGCAGCTGTGGCTCCCCTTTCCCTTCTGTCTGCTGACCCATCTGCTCTAAGGCCCAGGAAAAGGACCCTCATGGAGGGTGGGGTAAGTCCACTTGCGTCAAGCCCCAGCTGCCAGGGAAGTCTTTAAAACTTAAGGCCACCTGATGCCTGTCAGGGAAAAGAAGGGAGAAAGCTTGCACTGGGAGAAAGTAAGGGCTTCCAGTACAGTCCTGGACGGGGCCTGAGTGAACTGTGGTGAGATGTCTACAGTTGGGGTGCTTATATCACATAGTAAGGTTTAGATTCCTAATCAGAGGTCATATTAACAGACAAGGGGACACCATCATCAGCTGACATCACAGATGAGAAAGGGAAATGCAGACACATGGAACCTGAGCGGCCCTGGGACCGAAAAAAGAAAGTTAATTCAGAAGAGAAACTTAGGGACACAGCAGCGAAGCAAGGCAGACCAGCCATCCCAGGAGTTCACAGATGGAGGGGTGGGCTTGATTAAAACGTTGCTGTGGCTAGGACACTGGGCTGCCTTGGGTCAAGACTGTCCTTAGACCTTGGTGGCCAGGGTTTCCCACCTAATCCATGCAGACACTGCTCCACAAGCTGTCTCACAGCAGGCAGAAGGCAGCGGAAGGTGGAGTGTTGCACAGTAGACCCTTGGACGGGGATAGGGATGGTTATGCCGACTCGTAACCTCCCCTAGCCAGGAAGGACTAATGGGACTCTGGAAGCAACAGGGCCAGGCTACCTCTGGGACTCGGTAGAGTGACATTTGAACTAAACACACTATTAAGGGGCTTTCTTCATCTGAAATTTGACTACAAATTAATTTTTCCTCTTTTAGGTAGTAAAGGAGGATTTTATTTTTTATTACAGTTTTTGAAGATTTCACTAGCATTTCAAATAAGATTCTAAATATTATTTGAGCTTCTTAAAAATGATTGATTGGTTGGATTTTATTAAGTACAAGTTTTATATGGACACATCATGTATTGGCCCCATTCCCCTCCTCCTGCCCCATTCCACTGAAGGCCCTTTTCAGTGGGTTGCTGGTGTTCACCATGGGGTTGCGGCATTAAGACAAACACATGTGGCACTGTTCTACAATGTACCACCTCCTCTTCTCTCATAATATCCTCATTCAATCATCTCCGTCCAGGGTCCAAGGTCGTCCTTTGTCCCAACACCACACTTTTGAGCCCTTGGAGACGCAGGAAGATCAGCAGGACACAGGCAAGCCTGCTGGAGGGGGAAAAGAAGCCCCACCCACGGCTGGACAGAAGATCCACAGTCCCAGGTGAACCGCTGCAGAACACGGAGTCACACAATAAAAAACAGACACTGAGGTGGGAACAAACCCATCACCACCTAAGGTCATAGACAAACTTTGGGGGGACTTGGAGAAGCTTCTTTGAAAACACTGTTCTGCCATGTTACTAAGTGAAAAACTCAATTCAAAAATAATTCCACCTCTTCAGCAGCTGGTTGTATCAAAGGCTCCACAGCACCAACGTAAGCAGGTGGAACATGGCTCACAAAAGCACCACAAAGGAGGAGCCCCATCCCGCAACCACACCACACACACACACACACACACACACACACACACACACGCTCCCATGAGGACCCAGGAAGCTCCCCTTTTTGTTTTCTGCAGGAAGAGGAGCACACAGCTCTAACTGCTGCTTTGAAATATTCAAAAAGCTATTTTAGGGCAACAAAGAATAGAAATCTCCTGCCCATCTCCCCCATCCAGGAAACAAAGAGAAACTGGGAACCAGATGGGCTCAAAATGGAGGCTGTTCTTGCAACAAGCGCTGTCCATTGAGGATAGCAGCAGGTAACAGACACCTGCCTCCTGCACCAATGACCCTGTCTTTCTTCTGTGTTTGCCCAGTGCACCGTTTGCACTGGAGCCTGTTCATACACTCAACCTGTTCTGAGGGAGAGCCTTCAAGAGGGCACAGATGAGGGGACTTCTGAAAGGCGATGTGCTGTACAGGAAAATCTGGAGCCTTCCATGAGCACAGGGAGCTCCTTCCGTCCCGTCGTTTCCACCACCCCTTGGATACCACATGGCCTCTGATTGGGCATGGAGGAGGGACCCCTGTGATCCACAAGGCCCCTGGCTGGGTACGGACAGAGGGACCCTCTGATCCACATGGCCTCTGGCTGGGCACGGAGAGAGGGACCCCTCTGATCCATATGGCCTCTGGTTGGGCATGAAGAGAGGGACCCCTCTGGTCCACATGGCCTCTGGCTGGGCACGGAGAGAGGAACCCCTCTGGTCCACATGGCCTCTGGCTGGGCATGGAGAGAGAGACCCCTCTGATCCACATGGCCTCTGGCTGGGCACGGAGAGAGGGGCCCCTCTGATCCACATGGCCTCTGGCTGGGCACGGAGAGAGGAACCCCTCTGGTCCACATGGCCTCTGGCTGGGCACGGAGAGAGGGGCCCCTCTGATCCACATGGCCTCTGGCTGGGCATGGAGGGACTCCTATGGCCATAGACTGTGCCCACCTTCAGCAGCTATAGTTATACACAGAACTTGGCGACGGAAAGCATGAAGTACATGACCTTTCAATCATTCAGCAAAAGAGCTCAGGGGCTTCTGGGAGACACCTTTCTCTCACAGGCCTCCTCTGCCTCCAGGGACAGGGATGACATCTCAAGTGCCCAAGGCACTGAAGCCTTACTTTGTAACTGCCAAGGAGTCAGGAAAACAGAAGGAATCCAGTCAGAGTCCCTCTCCTATTAGTCCAAGTAGAAGAGGGTGGGAAAAGGGAAGAGGAAACCACCCAGCTTCGATGTGTCCCACAGAGGGTTCCAGACACTGACAGGGAGGCCGAGGGCAGTAGGTGGCAGGTAAAGCCAGCACCTGGCAGAGAGTATCTGGAGGCGGGAAGGAGGGAGGCTGTCATGATGGCGCTAATCACCTATGCTGCACAAAGCCTGCAATAAACCTCTTCACATAATTAGGAGCTTAACTGGTAATCAAAAATATTCTGTTCTTTATAAGCAAGCTAGAATTGCTCTATGGATCTAATCTTCACATTTCCCAACTTGGGAGCTTTAAATCTGAAACGCTGACACTTCGGTGATGGAGATTTTAGCACTTAATTACGTAGATTTGGGTTCCAATGCAGAGAAAAAAATCTTGCTTTGGTGAGAACGGCGTCACAACTCCAGACTATAAATTCACAAAATCCTTTGGTTCAGCAAAAACAACTAACACTATGATCAAATTGGTTTCACGGTAGGAATGTTTAATTCTAATATAAATAGCATTCAACTCAAGGTTATAGATGAACCCACAGGCAATGGCTGAAAACTCCTGCCATCTGCCTGCAGCCCACAGCACAGGCGGATGGGTGTCACAGATGATGAACACAAGACAAGGACATGGTCTTGACATGGGTCTAGCCAGACCCAAGACACAAAGATAGGTCCTAAGTAAAGAGAACAAGACCGTTTTCGGTTTCCATACCACCTCCTCCCCCGCCGACCTTCAAATGGGATCTCCAATCTTACAAAAAACCACAACGGAGAAGCCAGAACTCATGGGTTTGGGGGAATAGCTTAGTGGGTAAAACACACGGATGAGGCCCTAGACTGGGATCCCCAGTCCTCACGTAAATGGTGGTGTGACAGTGAGTGTCTGGTAGGGGGCAGGATGCCTCGTTCAAGCAGGCTAGCTCCAGGTTCAGTGAGAGACCCTGGATCAACAAATACTGAGGAAGGCAATTGAGGAAGACATCCAACATCCACCTCTGGCCCCACATGCATATACACATGCATGTACTTGTGGCCACATACATGACTATACATGTTCACCACACATACACACACACAAAAAAAAGACAAGGACTCAAGAAAATGCCAGGACTCAGGAAGAAGGTGGCATCCGAGAGCAGCGGAGAAGAAGTTAGATCTCTGTGTAAGAAACCTGGTACCACGTTCCACATAGGAAGTGACCTCTTGTCCACAGCTAGGAACGTAACACTGGTCTGAACACAAGCACAGGGTGAAAGACATGTCCTGGACCTTGGATAACCTTTGTGTAATAATGTTATATTGTTTTTCCAAAAAAAGAATTAAGCAGTCACGTAATTTGCCTGGGCCAATGAACTCATAGGAATGATGCTATGAATAGGAGATTTTGTTCACAGAAAATCTATTACTGAAACAGTGGCTGGTTCTATTACAAATGTGGCACACATGCAGGAAACTGGGGCAGGAAAAGAGAGGATGAGACAAGAGCACCTCTAACATCTAGAAGAAGAGACACACTGTTCACTCGCTGCCCTCTGCATTCATTATTTTCCCAGTATTTACTGGTGGTCCATTACAGGACTGTTTGCACAGAAATCTGGGAAGGGAGCACACACAGAATGACAGAGGCAAAGGACTCATGTCCTTGACCAGTGGAGGACACCCACCCACCAAGCTCATGGTATCAGGAAGAAAAATGGTGTAGACTGAGCAGGGGAGGGGGTATGATGTGGTAAGCCAAGGAATGGGAGGCTTGTAGAGCCCCAGGGTCAGGCTCAGGGATGAACAGCACTGGGTCATTGCTCAGAAGGGAAAACCTGAAGGGCACTGTGAGTCCAGAGCCAGACCTGCTGGGACCTGCAGGGCAGGCACAGCAGGGAACAGAGGACCCGCTGTAGACAGAGCAAGACAAAGGTCATGGGGCAGCAATCAATATAAACTGACACCAACAAGGACTCCTAACGATAATCTACAGAGAATTTTTGCTATGAAATATAGCAAAGCAGGCTACCTGAAAATGAAGACAGCATCCTACAAAGGCTGTCTATGAGAGACAGCCACTTAAAAATCACCAGGGAGTGGCCAGTATTAGCTACTAAATCAAACCAAAAGACACACCAGTGCACCACTAAACTGGGAAGTCCAGTTCAGCTTAAAATGGTGCCTGCCCAATCAAAAGGATGAGAAGCAGGCCCTCTGAACCCATGAGACCTCGCTAAACACAGTCTGGTACACAACAAGGGAACTGAGAACACATCTTGCAAAACCACCTGGCAGAATGCGACAACACCCTATAAAATCTAGGGATTTGCTGAGCACAAATGGCCTAGTGAGTACACAGACGAGGCCATGCAGTCTCAGGAGCAAACACCTTGGGCTCTGCCCTTAAATGGCTCATGGTCTGGCCAAGGATTTGAGCAATAAGATAAATCCCAAAGCCAGAGGAGAGAGGGCAAGACATGCTCCAACAGTCTATACAGTGAGAGATGATAGAATAAAGTGTCCTCAAACATCACCAAGAACGCAAAAAATGCAGTAGAATCTGGGCAGACCTCAAGCAACAAGCCCACAGCTGTCCCGATACCCCAGCAAGTGTCACCAGTTACAGACAATAAGGAGCAGTTTCAGAGGAGGCTCCATCCTCACCCACTCCTGGTCTCACTCAGGCATAGCAGCGCCCAGCATTCCACTCGGGTGCTGGTACAGCTTACAGCTGGAAGGGCTGAATGGAAAGACCCAGAGGCTCAGCCCTGGATGGGACTCCATGCAGAGAGATGAGAGGGTCACAGCTACGGCCTCTACCATGTTCTAATGTGGCTATAAGAAAGGCTGCTTGTGGTCACTTGCTGGTTTGGCTTTGCCATCAAGCAGTGGCTGGATTTCTACATCCCTCCAACTGCCCAGTACTCATCCATCGAGAGCTGATACATTTCAACACATTCAGACCTCTCTATTACAGCCAGTAATTGACCATAAAAATGAAGTAAAAAACTGCTTACACTGTAACTATCCCAACTGGATAAAACAATCCCAGAAAGAATATGGGCTACTCCATCAAAGCAAAAATTGGACAGTGGTCTATCACCACAGCACAAAGCCAAGACAATAGCTTGTTTTAAATACCTCCATTTGAAATAATTTGATCAATGTGTGGATCTTTGATTGGACAACAAAAAAGACGCATTCCCCTGAAAATAACACATGGAGCTACATTTAAAACACACGGCCTTCCTTTCCCAATCACCAGGTTTCCTCCTGGCTTTGTGCCAATGCATACCTGGAGATCCACAGAAGGTATTGGGTACCATCACATACACAAGGGCACAACTGAGGAGTAGCCTACAAATGAATCTCTTCAAAATGACACATCTCACTTGCAAAGAGCCCTGCTGGCTGCAAACCCCTGCTGAGAAATCCCTACATAGCACAGGTCATGCTTCCCAGGCCTCCCACACTAGCGTAGCACCCAGGAACCAAGGCTCCTGCTATGTTATTTATACCTGCTAGAAAAATCAGGGGAGCCAGGAGGATCCCCTTCTCACACTCAGGTGGGTCCCCGTTTCCCCATATTCAAGCCCTGATGCTCTGGCATTACAAGTAAGTACAACTGAATCCACAGATATGTCCTTGCTGGGTTCCAGACCAGAGACAGAGAAGGGACTCGGCAGGACAGCTCAGGGAGTGTGCAATCACTGCTCCACCTCACAAGTGCTGTGCCACACGTGCATGAGGACTGCCTTAAGAAGAGGCATCCCAATACATGGGCCCCAAAGAATGTACTAGCCATTGTCAATAGCTGGAGAAGCCCAAATCTACATCTGCACAACAGCTGTCCACTGGGCAAATGGCCCATCACTGGGGCCTGGGTGAGAGCTGTGACAGTGGAGGGTGTCCCTCGCTGGCGCTCAGGGTGACCAGACACACAGACCTACGAATGGTGGCAGGGTCCAGTCCTGAAGAGCTTCGCACCTGCATCACTCCTATCTCGGTAAAGCGAAAGGACCCCAGGCAGCTGTGCAGTACTTACAGCGGGTTTTGCAGAGGCAGAACTCACAGCACAGAAGTGTAACACCACAGGACCTCAACAGTCTCCTTGGCAAGGCACAGAAATACGGAAAAAGGGGCCATGTCAGTGGCTGTATTTTAACCTACGGTGGCAAAGAGGGCTATCATACTTCCTCCTCCATTCTCCCCTTCTTCTTCCCCAAAGTGAACTCTTCCACCTGTGGGCTGGCCTGGCGGACGTTCTGTGACCTGTGTGTTGTGGATGCATCATGAGCCAACCAGCGCCTTTGTCTTCATTTACGATGCTCGAGCCACGGGCTCTGGATGGGCAGAATTCCCCCATGCGATTGAAGCCAGCTCCCATGGGGCATCAGTCTCCCAGCTCTGGAATACCCTCCCCTCCAAGGAGTCTGTGTTCTCTCTGCTTTCCTTACCTCTCACTTTGAAACAACTCTGTACTTTTAAACCCTTTCCTGCCTTTTAAGTCTTTAATCGGCAGAGAAAATGAAGCCCAACCCACCCCCAGACAGCATCAGAAAGAGGAAAGAGGCTCATGAGGAGAGAGTGCGGCCGTTTCCACAGCCATACCCACACCCTGTGTCCTCAGTCCACCTCGCTGCTGACCTCCATCAGCCTGTTACGCAGTGCCTGGGTGCTGACACCCGCCATCTCAGTACTACATGTTTAATACTATGGCTGAGTAAAGCCCCCAAACACTGTGTCCCTTCCCTGTGCCACCCTCATGACAGCCCTATCCCACATCCTTACCTGCCTTGTCCTTTAGGGCACACTCAGCATCTTCATGATTAAGTCACATGTCTCCAGGTCACTTGGGCTTAGTGTTTGCAGTAGGTGGGACTGAATGCCAAGGCTAAGATCCTAGCATCCACTGTGTAGAAGCAAATGCCTGGATGAGCTGAGGACGGATAGCTGGGGGCATGGGTTTTTTGCAAACGATCCTGAATGAGCCCCAGCCAAAGCCGATCTCATCTCATCCGTTAATTAAAAGAAAAGCTCTATGCTTCACAGCCAGGTGGGAGAATGGCCAAGATGTGGTGCACAGTGAAAATAAAGCCTTCTTCCACAGAGTTCAAGAAAGAGCCTAAATGCTCAGAAAGCTCACAGTAAAGCATGCAGCTTTACAATTGGATGGACACTATTATACGCAGTGCAAGTCCATCACTGAGCCCAGCAGAGCAGAGGCCTCTGGTTACTCTGGCTTGCTCAGGTGGGGAAGCGATCTTCTAACAGGGCTCCAGACAGGGTTTTGCAAATCGTACAGCAAAGCCAAAGGAAACATTAGGTAGCCATACATGATGACCACTGATGCCCTGGTGCTGTCGGCAGTGTTCGCCAGCTCACACTGCTAGGAAAAGACCACAGATGGGCCAGTTCACATAACAGGAACATACTGCTCAGGACGTGGTCGGCAAGGCCCTTAGATGGAGTGTGGACAGGATTGATCCCTTCAGAGGCTCTCTCCTGGTGTGTCAGTTGTCAGACTTGCCCTAGATCCTCACATGGTGTTTCTCAGTACAGGCCAGGCCTGATCTCCTGTAAGGCTATCAGTTCCCCTGAACCCGGGTCCACTCTAGTGGCCACACTCCCCCAGATGCACTCTGAGAAACTGGAGGCTAAAGACTGACTTAGCATACAAATTCTGAAAAATAATTCAGCACACAGCATGCACACACATGTGTGTGCACACACACACATTGTTAATGAAGCAAAATTGGATTAAATGCAAAATTTTGAATCCCACTGCTTTATTTGAACTTTGATCATTTTATATATTAGAAAAGAATTTTTTGTGAAATCTTGTGGAAGACTACATGGAAATTAATGTAGCCCGATGGTTTAAAGCTCTAATAAGCAGAGAAGGCATTTAACAAAATACAGCATCACTTCATGATCAAAACGCTGAAGAGGCTAGGGATGAAGGGGTCATATCTCAACACAATAAAAATTATATATATGAAGATATATAAAGTATCTAAAGTCTAAATCATACTAAATGGGAACAAGACAGAATGCCCACTCTCACCACTGCTCTTCAACACAGTACTAGAAGTTCTAGCCCAAGCAATAAAGACAGGAGAAAGAAATAAAAGGGATTTAAATTGGAAAAGAAGTCAGACTAGCCCTCTTTGCAGATGACATGATCCTATACATAGTGACACAAGAGACTCTACCAAAAATACTTCTAAAGGTGATAAATTCCTTCAGCAAAGTGGCAGGATACAAAAATCAACACACAAAACTCAGCAGTCTTCCTATATGCCGAAGACAAATATATGGAGAAAGAAACCAGCAAGGCTGTGCCATTCTAAATAGCCACAAAAATTACATATCTTGTAATATCATTAACCAAGGAAGTGGAAGATCTATATAATGAAAACATAAAAACACTCAAGAAAGAAATATAAGAGAACATGAGAAGATGGAAAGACCTCCCATGATCATGGATAGGTAGAATTAATATTGTGAAAATGGCCATTCTACCAAACACATTATACAGATTCAAAGCAGTACCAATAAAAATCCCAGCATCATTCTTCATAGACATAGAAAAAAATAATCAGAACATTCATTTGGAGCTGCAGAAGGCCTCAGATATACAAAAATACCCTCAGCAGCAGAAACACCTCTGAAAGTATTGCCACACCCAATTTCAAGTTATACTACAGAGCCATAGTAATAAAAACAGCATGATAGTGGCATAAAAACAGAAACAACGATCCATAGAACAGAATAGAACAGAACAGAAGACCCAGCCCTTAGTTCAAGCAACTACAGCTAGCTGATCTTTGACAAAGGAGCCAACACACACTGCAGAAAAGACAGCACTTTCAACAAATGGTACTGGAGAAATTTGATAACCACATGTAGAAAAATGAAACTAGACCTAATCCTCTCACCATACATGAAAATCAACTCCAAATGGATTAAAGACCTCAATATAAGACCTGAAACTCTTAAATGACTGGAAGAAACAAATAGGGAGAACTCTCCACAATATAGGAATGGGGGAAGACTTCTTTAATAAGACCCCAGTAGCCCAGGAAATTAAACAATTGCACAACCAGTGGGATCTCAAGAAATTTAAAAATACTGTATAGACAGACATACCATAAACAGAGCCAATAGACTACCCACTGAATGGGAGAAAATCTTCACCAGCTATACCACCAAAAAAGGCCTAATATCTAGAATTCACAAACTCAAAACACCAAACAATAAAAAAAAAATCAAACAATCCACTCCAAAAAATGAACCAGAGACAGCTGTAAAAGATGGCTTAGTGGTTAAGGCACTTGCCTGGAAAGCCTAGCAACCCAGATTCAATTCCCTAGTACCCATGTAAGGCCAGATACACAAAGAGGCACATGCATCTAGAGTTCATCTGCAGTGGCTGGAGACCCTAATGTGCCCATTCATTCACTCTATGCCCCCCGCCCTTGCAAATAAAAATACTTTTAAAATGGAGTAGAGAACTGAACAGAGGATTCTCAAAGGAAGAAATACAAATGGTCAGTATTTACTTAAAGAAATGTTCAATATCCTTAACCATCAGGGAAATGCAAATTAAAACAAATGTGAGATTCCACCTCACCCCAGTCCAGATGGCAATCATTAAAAAAATCTAATGAAAATAGATGTTGGTGAGGATGTAAGGAAAAAGGAACCCTCAGTCACTGTTGCTGGGAGTACAAACTTGTACAACCACTATAGAAATCAATATGGAGACTCATGAAAAAGATCTAATAGATCTAATATCTGACCCACCTATTCCTCTCCTGGGCATTTTCCCATCAAGACTCCACTCTTTGCTTCAGAGATACTTGCTCAACTATGTTTATAGCAGCTCTGTTCATAACAGCTAAGAAATGGAAAGAACCCACATGTCCTTCACTTGACAAATGGATAAAGATGTACACTTACATAATGGAATTCTATGCATCAGCACGAAAAAATGATATAATGAAATTTATAGTAAAGTGGACGGACTTGGTACAGATCATACTAAGCAAACGCACACAAGCACAGAAAGACAAATGCTGGACGCTGCTATCTGTGGTTCCTAACCTGGAACAGCCTGAGTTTCAGGCATACCTGACAGGCAACGTGAGGGACAGTGAGGGCAGGGGGAGATATATACACTAAACTAAAGCCAAAATGAATTAGTACCATAGTAACCTTTCTCCTCGATAGCAGACTAAAAGGCACACCCCTCAACAGGAGCATGGGGAAATCGGCTCGGCTGGACAGAAGGGACCCGGACAGGGAGGGATGAAGCCTAATGCTAAAACAATTGGCTCTGGCTTGTAACTCCCAGTGCCAGAAGCCAGTTACAATTCATATTGGTGGAAAGTACTAATGAGCAGCTGAGGAAAATGGCCACCAACGTTGTGAACAAGCAGGGGACCATGCTGTATGAAATCAACCAGCCAGACAAGATTACACACCTGTGCAATAGTGGCATCCCAGCCTAGATAAGTAACTAATGGCTCCCTGATTGGCTACAAGATCTGATCAGTGGGAAGGAACTCATAGTTGGAACTGGGAACCAAGTCACAATCCTATGGGGCTGACATTCATGGACTTCAGTGAGAAGCTCCCACTAGTCTATGGACAAAAGAGAGGCTACACGGAATAAAATCTCTCAGTTAGTTATGCTTATCCCATTTAACCTACACTGCTCTCACTCTCCATTGAAGAATCCAGTTTTCTTGTACAGAATCCAGCAAAAACTGGGGACAACTCAAATCCACCAACATGACAAGAAAAGATGGCTGAATTCCTGTCATGAGATGATCCACCTCTCACACATCAGCCAGGGTCCAGGTGAAACCACAGAGGAATTGGCGAGTTAAGCCTGAGTGTCGCACTCAAGGCGAGCCTGACAACCTGTGCTAGGGTGATGGTGGTAGGCACTGAGGACACTCAAAATGTAACAAAGCAGAAATACAAAGGTTGCTGAGAGCTTAACACTATAAAATAGATTTATAACATACCCACCAAGGATCGGGGAACATTGAGGAAGAAGTGAGGGAAAGCTTTTAAGACCCACAGGGTAGGAAGGAGTATCCAGAGGCATTGCCCCCCCCCCACAATGACTGGCTGCTACTTTCGTAACTCATAACCCCATGGTACCAATAACCCCACTGAGGAGGGCCAGTACCAGTTCGATGGAATGGGGACAGGGAAGAGGAGAATGGTACCAACACATGATCTGTCCATACAAAGTTTCTACTTAATATATACGTATATCTTTCTATAGATACATACATACATACACGCCAGGTGTGCTGTGGTGGCTCATGCCTGTAATCCAGTACTCGGAAGGCTGAGGAGACTTGTATTCCAAGTCAGCCTGGACTACATAGTGAGTTCCAGGCCAAATTTGGTTACATAATGAGACCCTGTCTAAAAAAACAAGGAGGAGGAGGAGGCAGGAGGAAGGAAAGCAGCAGCCACCTGGGTCATTTTTCCTTTCAAATCATTTGACCCTCGACCCTCATTCAAGACTTTATTCACTCACTCAACATTGACTAGGGTGTTTTGTTTTTGTTTTGTTTTGTTTTGTTTTGTTGGTTTTTTGAGGGAAGGTCTCCCTCTAGCTCAGGCTGATCTGGAATTCACTATGTAGTCTCAGGGTGGCCTTGAACTCAGAGATCCTCCTACCTCTGCCTCCCAAACGCTGGGATTAAAGGCGTGCGTCACCGTGCCCAGCTTTGACTAGGTTTTATCTCTTCCTCAACTCTCAACAAAGTTCCAGGTACTTCCAGGTGTTGAGAATACAAAAAAATATATAATAAAGGCAAATAAATAATAATAAAGCTCCTCCTCTACTGATGGAATGGGGCTGCTTAGGGGACTCTCTGGGCACCCATGGGACCACAAAGAATAGCCCATGGTCAGTTTTTTCACAATGTCTTCCACATACAGGGACAGCAAGCACCCAGCTATTCTTCTAAACTGTCGTCTTCCATCCCTACCATGGCCTCCAAGGCTCATGGAACATCACAGCAGACAGAAAGAACGTGAGAGCTCACAGATGGGTGAGTGCTCTGGCTGCTGTCTTCCAGACATGAAGTAGCTATTGTATTCATGGCCACACAGAAACCGTCGCCACCTGCACAGGACCTGCCAATACTGGCCCTATGAGCAGATAATCATGGAAGATGTGGGAGAGGGGAACGACAGCAAAACAGGAGAGGAATTAGCTACAAAGATGGGGTTCAGTGGCAGGGACATCGGGAGGGGGACAAAAGGAAGTAACAAGAAGGGCTTTTGATCAAA
The DNA here is from genome assembly GCA_036346955.1 of Dipus sagitta. NCBI lineage: Eukaryota > Metazoa > Chordata > Mammalia > Rodentia > Dipodidae > Dipus > Dipus sagitta. The sequence continues at coordinate 4,970,767 of CM070777.1, read as the reverse complement.
TTACACTACGCGTATGTATTAAAATTGTCTACTAGACGTTTCTAAAAAGATATGAGTGCTAGTGTCACTCCCTGCAGAGTCTGTGCATCACTGCACACTGACAGAGCTGCTCTGTGGTGCACACACACTGTCACCAACATGAAGCAAAGCTGTTCTTCAAGTTACTCCTCATCTGAGTTCCCCACATGGGAACTTCACTGCTTACTCCTCAAAGACTTTTTATTTTATTTTATTTTTATTCATTTATTTATTTAAGACAGAGAGAGAGAGAGACAGAATGGGTGTGCTAGGGCCTCCAGCCACCACAAACAAACTCTAGGCACCTCCACCACCCTGTGCATCTGGCTCACGTGGGTACTGGAGAATCAAACCTGGGTGCCTTGGCTTCACAGGCAAGCACCTTAAGTGCCAAGCCACCCCTCCAGCCCCCAAAGAGTTTTTGAGGCCCTTATTTTTCCCAAACCTACGAAATGTCTTTTCTACCACCACCCTGGCACAGTGGCAAGCACCATGGGCTGTTTCAAGGTGTGAACACATGGGACCTGAGCGACCACCTGTTGGAGCCATGGTCAGGCCATGCAGAGCCACCTGTGCACATAAACATGAGAGACCACCAGACCTATGGCATCATGATGGGTCAATGGAGAATAATTTGCTTAGCCTTCTTAGTCAATTCTACATTAGTGTACTTTTTTTTTTCAAGGTAGGATCTCACTCTAGCCGAGGCTAATCAGGAACTCACTATGTAGTCTCAGGGTGGCCTTGAACTCACGACGATCCTCCTACCTCTGCCTCCCAAGTGCTGGGATTAAAGGCATGCGCCACCACACCTGGCTTTTACATTAGTGTACTTTTAATAAAATATATCAATAGGTACAAATTAACCCTGCCTTGGTAAAGTCAAAATTAAACTACTTCAATAATAAATCAAAAAAATATAATTGGTATTTTAATTTTTTTATAAATAGCATACTATGTAACACTAGACTGAATATATGACCACCATATAATTACATAACATATTATACAGTCCATCCTTAACACTGTTATTAGACTCATAAAATATGCTTCCAGAATGAGAAAAAATAGCTGTCAAAAACAGCATCTTATTATTCAACTATTAAACTTTCTTAATCATCAATCAGTTTAATTGCTCCTGACATGAACTATAAATAACTTTCTGTGGTTCAATAAAATACCACCAGGATAACCCCTTCTTTCCCAATGCCGACGACAAATTCTTGTTTTGCTATCCAGATGTGAGCTACTTATCCTTCACTGGAATTCAATCATTTTCATCTCCATTGCATTTCAAAACACTGCTTATTTAGGATAACACTGGTAAGAAATCACATATCAGATTGCAGAGTTACTTCCATTAGATCTCCAGTAGGCGAGACGTGGTCACTCTGACCAACCTCGGGCGGAGTGAAGACACTCAACAGTGAACAGGGATGCTGACTCAGTCCCAGCCTGCACACGTGACCACGGCAGGGTCAAATGCAAACAGTCACCAGTGACCTCTGCAAGATCAGTCTTGCAGATGCATGGGCCACCGCTGTCCTGTATGGCTATCCCTTCCCTGGGCTATGGGCTCACCTTGTTCTCCTCTGGCTGGCTCCAGCTCTGAAAGTAACACTCTAGCTCCAAGGCTGGATGTGAATTCCCAGGACACAAAATGAGACAGACAGAACCATCACGTGCATACACCTAGGAGGCACACATGTGCTTCCACCACTTGGCCACACTTGGGGACTAGTGAAGCAGGAGCTCCCTATGCAAGGCTCTGTGTTGAGCCTGCTGTCTTGGGCAACAAAAACACCACACTTGTAAATCAGGTTATGAATTGAGTATGGCTCTCAAAGAAAACTATCCGTCACTGCAGAGATGCTTGTCCACTTTCAGCCTCATTGTAGCTCGACGGCAGGTACAAGGACTAGTCCCTAATGATGCATTATCACAGAATGAAACTTCAAGGCACACCCCCCCCTCCAGCATGAAAGACAACCTTGTCAATCCAGACTTCTACTCTGTCCTTCAGCACACACTACCAGCCATAAATTTTCAATACACAGTGCCCTAGGCAAAACCACATACCCTCCATTACTCTTTGGAAATACATAATACATGAACCACGCAACAAATTGTGAAGGGCCAGAATTAGACGCTACAGCCCAGCCTCACAGGCTATTGTTGTAAGTGTTCTTCTGAAGTGGTTCTGTGTTTTATTGGCAAACTGGCATATTACTATTGCAATAATGATGATTTAAATACAAATACCACTAGAGCTATAATGATGGTGCACATGGACTTTGTGGATTTTATTTCAAAGACCTCCCAGCACTACACATCTTCTCAAGCATTTGCAGAAAAGCTATCAGTGCTGTCACTCTTGTGTGGAGGCTCGGTCCATGGCACAGAGGCAGTGAAGTGGGAGCTGGACGAAGGCTCGGGAACTGCTGGCTGGGTTTTACCCACAACCGTGAACATGTGCACACGTCTGTCCAGATGAAGGCTCAACCATGCATCTCAGAGAAAAGCCATCTTACAGGGAGTGGAAGGGAGAAGTACTTGGAAGGAACTTCCTAAGCAAGAGCAGAAATTAAAGCTCTAGTGACTGCCGAGGGGGATGGGGATGGAGCTGGCAGGTGTGCCAGCTTCACTGGTTCTGTTCTGGCTCCCTGGTGCTTACACATGCAAGCACCTGGAAGGTATAAAGGGCTTCCTCCCTCTTCTCCTCCCCTCCATCAGCACTGCTCCACACTCACCCGGCACTCAGACAGGTCAATAGTGACCATCTTCATGCATAAGCTACCATGTCTCCTCTAAACTCCGTGGTGAGATGTCATTGCACAACCAGAAAGAAGAACCAGCCCACTGAGACTGACAGCTGCCCCAACCTGGCAGGTAGAAGAGAGTCAGACCAGTGAGGGAGTCCTATACTTCACAGTGGACCCACAGGCTAAGAGGAGGGCACAGAGCAACAGCCCTCATGTGTCATTACATACAAAGACAATGCTAAGGGGTCAAAACACAGCAAACACTGTGCTTCTAATATCTACCAACACCCCCTTCCTGTCAGTGAGGCACATCTATGGAGCTAGCCTCAATCAGCTCCAAGCCAGAGTCAACCCTACCACACAGCACCATCTCTCAGCAACCTTCTCAATCTGAGCGAACCTCGGCCATTCCCACTCCGCTTAGCACAAGGACGTGACCAGTCTCCTGGTTCTGGCCACCTTCTCCCTCTAACCTACTCCCATTATGCTCCTAAAGTGATTCTTCAGAAACAAGGTCACACAGACCAATGTGCTTCCATTGCCTTCCATGGCCTGTGGATCTGGGCCTACCACCTAGGCATGGGGCATAGCTTCCGCTGCTGTGTTTGCTCCTGCCAAAGCAGCCTCTGCTCTGGCCTCGGCCGCGCCAGACCTGTACCACCCCAAGTCAGTGCAGGCTTCCCGATGACTGCGCTCGGGACTTCTCCTCACTCTTCACTGCCCCGCTCTCTGCACGGCCCATGGGAGAGCCATGCACCACGTTCTTTCCCTTACCCGACGTGTCCTCTCACCACTTCCCCCTCTCTAACTTGAAATATGTTGTGATACTTTCTTTAGTTTCCTGCCACCAAAGGAACAAAGGTTTCTTGAGTACAGATACTACAGGTACACATGACAGAGAGACAGGGCACCAATCTGCTAACTAGAAACCAACACAGATGCCTCTAGGAAATAAATCTGCATTGCGTTACCAAGGAAGTAAGAGGTGCCAGGAATTTCCTGTGCTACCCAATAACCTCTATAGTGGGCCAAACCCACCTGGCCCCACACCCACCCACAGCAGGTGAAGCATTACAGAAGGGCAGTCGATGCTTCTTATCCCGCAACTTCCTCTCCCAAGGTCAAAGGCAATCTAACCAGTTCCCAAGCGGAGAGGAAGAGAAACCACCACAGCAGTGTATACAGGCACCAGATCCCAAGAGGGACAGGAGAGCTAGGGACAACAGCTCTACTGGGGAGGAGGCTCCATTCTGAGAGGCCCAGCCCACAGGAAAATCCAAGATTGTGGGATCTCACAAACAGAGCCACTATCACAAGCAAAAATGAGTCTTAATTGGTGAACACATGAGAGTTCAAGCAATGACAGACAGTGTGTCATTAATAAAGTCTTGCTCTGGAACAGAACAACTGAAGTACGAGGGACAGCATCTAACTTTTCTACTTGAAGCACAAGTGTGGTGGTTTGATTCAGGTGTCCCCCATAAACTTAGGTGTTCTGAATGCTAGGTTCCCAGCTGGTGGAGACTTGTGAGGTAACACCCCCAGGAAGCAGTGTATTGTTGGGGGTGGACTTATGGGTCCCTCCCCTTGCTAGTGTTTGGCACACTCACCTATTCCTACTGTCCACGTTATGTGGCCCAGGGCTGATGTCTACCCTCTGCTCATAATGTCGTTTTACCTGCCTTGTAGAGCTTCCCCTCGAGTCTGTAAGCCAAAATAAACCCCTTTACCCCAAGTTCTTCTTGGTCAGGTGATTTCTTCCAGCAACGGGAATCTGACTGCGACACCGAGAGAAAATCTCAGCTGTTCAAGCAGCCATGATCTCTTGCTTTTGTGTTCACCTCAAACATCCTATCTGACAGCGCACAGGTCTGTTTTACCTGGTTTGCTTTGTCAATCTCTGCTCATCTCTCAGGCTTCAGCCTCCAGCCTTGCAGCCCTCCAAAGGCATGTTTCCTAGACAACACACCACAGTTCAGAACACCTTGTTTATGCACTCAAACAAAGAGCATCCTTCCCTCATCACAGCTGGCATTAAACGGAGCAGTTATCAAGTGACAGCAGGCTTCAAAAATCCCTGGTAATTTTCTGTGGCACTCTTGAGGAGAAAGAACTCGACAAACAGGTCTCAAAGTTAGCAACACCATGGAAAGGGGCAGAAGACTCTCCAGAAAAGGAGAGCCAGGCTATAAAGAACGGTAGATAGGGTGGGGGCGAGGGCGCTGCCTGTTTCCAGCATACCATGCATGCTTGGAGAATAAGGAAGGGGGTAAGGGAAAGAGGAAGCAAGAGAAGGTCATACTTGGCAGGGCAAGAGCCCACATTCAAAGAAAATCAAGACCAGAAACTGAGACACACAGGCAGGCAAATAAATGCTGAACAGCAGATGATGGCCTCCACAAAACCCTGAGATGCCCTAAAATTGAAATCATGGCAACAAGGACAGCATCCATCACCTGACAGCAGCACATGCAGACCTACATCTCTCCATGCTACCTGCAGGGACCCAGCACCTTCACTTCATGAAATCTGAGGCCAATTTAAACTAAGTGTCAGTATGAAAAAGGCCTGGAATGGAAAGCTTACATTAAAATATGGCATGCTGGCCCTGCAGGGTGCCTCAGGCCTGTAATTCCAACACTTGAGAGGTTAAGGTAGAAGGACTGTCACAAGTTCAAGGAAAGCTAGAGCTACATAGTGAGTTCAAGGTCATCCTGGGATACAGGGTTGAGACCCTGACTCAAAAAACATTAATATATGTGTGTATGTATATATGTGTGTGTGTGTGATGTTATACACAATCAAATACACACAAATACATACTCACAAATACATATACTCACATATTCACACATAGACTTACAAACATATATATGCTTTTATATATATACACACACACGCATATTTATACACACACACAAGCACACACACCCCTAAATGTAGAGCATGTATTAACTTTAATGCTAGTAAAAGGAACTTAAGGTTGAAAATATTCTAAAATGAATCTAATCAATATCAAACATGATTGGCACTTAAAATAATAAAGACATATACACATTATTGGTCATCAAAAAATAAAAGTTTGGGCTGGAAAGATGGCTCAGCAGTTAAAAGCACTTGCTTACAATGCCTGGTGGCCAATGTTTTATTCCCCAGTACCCATGTAAAGCCAGACACACAAAGTGCACATCCATGTGGAGTTCATTTGCAGCAACAGGAGGCTCTGGTATGCTCATACCTACACTTAGTGTCTCTCCTAAATAAATATTTTTAAAATTATAACCAGGGGCTGAAGAGATGGATTAGTGGTTAAGGCGTTTGCTTGCAAAGCCAAAGGATCCCAGTTTGATTCTCCAGGACCCACGTAAGCCAGATGCACAAGGGGGCACATGCATCTGGAGCTTGTCTGCAGTAGCTGGAGGCCCTGGCACACCTATTCTCTCTCTCTCTCCCCCCCCCCTTTCTCTCTCAAGTAAATAAATATATAAAACACATTTTTTAAAAAAAAATTGCAGCCACATAGAGTTACCAACAGACCTAGTTATTCCCTTATTGGGCATATACCCTAAAAGTTCCACACCTCAGCTCAGAGAGATTTGCTCAACCATGTATATAGCTGCTCAATTCGTAATAGCCAAGAGGTGGAATCAACTCAGATGTCCATCACTAGACGAATGGATAACTAAAATGTGGTATATCTACACAATGGAATTCTACACAGCAGTAAGGAAAAACGACACGATGAAATTTAAAGAAAAATAGTCGAGCCTGGAACAGCTTATTCTCAGTGAACTCACCCAATCACGGAAAGATAGTCCCCACATAGATTCCTTCATCTACAGCTTCTAACCTGAATCTACCCAAGTCACCGACATACCTACCAAGCATCTTGAGGACCGGAAAATAGGGAGGGTGGGGAGGGAGGGGAGGGTAACGAAGGGCAAAGGGGTACACAAAACTGGACCCAAAAGGCAATGATACCATAAAACTCTACATCCTAAAAGACAGACCAAATGGATGAACCTCCACCAGGCCCTTAGAGAGAACACCAGATTCACAGGCCCTGGAGAGGGTATGACAAAAAAATGTTCATTATCTTCTCCTATTTCTGCTTCTCTCTCTCTCTCTCTCCCTCCCCTCTCTCTCCCCCTCCCTCTTCTCTCTCATCCCTCTATCTCTTTTATATCACTTATCCTGTTCTTCCTTCTCTTCTTGGCTGCTGACCTGTAACTCCCAGTACCAGCAGGTGGTTATCATCCACAATGAGCTTTTGATCACAGATACCTACAAGGTCTCCCAAAAGAAGACAGATTTATGTCAGAGCACTTGAGGACCAACCATAGGTTAGTGGTAAGACCCTATTGCTGAAGACACCATACACTGTTGGTGTGTAGCATGGAGCAACAAGGCTGGAAGCTGGAAGGGAGTCAGCCCCAGAGAGCGCATCTAGTGCCAGAAGGTGCTACATGAGAGACTAGGGAATAAAGACCAATATCTGCCCAAGCAACACATCATATAACCTACTTAGCAGCAAACAACCTGACATGATGTTCATACAAGTGCAATAGTGGTGCACGTAGCCATGGTGGGAAACCAACTGCTCTCAATTTGGCTAACTGATCTGCTCAGTGGAATAGAACCCATAGCTGGAGCTTTTTTTGAATACTTGGTCCTCAGTTGTTCGCCATTTGGGAAAGTTGTGGAGCCTCAGGAGTGTGCAGCTGGAAGAAATGTGTTAATGGGGCAGACATTGAGGCTGAGTCCAGCGCAGTGACTGTTCAGAGCTGCCTCACTTGGACTACTTCCTTCCTCCACTGCTGAAACTCAGTTGTTGGCTCAGTCATGCCCTCCTTGCCATGGCGAAGCTTCCCCTAGCGACCGTGAACAGAAGGAAGCCCTGTCCTCCTATCCTTACGGTGGGATGTGTGGTCACAGCAGAGAAAGGAGCACGCAGTCCACGACGAGGCAGAGGAACCCGGCAATGAAGGACGCACAGCACGCAGCTCCTCAGAAGTCCCAGAAACAGAGTGGCTGCCAAGCTGGAGAAGGGCAGTGGGACAGGCTGCAGGAGGCATGGGGTCACTTCAGAGAGATGAAGGGGCCCCACGTCAGACAGTGACAAGGGTGCACAACTGAGAATGCACATCAGATGGGACATGGTCTCTGTACAGGACTGCAGAGCAAGCCAGTCCACTTTTTCAGTCACCATCCCTGCTGCTTTGGCCTGGCTAGCCAGCAGCACATCCCATGGCTTCTTAAGTGCATCTGCACTCCACAGTTCCAACTCAAACGTCAGCTGAACAACCACTTCTTCCTCTGCCTAGGTTCTCAATTCGATCCTACACACATGGCTGTACTGTGAGTCTGTGTATGTGGAGAGAAAGCTGAACTGCTTTCTGCTCCAGCTGAGGACTACGGAGGCAGACCAGGCCAGCTCCAGCACCCCCAGCTCCCAATGGGAGACGCGGCTCATTAATGACAGGGAGATGGGTACCACTGGGAGCCTGGAGCACCAGTAGGAGTGAAGCTCAGGCTCCCTCCTAATTACATTAATTGCAATTAGCCCCTTCCTCCTTCAGCATCCTCCCATTCTGACAGCTGTGCAGGCCTCTGGCTTCTGTTCAGTGCCATCTTCACCACCACGGGTTGCAGAAGCAGAGCCTTTCCACCCACACACCTTGGCATGCATTTCTCTGTATTTTCACAATCCACTCAACATGTAGTCCTCAGAGCAAATGACTCTCTCTCTCATCGTCAGCCCTAAAATAAAGTTACTGATGACAGACACTTCAGTTGTTCCTCACAATTCACTCAACATTAAGGAAAAGTTTCATAAGTAATCAAATTGATTTTCCTTTCTATTTGGGACATAGTCCTATTTGGAACAGCAAAGTAATGGAAAGCCTGATTTCTCCGTAAGCATCCCTTTGGGAAGCTGGTGATCTGCATGGTACAGCAAGAAGCGCTCCCTGGGACGAGGTGGAGGAGCCGCAGCAGACAGGGAGCCAAGCGCATAGCATCCCTCTTCTTAATTGACACATGCTGTATACATTACATTCAGGAGGCTTCGTGGGCACTTTCTGGATCCAGACAGACTCTTAAATATTAATGTAGTTCGAATCCTTCTTGAATAGTGTTCAATTCTTACTAGTGAAGCCAAACCTCAGACATCTGACATTAATGACTGAGCTGAGCAGCGGAAAGAGTATGACGGGAATTGCCATCAAATGGTCATGGTGAAGGTTGGGCCTTTGGGAGTCAAAAATACATCTTCCTAAATCTAGCTTCTCATCCACACATAGCACATTTTCCCTACCTGTCGCTCAGGATGAAAAAGTAGTTAAAACAAAGGTAAAGATGAGACAAAACAACACACAAGATGGCACCAGTACTGGAGGCTGAAGGAGAACAGCAGAAGTCCCGTAAGGCTTCAGAGAACGAGGGAAGACCCAGCAACCACGATGAACCTCCTTCTCTGTTGGAGAAGGCTTGGAGTCCAAGCCTAACCATACAATCCTTCACTTTATGGGCATCAATTTTGATACCACAATATGGAACTGCCTTGAAGATTAAACAGAATGCATGGCAGTACTGGGCATAGATCCTGGCTCCACAAGGAGGCTGTTTTGGAGGCCTTTTTCTTCCTGAAAGTGAGGGCGGGGGAGGATTTACACACTCATTGACCACAACACCTATTTACACATCAAAAAATCCGCTGGTGACATGCACAGCCCACACATGCTCCAGCCTAAGATGCTTGTGGCCCATTTGGGAAGTCTACCTCCATCCTACAGCCAGGGAAACTCCTTGGAACAAAGAGCTCAACTCCCTCAGCATCACCAGCTTTGCATGAACTCAGGAAAGTGGACCAAGCCTCTGGCACACACTGTCCTAAACAAGACCACAACCTCTTCAGTAATCAGATCCCCATTTATAGATTCTAAAATCACACATCAAAAATCTGTGTAGGGGCAGGAGAGATGGCTCAGCAGTTACAGTGCTTGCCACTTTTCTAACAAGCTGGGTGTAATTCCCCAAAACCCATGTAAAGCCAGACACACAAAGTGGCACGCACATGCACCTGCAGTTTGTTTGCAGCAGCTAGATGCCTTGTCATGCCTATATTCGTTCACTCATTCATTCTCTCGCTGCCCATGCAAATGAATAATTTTTAATTTATTTATTATTTTATTTATATTTTTATATTTTTTGTTTTTTTTAATATTTTATTTATTTGAGAGAGAGGAAGAAGCAGATAGATAAAAAGTGAGATGGGCATGCCAGGGCATGTAGCTACTGCAAATGAACTCCAGAAACATAGGCCCCCTTGTGCATCTGGCTTATGTGGATCCTGGGGAAATCAAACTGGGGTTCTTAGGCTTTGCAGGCAAACACCTTAACTGTTAAGCCATCTCCCCAGCCCAATAAATAATATTTTTTAAATCTGTGTCTGAAAGAAATATCTGTGTCTGTACAGAACACGTAGACATTTTTTCATGGTTCCACCCTAATCAATGCAGCATAACTATTTGCATAGCAAGGATACTGTATTAGAAATTGTAAGTCATACAAAGACTATTTAAAGTATATGGAGAATTGCAACTGGCTGTAAGCAAATATTATGGCATGTTATGTACAGGCTATGAGCATCTGTGGATTTCACAAGCCACAGGGATCCAAGAGCCAATCTCCATGAATGCTGAGGGCCTGTCATGACTAAACCTGCACCATCTCAGCACTGCAAATATATCACCCAGTTTCCAAGTCACCACGGAGAGACCGTAGCCTGTCCTGACTCAGTTCCTCTTAGCGTACGAGTCACCATGGACGGACCCTAGCCTGTCCTGACTCAGTTCTTCTTAGTGTACGAGTCACCATGGACAGACCCTAGCCTGTCCTGACTCAGTTCCTCTTAGTGTACAAGTCATCATGGACAGACCCTAGCCTGTCCTGACTCAGTTCTTCTTAGTGTACGAGTCACCACGGAGACCCTAGCCTGTCCTGACTCAGTTCTTCTTAGTGTACGAGTCACCATGGACAGACCCTAGCCTGTCCTGACTCAGTTCTTCTCAGCGTACGAGTCACCATGGACAGACCCTAGCCTGTCCTGACTCAGTTCTTCTTAGTGTACGAGTCACCATGGACAGACCCTAGCCTGTCCTGACTCAGTTCTTCTTAGTGTACGAGTCACCACGGAGACCCTAGCCTGTCCTGACTCAGTTCTTCTCAGCGTACGAGTCACCATGGACAGACCCTAGCCTGCCCTGCCTCAGTTCTTCTTAGTGTAGGAGTCACCATGGACAGACCCTAGCCTGCCCTGCCTCAGTTCTTCTTAGTGTACGAGTCACCATGGACAGACCCTAGCCTGTCCTGACTCAGTTCTTCTTAGTGTCCCAGTCACTATGGACGGACCCTAGCCTGTCCTAACTCAGTTCTTCTTAGTGTACGAGTCACCACGGAGAGATCCTAGCCTGTCCTGACTCAGTTCTTCTCAGCGTAGGAGTCACATGGACAGACCCTAGCCTGTCCTGACTCAGTTCTTCTTAGTGTACGAGTCACCATGGACAGACCCTAGCCTGTCCTGACTCAGTTCTTAGTGTACGAGTCACCATGGACAGACCCTAGCCTGTCCTGACTCAGTTCTTCTTAGTGTCCCAGTCACCATGGACGGACCCTAGCCTGTCCTGACTCAGTTCTTCTTAGTGTCCCAGTCACCATGGATGGACCCTAGCCTGTCCTGACTCAGTTCTTCTTAAGTGTCCCAGTCACCATGGACGGACCCTAGCCTGTCCTGACTCAGTTCTTCTTAGTGTCCCAGTCACCATGGACAGACCCTAGCCTGTCCTGACTCAGTTCTTCTTAGTGTCCCAGTCACCATGGACGGACCCTAGCCTGTCCTGACTCAGTTCTTCTTAGTGTCCCAGTCACCATGGACGGACCCTAGCCTGTCCTGCCTCAGTTCTTCTTAGTGTAAGAGTCACCACGGAGAGACCCTAGCCTGTCCTGACTCACTTCTTCTTAGTGTCCCAGTCACCATGGACAGAACCTAGCCTGTCCTGACTCAGTTCTTCTTAGTGTCCCAGTCACCATGGACGGACCGTAGCCTGTCCTGACTCAGTTCTTCTTAGTGTACCAGTCACCATGGACGGACCCTAGCCTGTCCTGACTCAGTTCTTCTTAGTGTACGAGTCACCATGGACGGACCCTAGCCTGTCCTGACTCAGTTCTTCTTAGTGTATGAGTCACCATGGACGGACCGTAGCCTGTCCTGACTCAGTTCTTCTTAGTGTCCCAGTCACCATGGACGGACCGTAGCCTGTCCTGACTCAGTTCTTCTTAGTGTACCAGTCATCATGGACGGACCCTAGCCTGTCCTGACTCAGTTCTTCTTAGCGTACGAGTCACCATGGACAGACCCTAGCCTGTCCTGACTCAGTTCTTCTTAGTGTACAAGTCACCATGGACAGACCCTAGCCTGTCCTGACTCAGTTCGTCTTAGTGTCCCAGTCACCATGGACAGACCCTAGCTGTCCTGACTCAGTTCTTCTTAGTGTCCCAGTCACCATGGACAGACCTTAGCCTGTCCTGACTCAGTTCTTCTTAGTGTCCCAGTCACCATGGACAGACCCTAGCTGTTCTGACTCAGTTCTTCTTCTTAAGTGTCCCAGTCACCATGGATGGACCCTAGCCTGTCCTGACTCAGTTCTTCTTAGTGTACGAGTCACCATGGACAGACCCTAGCCTGTCCTGACTCAGTTCTTCTTAGTGTACGAGTCACCATGGACAGACCCTAGCCTGTCCTGACTCAGTTCTTCTTAGTGTACGAGTCACCATGGAGAGACCCTAGCCTGTCCTGACTCAGTTCTTCTTAGTGTACCAGTCATCATGGACGGACCCTAGCCTGTCCTGACTCAGTTCTTCTTAGTGTATGAGTCACCATGGACAGACCCTAGCCTGTCCTGACTCAGTTCGTCTTAGTGTCCCAGTCACCATGGACAGACCCTAGCTGTCCTGACTCAGTTCTTCTTAGTGTACAAGTCACCATGGACAGACCCTAGCCTGTCCTGACTCAGTTCGTCTTAGTGTCCCAGTCACCATGGACAGACCCTAGCCTGTCCTGACTCAGTTCTTCTCAGCGTACGAGTCACCATGGACAGACCCTAGCCTGTCCTAACTCAGTTCTTCTTAGCGTACAAGTTACAAGTTACCATGGACGGACCCTAGCCTGTCCTGACTCAGTTCTTCTTAGTGTACCAGTCACCATGGACGGACCCTAGCCTGTCCTAACTCAGTTCTTCTTAGTGTACCAGTCATCATGGACGGACCCTAGCCTGTCCTGACTCAGTTCTTCTTAGTGTACAAGTCACCATGGACAGACCCTAGCCTGTTCTGACTCAGTTCTTCTTAGTGTACGAGTCACCATGGACGGACCCTAGCCTGTCCTGACTCAGTTCTTCTTAGTGTATGAGTCATCATGGACGGACCCTAGCCTGTCCTGACTCAGTTCTTCTTAGTGTCCCAGTCACCATGGACGGACCGTAGCCTGTCCTGACTCAGTTCTTCTTAGTGTACCAGTCATCATGGACGGACCCTAGCCTGTCCTGACTCAGTTCTTCTTAGCGTACGAGTCACCATGGACAGACCCTAGCCTGTCCTGACTCAGTTCTTCTTAGTGTACAAGTCACCATGGACAGACCCTAGCCTGTCCTGACTCAGTTCGTCTTAGTGTCCCAGTCACCATGGACAGACCCTAGCTGTCCTGACTCAGTTCTTCTTAGTGTCCCAGTCACCATGGACAGACCTTAGCCTGTCCTGACTCAGTTCTTCTTAGTGTCCCAGTCACCATGGACAGACCCTAGCTGTCCTGACTCAGTTCTTCTTCTTAAGTGTCCCAGTCACCATGGATGGACCCTAGCCTGTCCTGACTCAGTTCTTCTTAGTGTACGAGTCACCATGGACAGACCCTAGCCTGTCCTGACTCAGTTCTTCTTAGTGTACGAGTCACCATGGACAGACCCTAGCCTGTCCTGACTCAGTTCTTCTTAGTGTACGAGTCACCATGGACAGACCCTAGCCTGTCCTGACTCAGTTCTTCTTAGTGTACCAGTCATCATGGACGGACCCTAGCCTGTCCTGACTCAGTTCTTCTTAGTGTATGAGTCACCATGGACAGACCCTAGTCTGTCCTGACTCAGTTCGTCTTAGTGTCCCAGTCACCATGGACAGACCCTAGCTGTCCTGACTCAGTTCTTCTTAGTGTACAAGTCACCATGGACAGACCCTAGCCTGTCCTGACTCAGTTCGTCTTAGTGTCCCAGTCACCATGGACAGACCTTAGCCTGTCCTGACTCAGTTCTTCTCAGCGTACGAGTCACCATGGACAGACCCTAGCCTGTCCTAACTCAGTTCTTCTTAGCGTACAAGTTACAAGTTACCATGGACGGACCCTAGCCTGTCCTGACTCAGTTCTTCTTAGTGTACCAGTCACCATGGACGGTCCCTAGCCTGCTCTGACTCAGTTCTTCTTAGTGTACGAGTCACCATGGATGGACCCTAGCCTGTCCTGACTCAGTTCTTAGTGTACAAGTCACCATGGGCAGACCCTAAAAAACTATGAACCAAAATAAACTCTTTCTTATTATGAGCTGATTGTCTCAGGGGTTTGGTTACAATAAAAGGAAGCTTACTAACTCAAAGACCCTCCTTTGGAATCACAAATCAGACGAGAAATAATGTTCCCTTCATGCCCTTGAAAGAAAGACTCTTCACTCGTGGTGCTTTCATTTGAGAGAACATGGACACCTTCAGTTGAAGGCGCAAAGTCAGGAAGTGCTACATGGACCATGCCAGCAGCACCAGGGTCTAGGCGGCAGCTCTCATTTCACAGTTCAATGTCTTCCTCTGCCAACTTCCCTCTCACAACCAGAGGTTAGTAAACAAAAACCTCTAAATTTGTTGCTGTGTTCAACGAAAAGCTTAAAAATGGGAATGGGTTAAAAATGGTATCTCTAGATTCCCTTATTTTGAAAAGCTCATGCAATCATTTGGCTCAAACCATGGTGAATTTTTCACTCTTAATGATGCTTGATATCATCTCTTACTCTTTCATTCTCTTATAACTTTAGTCACTTTTTACCTTGTTGGGAATAAAAGGAAAGCTCTCATAACTATCCTAGATTTATATAAACAGCTCAAAGAATGTACAGGGTAATTGGAAACAAAAAGGGGGGCTTATTCTACATTTCACAAAGAACTAAAACTCTTTGTCGAGACTCCACTGAAGACGCCCAGCAGCTAGTGGACAGCCCTTGTCAGAAGCCTACAGAAAGATCAAGAATGACCACAGCTTTCCTCACTCTTCTGGCCTGGCTATGCACAGAAAATGCCTGGCCACAGAGGTCATCAGAAGGAGGAGTAATTGGACACTGCCTAAGCTGGGCTGGGCTTTCACTAAGGCATACTGTGGGTGGGTGCTGGGGAGATGGCTAGCTGGTACAAGCACTTGCCACACAAGCATGAGGGTCTGATTCTCCCTGAGTTCAATTCCCTAGAACCTATGTCAACAGCTAGATGTGGCCACGTAACCCTGTCCTATGGGGAGAAGAGACCTGAGAATTGCTGATAAGCCAGTCTGACAAAGAGAAAGAAAAAAAAAAAACCAGCAGTTCTTGGCTCAGTGAAAAACTCCATCTCAAAGAAATAAAGCAGGTGAACAATAGAGGCCTTCACCTGGGTGTGCGTGAGGCACACAAGTTTACACACATGTGCATACATTCTGTAACACACAACACACTTTGTACTGTCTGAAGTGCTGCTTGTTCCAAATTGCATTTAGAAAGCTCTGGATTTTGAAAGAAAGCTCCTCATGCTATGACTGTGGGGGAGCCTAGGGGATCACAAAACTCCTGGGCTGAGTCTGAAGCACTGGAACCCTATCGAAAACCACCCGGCTGAGCCCATCTGGCCTCAGCTGACCACAGAGCAAAGGCAACAAGTCCCTTAAGCCCACCCTGGGAGAGGGAACAGCTTAAAGAGAGAACGCTAAACATGGTGACAAGCATGTGCCCAGCACTCTGTGGCCCCAAGCAAATACAACCAGCATGTGGCTAACTCCCCATTAAGCAGAGCTGTGCATCAGTTGATGCAGAAGCTCTGGAGAAACAACAATCTAACATTGACAGTGATGAAGCCACTGAAAACTGAAGTCACAGGAGGTACCCGGAATCAACCTCATCTCACTGACAGGGCAACTGAGGAAGGAGGAGTAAATAAAAAGACAAGAGAGCCACATCCACTTCCAGCACACAAACAGGCCACAGAACCATGCACCACCTGCCAGGGGATGGGTCTCTGAAGCTTAAGACCACTTCCAAGCCTGGTTGGATGACATGGAAAGGTAGGGCAAGACAGGTTCTGTGCTGGTTTGAATGTAAAATGTCACCCATAGCTTCATGTGTTTGTGATTAAAACTCATACTTAATTCCCAGCTGGAGGAGCCTCTGGGAGATGGAGCCTTGCTGGAGGAATTCTGCCACTGAAGGCAGGATTTGGGATGTTACAATCCAGTCTCAACCCTTGCTGCTTCTTCCCTGCTGCTGTGACAAGATGTGACACCTACATGTCTGTTCTACTGTGCTTTTCCTGCTAAGATGGAACTTCCACTAAAAACTATAAACTGAAATAAATCCTCCCTTCTATAAGCTGCTTCTGGTCAGATGTTTTGTCCCAGAAACAAGAAGGTAAGTGCTAGAGGCTCTTGGAAGGATGTCACCCAAGCTTCATGCTGTTAGTCCACAGATGACTGGTCATTTTCCAGAACTTTCTGGAGCTTCCCAGTTTCTACTTCTGAACTTTCAAACACCTATTCTGCACCTGGGATGGAAGGCAGGTGCTATCACTGGTCCAAGTTTCCTCTGAAAGAAGACTTCAGGATTTCCTGTTATTCCCTTTCAGCATTAACTACCACTCCCACTCAGTCTCACCGTTTTTTAAGGGCATTGAGTTCTGGACTAAATCTAACTGCTGAAATCAACATGGTTTGCTCCAGTGCACTGAACATGGATCGTGAGAGAGAATACTAAGTGTTCTCTCTAGCCTTGGTTCAACTTTGCTGGCTCAGAGATAACTTCACTTGCACTTCCACAAGGCCCGCTACTTAGCTTGGGTGCAGAAAGTTGAAACACTGAGACACCACAGGGTGTAAATTCAACCTGGTCCTAGTCCTACCAGAGCAGAGCTGTCCCTTGCTGTGGCCTTTCAGAAGCTGAAAAGGATTCCAAAAGGGTTGCTTTTCAAGAAGGTACCCATGCCTCCTAGGGCTGCTTAATTTGGAGTAAGCTAAGATCAAACAACAGAACATTCACTTCCTCATCGAGCTGGTTGCGTCCCCACACTTAGGAGCCATGGCTGACGCCGGTGCAGAGCCACAGCACTCACGCTGTGGGACTCACTGGAGGCAGAACGGCCTTGTCAGTAAATGGCGCTGGGGAGTTGGGCGCTCACATGCACCAAGGTGCCACTCAACCTTAAATGGACCAAAGACCCAAGCACAGAGCCTAGAACTGCGCACTCCAGGAACAAGCGTAAGAAGAGCATCTGGAAGCCACAGGACTTTCGTCAACAGCAAAACCGACAGTGTCATGTCAAACCTAGAAGTTCCTGCCTGGCAACGGGCACAGTGAAAAGATGACTCAGAAGGCAGAAACGTATGCAAGCTACACACTTGACAAATGTAAGAAGCCCAGAACACTCAAGTACAAAAACCCAGGCTTACAAGAAGCAAACAAGCTCAGCATGGGAGCACAGACAGGAGGATCAGGAGTTCAAGGCCAGTTGTAGATACACAGGAGTTTGAGGTCAGCATGGAATGCTTGAAACAAATGAGGGTGGGGGGAAATCACAGTTCAAAGCCACCTGGTCTATGCAGTAAGACCCTATTTCAAAGTAGGGATGGTCTGAAGTTTCTCAGAAGAACAACCAAAAATCAAATATATGAAAAAAGCTTAAGATCATTAGTCATCAGCGAATTGCAAATTAAAACCACTGAGGAAAATATCCTCTCAGCCAAACTAAGCAGGCTATTATTATTTAAAAAAAAAAAAAAAAGAGCTAAGGGAGATACAAAGAGAGAAGACTGTTGGTGGGATGTAAATTAGCACAGCTATGGAGAACACTGTGGAGGGTCCTCAGAAAACTATCATCCAGCAATGCAACTTCTGGGTATTGTCCAGAAGAAATGAAATCAGTGCACCAAAGAGATGGCACACACCCACACTCACAAGAGCCAGCCAGAGTCACCCCAGCTCCCATCAATAGATGAATGGATAAAGAGAAGGTGGCATAGCAGGGGTATCACTCAGCCATTAGAAAAAGAATGAAGTGGGCCATGGTGGCACATGCTTTTAGTCCCAGCACTCAAAAAGCAGAGGTAGGAGGATGGCTGTGAGTTCAAGGCCACCCTGGGCCTTGACCCTAACTCAAAAAAAGAAAAAAAGAACAAAAAAAAAAAAAATGAAATCCTACCATTTGCAGCACAGTGGGTGGAACTGGGGGTGGTGTGAAGTAAAATAAGCCAAACACAGAAAGACAAGGACCACATGTTCTCCTGCATATGCAAATGTTTTTAAAATATATTTAAATATAGGCAAAGGAGATTACTAGAAGGCGGGAAGGGTAAGAGACATGGGGAGGCTAGATAACAGGTACTAAATCTAGCTAGACAGAAAGATTGGATTCTAGGGTTACTTAGCAAATGGGTGCATGCAGTTTTTCACAATAAACTATTACATACTTTGTGCACAACTAGACAAGAAGAGCAGGACAGCTTCAGACACAAAAACAGGGCAACTAGGTGCCCAGGAGAGCTCCGGAGGCTGCCTACCCAGTGGTCTACTCAGGGAGCTGCAATTGTGATCATGGCTCACTGTGGTTTCTTTCCTGTAAAGGTGCCATATGCTAGAACTGGCAGCAGATGCTATCAGAGGTGGCTGTGCTGGTTAGAATCAGATGCCCCCTCCCCCAGAGACTCATGTGTTTCAACACATGGTGCCCAGCTGAGGACAATTTGGGAGGTGGAGACTTATGGGGGAGGTGTGTTGTTGGGGGTGGTCTTAGGGGTGTTATAGGCAGCTCCCCCTTGCCAGAGATTGGTTCATTCCCCTGCTGCTGTCTTCCACCTGCTGTGGCAGAGGTGATGTCCAGCCCCTGCTCATGCCATGCTTATCCCTTTCATCATGAAGCTTCCCCTTGAGACTAGAAGCCAAAATACAAACTTTTCTCCCATCAGCTGCTTTTGGTCAGGTACTCTGTCCCAGCAATGAGAAGGTAACTAGAACAGTGGCAATGGATGGCTAGTAGCTCTAACATAGGAAACACAATGCAGATCACAGAAGACAATGGCAGCCACCATACACACAGAAGACAATGGCAGCCACCATATACGAGCATGCTAGTATTTCCCAACAACACAGAATAACAAGAAGAGAGACACAGAACACGCCTACAGCCACCTCCTCAGTGCCTCCTGAAAGCAAAGCATGCCCACGCCTCAAAATAATCACCAGCGCAAGGTAAAAGGCCCAGCAGGTGGTCTATGGTCTATCCCGAGTATGTCTCCTACGCCCAGCGGGCAGGGCTTCGTCGAGAGTAAAGCTTGGGAGAGAAGCAAGGAACAGATACTCCCAGGGAGCTGAGCAGGAGCAGACAGGTCCTTACACAGCACAGCTACCTATGCGGCAGGAAAACAGCACTGAGGGTCCTGCAGGCCTGGCCACATCATGAACCCCACCCACAGCCTCAGGGAGTTACATTAGCTCATGGCACCCCGTGTGCTCAACCATAAAGGGGGAGCAATGGCCTGGAGGCTTTTAAGGGTTGGGTGATGGAGTAATTAAGCACTTAGCACACACAGTGAGCTCATTAATAATGGCACTTCAGCCTCACACCGACTAACAGAGCACTTAACACCTTCCATAAACTTACAAATGGCTGTGTGCATGAGCCAGAAATGAAACCTCCTAACACCAGGACAAAGCATTCCTTAACAATTAATCAATGTGCAGAGAGATCTGCCTTCTCAGGCTGTCACTGGAAGTATAAAATGAGATCACAGAACACTGTGTAAGGACCTCATAACTAAATGCCAGTAGTTTTTTAATCTAATGAAATTCCTATGACCAGATACAAAAAAAGTACATGTAACAGGCAAAACAAGCAGAACACACCTCTAGCCAAACCTTCGTCAGATTGCTCCTGAGCACATTTGAGGGGCTCCCAATCCAAGCCCAAGCCCAGGCACGTTCATGAAAAGGACCCTCGGGCCTTAGGACATGCTCCAAATCAGAGCACAGGAAACTCGGCGTATGCTGGGATCTAAACCACTTGCTGGATACTCCTCAAGTTTTCAAAAGTCCAGGACTGAATTATTGAAGGTCCTGGATATTAAATTAGTGGGTAAATGGGAGAGCATGCCTGTAATGTATTTGTTTCTTCTTTGAACCAGAACCACTTCTGCAATGGTGGAATTTAAACCAGAAAGGAACAGACTCACTTATAAGGGAATTAACTCGGGATGCAAAACTGCTTTTCAATGAGGAAAAAAGAGTGCTCTCAAAAAAAAAAAAAAAAAAGAGTGCTTTCCTCTCTCTCTCTTTTCCTCTCCCTCCCATACATACATTTTCAAAGGCTATACATATCATTCAACTTAACAAGAACAGAAATGTCAATGCCTCAGCCTGAAGACCACACAAAATGGGTAGGAACTCTGTCAGTAGGAAACACTGTATACTGGGTTGAGGAGGTGGCTCAGTGGATAAAGTGCTGGCCACATAAGCCTGAGTTCAGACCCATAGAACCCACATGCACATGTGTACATGCACACATAAAAAGGGGGGGGGGCCAGACATGGTAGCACATGCCTTTAATACCAGCACTCAGGAAGCAGAGACAAGAGGATCACTGTAAGTTCCAGTGAAATCCAGGTCAACCTGAGCTACAGCAAGACCCTACCTCGAGAAAAAAAAAAATAAAAGTTAAGAAACACTGACAACTTGACAAAAGCCCCCTTCCATGGAAGCATCAGTTGCAGAAATAAAATCCAGGTGACCATGCAGCTCCGAGGCCCTGAGGCAGAAGCTCACAGAGAAGAGACTGGAATCCTGGGTCTGCAAATACAGGCCCTTCCCAAACCACTTCCCACCTCACACCTTCTCTTCTGGCCCGGATGGTAGCAGCCCCTCAACAGGCTGCTATGAGAATCAAAAGACAGCAACAAAGGAGCGAGAGTCTAGCTGGGTGAGTTCCTCTCTAAGAAAGTCACACGAAAAGAAGCCCAAACGGAACCAAGGACGTATTTGCTGTAGCACTGCATGAGTGCATGGTGTAAGGGGAGAGAGGGGCTGGTGGAGCCTCATAAATGATTTCTCCTTCCATGGAGTGAGGAGCCTCTGCCTGCTTTTGTTAAACAACTCTGGTTTGCACATATATAGCGTGTGGCGTGGTATATGTGGCATATACATGTATGCGCGCTGATGAGGAGTCCATATGCTCACCTACGGTGGACCATGGGCTCACTTGTGATGGCAGGAGGAAAACAGGGTGAGCCCCTCCATCACTCACCCACCTGTTTTTCCATGGGACGAAGTACGAAACTTGCTGTTTGCAAACCCCAGAGACTCTTCAGTCTCTGCTCCTCATAAGACAGATAACAGATGTTCACAGTCATGGCCAGCTGTTTACATGGGCTCTAGAGATTAAAACTCAGGCCCCCTCAGGACCTCATGCTTGTGCAGGAAAAAATACACTTAACTGCTGAGCCATCTCTCCAGCCTCTTAAATAACTGTTTCGAGAAACAATTACCACACCACACAATTCCATCACTTAGCTGTTTTCAGCCTATTCAATGAACTGAGCACTATCACAATCTAGTCTTAGAACACTGTATTCCCCAAAGGAAATCCAGCACTCATGAAAAGGCAATCCCCACACCAACTCCCTCGTACCTCCATACTCTTGTTATGGTAGTTATTTTGCTGCTGTGCCCAAACACCTGAGAAGAAGAAACTTACAGAGCGAGGTTTATTTGCCCTCGTTTGAGAGCACAACCCAGCATGGCAGGAAGGCATGGCAACAGGAGTGGGAAACAGCTGTCAGGAAACAAGAAACAAGAAAACAGCAGACAGGAAGGAAGGGAGGCCTGGCTAGGACACCTCAAGGCTCACCCCCAGTGCCCCACTTCTTCCAGCAAGGTTCCAACTCCTGAAGGTTCCCCAACATTCCAAAACAGGGCTACTCACTGGGAACCAAATGTTCAGACACATGAGCCAATCAGTGGGAGGCATGTCACACTGAAACCCCCACACTTGCCAAAACCTGCCATCGCCCACTTCTGCAGTGGGTGTGAATTGCTGTCTTGGTGAATTTAGTTTTTCCTAACCATTAGCAACCCTGACTATGTTTTTACTACTCATTTACATATATTCTTTGAAGAAGCATCAACTAAAATGCTACACCCTTTTACACCAGTGTTCCTGTTACTGAGTTGTAAGAGGGCTTCGTAACACAAGACACAAGTCTATAGCATTTACACTCTTTGATTCCAGACCCAAGTCTATAGCATTTTCCTTTGCAAGCACTTTCCCACCTTGGGCTGCGTTTTACTTCCTTCAGCTCATTTTTTATAGCTCAACAATTTACATTTACCAAAGCCAATTTTTTTTTTTTGTCACTTTTGCTTTCGGTGTAGTATCTAAGAAACCATGGTACAGCCCCAAGTCATCATGATTTCCTCCTACAGCTTATAAACTCTTAAGCAAAGGACAATGATTCACCTGATTCTGGTTACGGTGAGAAGCAGGGTAGAACTTGATTTTTTTTTTTTTTTTTTTTTTTTTGCATGTAGCTATCTAGCTGTCCCAAGACCATTTGCTGAAAAAGACAAATTCCCCATTATTTTCTTGAAAAATGTATCAAAACTCAGTTGAGCACAACTGTGAAGCCCCAACATCACTGTCCAACACAATGCTATTCTACAGCTGTTCAGTAAGCTGAACATAAGAACATGTAAGTATCCTCCACCTCTGACTGTTCTGGCTACTATGGGTCACCTCACATTTGAAGAAGTTTAAAACAGACTTCTCAATCGGTGCTTTGAAGCCAGTCTTTTCATAGTGATTACATCAAATGTTTAGGTCAATTTAAGGAACACTGACATCCTAATGATACTAAATCCTCCATTCCATGGACATGGTATATCTTTCATTTATTTAGCTCTTAAATTTCTTTCATGGTCTGTAGTCATCACTTGCATTTCAGCTGAATTTAGTATTTTATTAAATTTGAGGCTAAATGAATTTATTTTAATTATTTCCCTTTCAAATTGTTCAAGTATATACAAACATAACTGAATTTTATCTTGATCTTGGATCTACAACCTCACTGAACTTAATAGTTTTGTTGTCTTTTTAGTAAATGCCTTGGGACTTTTATAGAAAAAATCAATGTGTTATTTATAAGCAGAGGTATTCTCACTTCTTCATTTGCATTCTGAAGACCTTTTGTTTTATTTTCCTGATTAACTGTATGAGATAGAACCAACCCAATAAAGACATTCTTGCCATACTCGTGCTCTTAGAAGGAAACATTCAGGCTTCTCCATTATCAATGATGCTCTCCACAGGTTTATCATGGGAGCCTTTATCCAGGAGATTTCCTTCTTTCCTAGCTCCTTGAATGCCTTTATTATCAAAAAGTGTTAGGTTTTGTAATTTGTTTCTTTATTGAATGACATGATCATGTGATTTTGGCCTTTTGTCTATTGATCAAGTATAAAACACTGATTTTTATATTTGAGCCATCCACCCATGCATTTATTAAAGATTTTTACAACTCTCTTCATAAAGGATCTGGTGTGTAGTTTTCATTCTTTGTAGTGTCTCCATCTGCCTTGCTGTCAAGGCAACACCAGCCTCATAGAATGAATATAAGAAGTGTTTCTTTCTCTTCTACTTTTGAGGAGAACAATATAAACTCTGTGAAGGAGTCATATTAGCTCTTCAGTAAACATCTGGTAGAATTTGGCACTTAAAATATCTGGTCTAGGTTTTATGGAACTATTTAAGATTATTAACTCAATCTCATATATGGAAAAACGTGTGTTATAGGTGTTGTGTGGGTGGGTGTGTCTTATTTCATAAGGAACTGGCTCACATGATCGTAGGGACAAGCAAATATGAAAATGGCAGCTGTACAGGGCAGGCCAACAGGCTAGCAGCTAAAAAGCCAGGGTTTCTATATGCAAACTGAGAAAAATGTCTGCTTCTTCAGGCACCCCTTTCTTGCCGTGGCCTTCAAGTGATTGACATTTAAACCAGTAACCTTGGAGTAGAGCAGATTCCCCCAAAGGGTAGATGTCAATCGTAAGTTTACCTTCCCAGCAACACAGACTGGAGATGGAGCAAACATTCCAGCTGCACAGACACAAGATTCATCTGCACGGTCAGCTTGGTAATTTACGTCCTTGGAGGATTCCTCCATTTTGTTTTATATCATCTAATTTGTGGCATCTCACATCCCCTCAGTGCTGTGCTTCTTAAAGTCCCAGTGACGTCAGGAACTTGGTTGCAGCCCCCTCTCCCGTCTCCCCTCTTGTCTAATGTCCACTTCACTTCCTTCTGTTCTAGCTTTCAGCATCACCTCCCTTCTTCTGTTGCTTCTGGCTTTAGGCTTTCATGCCTGACTGCCTGACATCAGAGTCACCAGCTTGAGGTCCTTCTCCTTCATACAGCCAGGTCAACTCTGAATCTCTGTGGAAGTACCAATCCCACAGTAATGTCTCATGTCCCTCATGAGTTCTGAAAGGTCCACATGTTGGATTTGTTCACATTTCTACCTGGATGCCACAACTGGACAAACACATGACTGACACAAGGCTAGTCCTAAGACCCAGCATCTATTGTAGAGCACTCCTGCACTGTAGGGAGGAGCACCTTCTGTGTTGCTGGAGCAAGGTCTGCAGGGTCCTGAGACCTGGAGGGTCTCACTGGTACACACTCCTACAGACCCTTCTGCCTAGTTTTCTCTCCATTACTACAAGTACCATATCATTAACTTTTAAAAAGAAATAATTTCAGGGCTGGTGAGATGCTTAGCAATTAGGTCATTTGCCTGTGAAGCTTAAGGGCACAGGTTTAATTCCCAAGCACTCACATAAGCCAGATGCACTAGGTGGTACATGTGCACGGAGTTAGTTTGCAGTGGCTGGAGCCCTGGTGTTCCCTTTTCTTCTCTTGTCTTTCCTCCTCCTCATCCTCCTCCTTCTCTCTCCCTCCCTCTCTTTCCCTCCCAAATAATACAAATAAGTACGATAAAATAATCTCTCTTTTAAAGATATCATTTCAAATGTTCAAGGACTGGGATAGTAAAGAGGACACACTGAAGTGTAGATGGACAACATAAATGCTACCTCATAAGGAGCACACAGACAAAAGCCAGAGGGCATGCACCAACCCTTCAGTGATAACGTCCACCCCATGCAGATACACTGCCAGGGATTTGCCAGCCTATTAGCAGGAAGCCCATTACTCTGATATTCTGTAAGGCATGCAGGTGACAAATATAAATTTGTAGGGCTGGGATTCTTCAGGAAATGCCACCTGTGTCAGCCCACTCTAGCTCTTTACTGGCAGTCCAGAGGAGCTCCATCTCCACTACACCCCCCGCCCCCCGGGACGGGAGCTGCAGGTCGTCCAGAGGAGCCCCATCTCCACTTCACCCCCGGGACGGGAGCTGCAGGTCGTCCAGAGGAGCCCCATCTCCACTTCACCCCCGGGACAGGAGCTGCAGGTCGTCCAGAGGAGCCCCATCTCCACCTCACCCCCAGGACGGGAGCTGCAGGTCGTCCAGAGGAGCCCCATCTCCACCTCACCCCCCGGGACGGGAGCTGCAGGTCGTCCAGAGGAGCCCCATCTCCACTTCACCCCCCGGGACGGGAGCTGCAGGTCGTCCAGAGGAGCCCCATCTCCACCTCACCCCCCGGGACGGGAGCTGCAGGTCGTCCAGAGGAGCCCCATCTCCACCTCACCCCCGGGACGGGAGCTGCAGGTCGTCCAGAGGAGCCCCATCTCCACCTCACCCCCGGGACGGGAGCTGCAGGTCGTCCAGAGGAGCCCCATCTCCACCTCACCCCCGGGACGGGAGCTGCAGGTCGTCCAGAGGAGCCCCATCTCCACCTCACCCCCGGGACGGGAGCTGCAGGTCGTCCAGAGGAGCCCCATCTCCACCTCACCCCCCGGGACGGGAGCTGCAGGTCGTCCAGAGGAGCCCCATCTCCACCTCACCCCCGGGACGGGAGCTGCAGGTCGTCCAGAGGAGCCCCATCTCCACCTCACCCCCCGGGACGGGAGCTGCAGGTCGTCCAGAGGAGCCCCATCTCCACTTCACCCCCAGGACGGGAGCTGCAGGTCGTCCAGAGGAGCCCCATCTCCACCTCACCCCCGGGACGGGAGCTGCAGGTCGTCCAGAGGAGCCCCATCTCCACCTCACCCCCGGGACGGGAGCTGCAGGTCGTCCAGAGGAGCCCCATCTCCACCTCACCCCCCGGGACGGGAGCTGCAGGTCGTCCAGAGGAGCCCCATCTCCACTTCACCCCCAGGACGGGAGCTGCAGGTCGTCCAGAGGAGCCCCATCTCCACCTCACCCCCCGGGACGGGAGCTGCAGGTCGTCCAGAGGAGCCCCATCTCCACCTCACCCCCCGGGACGGGAGCTGCAGGTCGTCCAGAGGAGCCCCATCTCCACCTCACCCCCAGGGACGGGAGCTGCAGGTCGTCCAGAGGAGCCCCATCTCCACTTCACCCCCCGGGACGGGAGCTGCAGGTCGTCCAGAGGAGCCCCATCTCCACCTCACCCCCCGGGACAGGAGCTGCAGGTCGTCCAGAGGAGCCCCATCTCCACCTCACCCCCAGGGACGGGAGCTGCAGGTCGTCCAGAGGAGCCCCATCTCCACCTCACCCCCAGCACAGGAGCTGCAGGTCGTCCAGAGGAGCCCCATCTCCACCTCACCCCCAGGGACGGGAGCTGCAGGTCGTCCAGAGGAGCCCCATCTCCACCTCACCCCCAGCACAGGAGCTGCAGGTCGTCCAGAGGAGCCCCATCTCCACCTCACCCCCCGGGACAGGAGCTGCAGGTCGTCCAGAGGAGCCCCATCTCCACCTCACCCCCGGGACGGGAGCTGCAGGTCGTCCAGAGGAGCCCCATCTCTACTTCACCCCCCGGGACGGGAGCTGCAGGTCGTCCAGAGGAGCCCCATCTCCACCTCACCCCCCGGGACGGGAGCTGCAGGTCGTCCAGAGGAGCCCCATCTCCACCTCACCCCCCGGGACGGGAGCTGCAGGTCGTCCAGAGGAGCCCCATCTCCACCTCACCCCCGGGACGGGAGCTGCAGGTCGTCCAGAGGAGCCCCATCTCTACTTCACCCCCCGGGACGGGAGCTGCAGGTCGTCCAGAGGAGCCCCATCTCCACCTCACCCCCCGGGACAGGAGCTGCAGGTCGTCCAGAGGAGCCCCATCTCCACCTCACCCCCCGGGACAGGAGCTGCAGGTCGTCCAGAGGAGCCCCATCTCCACCTCACCCCCCGGGACAGGAGCTGCAGGTCGTCCAGAGGAGCCCCATCTCCACCTCACCCCCGGGACGGGAGCTGCAGGTCGTCCAGAGGAGCCCCATCTCCACTTCACCCCCCGGGACGGGAGCTGCAGGTCGTCCAGAGGAGCCCCATCTCCACCTCACCCCCCGGGACGGGAGCTGCAGGTCGTCCAGAGGAGCCCCATCTCCACCTCACCCCCCGGGACAGGAGCTGCAGGTCGTCCAGAGGAGCCCCATCTCCACTTCACCCCCGGGACGGGAGCTGCAGGTCGTCCAGAGGAGCCCCATCTCCACTTCACCCCCGGGACGGGAGCTGCAGGTCGTCCAGAGGAGCCCCATCTCCACTTCACCCCCGGGACGGGAGCTGCAGGTCGTCCAGAGGAGCCCCATCTCCACTTCACCCCCGGGACGGGAGCTGCAGGTCGTCCAGAGGAGCCCCATCTCCACTTCACCCCCGGGACGGGAGCTGCAGGTCGTCCAGAGGAGCCCCATCTCCACCTCACCCCCGGGACGGGAGCTGCAGGTCGTCCAGAGGAGCCCCATCTCCACCTCACCCCCGGGACGGGAGCTGCAGGTCGTCCAGAGGAGCCCCATCTCCACCTCACCCCCGGGACGGGAGCTGCAGGTCGTCCAGAGGAGCCCCATCTCCACCTCACCCCCGGGACGGGAGCTGCAGGTCGTCCAGAGGAGCCCCATCTCCACCTCACCCCCCGGGACAGGAGCTGCAGGTCGTCCAGAGGAGCCCCATCTCCACTTCACCCCCAGGGACGGGAGCTGCAGGTCGTCCAGAGGAGCCCCATCTCCACTTCACCCCCAGGGACGGGAGCTGCAGGTCGTCCAGAGGAGCCCCATCTCCACCTCACCCCCGGGACGGGAGCTGCAGGTCGTCCAGAGGAGCCCCATCTCCACCTCACCCCCAGGGACGGGAGCTGCAGGTCGTCCAGAGGAGCCCCATCTCCACCTCACCCCCCGGGACGGGAGCTGCAGGTCGTCCAGAGGAGCCCCATCTCTACTTCCCCAGAGATGGGAGCTGCCACAGTAACCGTGCTGTACCCACACACTTCAGGAGTTCTTTCCCAGGTTTCTGAGAGTAGCTGTGGACTTAGCAGCATCTGAGCTGTGAGAAACACTCAAGAAAGCCAAGCAGTGGTAGCATTTGGGAAAAAACAAATATAAGAAATGAAGCCTGAAGGCAAACATAGTAAACAAACTATTTATATAACTGATGTCAATAAGAGGCCTGAAACAACTGGCCTCCTGTCCCTCAAAACTCTACTTATCTTGTGATAATGGGGAGGTGGAGACCAGCCTAGTAAAATCGAGCTAGTGGTAACCCTCTGCAGCATTCCTTTGGTGTAACCGGCTCCTCTGTCCTCTCCAGGCAAAGCAAGTAGGCTCACAAGCAACTGGTGCTTCTAAGATTCTGACTCACACAGGAATATGAAAATTAATATTCTTAATGTTCTCAAATAAAGGCATTATTTATTCCAGTCCCTTTCTGTATTTGCTTTCAAGAGTAATTTAAGAGAAGACGACATATGGAATCAAATCAACCTGAGATTAAACACAGTGCTGGTGAAATCCCATTGTAAAATACTCTTCATCTCGCAAAACACAGTCATCATCATTCCGCCCATGCAGCCAACTAACATTCAATTACCCCAGGGTATCAGTCCAAAGTGCCTGGTCAAAATTGTGTCTAAATTGAAACAGCAAACAGGCATCACAGAGAAAAAATACTTCTTTCGTTGTCTCTCTGCTGAAAATATTTATTTTAACTAAAACACATTCTCTGCTTACATGCACAATTCAAGGGGATAGAATAATGCTTCTTAATTTTAAGCCAAATTTAACATTCTTGAACAGAATACAATAGTCACTTTTTGAAATACATAGACTTTACTTAAAAATTATAACATACCTTGAGAAAAAAAAAGTTAAAAACAATCCAGCAGCAGTGAAACAGTTTTATGGACTCTGTGATATTATCTCAACATAATGTCACATGGAGGTAGAAATGATCTTTACAAAGATTTCTTAATAATATAGGGGGAAATTTATGCTATCAGGGTAAGTGCAAAAAAAGCATGAAAATATTACACATAACATGTTGCTGACTATGCAAATACAAACGTACAGAGAAAACATTCAGAGGCAAGACCAAAACAGTGTCACCCTTCGTGACAGGAGATCGCCTCCTGCCCCTCAGCACACCTGCTCATGGTTACTTCAGTCCAGGAAGGAGAGTCACCCAAGCAAGCACAAAACAAGAGACAGTGTGGGCTCAAAGCAGCTCAGCCTTCCTTCCTCACAGATCCCCACACAGGGGGCCCCTGAAAGCAACAGAAGGAGCAGGGGGCTTGTAGAAGCAACCCAGGGCAATAGGAGACAGAGCCCAGGAGCAGGGCGAGGGAGCTGAGGGCCCACCAATGGCTCTGCACACAGAGCTCCGAGACACCAATACAACAGCCCACGTGGACTGAAGCAGTGCAGGGGTGGGTGAAGGCCTCTCTCTGCAGAGAGCACATGTACATCTTCCAGGAACAGAGACTGGCAAGACCCTGCCCCGACATTCTAGGGTACAGCATCTTAGTAAGAAAGAGGGGCCAAGATAAACTTCTCAACAGCAGTAAGGTGAAAAACTTCTACTAGTTTATACCTACCTGTATTTCCAAAAGCTGTGAAACTACTTCTCTTAAATGGATTTTAAAGCCATTTTTAATTGCTCAATAAAGAGAAAATTATAGTAAGGATGCAACCCAAACTAGGGCAGACTGAGCTCCACTGTGCGCAGATGGCACATGTAAGGCTGTCTCTGATCAAGTCCTGTGTGGTGTGCGCTGGCAGAGATTCACCTGCTCTTCTACCTCCCACCTGGTGTTTCTGTAGCCAAGTCCCTTCTCTTGCCTATCACAAACTCGAAGATGGCTCAGCTCCTTCCTCATCCTTCCCCTAGACCTGCCTTCCTCACAGTCTGCACTTGTTCCAGTGTTACCCTGCTGCCCCTTCTAACTTCTGAGAGCCACACGGTTCAGGGCAAAGTCACCCATACACTTGGGCCAGCCTATGGTTCAAGGTGAATCTGCGAGAACAGCCCCACCCCTTCAAGCTCTGCAGCACACAGTCAAGGCCATCACCCATTCTCCATGGGTCCACTCCACAAGTCATGATGAGTTCCTTAGCCTCCCTGGCACAGACAGCTTTTCCATGATGGACTGTTCTGAGTAACTTACACCTCTCATTGCCACATTCCACTTGTGGACAAACTGTACATCCGGACTGCACACAGCCATCATTCTCTGACCTCCACCTGACAGGCACAACAGACCTCACTGAAAGCACTAGGTGCCATTCAACAATACAACAAGGGTCAATTACAGATTTGGTTGTTGTCTGTCTGGTTTTCTGTGGTGCTACCATGAAACCCAGAGCCTGAGTATGCCAGGCAAGCGCTCTACCTCTGAGCAACATCCTCAGGCAAGTGTTCTATCTCTGAGGACAGCTCAGCTTTTTTTTTTTTTTTTTTTTTTTGAAGATAGTCTTGCTATGCAGCCCAGGCAGGCCTTGAACAGTAAATCCTGCTGCCTCAGTGGACTCCTAAGCAACTTGGTTACAGTCACCCACCAGCACTGCCAGTTAATTACATATCTGCTTCACGTGTTGGGCTGGAGGGTGGCTTTCGTGTGTACGTTAAGAGGGTATGGTGGCATCAGTGAGGGGTACAAGGTGAAGGTGTCACTCTGGGCACATGTGCACAGACAAGCATGTCTGTGCAGCTACGTGCATGCCCATGCACTAATTTGTATCTGTGGTCTCTGTACCAGAAACTACAGGACCAAACCGGCCTTCCCTGGTGATAGAGGCCCCAACAAGTGCCTCGGGCTACATGGCACACTCCTATTTCCTACTTCAAGATCAATAGGTCCTGGCTATCCCCTGAGCATACACCCTCCTAAAATGACCAATTCTATAAAGTTCCTGCTCCTCATCACCCCCACCAGTTCCTTTCCATGAGCACCACTCCCTGACCTTACAAACTGTTCCTCTGCCTCTGACCACTCCAGGCAGCCTCTTGCCAGAGATAAGCATCCCCTCACTGTGGGAGCACTCCATCTAATGCAATGGGCCAAGGTGCTCTCCAACTGTCTGTTTACTTTCCATATCCACTCTCAAGCAGACAGCATAGAGGACTGGAAGTACCCACACCTGTCAGGCTGCCAAACTGAGACGGGAGCAGCTGTTACTCCCGTGTGGAGCTGCAACTGGAGCTGGCTTCCTCCTGAGCTCCAGGCCTCCTCTCCTCCCCTCGGAGTCAGCAGAGTACAGAGGACAGGGTTCATGAGGATCCTAGCCACAGGAAACACACACTCCCATGGACTGCCCGGCTCCATCCATGCATCACAGTTCTGTCTGCTGGAGGAGCCCCAGGATAATCCCATGGCCAGAGGATTCCTTATGCCTTCAATTCACTGGCACTGGTTACCACCTTCCAACCTCAGACAAAGACCCAAGAACCGCAGGTGCTTATGCCACT
This sequence comes from Dipus sagitta, assembly GCA_036346955.1. NCBI lineage: Eukaryota > Metazoa > Chordata > Mammalia > Rodentia > Dipodidae > Dipus > Dipus sagitta. Next base: position 4,938,817 of record CM070777.1, on the reverse strand, counting down.
GCGGCTCCCTGGACACTGACGCCGCAGGTCTACCCAGGGACTCCAGCATCTCAGACCCTGCAGAGCAGAGCTCAGCCCCTTGCAGCCTGTCTGGAGGTGGACATCCGCCCAGTGATTTGCAGCATGGTACCTGCTCTGTGGGCTCCCGGAGACCTGTCAGCACCCCACACACAGCATGCTGCCTGCACCTGCAAAGACCAAGACCCAAACACATGCTCCCACCCTCAACTGCGCACTGAAGACCAGACCCCAGGTTCCCACTGACAGCCATCCCTGGTGTGGCTTCCTCTACTCCTATGCCCCAGTGTCCATCACCACCGCAGGGCCAGGCTATTTCTTCAGGTGCTCTCTCCACATGACCAACTCAGCCTGGTCTTGCTTGTAAGTCAGACACACGCAGTGCATAAAGCCAAGCCCTGGGCCGGGGCAGGCTCTCACCGCACCCTCTCCCTATGCTTCCTCCTAACACGAACATTCGTTACTTTAATTAAACTTCTTAATTACTCATCTAAAATCTGCTCTTCCTTCTATAGCCAAAAGCTCCAAAGGGGCAGGAGAAAGCACTCCTTGTTCCCTGCATTTTCATCACCACAGAGGCCCAGGGTGCTCAGGCAGCATTTGTGGAATGTACCAGAAACCACCCCCACAGTAGTGCTCTGCAGGAGAGCCAGCTCCACGTGTGCCCCATGACAGTCTCAGAATAACAAAACGCCGGTTCCAGGAGAAAGCTGCACGGCATGCCAAGCAGTTTAAACAACATGAGCCTACACAGCAGACGGGGGACCAGGGCTGTGGTAATGAGCATTTCTCAAGCCTGTGAAACACAATCAAAAAGGAATTCACCAATCACGTTTGAAATCCAGAACAAAACATTTAAAAGTGCATACTCAGCAGTCAGCTTCCAGAAATAAATGCTGGTTTGCACAGAGGTTTCACTCAATGCTCACTGTGTGCTCTGTGAGTGCGTGGGTGCGAGGCGTGCGTGTGGCCAATCTGTGCCCTGCTAATGAGGACACTTGTAGCGCACAGGCTCCACGTCCTGCTGTGATTCTTTCTCCTGGACAATTAACATCACAGGCATGTCCCTTCATCCTATCTTGCCAATAATAGGCAAATGCATTAAGAATGGCTTAGGTCTGACAACATAAGTTGGTGTAAAGTAGTTAAGACAAACTTATTTTCCACATTAATTAAATGGTCCATTTAACATGGAATATCAATTCTCTATTCACATCTCAGCTGAAGTTCTTCTTTCAATTAACAACTCTAGTGACAGAGGTCCTACTGTTCCAGGACCATTAGAAGACATTCATTATCTGTCACGTGAGGGGGTGAAAGACAAAACGCAGGCACTCTCGGAGCAGCCTCTCCTTACTTAAGAGGTGACCAAGCAGTGGTGGTCCTCATTAGTTGCTTATCGATGAAATGACCTCCTATGAAATCACAAACAGAACAAAGCAAGGGCTGCAATGAGGCTCGCTGAGTGTGAACGTCCCCGTGCTCGAAGGATGACCTGTCCTCGAGCGACCCCAGGCTCTCCAGACTACCACAGGGATCTGAAGTGGCCCATAATCACATGAGAGGAAGAAACACTGCTTTTAAATTTCATGTGTTTATTGAGGAGTAAAGCCTCCTGTATACTTAATACTTAATTTTTATCACAGATGAACTAAAAATGCACCCATCATTTATCTGTTTTTAAACTTAGAAGACATGTTCAAAGCAGTAAAGCTGGTTATGGTGTGCTCTTCTGACATACACAGAGAAACAGATGTGGTGTCAGAGAGAAGCAGCACAGTCCAGGCTAAGCCTTTGTTCAACTAGCCACTCCGCAGGAAATCATCTTTCCAGGGGTCTACTGTGTCCGAAGCTACTGTGTCCAAAGTAGGGAAGCAATGAAATGTCACAGAAGAACAAGCTGGTTTATAGTTGTTATACAAAACAGTGAACTAATATTTTATCACCTCCACCTTACGTATTTAAACCCAGACCATGAAAGCCAATGCACTGAGGGTCACTAGAAATGAACCAAACTCCCAAGATTACTATAGAGCAGATTTTCACAGTCATGACCACGTCATAACATCTGCAGTGGTTGAGCATGTGGGTTTAAAGGCATTTTTAAAGCTCGCACCATTAGCCAGGCCTACTGGCGCAGGCCTCTAATCCCAGCACTCTGGAGGCAGAGGTATGAGGATCGCCGTGAGTCTGAGCCCAGCCTGAGCCTACCGAGTGAATTCCAGGTCAGCCTGGGCTAAAGCAAGACCCTACCTTGAAAAATCAAAAATCTAAAAATAAATAAAATAAAAATAAATAAATAAGTAAAGCTCACACCAATGATGAAACTCTTATTACCCACCATTAGTAACATTAAGTTTAATGGAAATTTTCAACACTGATATAATCATGCACATTAACAGTTACCCCACTAAAGTTCAGGCTTTATCTTTGTAGGAAACAGTATCATGAGTGTTCTTACCTATGTATTCGCAAATGAAGACAACAAAGAAAGGCGTGACAAGATCATTTATCCCCTGAACGTATCCACTGGCAGGATGTCGGATTGCCCATATAAATAAGATCCTTTCAAAAATCTGAAAGAAAATTGAACAGCAGTAAAACAAGATGTAAACAGGGACCACTTTAAGATGCACTTTTACTTCAAGTACATACTATCACTATTTTTCTGTCTCTGATATTAAGACACAAACGTGAGCAGTGCCAACTGCAGTCTCTTTACGAAAGTCCAGCGATCCTGATGTACACTGACTCGCCAGCACTGCTCAGTTCTTCTTCAAGGCCTGAGCTCAGGCCCGCTCTCTCAGACCATTCTACTCCTCAAGTAGACACAGAGCACCCAGGGCTAGGTGGGGCAATGGATCTTTCCTTGGTGATAGACAGGTGAACAGGTAAGTAAGTGGAGGGTGGATAGATGGAAGGTGAGTAAAAGGAAGGGAGGGAATGTGGATTTCTCCCACACAGCATACCAGCCACCGGAGTTGTTCAGGTGCATAACAAGAGAGTACCACCTGCAACAGGATAGGTGCCTGATTAATATGTGCTGAATAAGTAATACACTCATACATATAGATTCATATACATCTTTTGTAAGTCAACAGTTTCTCAGAGGGCTGACTACTGAAACAAGTTCAGAAGCAGGAATGCAGCTCACTGACGGAGAATGTGCCCACCACATGCCAGCACCACCCAAAATCAAAAACGAAAAGAACATGTGCTTCAAGGGTTTCTCATGCACAGAACCAGTGACAGGAGCTGATGACCCAATGCTGGCACCCTTAAGAAGATGACGCATGGCTGGACATACACAGAGGAGCCACCCTCAGGAGGCTTCAGACAGACACAGACCTTGGCCACCTCAGTCTCAAGTCATAGATGCAAAAGCCACAGCCTTGAGTGACCACTAGGCCTCAGAGCAAGCCAGCACAATGGTGACAGTGGGTGGCATGTACCCACCTTCGGACAGGACAGTGACTGAATGGCAGCAAGCAAGGTAAGCCATGTGTGAGTCTAGAGGGCCCCGGGCCTCTCATCAGCACTAACTACACCAGTTGCACAGCCTACTCTTTTCCCAGGTAAACCTGAGATGAGGCCAAGGCCCCACCGTCACCTCCAGCACCGCTCTATAAGGTCCTAAGGATCCAGCTGAGACATGGCCAAGCTCCTGGTCCACAGAGATCAAGGTGACCACTGGGAATAAATATGTGCTGCTCTAAGTCACTAAGGTCTGTGGTAAAATTATTGTACACCAATAAATAACTAACAATGAGAAAACAGGCATAGAGAAGTTAAGCAACTTTCCCAAAGTCACAGAGCCTTGAGGATCATAGCCACGTTTTTATCTCTAAAGTCTGGTTCTGGGCGGGGGGTGGGGAGCACTTTAGGAGGCTTAATCACTCCCACCACGGCTCTGCCATTGGAAGAAAGGGTTGTTTTCATACTTAAGTTACAGAATAGAGGGTAATAGAGGGTCAGAAGATACAGAGACCATGGTCACCCAGAAAGTAAGATCTGCAAAAGTAATGATTTGCACTAGCCAGGGCTCAGCGGAAGCCACACTGCAAGGCCTGAGGGTGTGTGTGTGTGCATGGGAAGGGAACATATCATGTGTGGGACAGGGTAGGGTAGTGGGTCAAAGCTCAGAACCCAGCCAGAAGTGGAAACTTAGGCTAGACGCATCCCACATCACAAGAAGTCCAAGAAGGAATAGGCCTGCACTCCTAGGGAGGCTGAGACAGTTCAAAGTCAGCCTCAAGAACATAGAAGAGGAAGGAGGGAAGCAGGGAGGGAGGAAGGAAGCTATCGTTCACAAAGGGCATGATTAACTTCTTAGAAATCATGAATGAATCTATATAAATTGCTAGTGTTGGTGAAAGAGATTAGCAAGTTTGCAAGACAACATTAATTTATGAGTTATTTGCATTTCTAGATTCTGACAATAAATAGTGATGATCAAAATTTTAAAGGACACTATTTATACAAAACGTGTCTATGAGTAAATTTAACAAGTTATGTATTTAAGGTAATAACTTAGTGTAAAAATTTTTTTTAAAAATTCAAACTGGAGATGGCTTAGTGGTTAAAGCACTTGCCTGCGAAGCCTAAGGACCCACGTTCAACTCCCCAGAACCCACCTAAGCCAGATGCACAAGGTGGTGTGCATATCTTGGAGCTCATTTTCAGTGGCTAAGGCCCTGGTACGCCTTTTTTTCTCTCTCCCTGTCTCCCTCACTCACTCCTCTCTCTCTCATAAGTATAAACAACTTTTAAAAAAATTAAATCAAATTACGAATGCTAAATACAAAAATGATACACAATTCTTTCCAAAATGATTAACAGGGTCAACCTAAGCTTGAAGAATTAGTAAAACCTAACAATGGGCTGGAGAGATGGCTCTGTAGTTAAGGTTCTTGCCTGTAAAACCTACGGACCCAGGTTCAATTATCCAGTACCCACATAAAGCCAGATGCACAAAGTGGCACATATGTCTGGAGTTCATTTGCACTGACTAGAAGCCCTGGCATGCCCATTTTCTCTCTCACTTCTATCTGTCTCTTTCTCTCTCAAATAAATAATAAATAAATAAAAATAATAAAAGTCAAATGTGGGAAGGGCTTGAGTGAGAACACTTGATTCCCACCAGGGAACTGGCCAGAAGCACCTTGACCTGAATTCTTTAAAAAAACAAACACTACTAACAAGCTGACTTTATATTAACACACAAAGGAGAGGTAAGAAGTAACCAAGAAACAAGAGCCAGACAACGTGGCATGTCCCCTAAGACACAAGTCTGTAGTGATCAAGACAGGGTGAAGCCAGGACAGAGGAGAGAAAAGCCAGGGAGCAAAGAGCCAACAGGAAGCCCCAGTGGAGCTCAGAGGAGCAGAGCTGGGAGCTGCTCACCTGCGAGCCCTTGAAGGCACAGACTTGCAGGAAGACAAGCGTGAGCCATTTGGAAGGTGAAGCCTTACAAAAGGAGGTACATTCCTAGGGGGGATTGTAACCAGCTTCCCCCTCCTTGCCAAACATCAGCTCACTCTCTTGCTGCTGTTTTCTACTTGGTGTGGCAGAGGTGATGCCCAGCCTCTGCTCGCGCCATGCTTTCCTTTGCCATCATGACACGCCTACTCGAGACTTTGACCCACCAGGAAGATGGATTAGGAACAGCCAATGGCTTCCACCCTCACAGTCAAAGACCAAGGGCAGAGCTGCAGTAACGTACTTTCCGCTCATCAATTCAGACAACTCACAGTGACCAGGACAGAAAACACCCAAATGAGGTTCCTACTTCACAGATCACAAGGTGGAATGAGGAGAGACTGGTGGACAAACAACTCCACAGCTCAGCCAACGCAAGGGAGGGAAACAGATGCCTACTACCAGAAACAGGGGTGACACCAGGTTAGGAGACCTAGCAAACAGAGGCTAGAGACCAGCACCCCAGAAATAAGAAACAGCATGTACATGCTAGAAAAACTACCCTGACTTGGCCTAGAGCCATGATCAACACAACCAAGTCCATTACCTACACACAGGCACAAAGGGAACGGGGTCTGTGCAGCCTGCTACCTCCAGGGGGTAAGGAAGGAATGGGCTTATAAAAAGTTCACAGTCAGTAGAGTTCAGCACCAATGAACTTGCACTCCAACAGTATCAACATGCTAGAAAATGCACATTCCTTCATGGGCACAGACACTCTGACACCTGAGTAAATAACTTGTTAACACAGCCTGTATGTTCCATTATCTTCGGCATCTGCTCAAGTGTAATGAGACGTAACTTCTGGGCAGCTAACTGGACAAAGCACCTGATTTCCATAATGTGTGATGCTGCTCTAAAGGCAGGTAACAGGAGCCTGGAGGAAAGCCCCTGGGCAGATATCAGCCCCATTGGAAAGGTTGGAGACTCTGGTGTGTGGGAATGCTCCTCCCAGTAAACATGCTCTAGTGACCACAGAAGCTACAAGGTCACACATCAGAATTCCTATTTTTATGGGCAGGCACTAAAAAGGCAAAGTTAGTTTAAAAGTTAAAGAACTTTTATATCACAAAATAAGATTGGATCAAAAGATCCATGAATCACTTCAATGAAATCTCCTGTGTCTCCTTGAGGGAATGCCCTATACTTGGGACACAGGGAGCTGAGGGTCTGGAACTCCGTGAGAGATGTCCTGCACTTGGAACACAGGGAGCTGAGGGTCTGGAACTCCGTGAGAGATGTCCTGCACTTGGGACACAGGGAGCTGAGGGTTCTGGAACTCCGTGAGAGATGTCCTGCACTTGGGACGCAGGGAGCTGAGGGTTCTGGAACTCCGTGAGAGATGTCCTGCACTTGGGACACAGGGAGCTGAGGGTTCTGGAACTCCGTGAGAGATGTCCTGCACTTGGGACGCAGGGAGCTGAGGGTCTGGAACTCCGTGAGAGATGTCCTGCACTTGGGACGCAGGGAGCTGAGGGTCTGGAACTCCGTGAGAGATGTCCTGCACTTGGGACGCAGGGAGCTGAGGGTTCTGGAACTCCGTGAGAGATGTCCTGCACTTGGGACGCAGGGAGCTGAGGGTTCTGGAACTCCGTGAGAGATGTCCTGCACTTGGGACGCAGGGAGCTGAGGGTCTGGAACTCCGTGAGAGATGTCCTGCACTTGGGACGCAGGGAGCTGAGGGTCTGGAACTCCGTGAGAGATGTCCTGCACTTGGGACGCAGGGAGCTGAGGGTCTGGAACTCCGTGAGAGATGTCCTGCACTTGGGACGCAGGGAGCTGAGGGTCTGGAACTCCGTGAGAGATGTCCTGCACTTGGGACGCAGGGAGCTGAGGGTCTGGAACTCCGTGAGAGATGTCCTGCACTTGGGACGCAGGGAGCTGAGGGTCTGGAACTCCGTGAGAGATGTCCTGCACTTGGGACGCAGGGAGCTGAGGGTCTGGAACTCCGTGAGAGATGTCCTGCACTTGGGACGCAGGGAGCTGAGGGTCTGGAACTCCGTGAGAGATGTCCTGCACTTGGGACGCAGGGAGCTGAGGGTCTGGAACTCCGTGAGAGATGTCCTGCACTTGGGACACAGGGAGCTGAGGGTCTGGAACTCCGTGAGAGATGTCCTGCACTTGGGACGCAGGGAGCTGAGGGTCTGGAACTCCGTGAGAGATGTCCTGCACTTGGGACGCAGGGAGCTGAGGGTCTGGAACTCCGTGAGAGATGTCCTGCACTTGGGACACAGGGAGCTGAGGGTTCTGGAACTCCGTGAGAGATGTCCTGCACTTGGGACGCAAGGAGCTGAGGGTTCTGGAACTCCGTGAGAGATGTCCTGCACTTGGGACGCAGGGAGCTGAGGGTTCTGGAACTCCGTGAGGGGTGCACTGTGGTTGAGACAGTGAGCTGGAGGTCCTGCAGTCCCCATATTGCACATCCAGCATACAAGAAAGCAAAGCCAGTCATAAACAAGAGAGCTGACATGGTAAGATCACCATGTCATACAGCACCATTTCAGCAGTGTGAAAGCCTAGGGAGCATGTGGAGTTCAGGCAGCAGCAGCAGCACCTCAAGAAAAGGTTAAAGGCAAGGAGAAGGGCCATTCGTCTGTCATCCTTCCATAGAAACATATCGAATAGCTGCTCTGCGCTACTGACTCTGGTGGTACCAGACTACAGCCAGAAACACAACAGAGCAAGGCCTGCTCTGACAGAGCAGTGGGCAGACAGAGCAGAGGGAGGGAGGAGCCAGGATGGCAGGCTAGGATGCCTGGAAGGCCACTGGGAGGAGCTTCAGAAGAGCCAGGCCTTAGGCAGAGCCACCAGGATGGGCCTGCTTCAGCAGCACGGCTACAGAGAGAAAACTAGAAGTGCTCCACCTTTCCAACACTCCAAAGACCTGTACCACTGCTGCCTGGGAAGAAGCAAGCGGGAGGGGAAAGGATGGCACTGACCACCAGGCCTATCAACATGACCACCACCCACACCCCTGGAGAGCTTCCACATGAATGGGTACACATGCTGAAGGGCACCTGCTGTGCTTTTCATACCTCTCCAGAACATCTCTCGTAAGATCTCTGAGTGAGGTCTGGAAAAAGGCATGTCAAAGATTTGTTAAAGCAACTAAGTAATGAACAAAAATTATATCAGGATGTGGTGGCTCACACCTATCATCCAGCACACAAGAAGCTGAGGCAGGAAGATCACTGAGCTACAGGGTGAGTCCAGGTCAGCCTGGCATAGAGTGAGAACGTGCCTTCCCATGAAGTATATATACCTTGACAAACCAGCATGAATAAAGATGTCCGGCAATCCCTCAAAAAGAACAGACGTGGTGGCACACACCTTAAATCCCAGCACTTGGGAGGCTGAGGTAGAAGGATCACCATGAGTTCAAGGCCAGCCTGAGCCTACATAGTGAATTCCAGGTCAGCCTGAGCTAGAGTGAGGCTCTACCTCAGAAAAAAAAAAAAAAAAAGGAAATGCAAACTATAACCCTACAAGACACCACATTGCTCCTACAAATAGCTAAAACTGAACAGGCGAATAATGCTGAGTACAGATAAGGATGCAGTTCGGCTGGGACGCACATGCTGCTGGTGGGAGGGCAAACTGGCACAGGCCTCTTCACAGAGCTCAACACACGCTCGCCACAGGCCCAGCCATTCCATTCTGAGGTGCCGCTCAGAGGTATAGGGTGACGGTGAAACACAGCCTCACTAAAATGAGCATATGAAGGGTTTTTAGCACATTTACTTTATAATGAACAAAAAGTGGGGCAAACCCACGTGTCCAAGAACTGGTGCACAGACACACGTTGTGTGTGCCCAGGGATGGTACTACACTCAGCACAGCACGTGTCAGCAGGAGTTCCGGAAGCCACACACAGAAGCCAGCTGGGCAGGAGATGCCACGTATGCGGCATTCCATCAGATGACAAAACTCAGTAGACTGAAAGCATGTCAGCAGTTCTCAGGGGTCAGGGCTTGGGGACAGAAGAACGGCAGCAAAAGACATTGAAATGTTCAAGGATGTGAGGTGGGAGGTGTTAAAGGACATTTGACTTGAGCTTTAAGTGGACAAGTTTTATTGTGCATAAGCTACACCTCAATAAAACTGGTAGGAAGAGAAGGAAGGGAGAGAGAGGCGGGAAAGTGAAGATGGGGACTGAGGAGAGCAGAGGCAGGAGAGAAGAAAGGCAGGGGTGAGAGAGGAGAAAGCGGCCGGAGCAGACCTGGCTGTCACCCACTGAATAAACAAAAGCATGGAAAGGGGCTGAGGGCTTAAGGCAGAAAGCCTTCCTGAGTAGTTAGAAATGCAAACTTCAATGAAGTTTGTGACTAACTAAAAGCCAAGCCTAACTCTCCTGATTCCCACACAGCTAAGTTCCACTATGTCACTAACCTGAGCCACTAGGATACAAACAACAGAGCTATGATCAGCTTACGCCACGTTAAAGGGAAGTATGGCCCTCGTCTGTGTCTCGGTACGATTCCTTGCAGGGGATGCACATGGGATGAAGAGCGCTCGCTAAGCAGCCAGCTTGGACCCTGAGGTGAAAGCCACACAAAGAGGAACAACCAACAGTCTGACACACAATCATCCGCAGCAGAAATGAACTCCATCTCCCAGCCACTATGGGTGTGTATGTGCCGTCAGTATAAACAATGCATCCCAACCTCCACAATTTAAGAAATTGTTGGCCTGGAGAGATGGCTTGGTGGTTAAGGTGCTTGCTTGCAAAGCCAAAGGACCTAGGTTCAATTCCCCAGGACCCACATAAGCCAGATGCACAAGGTGGTGCATGCTTCTGGAGTTCATTTGCAGTAGCTGGAGGCCCTAGCATGCCCATTATCTCTCTCTCTCTCTCTCTCTCTCTCTCTCTCCCCCTGTGTCTTTCTCTCTCTCAAATAAATAAATAAAAATAATAAAATATATTTTTTAAAGAAATAGTTAAGTGATCTTGCATGCTGGCCAACACAAGGCCTACCTTTCTATACTTTTCCTGAATCCCTGGTCACCATTAAATATCTCTCAAAATACTGCTAAACTCAGGATCCCACAGCTCACTCTCGGCCAGCTTGTGTGAGCCTGGCCTCCTCCCCAGAGACCTCCTGCCCTGCTGAGCACCCACACCTCACACCTCTAGGAAGGCACAGGGCTCAAGAACACCCACTACCATGAAGGCTCCAAACCAGAAAGTCAAGGCCAACCATGCACCAGCTGGCCTTGACTCAAGCTTCACTCTGTGATCAATAGTCCTGTGTGGTTGGTTACTTCTACAAAGAATGTGGAAGGCTGAAGGGGAAAAAAATCCACAAAGATAAACCCAGGTCTACTTTTCATTTTTAAGAAGGTAAGTAAGTAGACAAGAGATCAGGATGTATGACCCTCCCTTCCAGACTCAGAAAGCACATGGCTAAGACACAATCAGAGGTCCTCTTGGAACAACCACTCCTATTGAAAATTATTTCCCCCTTTGTATTCTCCAATCTTAAGCACTTAAGCCTTAGCAAGCCTGAGTTTTCTGTTTTAATAGACTTATTGCACCATCAAGAAATGCCCAAGTTTCAAAGTGTAGTAGGAGAATCAGGATTAAAAAAATATTTTAAACAATAATAACTGTATACTTGAGAGAGATACCACTTACTTTAGTGACAGAAAGTGTAACATTTACTAACAAATGTAATCAAACATACACAAGACCTTGCAGAAAGAAAACTCTATCTAGGCTTGGGGGTGCGAGCCTGTAACACCAGCTACCCAGCAGAACAAATCAGGGGGATGAGAAGTTCAAGAATGTTTAAGCTACAGAGTGAGTTCAAGGCCAGCCTTGGCAATTTAGAGAGACTCGGTCTCAAACTAACAAATAAAAAGAGGACTGAAGATATAGCTCAGTGGTAGAGAACCTGCCTTGCTCATGTGAGGCCCTAGGTTCAATCCCAGGAGGGTAAGATGGAGGGAATGTCTTCATTTCATTGAAAGGCATTAAAAATGGCATTAAAACTGGCCTTAAAGGGAGAAAATCCTATGTTCATGAAAATGAAAAGTAAACTTTGTGAAAATGTAGTTCTGCTAGATGAATCTAGAAGAAACTCCATGCAACTCAAATCATAAATCAGACCTTTAAAAAAATTCTTGGCAGTCTGATTCTGAGAATGAAGTGAGTGAGCACAGAGTGGGCCTTCCCAGTTAAGTCTAAGAAGACAAGGGTGCATGAGCTCTCCTAACAAATATTGAGGCATTAAAAATCTATACTAGCAAACAGGCATGGATGGCATTTAAAAAAAAACAGATAACCTGAGCCAGGCATGATGGCACACACATTTAATCAGAACACTTGGGAGACAGAGGTAGGATGACTATCATGAGTTCAAGGCCAATCTGGAGCTACAGAGTGAGTTCCAGGTTATCCTGGGATACAATGAGATCTTACATCAAAAAAAAAAAGATTAAATTAAAAATTTTTAAAAAGAAGAAGACATAGCTGGGAAAAAGGAGAAACAGACCTGTGTGAAAGTGAAAAGCTATAAAACCGAAGTGATGTGGTAAATATGGAGACAAGCCAGAGTCCTCACATGGTGGTGGGTGGCTGCACTGTACACTGTAGATCAACTACAGATAAACACAGGGGTATGAAGAGCAAATGCTTAAGTGAAAATACAGACGGAAGGTCACCTAGATAGTCCATGTGTACAAAAAGATTTTTTATTACAATCATACCCATAATAACCTGAAAGAGTGACAAGTTCAAGTCCCACCAAAACTAAGAAGTTCTCATCAAACAACTGCCAAAGAATCCAAATCCTAAGCACACAGAGATCAGCAAACAAGAGAGGGTGAGAAAGAGAAACTACACAAAAGAAAAAGGGACAAAAGACAATAACACATTTCCCAGAATATTCCCCTAACTAAGTGGAGATGCTATACCCCATAAGCAGCCAAGGAGACAAAAGCGAGGGGCCTGACCAGGAGAATCGATTAAAAAAAAAAAAAACCCTCAAGGCCTGACATCTTCAAGAGTGGACAGGGTTGTGGGACTGCAGGACCTCCAGCACTCCAGGAGAGCCTCATTTGTACAACACTCTGGGAAGCAGGCTTGACATGAGCCGAGAATTAACAGGCATACACCAAACCAACAACATACAAGTGCGTCCTTTGGGCACCTTGGAGGAAGTCTTGCAGGTGTGCACCTGCGTAAGGGGACTTTTGAGAAGGTTACAGCCACACTGCCCCCATATCAAACATTAGAAAGAGCCAAATGTCCACCCAGAGGGACAAGGCTCGAAGCCGGCGTGGGCTGCTTGCTATTTGAACAACCTTACATGACTCCGACAAGAACAGCTTCAGACTGAACTGTACAGGGGAGGACACAGCACTGCAGAAGCACAGTTTTCTCAGTGTGGTGGACATCAGGGACCACTGTGAAGGTCAGAGGCAGGACAGGGCGAGAGGGCAGCTCCACCTGCTACTGGGGGCCGAGCATGGAGAGGACGCTTCCACACCTTCAGGACCAAGCTCCTGAGGAGCTGTCTAGTTCCTAAACTCAGAGACATGAGTTTAAAATACATCTTCCCACACATACTACTTACATTCTTTTCTATGTGTCAATATTACAAAAGAAAAAATATGTTAAGGACAATTAGGGGTTTCCATGTCCTGTAATTGTGGGTGGTCAGGGCCACACTCCCAGAGACTATGCACTCAATGCTAGCTTCTGGGTTGGACCTCTGAAGTGTACCCATCGTTCTGTTAGCCTGGTGAATGTTGGTCACGCACAGACACCGGAACTCCCTTACCGGCCACCACTCCTCTTACCTCTGTCACCTTGGGTTGGAGAATCAGTGCTTCAGGGCTCATCCGAGGGATATCAATGTGGATCTGGAGATGCAGAAGGACACGCTTATTTTAAAGGATGACAACAAGCATTATGATGAAAAGAGCATCTGCTCTCTCTGAGGGTACTGTCACCAGGCCTCCTCTGGCACAAGCGTGAGAAGCACGTTCCACCTGACCAAGTCACCCCGTCCTTGATGGCAAGCTGGTCTGACACCTTCCCAAGCCAGCAGTGCTTGCTGCACGGTTAGGAGCAGAGGGGCCCTCAGCTATTTAGTAACATAATCCATAGCAATTAGTGGGCATTGATTTCCAGCCTCTGACACAGAGAGCGATTCAAGTACATCAATAGAGCACAGGGTTTCAACTGTGACAGCGCCTTCTTGGAACACAGGCCACATTTTCCTCTGCTTCACAAGGTCCTTGGGGAATCTACAACACTTTTCAAAGAGAGCATTTCAAAGTCTCCGCTGATGTCGGCCAATTCCTATCTAGTCCCCATTTGACATGAGAGCAGAAGCAATGTTGCCAACGCTACAGAGGAGACCACTTGCAGCTCAAGAAAAACAGCCCTGCAGGACCATCCAGAACATAGCTGGCATCAAAAGCAAACTGCCATGTCCCACATGAGTACCCCACACCATCAACACTTATCATTCCTGTGGCTCCAGGACAGCAGCCCACACAGGCTGAGAGAAGACACAAATTTTAACCCAAGTGGGACTCCACAGTTTAGCTTTATCCTTGCCTGTGCACAAGGAGGAGTGTAACATCTGGAGACCACAATCGTCACCTCACTCTGATGCCAGCTGGCCTGGGGACTTGGGTAAGCCACCTAGGGTACAGGCTCAGCCTCCTCATGTACAGAAGACCTGCTCCACATCCTTCCATAGTGAAAGTCAAAGAAGAGTGGGTCCTCAGCACAAAGGAACATGCTCAGCTCAACTCTCTACAAAGAGACCCTGGGTAGCCATGCTGGGAGGGACACCCTGTATAGACTCGCAGGGTGAGAACTACAGCTGACCCCAAGCATGGGTAGGGCCAAGGGACAACGTGGTCTACTAGTGGGACAACCTGCAGGGCCATCCTCAACACTCCCTACAGTGAGATTCCTTGGACAGGAGCACTGTGGACTCCTACAGGATGGAGCAGGTCTAACCTGATTATGTAAGCCCAGTGCTGCCGGGGGGGGGGGGTACATTTACACAAAAGCAACAGGCAACTAGTTTCTTAGGCAGGCAGGACAGTGCATATATCATACCCCTCACCCTGCAATGGCTACAGGGAGCCCCACAGGAGAGGTGGCTGGGGCCCTGTAAACTCCTAGCTTTCTAGCCTGCATCACCATGCACAAGACTAGGAAAGGGTGGGGAGAGCTACCATGGTCACAGGACTGACCTACAGAAGATGCACAGGTGTGAGGAACATGAAAGAGAGAGACATGCTGCCTTTTCTATCAGAGGGTTAGAAATATAGAGAAACTCAATTCTGGAAGAACAGCATTCTGTGGGAAGCCCCATTCCAGAGTTAGCGTCCTTGAGACCACAATAGTTAATAATCCTGCAGCTCCAAAGAGTAGCCAATCCTTAAAACCTGTGACTGGGAACGAGATGAAAGGCCCGTCTTCAGATGCTTCCCAAGAGCCACTCACCTCCAGAGCCCAGACTGGGAATAAGAGGAAAGGCCCATGTTCAGGCAATCTGATGGTGAAAGGGACTATGCCACATCAGGGCTCAGGTGGGGCTTGTTAAGGGAACGCCTCACTCCTCAGTGCTCATGCGGGCCTGTGACACCAGATGTCAGATGTGAGACAAAACCAGTGAAGAGCTATGCTACTGTACTGAAAGCTAGACCGTAGAGAATGGAGAAGTACTTAGAGCCATTCTGACAGCAAATTTCTAATATGCTGTGACTCGTGATCCAGTTTTGTGTTTTCCAACTAGGCAGACTAGCTGTGCAAGAACAGGTATGACACCATCTTACTCAACAGCAGCAAACGGTTCGACTGGTCGCACCTGTGCCTATGCACCAGCAAGTCCCCAACATAAAGCTATTGAATGAGGCTTTTGTCTGAGTCTTTTCCAAACTGTATGAAGGGATACCTTTGTCCAAATGGGTTGGTCTCTGCAACAGTGCCCTCTGGCTCACCTCCTGGTCTGCCTTCAAAATCAGGTAAACAAACCTGGAAGCCAATCAGGGTCCTGCTACAGAAACTATTTCTTCCTACAAACCAGTGCCACATCACAGAATCAGAGACATGCACAAGGCTCCCACCTGTCTGTACGTGTCTTGGTGAGCTTCGTCATTTCTCGAATCATAATAGTGCTCAATAAAAGCAAAATATTCTTTTTGTTTTCTCAGGAGTGTGGCTGGTCTTCGGTCTACATTGGCAGGAAGGTAACCCTGGAGGAGAAAGAGAGAGACATAGTACAGTACAGTTACTGCTCATTCCCCAGGCCCCCATCAAGACTGTAAAGCACAAGAGCTCATGTCCGGAATGAACCTGGCACTCTGGCTGGACGCCTCTCCCATGGGGAGCACGAGGAAGCAGCGGCGAGTACAAGCTGGACACAGGGCACCCCCAGCACCTTCCCCACCAGGTGCCCCCCACCAGTGTTGCTCTGCCAGTTTCCCCAACCAGGTCTGGGACATCACAGCCAAGAATAGTAGTCTTATGGCATCCCTGCATTGAACTAGGATCCAGTGCTCTTCCAAAGCAAGGATATGAAATGTAAAAACCCTTCTGCAAAGGCCTCAGTCCATGAGAAACTGGGAGGCTGTGTGGCCTCACAACCACACCACACACAAGCACACAGAGAACATGTGCACACAAAGCTGTCACTAGACAAAACTGCATCTACTCCCAAAGATCCATGGGCTTCCAGCATGTGTGGTCATGGTACATGAAGTAGGCTTACATCCAGAAAGCACCAGGCTGCCCTGGGGGCCGCAAAGAGCCCAAACACCGAGGCCAGACCGCTGGTGCTTCATGCAGCTATTTCCTAGTTCTCACTGGAAGTCAACATCACTGGCATATCACGTGTAACTTACAAATGTGCCCATTTAAAGCACAGCTCCATGGCTTTGACAAGAGTGCCCAGCAGTGATTGCTGCTCACAGGAGACAGAAGCACTCCCCATTGCCCAGCACCTAGTGCCCTCTGCGGCCCAACCACCATCTCCACACCTGAGCCCTGGGAAGTGCCAGCTCCTCACAAGGGATGACCAATCTGCCCAGGACTCCCTGGACATAGACTCACTCAGGACCTAGGCTTTTGTGCACACTATCTTCTGAGACTCAGCCATCATGGGGTGTGAACTGGCACCTGCGTGAAACCATTCTTCTCTGACAAACAACTGGGATACCTCCAACTAGTGGGATACAAATAAAGTTCCTTGTAGGTACTGTCACACAGGACTGTTGAGAGTTACTGGGTCATGATACAGATATAGGCCTAGTTTTCTAAGAAATTGCCAGATCTTTTTCCAAAGAGGTCATGCTATTTCACACTCCAACCAGCACTGTGAGAACCTGGAACCTGGACTGTGCCTTCCGCTCCAGCAAGTAAGAGGGGAGTGTGAAGTGATCATTCCCTCTGCTGGGCGTGCTGCTCTGGCTTCTCCAGTGCTTACCTAGTGCTGAACAGAGGCAGAGGCATGCATCACCTCCTGCACGAAGTATCTACAAGCTGCTTGTCCACCCTGCAATCACACTGTCTGTCTTCTTACTGCATAAATGAGCTCTGGAACATTCTAGATGCAAGTCTATTTCCAAATGTGTCATGATCCATTCCCCAGCCTGTGGCTTGCTTTTTCACACTTCAAACAGCAAAAGTTTCAAATGTTTTTGGTCTCCAACTGGTAACATTTTTCTTGTAGTGTTTCTTGAGTCCTGTGTAAGATTTTCTCTTTGCTCTTCCAAGAAGTTTTAAAACTTTGCCTGGCTACCTTCTTCTCATTTCTGATGTCTATCCCATAGTCACTAAAGTGTGGTTGAACACCCAAAGCAGACCTGCTCACTTGGAGCCCAGCAACACCTGGTAGCACTCCAGGAGCCAGGTACACACCTTTCACTGTGTGGATCCCCTGGAGACGAGTGGATGAGAAGTGTATGTGAAGAGGCTCCCATAGGTGTCACTGGTCACCAGCTAGGCATCTGTTCCCTCTTTACTCACACAAAACCAGAAATGTGTGACCCAAGTAGGAGCCCCTTCCATCATGACAGGTCTGAACTACAACACACTATACAGGTTTACCATCCTGTAGCCATAGTAACTGAGAGGCCCAGAGAAAGAGGTGACCCAATGCCTGAACTGAAGTGAGTATGTACAGTCTGAACAGCTCCCTTGTGGCCACAAGAAAGACCAACAAAATGCCAGTCCACTGAGAAAAGCTGAGGGGCCAGCAGAGCTCAACTGCCAGAACTAGAATGCAGCCACATCACTGCAGGGGTGTGAGCACACACTCCATAAACTTTGTGTCAGAGCGCACGCACAGGGCTCGGGAGATGGTTAGCAGTTAAAGGAATTTGCTTATAAAGCCTGTTGGCCCAGATTCAAAGCCTGGCAACAGCATAAAGCCAGGTGTAAAGTGGTGCATGTGTGAGTGGCATGTATACACACACACACACACACACACACAAATAAATAAAGATTTTAAAAAAGAAATCACACACAAACATTGTTTTAACACATGTGGATGACACCACTGGGATTTTTTATACTAAGCATATACTGAAGGACAGTCATGGGTCACTTAGTAACACAGACGTGTTTTGAGAAATGCATCGCTAAGCAACTTCATTGCTATGTCGAGAGTCAGGTAGCACTGTTAAGTAGTTTAGGGTGACCCGGCCCTGAATGTAAAAAGAAGAAATGTTCTTAAGTCTGCCCTTATAACCTCCATTTTAATAGAGATCAGAGAAGGACCTCTCCTCTCCTTATGTTTTCACTAAAGAAGTTCCCTAGATCTGTTTTTCCATAATCTGATCCTGGCATTGTGGTTAAGCACAACCCCAAAACCTGGCTTCATGGCTGGCCTTTCCTTGAACCAGCCCCTAGCTCAGAGCAATCAGCTCTTACTCTAGCTCACCTGAGCTAAAGGTAAGGCCCACCACAATGACAGAAACAACCACTTACCAGGTGGGCGGGGCTCACCTTTGCTGGCTGTTCCTCCATCCTGAACTTCAAGGTTCTTATTCTGGTAAGCCTCCCCTCCTTAGCTGGGCTGAGAGGAGAGGGGACCCCTCTCTGTCCACTCCCAGAGTTCTCTGAATTTTCTTCTCTTTCCTTCTCTTAATGTAATAAAGCCTCTCTTAACCTTACCTTCTGGAGAGGGAGACAGGTAGCTTTGTTAGGTAGTTTAGGGTGACTGGGCCCCAAAAGTAAAGGCAGGAATGTCTGCCCTCACAATCTCCACTTTGCTACAGATCAAAGGATGATCTGACCTCTTATCTCTTGCCTAAAGGAGTTCCCTAGATCTATTTTTCCCACAACCTGAGCCCCTCCTGGGAGTAAGATCTCCTTTCCTAGAATTTAAATCTAATGACACTGTGGTAGATCAAGTTCAGTCCCAGAACTTGGCGTCACCGCTGGTCTCTTCCTGACCCAGTCCCTAGCTCAGACCAGTCATTCCTCACTCTGGCTCACCTAAGCCTGAAGGTGAACCCCACCACAATAAGGTTATAAATAGATTTGGGCCAGGGGACAAGCCTCTCTTTGGCTGGCTCCTGAACTATGAGGTTCTGCTAAGTTGGGCCAAGATGAGAGGAGACTCCCCACTTATTCCCACATGAACTCTATCCCTTCCTGCCACCCATGGCAGGAGCTCTCTGTACTTTCTTCTCTTTCCTTTTGTTAATCTAATAACATCTCTCTAAACTTTATCCTCTGGTCTATGGATTTTAATTCTTTAAGTTCCTAAGACAAGAATCTGGGGTGCCCTAAATTTACTGGTGCATTGGCATATTTGTGAATTGGCAAGAACCCCAAAGTCCCCATTTCTGTGTAAGCATCACAACACAAGCACAAACAAGATGGCTATGATGCCACTAAGTGCTATAATTTTATGGGAGCACCATCCTAGCTCAAGTCCACCACTAACAAAACATCTCTGTGTGCACATGACGGCATAACACCCGTGTATAAAACCAAACCAACTACGCTCACTCGACCACAAACTGGACTGTCTGTGCTGATGTGATCCGGGTAAAGTGCAGGTCATCCTGCCTTACTGGGCTTCCCCAGCGCCTCCCAGTGACTGTCCTTACATCTGCCCTTCTCAAACGAAGCAGCTTTTCCTGTCCGCTTGAGTTGTGTCGAGGTGGAGTCTCACTCCAGCTCAGGCTGACCTGGTTCTCACTCTGTAGTCACGGCGATCCTCCTACCTCTGCCTCCAGAGTGCAGGGACTGAATCATGCGTGACCACATGTGGCTTGAACTGCTTTTTCAAGCTGTAAAGCTGATTTTTGTTGAAACCTGAAACAGCAGCTCATCTCCACCACAGTGCAAAACTTTTAGGCTCAAAATCCATTTTCCTATTAACAAACATGGGGGCTTTCTAGTTTTTGCTTTATGCACCCTGAAACCCACCTCTCTGGACAATGGTGTATGTTCCTGTTGAATAGAGAAACCAGACAGGAACTCATTGACATGCACACCTCTGAAAGATCTTGCCACAGGATTTTCAGACTCCTGTGAGAAGCATAAGGCAATTCTCATTTTGCATCTTTGCCCACATGTGGGACAATCAAGTGCTCTCACTGCCACCATTCTGATGGCCCCAGTGGTCAGGTCACTATTAGAATGGGGTCTGAATCTTCACTCCCAGAAGGCTGCTGGGCACCATGCAGAAGCACAGCTCAGAGGTAGGCCAGGAGCACCCTCTCCCCTCCCTGGGGCATGCTGTTTCAGTCTGCTAATATTACATCTTCTTGGGAGTGGTGTTTGTGGGTGGGTGTGTTTGTGATGTGTGTGTATAAGTGTTCATGTGAGTTCAGGTTAGCACGCACAAGCCAAGGTCCCCTGAGGTAAAAACCCTACAAGTTAACTGTGAGTGCAAAAGGAACTCTGACGTCTTCAAGGTCTCAAGGCCATATTCCCAAAGAGCCCACCGGGAGGTGACAGCTGGCCCCTCAGCAGCCTTGTCACACACAGGTGTCAAATACACCTTGTCCTCATCGTGGTGAGCTCACCACACTGGGGCATTCTACTGGCAAGAGAGCACTACTACCAGGCTGCACAGGACAGGCATCTTTTCTGGTGAGAGGAGTTTGCAAATACTCCAGTGAGCATTCCAGAGCTCCCTCACCAGCAGGGCCATCACCAGCCTGAGTGCACACTGCCCAGGGCCCTGCATGGGTCAGCAGTGCCACCCACCTGGCCATCCTCATCCTCCTTGGTAACCAACACCACCTGGGAAACTCCTGGGACTCCCAACAGAGCAGAGCCCTTGCTGCTGGGGACACCTCATGCTGGGTAAAGCCACAAAATTCTAAAGGTGGAGACAGCAATGTACCTAGTGACCGATAACTCTTCACCCAGTGAAAATGTCCTGAGACCAGTCAGCCAGGCTTTGGCCACTCTGTCACCAATCCCCTGTAGCTGTTTCTATTCCACTTCTTAGAGAATATGGTACTTCTGTTCTTTGTCCTATAACCACCATGCCCACAGGGTCCCTAAGGGAAGGTACGGCATGCACCAGGCACGGTATGACTCCATATTCCTTTCAGTCCTAGTCATGTAGAGGTCACCCCTGTGGCTCTGAGCCACACACACACGGGGCAGCCTCAAAATGAGGCCACAGCACCACGTGAACACTGTGCCCAACCTGAGACCCATCAGGTACCAGCTGACCCACACACACTGAGAATCTGGGGACAGTCCATACTGAAGAGTCACCCTCAGCTCCATATGGGAAAACAGGGACACCCATGGAGAAGCCAGGCTCAGCGGGAGCTGTCCATGGTGGGACACAAACACCTTCTCTTTTCCACCTTGTCTGTGTGCACCAAGGCCATGGAGACGGCGGCAGAGTCACACTCTGTAATACTCCCAACAGCCTCTCCTCACACTGAGGATACAAACCCAGGCAGCACAGAGTTCATGTGAACATGATCCTCCCCAAAGCCTTGGACACAAGTTCCTGCCCTGGTGCCTCCCTAGGAACTCACCACTCTCTCCTCTAGACACACAGGCTCTAGGTCAAGTGCCAGGCAACTCACCCTACTTGCAAGGGAAGTGTGAAAGGAGCTCAGATTCCCAGAGCATCCATGGACTTCCAGCTGCCCTGCTGCTCCAGGCCTTTGTGGGCCAATGACAGCCCTAACACAGGTGCATGCCCTCTGCTGTCTCGGAACCCTCATGGCATTGTTTTTGCTACTTATTGGACATCTTTCTCCATTATCCATGCCAGCTCACTTGTCAGGGATGGTCTGGCCTACACAGCCACAAGGCAGCATTGGCACAGACAAGACTTTGACCCCAGCACCAGCATGGTCCTCCTTCAGGTCACAGCTCAGACCTCACCTCTCAGAGAGGGTCACCAGAACCACTGTCATGGCAGCCTCTTGACCTTCCTCTCACCCGCCCCAGCACTCACCACTTTCTGTCCAACTTCCCATACTCTCAAAGCTTGTTTCTCTCTTCATTCCCATCAGAATGTAAGCTCCTTCCCCTTACTTGCAGATCTCCCCCAGGGTTGAAACATGCGCACACAGTAGACAGTACAAACTTCTTGAATTACTGAATGGTGTCAACACAATGAGACGCAAAGGACAGGCACAGTTCTAGGCTGTCGGGGAAAGAGGCTAAATTTAGCTCTACATTTTGGCTATGACAGTGAAGAAGATGGAGAGTGGACAGAGCCTGGGGTGGCAGGCAAGCAGGACCAGATTGGGCAGAGGCCACAGTACAGTTGGGCAGATGAAAGGCACAGAGCTGTGACAACTGCCAGCGAGAAGGGCCTCTGTGCCACTCCAGGGGTCTAGCTTACAATGCAAGACAGTGGGGACACTAGGTCATAGGCAGGAAGAATTAAGGAACTCTTAGAAAGCTTCCCATTCCCCAAGTTTTAATAACTTGTTGAAGCACAAATTCTAAAGGGGAAGTGTGTCGTCACTGGGATACAGGCAATGAAAGGCCCACACATTCTCCTGGTATCCCATTCCTAGAGGAAAGCACACATGTGCAAGTTGAGGTCTCTTGATAATTAAGCAAGACTAGAAATTATGCAAATTAAACACATTCGCATATGCAATGAATTTTAAATGACAGAACTACAGAAAACTTAATTGCTGTATTAGCATGCTATAAAAACACTAATCATAAATGTAAAACAATGCATGCATATACTTATATCAAAATTGTCCCAGTGACACAAAAATCAACCTGTTCCCTCCCACTGTGTTCATATGCAAACCTCCAGCAATGCACTGAAAGAAGATATCATGACACTGGGGTTTTGCTTATCATTTTAACCATTATATTCACTGGTATAAATGTTAAATGTTTAATTAGTTTTGTTCACTCTTTCTAAAACAGTTATTTAAAAAGAGCCAAAAATAGGATTCTCTTCAGCACTGAGAAGAGAAGGTAGTATGCTGCATGCGTGTTACTAACCGTTAACCAGCACTGCATCTCATGTTTCTCCACTAAAGCAACATCCCCACACTTCTATTAAGGTAATACTCCTCCACGGACAACAGCATCATCACAGTGACAAATCGTGGCCATGCTGGGACAAAGTGACTCAAGTGTCAGACCTTGACGTACGGTCACACTCCAGCCCAGTTTTTATTATTATTAGAGACAGAGAGAAGTAGGTAGATGGAATGGGTGCACCAGGGCCTTCAGCCACTGTAAACAAACTCTATACGCATGTGCCACCCTGTGCATCTGGCTTACATGGGTCCTGTAGCTTTGCATGCAAACACCTTAACAGCTAAGCCTTCTCCCCAACCCTCCAGCCCAGTTCTGATTATCCTTCTAAACTGGACACAAGATGAACTCTTCTCCTCTGGGTCCTAGCTGGCTGGGATGGATCACTGCTATCCCACCCACTCACTAACCTTCTGGCCATTAATACTTAGCCAACCACCCAAACACCCCCAGCCCAGTTCCCAGTCCAAGCATCTCGACCTCCATGTGCACTATGTTCAGGAGTCACTAGCTTCCAGTACCCAGTTTCCCAGCCTCGTCATGACTGTCCTGAGCCTGTCCTGCATGCCTACACGTCCTAGAACAGTGAGATCCAAGCCTGCCCACATGAGCCAAGACCACACAGGGAACAGCAGCATGGAGCCGATACACACTGAAGGCACCATACAGGTTTGTTCCCCCAAAAAGACCACCCTGGCCACCTGCTGTAGATGCCAGACAACCTTCCCAACTGCTCCTCCCCCAATTCCAACACCTCCCAAGGGTCAGGCTCCCTGGAGCCCAGCATGGCTCTTCCTTCCTGCCAGACACAGGAGGGAATACTGTGCTTCCAAGGAGTGCTCTGAGTGTGCCTTGTCTCACAAACAGCATTCAGAAGAGAAGGTGAGGGCAGCTGCGCACCAAGGACTTTCTATAACTAATCTGAAGAGCTCCCCTCTCATGGAGGAAACTGGACGAAGTGGTAGAAACACAAGTGATCACACCAAGCCTACTTCTAATTGCAAGAGATATATAATCAATAAATAGTCATGGTTCAGGGCTGTGTCTGCATTTAGGATTACGAGGTACTAAGCTGCAAATTTATTAAGACTCATTAGTGAGAAAGTCTCTTCAACATGGAAGTCAGACCCAATTTAGATCAGGCACTGTGAGTTCCCAGTTCCCTACTGACATCTCCAAAAATAAGAAAGTAACAGAGAAAAAAGCTGCCAATAAAGTATTCAGAAATTTCTGGCCGGGCCTGATTCACCTCCGATCTTGAGCTAGGGTGAGTACATGAGGGCGCAAACAGCTGCTGGCACCCACTGAATGTTCCCAGAAGGATTTTCAGAGAGGCACGCAGGTGCTTCCATCACAGGGACAAACTGCTCCTGAAACCCCCTCCCCTCCCTTCCCCGCCCCCCCTTGCTGACAGCATTACTGACACTACACCCACACACAGTGCCCTGCTGAGTGAAGTGCACCCAGTCCCCGGCTCAACTGTTCAGAGCTGAATCATCCTCCCGGCCATACTGCTTAATCATGGGTCTCAGTATACTGTAATGACTTTTTATAATCTAAAGACAGAGGAAAATAATACAGCTCTCACAGTTGTTGCTAATCCTCCCTTCTTCCAGAACTGACAAATCAGCCTTGAAACTAAGTCAAGGAAGGACAATGGCTTCTTGGCTTTGGCAAAGCCTCATGTCGCTATGCAACCAAGAGAGGTGACTACATGACCTGCCCACACTACAGGCAGCAGCTGTGTTCACAAGAGGGTGGCTGCAGGGCTGGGCACAGGGCACAGGGCACAGAGACTTACTGAGAGGAGCTTCCACGTCATTGGACGAACTGGCTTTGGGATTCCGGACCAGCTCAGCTTCCGTAATTCCTCTGTTAACCGAAAGAGAGAGACAGAGACAGAGAGAGAGAGAGAGAGAAGGGGGAGGAAAAACAGGTTAGCAACTTCACCAATGCCTTCCTGTGTCTCCATATCCCACCAGTGTTACCAGGGGACAGTAACAGGGAGCTCCGTAATGGAACCAGAATAAATCTATTAGATACATGTGCCACAGACTGACTCCCCCAAGGACACACAAGAAGATAAGGCACCCTGTTAGAGAGGGCATGTCCACCAAAGGGTCAAGTGTCCTTCAAGCCACTTTGGAACATGTGAAGCCCTTCCTCCCTGGGGCAGTGATATCCAGGGCACCAGACCCCAACCTTCTCTTTGTCTTCTGTGTCCCCCCAGCCTCCAATGCTAAGTCCCCAAACTGAATACTTGGTTGGTTTTCCCTTCTCTTTCCCTCCCACCCTGCTGACTGGATTCTTGAAGGCAGGCCAGTCTTCCCATAGCACTGACTAGGGGTGTAGCCACACCAGACCCAGACAGCACAGCACAGCATAGCCCAGCACAAGCATAGCCTGGGAGCCTTTACAAATAACCAGACAGGAGTAGAGAGGGGCCAAAGATGCGGGGGGTCTGCAGCCAAGGCCAGGGCCTATGCTAGACCGATGGGGAAGGACAGTAGACCCTGTTCTCCCTGACCTTCTATGTCTCCCCTAGAGCCCCAATTGCTGGAAACCCACGTCAGCACATGGCCAATGCCACCAAGACAGACACAGTTGCCTCCTGGGCTAGAGTTAGGAATCCACCACCCGGCAATTCTTCCACGAGCTCAGCACTAATGATTAATGCCAGGCATAAAAGGCATGATTAAAGAGAAGAATTGGGTAATATAATCAACAAGATGCAAAGTCCTGACATCCAATCTTTTTCCAATTACTAAAGCCTAAGTAAAATAAGTGCAGAGTAATTGGGCGACAGCGCCCACAATAACTTGCATTTACAGAAATCTCAGAAAATATCAAATCTCCCCCCAGCTCCCCATGGATGCTGCAAAGAGCTAATATCTGAATGCCAGTAACAGTGTTTAGCAGCCTTCCTCACAGTGCCTCTCTCTCCTCACAGTTCAGGTTTGCTGGCTATGGTTTAGGAAAGAAGTCAAAGAAAACTCACTTGTAATGTTCTCAGAACACATCTCCTCACTGAAAGTCAAAACTCCTTCAAAAAGTCAAAATTCTGACTACTCAGCAAAAGCACTGTTCTCACATTGGCATGGCTTTGGCTCAAAAGAGCTTCCACACGTTACCACAGGCCTGCACTAATGAGGGCTGGGAACACTGTCATATGGAGGAGACATGGTCTCGGAGGGGTTAAGTAATGACCAGGGCTGCACATGAACCTTTAATATCAGGCTCTTTTCACTATATTAAAAGGAGGGCTGGAGAGATGGCTTAACTGTTAAGGCACTTGCCTGTGAAACCTAAGGACCCATGTTCAATTCCCCAAGACCCATGTAAGCCAGATGCACAAGGTGGTACATGCGTCTGGAGTTCGTTTGCAGTCGCTAGAGGCCCTGGGGTGCTCATTCTCTCTTTCTTTCTCTCTCTCTCTCTCTCACTCGCTCGCTCTTGCTCTCGTTCTATCTCTCTCCCCCTCCCTCCCTCCCTTACTCTTTCTCCTCTCTCAAATAAATAAAGTATTAAAAAAAAACCTCTAGCTGGGCGTGGTGGCACACACCTTTAATCCCAGCACTTAGGAGGCAGAGGTAGGAGGATCGCCGAGAGTTCAAGGCCAGCCTGAGAATACATAGTAAATTCCAGGTCAGCCTGGGCTATAGTGAGACCCTACCTTGAAAAAGCAAAAAACACCTCTAATACAGACAGACATCACTTAGATCCAAAACAAGATCTTCACAGACGTGAGGGCAGCAGGAGAGCCAGGCTAACCCTACAGCAGGGTGCACCCTGAGTGTGAAGGGTTGGATGTGCCGGGGATGCCACAGCCACAGGCCCATCTTCACCCACAGCCCTGCTTCCAGGGTAGAACACCAAGGAACATGCCAGACCACAAAACCACAGATCAGTCATGCCCACCACTGTGGGCTGGGGATCACAGCCAAGGACAGAGGCTAATACATAAGTGTACAGCTGGCAAAAGTACCAAGAATAAGTGGCTAAGGAGGGGGTGTGGCCCTTAACAGTCATCTAAACCACACCCTCCAAGTTTAACAAGTTTAACAGTCATCTAAATCATCTAAACCACACCCTCCAAGATGCAGGGACCTCTGAAGAGAGGGCAAAAAGACTCTAAGAGCGGGAAGATGGCAAGTGTGACTGTGGAAATGCTGACTTCTGTATACAAGTCCATTCACACTCAAAGACATGAGGTTCACTACATAAGGTTGAGCCAGTCCATATTTCATCATGGAAAAGAAAGGATTCAAGAGACTCCACACCTCCCAGAGCAGCTAGTCACAATCTTTAGTGGCATCAACACTGGCTGGTTGCCCAATCATTAAGTAAATAGCCTTCCAACCATGACCATCCATGTGACCCTAATTTCACCACCTCATTTTCCAAACCACATACATGGATTATGTGGATAAAACCTAAAGTCTTACCTAAAAATAACTGAGTAATATCTGTGCTCAGAGCCAATAGTGAGGCAGTTAAGGGCGACTGGGCCCCTGAAAGTTAAAAGTGAGGAACTGAGAGGGTGACTGGACCTCTGAAAGTAAAAAAGGCAAAGTCTGCACTTGCAAGAAATCAAAGATGATCTGACTTCTTATCTCTGGCCTAGTTCCCTAGACCTGTTTTTCTACAAACAACCCGACCCCTCCCAGGAGGGAGGTCTTTCATAGGACTTAAACATTGTGGTTGGTCAAGTTCAGCCTCTGGAACTTGGTGTCAGGGCTAGCCTCTTCCTGAGACCAACCAGCTATCCCTCTGGTTCACCTGAGCCAGAAGACAGCCTACCACTATAAGGTTATAAAGTACCTTTGCAAGGGCTGGTGAGATGGCTCAGTAGTTAAGGCACTTGCCTGCAGAGCTTAACAAACAACCTGAGTTCAATTCCCCAGTACCCACATAGAGCCAGATGCACAAAGTGGCACATGCATCTGGAGTCGTTTGCAGAGGCTAGAGTCTCTGGCACGCCCATAACTCTG
Source organism: Dipus sagitta (assembly GCA_036346955.1). Classification (NCBI taxonomy): domain Eukaryota; kingdom Metazoa; phylum Chordata; class Mammalia; order Rodentia; family Dipodidae; genus Dipus; species Dipus sagitta. Next base: position 4,910,854 of record CM070777.1, on the reverse strand, counting down.
TCTGTCTTCATCTCTCTCTGCCTGCAAATAAGTAAAGTTATTTGCCAGGCATGGTGGTGTACCCCTTTAATCCTAGTACTTGGGAGGCAGAGGTAGAAAGATCTCTGTGAGTTCATGTCCAGCCTGGGCTAGAATGAGACCCTATCTCAAGAAAAAAAAAAAAAAAAAAAACTTTGCAAGGAGAGGGCAGACTGACCGCTTGGGAACTTCCAGCTGTGAGTGAGTATCTCCCTCAGCTGGGCCTGGGCTGGCTTGGCCAAGGCCCATGCCCAGCCCAGCCAGGAGAGCCCCATGGCAGCAATCCTTGAACTTCCTTTTCTCACTTTTGTTTCCACAGTTTTTCCAGACCCTAGGAGTGGACTTCACGGGAGAGGCAGCTCTAGCCCACAGCCCAGCTCGTCTAATCCTCACCCCCGCCCCAAGCCAATAATTCCCTGGGACTCTGTCCAAAGGGAATATCCATAATGCAGACAAACATTTAACTCGCATTACAGTGATATGTAAATATTTAGAAAAGATGTCAGTTACATGTTTAATACTAGGCAAGTAATGAAGTTTGTGCTGCTGTCCATGTGCTCTGTGGAGAATTCCTGCTGCTTCGACGTCCACTTTGAACAGCAGAAAGACTGTCTCTTACTAGCAAGGCCTCTAGAACTGCACTCCTCCCATCTTCAGTGTCAACCATCCATGTGCCCCTCCTGGGGACATCTCCTATGGGACAGCTGTACCTACCTTGCATGGACTGTGCCAACATGCCTCAGTGACCAGCTCTTAGTCACAGAGTGGCCTTTCAGGATGCAATCTGCTTGCTGTCATCCACCAACTAGAACGCTGCAGGGAAACACTTTAGATAACACCCTCAACCAAATACAGACATAAGCCCATCCCACACACACCTCTCTTACACAGTGACCCCAAGAAGCTCTTGTCTACTATCTCTAAACCCACTAGCTAAAGCAATGGACCCCTGTAAAGGCATCTGCCCAGACGTTCCTCCTTCCTTTCTGTCCCTCCAAGAGTTTCCTGGGGCCCCCATGCCTGCCACTGAGCCCACCCCAATGGCCCCTAAGGGTAATATCTTCACATCCAGGTGCTCTCTAGCTGAAAGATGCTAAATGAAAGCGGCCACGAACAGGAAATGCAGAAATGCATCGCAGATGCTGCTGTGGAAACTCTGGCCTTCCAAAGTCTGCATAGGGAAAAGCAGAGGGCAAGGAACCTGCATCTCGAGAGCCAGAGCTACTCCAGCCTGAGCGCCCGCATCACTTGACAGTCACTTCCCAAGGTCTAATTACACTGGCTTCCCTTCAATACATTGATCCCACAGCCAAGGCTGCGTGGCATTTAATTAAAGGAAAGGCTACTGCTATTTCATGATACAAATCTACACCCTTGAGAACAAACTAGAAGCTTGAGGTTCATGCTTGTGCTTTCCAGAAGGAGCCATTACATCCAGACCCTGCACCTTCTATACATTCAGTATTACAGTTATTGTATTGTAATACTTACGTCTGCATGGAGGGGGAGGGGGAGGGGGAAGGGGACTGAGCACAGAACTTAGCTCAGCACCCTCGGGTGAGCCCATCTGTTGGTAATGGTACCTGGCAGCAGGCACTCCATTCCCTATCAGGTACAGTCAATAACAGGCCTGGTGGCATCAATCCACCATGCACAATGTTGAGGAGGGGCTGCCCAGGTCCCTAGCACAGCCTTATACTATGAGTGCACAGGGTTAGGACCCTGGCCTCATTGCCACCTGCTTGGCTCCATCTCTAAAGCATTTGCTCCACCCTAACATCAAGCCCTCAAGAGCGCAGGATTACTCCCTCTGACACCCTCCTTCAGTGGCCAGAGAGCACATGCCTGGATGCTCCACATGACTGAAGGCTCCACCTGGAGCGAGCAGGATACATAGAAAGGCCAGAGACAAGCTTGTCCATGATACACCCAGTTCATTTTAGAGATACGCATGCTATTTATTTACTGGCAAAGGCAAAACAGCATGATCTACAGTCCCTGCATATGACTTAACACATACATGATCGCATGATCCATGCTACTGACTTCACACAAGAACCCACTGTCCATGGTCAAGTGTGGTGCAGGTGAGCGTGATCCACAGTCAGCATATGACTTCACACGTGGGGTGTGGAGAGAAGGCTCAGGTGAGCGTGATCCACAGTCACCATACGACTTCACACGTGGGGTGTGGAGAGAAGGCTCAGGTGAGCGTGATCCACAGTCAGCATACGACTTCACACGTGGGGTGTGGAGAGAAGGCTCAGGTGAGCATGATCCACAGTCAGCATATGATTTCACACTTGGGGTGTGGAGAGAAGGCTCAGGTGAGCATGATTCACAGTCAGCATATGATTTCACACGTGGGTGTGGAGAGAAGGCTCCTCTGCCCCTATCTAAGGGAGACCCTGACAGAGCTGAAGCCCGCCCAGTGGGCACAAAGCAGGCTCAAGCAAGGTGTGAATATGAGTGCACAGTCTACAAGGAAGGGCACTGGGCACTGGCATTTTGCAGACGTTTACAATTTTTTATACCCAGCTGCACAGTGGGTTAGCTCTTTCCATAAGTGGGTGTTGACTCTATGTCCCTCCCACCCACCTTCCATATTCACAGGATTATACTGGGGTCTACAGGCATCTTTATTGTCTCTGCCCTCCCACAAACTGGTTGGACTGGGAAAGCCATGGCATGAGTAGAAGGAAGGGCTCAGAGGACAGGAACAGAACCAAGGACAGAGGCTGAGGGAAGTACAAGAAATAAAAGGAGGCTGAGTGAGGGCCAAGACATCCCCTGGGCCTCTGCCTCCTCCAGCCATGTCTGCTAAGCTCTTGGTCTCACACAGCTTGTGGAGGTTTGATGTGAAATGTTCCTGTGTTGGTTTGAGCATTAGGTGAATGCTTGGTTCCCAGCTGATGGCAATTTGGGAAATGGAGCCTTGTGGGTGTGTTTTGGGGGGCAGGCGTATGGGTGCCATAGCTAGTTCCCGTATGACACACTCCCCTGCTGCTGTTGTCCATCTGATGTTGGTCAGGAGGTGATGTCCAGTCTCATGCCACATTTTCTCTACCATCATGAAGCTTTCCCTCAAGTCTATAAGCCAAAATATACCCTTTCCCTCCTACAAGCTGCTTCTGGTGTAATGTTTGTCGCAGCAAAGAGAAGGTAACTGCCAACAGTCCCCTGTAGCCTCATGTGTTTATGATTAAGACTCACACTTAATCCCCAGCTGGTGAAGCCTTGCTGGAGGAGGTGTAGCACTCTGCTTGCTCCCTTCAGCTGCCTCTACTTGCCCCTGCTACTATGGAGATGTGACATCCAGCTGCCTGCTCCTGCCATGCATTCCCAGCCATTATGAAATTTCCCCATGAAATTGCAAGTCAGAAGTAAACTTCAACCTTTCCTAAGCTGCTTCTGGGTGTTTTGTCCCAGCAACAAGAAAGTAATGGTCCTTGAGTGTCATCCAATGAGGAAAGGCTGCAAACGAAATCATGTCTAACAAAAGTGGAACTGGAAGTTCTCGCACTAGGCAAATAGGCTGTCAATCCATCAGGGGTCGTCCCACCACCAGGAACAGCTCCAAGTTGGAAGACATGTAGTGAACACTTCAGGATGTACAAGCTTTGAAAACAGATGAAAACCAAGGTGCTGTTCTCCCAAGAAGAGTTGTAGGACACCAGAGAGTGCAGAGCCCAGTAGGGGCTGAAGGAAGCAAGGCAGAATGAGTGTGATCAGAGGCGCAAGCAGGGGCCAAAAGAAAGGAGGCAGAACAAGTGTGAGTAGAGGTGGGAGTACTCCTCACTCCATCTTGCAGCTAGGCAATACTTCATTGTACGGGCAGATGGCATCTTAGTGCTCCATGCACCTACAGACGGACCTTTGGTTGTTTCCACTCTTTGGCTGTGATGAATGATGGTGCTGTAAACATTTATTTCCACACAGACATGCTTTCCTCTTGCAGGGTACATGTGCAGGTGTGCAAGAGCTATGTCTCAGGGCACCTCTGTGGTTCACTGCATTGAAACTCTTATCAGACAGTTTCACAAAATGGCTACACCATTTTCCATCCCCATTAGTGGTGCATGAGGCTTCCAATGTCTCTTCATCCTTGCCAACACTTGCTACTATCTTTTTTTAATTACAACTATCCTAGTGGATTTAACAAGGGGATTTGTTAAATAGAATAATAGTTATCTCCAAAAACTTTGTAAGTACTTTTAATCATTCCTAAAACAGTTTTACACGTAATGTTGTTGTTTTGATTTGATCTTTTGAGGTAGAGTCTCACTGCAGCCCAGGCTGACCTGGAATTCACTACTCAGGATGGCCTCAAACTCACAGAGATCATCCAACTTCTACCTCCCAAGCGCTAGGATCAAAAGGGATCATATTTTCATATGTGAATTTCTCATTCACATAGATGCATCTACACATATGCATCATGCTGGTATCAACCGTGCAACCTCACAACAACTTAAATGAGCAAAACCCTTGCCAGCACCAAGCAGCTGACTCCTGAGGACAGAGGAGGCACCGTAGGCAGGACCCTCTGATGTAGTCCTCACCTTCTCACTGATCTCTACCCTGGCTGCTCTGCAAACCTGAGATCAGGGACTGTGTCTGTACCCATTACGTGCTCTGCTGCACAGAAGGCACATGCAGAGCTGCTGCATGGAGCACTCCGAGGACAGTGGTGGCAGCTGCTCTGGGGAGACTAAGCTCCTCCAGTGTTCCCCAGACACAGAAACCACAGACAAGTCACTTGCTCAAGGCACCCAAACCAGCCTAGCTGAACACATGATGAATCAGAGCAACTGAAATGTACTGACAAGAAGGTGAGTCCCACATGATGGAAAGCATGCTCAAAGCCAATGAGAGATAATGTGATCCCAGATGACAGGTCCACAGCACAGAATGACATCTGCACACAGAACACCTTTTGTCTCTGCAAGTCTCTTATGAGGAAGTTGAGGCACAACAGCAGATGAATCTAATGTGGCCTGTATCTCTCTGCCTGCCACCCATCCACTGCCCAGTCTCCTCCAACAATCCTTGAAGAAAGGGAGACAGGCAAGAAGGTGGATGACTGAGTCAACCATCCAGCCAAGGACAGATGACCTGGCTCAGGGGCCCTCTAACAAAGCTGACAGAGATGGCTTAGCAGTTTAGGCACTTGCCTGAAAAGCCTAAGGATCCATGTTCAACTCTCCAGATCCCATGTAAGTGAGATGCACAAGGTGACACATGCACACAGGGTGGCACATACATCTGGAGTTCGACTGCAGTGGCTGGAGGCCCTGGCGTACCAATTCACTGTCTCTCTCTCATTTAAAAAAAAATTGTGTCTCAGCTGACAGCACAGGGCAGCAGTCCTAGGACTTCACATGGGAGTTAAGGACACAGCTCTCCCCCCCAGTAAGGAAGAGGCAGGTCTATTGACTCCACTATTCAGTCTCTAATTTCGGAGAAACACTGACCCACAGAACCATGTCCAGAGGAGGATGCTGGCAGGAACCTTAACATCAGAAGCAGGTTGCTATTAAAGTGAAACGTACACCACTACAACACCATCTGCCATCTGGAGACCTGCTACATGGAAACAAGGCATTGGCTAGGCAGCTAGGGCCAAGTTAGTGGAGACAAACTGCAGGCTTCTGGAAAGACTGTAGTCACACCAGGCCCTGGGGCCACAGCATCCCATAAGTTCACCACTTGACCCCCATATCCACCCTGTGAGACAGCCCACCAGAGAGGTTAAAATCAATAATGTCAACAGCTGAGTGAAAACTCTAGGCTCTGAGGACAGTCTTAGGAACCCTAAAAAGGTGCAAACAGGGGCTGGAGAAATGGCTTAGTGGTTAAGGCACATGCTTATGAAGCCTAAGGACCCAGGTTTGATTCTCCAGGTCACACATAAGCCAGATGCTCATAGTGGTGCTTGCATCTGGAGTTTGTTTGCAGTGGCTAGAAGCCCTGGTGCACCCATTCTCTCTCTCTCTCTCTCTCTCTCTCATCAATAAATAAATAACATAAAATAAAAAGGAGCAGCTGTCCCCACATGATCCCTCCCAACAAGAGTTAGGAAACCACACAGTGAAGGCCTAGTAGTCCAAGAAGGATGCAACGAGGAGCCACTACCAGGGCTGACCTGACACATGCCAACAGAAGTGCCAGAGGAAGAATAAAAATTGTGCAGCCTTACACCCAAAGGGTGTGTGAGACTGCTTAGCACAACAGGGCATACCTCAGTCAACACGGAAACCATATCTATGACTACCTGCAACAGAAATACAATACAATAGCAATGTAATACACAGCAACAGCGTAAATGACAGCACACACCTTCAGCCAAGCTGGCTGAAAGCTCTTGTTCCTGAGAACACCTAGCAGAAAGCACAAATGCCTGTCTGTCCAAGGCACCCGACCAGAACCTACAAGCCGTGGTCAGCCCCTAGCAGCCCTGGTCTCCCGCTCGGCTTGGAGAACCCATGGGTTGAGGTGAGGTAGCTGCTTTCAGCATCAGGTCACAGACAAATTCACGGGCCTAGAGTCAGCCCCGGCCCCAGTGTACCTCCACACACTGCTTCCTACAGCAGCTGCCAGAGGCCAAGGTGACCCCAAGCTCCACAAGGATCCTCTAAAAGCTCCTCTGAACCCCTCCTCCATGCCACTGGGGGGTGTGAAAGTAACTGTAGCCTGAATACAGAAGAAATGGCCCAAGTTAAACCACTAGCCAAGTACCCTATACTAAATTCACTCTGTCAAATAGGCTCTCATCCTACCCATTCCAGGATGAGACCCTCACACAGAAAGGTTTACCACTTACAAGGTGCCTGGAGTCCTGTGTTTTAGTGTTTACAATTCAGATACGGACATACACACACATTCTACCTCAGTGTTTTGGGTATTCCCTAAGATGCCATCAGAACTGGCCCTTAATGTTCTTTTTGATGTTTTCTATACAAATGACCACTAGGAACCTTTTTTTTTGGGGGGGGGGGTCACTGCCAATAGCGTTTTCTCTCCCTGGACACTCACCTCCACAGAACCACCAGGCACAGTAGGCCCCATGCACAGTGGTTTTGTGCATCTTGGAATACAAGACTCGGAATGTCTGGACTTCAAATGTCACCAGTACACCTGGCAAAGGTGTGCTGAGATCACAAGGAGTGTGCACACGGTAGTGGGTGGGGGAGAGGGGTATGAAGGGAGGAGAAGCAGTCACCCGGTGGGGAAATGCCAGACAAAACGAACCCAGCCGGCCTCCACAACTGAACCACATGGCACACAGTTATGCTGACTGAAGTGTGAATACTCCTGCATCCTCACTCTGCCACTCACAAGTAAACAGAACTTCCCACGGTGGGCCACACAGCATGGGTTTCTACAACACTCCTCACATGTGGGGGGTGACGCATCAAACTAAAGCCACAGGACATACTAAATGCCTCCAGGTCAGGCCACTCATCCCACAGCCTCCAAAACTCCAAACAGAATGGTTTTCTCAACCACAGTTCACAGCCCGGTCCCAGTTAGCCAAAGATTATGTGAGTTCTGACTATGAGAAAGGCTGGTGGTCTGCAAGGGCTGAGCCTGGCCTGGCGTATCCATACCTGTCCCCACTAGGGAGAAGCTCACCTGAGGGCTTTCCAGCAGCATGTTCTGAAAATAGCAGGTGGCACCTGGGTTTTTTGGAATGCATACTGAAGTACAGTGAGGTGAAATGACATGATGTCTGGGATTTGCTTTGAAATACTCCAGCAAAGGGAAAAAGGGACAGATGAGACGACTGCAGTGACATCCTGATGGCTGCAGAATGTCGGGGACAGGCGTCCTGGCTTCATTGCACATTCTCTCGACCTTTGTGTGTGTTTGAAATTTTTTATAACGCATCTTTTTTAAAGCATGAGAGTAGGTAAAGGTGGCACAGACTCTCTGACAATGACTGATGACACTTGCCTCTGGAACACCATTTCCTGGGAAGCACAGCACCCCCTTCCGGAGAGGTGTTGCCCCCCCCCCAACACACACATACCCAGACACCCAGCTCTGGGAACTGGAGCCTCCACAGATCTTGCAGTGTGGCCACTCAAAAGACTGAACACTGGCAAGGGAGCTGTGCCCCAGCCCCGTGGTGAAGACACATGACTGGATAAACACCACTAACAAGGAGTCGCACTCACTGCAGGTCTCTCAGGAAAATCACAGCCACCACTGCCCGGGAACCCTGTCAGTTACAGCACCCGCAGCTCATGCGCGCTGCTGAGAGTGAGGAGTGACGGGGCAGTGCATCGCTGCCTTCTGGGCTCACCGCGGCGAACTCCATGGGTTTTGCCTGGCAACAAAACCACTTCTTGTCCCACACAGATGGACACATGGATGTCTAAAATCTCACCCTTTAAACACGGACTATTCCCCCTTGAACCATCACCCCAGCCCTCCCACAGGCCTTTGGTGTTGCCAGCTCCCGGACGGCCACTGCCTGCAGGAACAGTCCTTCTGGAGACATCTTAGTGCCACTTCCTCCTAGAGGGCGGACGACCCAAGGCAGAACTAAGGACGACCTGCTCTGGAGCTCCTGGCTAAAGCAACTACATGATCATCATTCTATCACTTTCAAATAAGAGACTAATATTTTGAGCATAATGATTTTAAGGAGCTCAACAATTTTTTGCATGCATTATTCATATTGTGACACAAAACTGTTATTTCACTGAGATTACTGTAAATCGCTACATGAAGATCCGGCTTGCATGAACAATTAAATGATAGATATGATAAACTAGATTTATATGCTTTATGTTCCTATAACATAAATTCCTTGAATGACTTAACTCAACAGAACTAGAAAATTCTCTCTGGATGCCAGGTTCATGGATCTGTAGCTCCCCCACCAGCATGTCACAGAAACTTACAGAAGACAGAAAGGAAAAATATTTAATAAAAGGTTTAAAATTACTATGGTAACCAGAGCAACTTGCTTCAAAAATGAATAATAGCTCTGTTAGGTGCTTCATTAAAATTTTTCCAACCAAATACTGCCCTTAATCTTCTCAATGGAACAAAAGGCTTATTCAGAATGCATGTACAAGACGAGGAATAACGTCAGATACACCGTGTGCCTGGGCACAGACGTCCTCCAGTCTGAAGCTCAGAGAAAGATGGAATCTAATCAGCTGCGGATGAGAGAAAGTTGGGCATTTATCTGGAAACAATTAATTAAAAACCTCAATACCCACTGTTTGGTCCTTTTCTTCACTAATCAACAAATTAAACACATTCCACATCTCAGCAAAATGACTCTCCTGACAGAGGTAACTAACTACCTGTGGACAGTGAGAGAATGAGAGAGTGAAGCCCCAGACAAGCTCAAGCAGCAAGGGCCCTGGGTGCCAGGCTCACTCAGGGAAGTCTCCTCCTGAATTCCAAGCTGAAGCACAAGAGCTAAGACTTGGCTGCGGAAGGGCCCCTGGAGACCACTAGCTGACCACGGAGGACGTCATCACCAACCCCAACCCAATGAGTTCCTGTCACCACGCACATGACAGCCACACAAGCCCACACACCTGCCGGGCTTGTCCAGCTCTCTGTGCTGCAGTGCCGGGGCCACTGGCTGCTGTAGTACCTGCAAGACTGCGGGGGCTTTGCCACAATCAGGTATGGGCGCAGCGAGACACCATGGGGGCCACAAAGATCAGCCCAGGCTACCCTGGCTAGGATTTACTTGGCCCGCTTCAGCCTGAGTGGTCCAGCTGAGCTATACTCCTGGACTGTCCATCCAAGTCTCCCCTTGGCTCTCCCAAGCCTCATACCTAATGGCCTTCAAAATTCACCTGTCTAACCTTCACCATGAGCTTCACTCATGTGGCTGCACAGCCCAGCAAAGGAGATGCTTACAAAACCGTGCAGGTGTGTACACAGGTCATCAAAACTATGCATATAAACCTCCACAGACAGCGACAGACGTACGAAGGCAGCAGCAAGCAGTCACCGGCTCCGTGGTCCTCACGGCAGGCCCGTGTGCTCCGTGAGCAGGGCTGCAGTGTACTGTCCATGACGAGACACAGGAAGGGGTGATTCCCAGTACAGCTCCAACGTGGAAGACCCAGAAGGGCTGAATGAGAAAAGGCCTTAAACCACAGAGTCCAGGCCCCACAACACCGCACCTCCCCACCACAGTGAGGTAAGCCACTAGCCCAGCCCAGCCTAAGACTCTTGTGCATGTGACATGAAGAAGAGACTGTGGAACCATGTCAAGCTGAACAATTCCCCAAACATCGGGCTTGAGATTTCTTGACACTTCCCAAATGCTTTCTAACCCCATCACAGTATGTGAATGGCACCTGTCTGCATGACAAATGCAAAGCAGTTGTCCTTATGGCTCTGTGAGAACACAGGGTTGTTCACTATTGTCCACCACAGTGTCTTTGTCACAGGTGAATCAGCTGAATAGATGCTGACACTTTCATGAACAGGAAGAAGCTTGACATTTTTTATCCCAGAGAACCAAGAGGCCAAACATCCATGAGCCCCTTCCACTGTCAACAATGCCAGATACCCTCAAAACAGATCACAGATAATTCAACATCCCAAAAGTCCCTAGGAGCAAAGCACAGAACAAGTGACTCCCACCCCAGCCCCAACTCACTTCACCTGGAGCATCCTAATGCCACAGAGCACCACTCCGTGCAGGTAACAGAGAGAGGAAGTGCTGGATGGCTTAGGGACAGCAGTGAGTGATCCTGCAAGGCAGCTTCACAGTAGCACTGGAAATCACAAGGACTGGGGACACAAGGCTCAGTGTCAGAACACTTGCCTGATATGGGCAAGGCCCATGCTCTGTACCTCCTGTATGTAGAAAAGAGGAGGGAACCAAGAGCGACTGTCACTCAAATCCAGGACTACCAGCCTTGAAAGCACCATCTTGGGATATCATGTGATACAACCACCCATGTACCTCTGCAAGGAGGTCACCATTCTTATCAAACCACACACAGTGACACTCCAACCACCCATGTACCTCTGCACAGATACCACCATTCTTATCAGACCACACAGTGACACCCTCTTATCAGACCACACAGTGACACCCCAACCACCCATGTACCTCTGCACAGATATCACCATTCTTATCAGACCACACACAGTGACACCCCAACCACCACATGTACCTCTGCACAGATGTCATCATTCTTATCAGACCACACACAGTGACACCCCAACCACCACATGTACCTCTGCACAGATGTCACCATTCTTATCAGACCACACACAGTGACACCCCAACCACCACATGTACCTCTGCACAGATGTCACCATTCTTATCAGACCACACACAGTGACACCCCAACCACCACATGTACCTCTGCACAGATGTCACCATTCTTATCAGACCACACAGTGATACCCCAACCACCACATGTACCTCTGCACAGATGTCACCATTCTTATCAGACCACACACAGTGACACCCCAACCACCACATGTACCTCTGCACAGATGTCACCATTCTTATCAGACCACACAGTGACACCCCAACCACCACATGTACCTCTGCACAGATGTCACCATTCTTATCAGACCACACAGTGATACCCCAACCACCACATGTACCTCTGCACAGATGTCACCATTCTTATCAGACCACACACAGTGACACCCCAACCACCACATGTACCTCTGCACAGATGTCACCATTCTTATCAGACCACACAGTGACACCCCAACCACCACATGTACCTCTGCACAGATGTCACCATTCTTATCAGACCACACAGTGATACCCCAACCACCACATGTACCTCTGCACAGATGTCACCATTCTTATCAGACCACACACAGTGACACCCCAACCACCACATGTACCTCTGCACAGATGTCACCATTCTTATCAGACCACACAGTGACACCCCAACCACCACATGTACCTCTGCACAGATGTCACCATTCTTATCAGACCACGCACAGTGACACCCCAACCACCACATGTACCTCTGCACAGATGTCACCATTCTTATCAGACCACGCACAGTGACACCCCAACCACCACATGTACCTCTGCACAGATGTCACCATTCTTATCAGACCACGCACAGTGACACCCCAACCACCACATGTACCTCTGCACAGATGTCACCATTCTTATCAGACCACACAGTGACACCCCAACCACCACATGTACCTCTGCACAGATGTCACCATTCTTATCAGACCACACACAGTGACACCCCAACCACCCATGTACCTCTGCACAGATGTCACCATTCTTATCAGACCACACACAGTGACACCCCAACCACCACATGTACCTCTGCACAGATGTCACCATTCTTATCAGACCACACACAGTGACACCCCAACCACCACATGTACCTCTGCACAGATGTCACCATTCTTATCAGACCACACAGTGATACCCCAACCACCACATGTACCTCTGCACAGATATCACCATTCTTATCAGACCACACACAGTGACACCCCAACCACCACATGTACCTCTGCACAGATGTCACCATTCTTATCAGACCACACACGGTGACACCCCAACCACCACATGTACCTCTGCACAGATGTCACCATTCTTATCAGACCACACACGGTGACACTCCAACCACCCATGTACCTCTGCATGATGTCACCATTCTTATCAGACCACACACAGTGACACCCCAACCACCACATGTACCTCTGCACAGATGTCACCATTCTTATCAAACCACACACAGTGACACCCCAACCACCACATGTACCTCTGCACAGATGTCACCATTCTTATCAGACCACACACAGTGACACCCCAACCACCACATGTACATGAGGAAGTTGCCCAAATGCCTATGGTTGCTACTCCTGTTGCAATGCCTTCTGTCCCCAAGCATGCACCTATGGCATCATGGGGTGTGCCCTATGATCAATTGACTGAGGAGGAGAGGTCTAGGGCATGGTTTACAGATGGTTCAGCACATTATGCAGGCACCGCCCAAAAGTGGACAGCTGCAGCATTACAGCCCCTTTCTGGGACAACTCTGAAGGACTGTGGTGAAGGGAAGTCTTCACAATGGGCAGAACTTCGGGCAGTGCATATGGTTATGCAATTTGCTTGGAAAGAAAAATGGCCAGATGTGCGCTTATACACTGATTCATGGGCTGTGGCCAATGGTTTGGCTGGATGGTCTGGGACTTGGAAGGAGCACAATTGGAAAACTGGTGAAAAGGACATTTGGGGAAGATGTATGTGGATAGAACTCTCTGAATGGGCAAAGGATATAAAGATACTTGTGTCCCATGTTAATGCTCATCAGAAGGTGACCTCGTTGGAGGATGACTTTAATAATCAAGTAGATAAGCTGACCCGTACTGTGGATAGTGGTCAACCTTTTTCCTCAGCCACCCCTGTCATTGCCCAATGGGCCCACGAACAAAGTGGCCATGGTGGCAGAGATGCAGGCTATGCATGGGCCCAACAACATGGACTTCCACTAACTAAGGCTGACCTGGCTACAGCTACTGCTGAGTGCCAAATTTGCCAACAGCAGAGACCAACTCTGAGCCCCCGATATGGTAGTATTCCTCAGGGTGACCAGCCAGCAACCTGGTGGCAGGTTGACTACATTGGACCACTTCCATCATGGAAAGGGCAGCGTTTTGTCCTTACTGGAATAGACACTTATTCTGGGTATGCATTTGCCTTTCCTGCACGCAGTGCTTCTGCCAAAACTACCATCCGTGGGCTTACAGAATGCCTTATTCACCGTCATGGCATTCCACACAGCATTGCTTCTGACCAAGGAACTCACTTCACCGCCAAGGAAGTACGGCAGTGGGCTCATGATCATGGAATTCACTGGTCTTACCATGTGCCCCACCATCCTGAAGCAGCTGGCTTGATAGAATGGTGGAATGGCCTTTTGAAGAAACAGCTACAGCGCCAACTAGGTGGCAATAGCTTGGAGGGCTGGGGGAGTGTCCTCCAGCAGGCTGTATATGCTCTGAATCAGCGCCCTATATATAGTACTGTTTCTCCTATAGCCCAGATTCATGGGTCCAGGAATCAAGGGGTGGAAATGGGAATGGTCCCACTTACCATCACTCCAAGTGACCCATTAGCTAGATTTTTGCTTCCTGTTCCCGCAACCTTATGCTCTGCTGGACTACAAGTCTTGGTCCCAGAGGGGGGAGTGCTTTTGCCAGGAGACACAAAGAACATTCCATTGAACTGGAAGCTAAGACTTCCCCCTGGTCACTTTGGGCTCCTAATGCCCTTGAGTGAACAGGCTGAGAAAGGAGTTACAGTGATAGCAGGGGTGATTGATCCAGATTACCAGGGGGAAATTGGACTGCTTCTCCACAATGGAGGTAAGGAAGAGTATGCCTGCAGCGCAGGAGATCCTTTAGGGCGTCTGCTAGTGTTACCATGTCCTGTTGTCAAAGTCAATGGAAGACTGCAACAACCCAACAGAAGTAGTGTGATAAATGGCCCAGATCCTTCAGGAATGAAGGTATGGGTTACCCCTCCAGGTAAAGAACCAAGACCTGCTGAGGTGCTTGCTGAAGGTGGAGGAAATACAGAATGGGTAGCAGAAGAAGGCAGTTACAAATACCAGCTAAGGCCACGTGACCAGTTACAGAAACGAGGACTGTGATTGCAATGTTTCTGCCTGCCTTGATAACAGAGTGTTTGTAGGTATCTACACCAATATTACGATTATATCATTAGCTAACTGTTGAATTTATATTAGACCCATTATACTAGAGACTAAGCTTTGTGTTGGGGGAAGATTTTGCAGTTCCGGTTGTACGTGGGATAGTTATGCCATGTTAGGCAGAATTATGAGCTTGTTACTGTTTTCATTTGAAAATTAAGTATGATGTAAGGAGACATGATTTGATGCCAAGTTGACAAGGGGTGGACTTGTGATAGTTAAGGTGTTGTCAACTTGATCTGTTTAGTAATCCATAGGTTGCTTCTAGGAAGGATCAACTAAAGGAGGAAGTCTTTCCCCAAGGTTGAGCCCTTCCCCCAGAATGGGCGGTCCCGCCCAGAGGGGGACTTGATACACGGGAGCTCTGGGAAAAAAGAGTCCCTTCCTTCCTTCCTGCTCTGGGCACACGGACAGCGGCCACACAGCACGGCCTCCGTCCTCTCTCTGGTACAGGCTCTGGGCACAAGGACAGCGTCCACACAGCACGGCCTCCGTCCTCTCTCTGGTACAGGCCCTGGGCACAAGGACAGCGTCCACACAGCACGGCCTCCGTCCTCTCTCTGGTACAGGCCCTGGGCACAAGGACAGCGTCCACACAGCACGGCCTCCGTCCTCTCTCTGGTACAGGCCCTGGGCACAAGGACAGCGTCCACACAGCACAGCCTCCGTCCTCTCTCTGGTACAGGCCCTGGGCACAAGGACAGTGTCCACACAGCACGGCCTCCGTCCTCTCTCTGGTACAGGCCCTGGGCACAAGGACAGCGTCCACACAGCACGGCCTCCATCCTCTCTCTACTACAAGCTCTGGGCACAAGGACAGCGTCCACACAGCACGGCCTCCGTCCTCTCTCTGGTACAAGCCCTGGGCACAAGGGCAGCGTCCACACAGCACGGCCTCCGTCCTCTCTCTGGTACAGGCCCTGGGCACAAGGACAGCGTCCACACAGCACGGCCTCCGTCCTCTCTCTGGTACAGGCCCTGGGCACAAGGACAGCGTCCACACAGCACGGCCTCCGTCCTCTCTCTGGTACAGGCCCTGGGCACAAGGACAGTGTCCACACAGCACGGCCTCCGTCCTCTCTCTGGTACAAGCCCTGGGCACAAGGGCAGCGTCCACACAGCACGGCCTCCGTCCTCTCTCTGGTACAAGCCCTGGGCACAAGGGCAGCGTCCACACAGCACGGCCTCCGTCCTCTCTCTGGTACAAGCCCTGGGCACAAGGGCAGCGTCCACACAGCACGGCCTCCGTCCTCTCTCTACTACAAGCTCTGGGCACAAGGACAGCGTCCACACAGCACGGCCTCCGTCCTCTCTCTGGTACAGGCTCTGGGCACAAGGGCAGTGTCCACACAGCACGGCCTCCGTCCTCTCTCTAGTGCGGGCTCTGGGCACACGGACAGTGTCCACACAGCACGCCTTCTGTCAGCTTCCCTACACCCATAACTGTTCTGGCACCTAGCTCTCCTTCCCACTCCCATCTACCAGAGCTGCTCACTGGGTATTGTTTTTACTGTCGGTATTGCAAAATCCATTCTATGGCTTGATCACTGTGTGTGTTACAAATGCCACGGGTTGTTCAAACTCATCCAAATGAGGTTTGTGATAGAAACTGGGCACTGAAGGAAATTCTCCTCCCCACAAAATTCCAAATCTAGGTAATGGCATGCATACTTAAGTATTTGGGTATGAATGGATGCATACAACTTTTCCTGAAATACATGCCCCCAAAATGATCGGTGGCTGATTAGAGATGGACAGATGGGGAGAGACAAGCCTAGTCTATGATTTGTCTTCTTCCTTCTGATCTGGAGGCGTGGAAAGTGGTGGTGGTGGTGGTGTAACAACTGTTGCCATTTTCCTTGTGGCCAGGACTTGCTGTACTGTGCTCAGCCCAAGTGGTAAAATCAGGAATCCTTGTCTTGCTCTTGATCTTAGAAGAAAGGTTTTCAATTACTCAGTACCAAGTATGATGTAACCAGTGGTCTTGCCATATACATTGATATATGCTCCTTCTAGACCTAATTTAATGAGAATTCTTTAGCCATACAAACACTGAATGTTTTCATAGGCTTTATCAGCATCTATTGAGAGGCTCTCAGACTTTTTCCCCTTCATTCCATTAGTGAGTTGATCATATACTGATCTGTATATGCTGAACCATCCTTATATTCCTTGCATGCCACTTGACCACGGTGCTGGATCCCTTCACTGTTCTGCTGCATGCATTCAGTTTGCTAATACACTCTGTTAAGAATCTGTGCATCAGTGTTCATCAGGACTAGAGGCCTTTAATTTTCCTTTCTTATAGAATCGCCGTCTGGCTTTTTCTCAAATCAGGATACAGTCTCTCCTAACAGAAATATGGAACATCATGCTCCCTCCACTTCAAGTTTTGGAAGAATATGAGAAGCACTAGAGTTCATTCTTCTTTAGACATGAAAAAGTCAGCAGTGAAACCACCTGGCCCCCAGGAATTGATCAGCAGTTCAATCTCCTCCTCATTACTGCTTTTCCACCACTTCAGCATCCAGTCTTGGTAGGTATATTTCTACAGATTTATCTCTTCTTTCTAGATTATCCTTTTGTTTTGGGTTATGGCGCTAAGGACTGACACCAGGACCTTATTAGGGACTGTTCTACTGCACTATATCCCCAACCCCACCTTCTATGTTACTGCAGCAGATACCTTCTCCTTGCCAGACCAAAACATGCAACCAAAAGCAGCATATGGAAGGAAAGGGTTATTTTGGCTTAAGATCTCTAGGGGAGGTCTCATCATGGCAAGAGAGCATGGCAAAGCAAAGGCTTGGCATCACGTCTTCTCACCATAGCTGGAAGGTATTAGCAAGAACGTGTAAACTATGTAGACCCAGTGGGCTGGACTAAAAACCTCAAGGTCCAGCCCCATTGATACACCTAAACCAACAAGGCTCCACCTCCCAAGTGCTCTACCAGTTTGGGGACTGAGTATGAGGCTGAGCCACTGAGTATGAGACTATAGGGGACCCTTTACATTCAAATTACCACAGCATGTAGTTTGTGAAAGGTAGTTATTCATGGCATTCTCACATCATCGTCTGCACTTGTATGGATGGGTTGTAATGTCTCCTGTTTCATTTATAACTTTATTTGTACTTTCTTTGCACCTTCCCCCATGGCTAGTCTCAATAAAGATTTGTTGATTTGGGTTACCTTCACCCAAAAACTAAGTTTCAGTTTTATTGATCTTTTCTATTGCTTTTCCGGTCCCTATTCCATTTTTCTGCTCTTTGAGATTAGTATATTTTCCTTTTTCATTCCTTCAAGAATAAATTATTTGAGGTCATTTGTCTTGATGTAAGCATTTGTCTATAAAAACATTTGCATCTTGGAATTGCTTGGCTGTATCACACAAGCTCTGCTGTGTCACACACCCATTCTGCATCACATGAGCTCGGCCTGGTCACACACACATCCTGTACCGCGTGAGCTCAGCCTTGTCACACACACATCCTGTACCGCAAGCTCGGCCTTGTCACACACACATCCTGTACCGCGTGAGCTCGGCCTTGTCACACACACATCCTGTACCGCGTGAGCTCGGCCTTGTCACACACACATCCTGTACCGCGTGAGCTCGGCCTTGTCACACACACATCCTGTACCGCGTGAGCTCAACCTTGTCACACACACATCCTGTACCGCGTGAGCTCGGCCTTGTCACACACACATCCTGTACCGCAAGCTCGGCCTTGTCACACACACATCCTGTACCGCAAGCTCGGCCTTGTCACACACACATCCGGTACCGCAAGCTCGGCCTTGTCACACACACATCCTGTACCGCGCGAGCTCGGCCTTGTCACACACACATCCTGTACCGCGAGAGCTCGGCCTTGTCACACACACATCCTGTACCGCAAGCTCGGCCTTGTCACACACACATCCTGTACCGCGTGAGCTCGCCTTGTCACACACACATCCTGTACCGCGTGAGCTCAGCCTTGTCACACACACATCCTGTACCGCGTGAGCTCGGCCTTGTCACACACACATCCTGTACCGCGTGAGCTCGGCCTTGTCACACACACATCCTGTACCGCGGAGCTCGGCCTGGTCACACACACATCCTG
Source organism: Dipus sagitta (assembly GCA_036346955.1). Classification (NCBI taxonomy): domain Eukaryota; kingdom Metazoa; phylum Chordata; class Mammalia; order Rodentia; family Dipodidae; genus Dipus; species Dipus sagitta. The sequence continues at coordinate 4,892,022 of CM070777.1, read as the reverse complement.
TACCGCAAGCTCGCCTGGTCACACACACATCCTGTACCGCGTGAGCTCGGCTTGTCACACACACATCCTGTACCGCGAGCTCGGCCTTGTCACACACACATCCTGTACCGCGTGAGCTCGGCCTTGTCACACACACATCCTGTACCGCGTGAGCTCGGCCTTGTCACACACACATCCTGTACCGCGTGAGCTCGGCCTTGTCACACACACATCCTGTACCGCGTGAGCTCGGCCTTGTCACACACACATCCTGTACCGCGAGCTCGGCCTTGTCACACACACATCCTGTACCGCAAGCTCGGCCTTGTCACACACACATCCTGCACCGCGCGAGCTCAGCCTTGTCACACACACATCCTGTACCGCGTGAGCTCGGCCTTGTCACACACACATCCTGTACCGCGAGAGCTCGGCCTTGTCACACACACATCCTGTACCGCGAGAGCTCGGCCTTGTCACACACACATCCTGTACCGCGTGAGCTCGGCCTTGTCACACACACATCCTGTACCGCGTGAGCTCGGCCTTGTCACACACACATCCTGTACCGCGTGAGCTCGGCCTTGTCACACACACATCCTGTACCGCGCGAGCTCGGCCTTGTCACACACACATCCTGTACCGCGCGAGCTCGGCCTTGTCACACACACATCCTGTACCGCGTGAGCTCGGCCTTGTCACACACACATCCTGTACCGCGAGAGCTCGGCCTTGTCACACACACATCCTGTACCGCGAGCTCGGCCTTGTCACACACACATCCTGCACCGCGTGAGCTCAGCCTTGTCACACACACATCCTGCACCGCGTGAGCTCAGCCTTGTCACACACACATCCTGCACCGCGTGAGCTCAGCCTGGTCACACACACATCCTGTACCGCGTGAGCTCGGCCTTGTCACACACACATCCTGTACCGCGTGAGCTCAGCCTGGTCACACACACATCCTGTACCGCGTGAGCTCAGCCTTGTCACACACACATCCTGTACCGCGTGAGCTCGGCCTTGTCACACACACATCCTGTACCGCGTGAGCTCGGCCTTGTCACACACACATCCTGTACCGCGTGAGCTCGGCCTTGTCACACACACATCCTGTACCGCGTGAGCTCGGCCTTGTCACACACACATCCTGTACCGCGTGAGCTCGGCCTGGTCACACACACATCCTGTACCGCGTGAGCTCGGCCTGGTCACACACACATCCTGTACCGCGTGAGCTCGGCCTGGTCACACACACATCCTGCACCGCGCGAGCTCGGCCTTGTCACACACACATCCTGTACCGCGCGAGCTCGGCCTTGTCACACACACATCCTGTACCGCGCGAGCTCGGCCTTGTCACACACACATCCTGCACCGCGCGAGCTCGGCCTCGTCACACACACAACCTGTACCGCGTGAGCTCGGCCTCGTCACACACACAACCTGTACCGCGTGAGCTCGGCCTGGTCACACACACATCCTGTACTGCGCGAGCTCGGCCTGGTCACACACAAATCCTGTACCGCGCGAGCTCGGCCTTGTCACACACACATCCTGTACCGCGTGAGCTCGGCCTTATCACACACACATCCTGTACCGCGTGAGCTCGGCCTTATCACACACACATCCTGTAACGCAAGCTCGGCCTTGTCACACACACATCCTGCACCACGCGAGCTCGGCCTGGTCACACACACATCCTGTACCGCGTGAGCTCGGCCTTGTCACACACACATCCTGCACCGCGTGAGCTCGGCCTTGTCACACACACATCCTGCACCGCGCGAGCTCGGCCTGGTCACACACACATCCTGCACCGCGCGAGCTCGGCCTGGTCACACACACATCCTGTACCGTGAGCTCAGCCTTGTCACACACACATCCTGTACCGTGAGCTCAGCCTTGTCACACACACATCCTGTACCGCGTGAGCTCGGCCTTGTCACACACACATCCTGTACCGCGCGAGCTCGGCCTTGTCACACACATATCCTGCACCGCGTGAGCTCGGCTTGGTCACACACACATCCTGCACCGCGTGAGCTCGGCTTGGTCACACACACACATCTTGTACCACGAGCTCAGCCTTGTCACACACACATCCTGCACCACGTGAGCTCGGCCTTGTCACACACACATCCTGCACCACGCGAGCTCGGCCTTGTCACACACACATCCTGTACCGCAAGCTCGGCCTTGTCACACACACATCCTGCACCGCGCGAGCTCGGCCTTGTCACACACACATCCTGCACCGCGCGAGCTCGGCCTTGTCACACACACATCCTGCACCGCGCGAGCTCGGCCTTGTCACACACACATCCTGTACCGCGCGAGCTCGGCCTTGTCACACACACATCCTGTACCGCGAGCTCGGCCTGGTCACACACACATCCTGCACCGCGCGAGCTCGGCCTGGTCACACACACATCCTGCACCGCGCGAGCTCGGCCTTGTCACACACACATCCTGTACCGCGAGCTCGGCCTTGTCACACACACATCCTGTACCGCGAGCTCGGTCTTGTCACACACACATCCTGTACCGCGCGAGCTCGGCCTTGTCACACACACATCCTGTACCGCAAGCTCGGCCTTGTCACACACACATCCTGTACCGCGCGAGCTCGGCCTGGTCACACACACATCCTGCACCGCGCGAGCTCGGCCTGGTCACACACACATCCTGCACCGCGTGAGCTCGGCCTTGTCACACACACATCCTGCACCGCGCGAGCTCGGCCTTGTCACACACACACCCTGCACCGCGCGAGCTCGGCCTGATCACACACACACCCTGCACCGCGCGAGCTCGGCCTTGTCACACACACATCCTGCACCGCGCGAGCTCGGCCTGGTCACACACACATCCTGCACCGCGCGAGCTCGGCCTGTCACACATCACATCCTGCACCCGCGGAGCTCGGCCTTGTCACACACACATCCTGCACCGCGCAGCTCGGCCTTGTCACACACACATCCAGCACCGCGCGAGCTCGGCCTTGTCACACACACATCCTGCACCGCGCGAGCTCGGCCTTGTCACACACACATCCTGCACCGCGCGAGCTCGGCCTGGTCACACACACATCCTGTACCGTGAGCTCGGCCTGGTCACACACACATCCTGCACCGCGTGAGCTCGGCCTTGTCACACACACATCCTGTACCGCGAGCTCGGCCTTGTCACACACACATCCTGCTACCGCGCGAGCTCGGCCTTGTCACACACACATCCTGAACCCGCGAGCTCGGCCTGGTCACACACACATCCTGTACCGCGCGAGCTCGGCCTGGTCACACACACATCCTGCACCGCGCGAGCTCGGCCTTGTCACACACACATCCTGCACCGCGCGAGCTCGGCCTTGTCACACACACATCCTGTACCGCGCGAGCTCGGCCTTGTCACACACACATCCTGCACCGCGCGAGCTCGGCCTTGTCACACACACATCCTGCACCGCGCGAGCTCGGCCTTGTCACACACACATCCTGCACGGCGTGAGCTCGGCCTTGTCACACACACATCCTGCACCGCGCGAGCTCGGCCTGGTCACATACACATTCTGTACCGCGTGAGCTCGGCTGGGTCATATACACATTTTGATCTGTCTCAAGGACTTTTTAACTTCAAATGTAGTATCTTCCTTAACTCACTGGTTGTTTGGGAGTATGCTATGTAGTTACCACATAGCTGTCAACTTTCCTATTATGGATTTCTAGTTTCATAACAAAGTAATTCGAAGATAGCTCATTTCACTCCTCATGAATTGATTATGATTTGTTTTGTGATCCAGCAAATGATCTATCCTAGAGAAGGTTCCACATGCACTTGAGAAGAATGTATAGTCTGCTGCTGAGAGGTATGGCCTATACATGTTGGTCAGGTTCATTTGGCCTACAGAATTATTCCAGTCTACTGATTTCCTTTCTGATCTTGGAGTCTAGACTATCTATCCATTATTGAAAGTGGGGTGTTCAAATCATTTGCCTTACACATTTAGTTGCCCTGATATGCGTGTATGTTATATCTTCTAGATGAACGATGTCTTTACCACTATATGATGGTTTGTTAGGACGGTTTATGTCTTAGAGTCTGCTTTTCTGACACATGGATGACCACTCCTGCTCTCTCTCTCTGGTTAACTACTTATTTGCATGGACTGCTTTTTCAAATCCTTTACTTTCAGTTTACATGTGTCCTTAAAGCTAAAATTAGTCTTATTGGTGGCATATTGTATTTTTTTTATCTATTTAGCCATTCTATGTCTTTTGATTAGCAAATTTAAGCCACTTACATTAAGTAATTATCAAGAACCTACTGCCACATTGCTAACTGCCTCATGTTTTTGCATCTCCTTTGTCCTTTTTTATGCTCTTGTCTTCCACTGTGATTTCTTTGTTTTGTTTTGTTTTTGTAGCAGCAGCAGCAGCAGTGGTAACAGTATGCTTTGATTCCTTTCTTCTTGCCTTTTAATATGTCAAATAAAGGGGTTTTTATTTCTATGTGGTTACTTGAGGCTTACATTAAACATGTAAGAATGGCAATCCCTTAACTGATGGCAAGTTGTGTTAGTCTGCTAAAACAAATACTTCACTGTAACAAATACGACAGATACTACCTTGCAAACAAAGAGAGAAGGCTGGACCTGTGGTAAAGGCCAGCAACCCTCGGTGCACAGGAGGCTGATGCAGCAGGATCACAAAGCCAAGACCAGCCTCAGCTACACACCAAGCTCACAGCCAGCCTGAGAAGCTTCATGAGACTCTGTCTCAAAATAGAAAGCTTTTAAAAAGAAAAGGCTGGGGACTTGAGAGATGACATAACAGTTAAGGCACTTGAGTGCAAAGCCTAAGGACCTTGGTTCAGTTCCCCAGGACCCCACGTAAGCCAGATGCACAAGGCGGCGCATAAGTCTGGAGTTCATTTGCAGTGGTTGGAGGCCCTGGTGCACTCATTCTCATTCTCTCTCTCTCTCTCTCTCTCTCTCTCTCTCCCCCCCACCCCACCCCCCGTGTCTTTCTCTCTCTCAAATAAATAAATAAAAATAAAAGAACAACAGTAGTCATGAGCCCTAGGGTATAACGTCTGCTGCTATCTGGCTAAATGTATATACTATGCTCACCAAACTTCACAGTAAGCATTTCTCTTAATGTTCATACCCATGTATCAATGCTACTCTCATTTTTGGTTAGAGAACCTTCTCTTTTCAGAGACCTTGGGATGACTCAGAAGGCACCATGGTGATGAGAAGAAGTGACAGAGGAGGGCTCAGCACTGAAACATCTCTATCACACCTTCCAAGGCTCAGGGTCCATTGTGGAAGAGGTGGTGGAAACAATGTAAGAGCCAAAGGAAGGGTAGGACTCCTTACAATGTGCTCCTCCTGACACAAAATGGCCTGGATATCCATGACCTCACAGTGCCTGACACTACCTACACAAGACCATCATAATAGGAGGAAAAGATGATGACATCAAAATAAAAGAGGGACTGATTGAGAGGGGCAGGGGATATGATGAAGAATTGAGTATCAAAGGGGAAAGTGGGGGGAGGGAGAGAATAACCATGAGATATTATTCACAATTATGGAAGTCGTCAATAAAAAAATTAAAATTTTTAAAAGTGAAAAAATATTGAAACATGATAATAATAAAAGAAAAGGCTGGTGATATAGTTTATATGCGATATAGTTTCTGTGTGGTATAATTTAGATGTGGGTTTAATCCCCAGCATGAAATGGGGAGGAGGGGACAGAGAGTCAGTGACTGACTGATTTATTTTGGCTCACTTTTGGAAATTCCAGTCCATGAACAATTGACCCCATTTCTTTGGAGCCCTTGACAAAACTACACATGGTGGAACAAAATCACTCACTCCATGGCTAGGGGAGCAAAGAAGAAAAAGAGAAAGGGACTGGGGCCCCAATTATTTTGAGGACAGTGATCTAAAGACCTTCTACTAGGCCCACCTCTTAAAGATTCCAAGTCTCTCATGAACTGGACAATATACTCATCTAGAAGTCATTCCAAATTTGAATAGTACAATCTAACCTCAGCTGCATATAAACACTGGGTACTTTTACTTCTCATCCACATATTTTATATTACTGATATCATATTTTATATCCTTTTCTTTTTATATACTACTGTATAACACAAGTATTGAAGCTATTTTTAATATTTTTATTTATTTATTTGCGGAGGAGAGAAAGAATGAGTAAAAGAAGGAATGGGCATATCAGGGCCTCTTGCCACTGTAAACAAACTCCTGATGCATGTGCCACTCTGTGTATCTAGCTTTATGTGGGTACTGAGGAATAGTGCCCAGGCCAACAGGCTTTGCAAGCCAGAGCCTCCAACTGCTAAGTCATCTCCCTAGCCCCTATAAGCTATCTTTTATTATTTTGTCTTTTAGCTTTTATACTAGGGATGAAAGTTATCTGCTCACTGCCTTAACAGTATTAGCATACATACTCTGGATCTGAGTGCCTATTCACCTTTATAATGAGTGCTTCAGGGTATTTTCATGTTATTAGTCATTTCAAGTGGAAGAACTCCCTTTAGCACTGTTTTAAAGTCAGGTCCAGGGAAGATAACTTACAAATGTTCAAGGTTAGTTCTGCCTCTAGAACCAACAGGTTGAATAAGCTGTCTGTGTGCTCATGCACTGTATGCAAAAGCTTATGTGCTGTGTGCATGGAATGCAGAGAGTGATTTCAAAGGGTGCTTGCTGGATTATGCTGGAGGAACATGTAGACTAGGTGGGATATCCATAAGTGATACAGTCTATGAGGTTCATGGGCTGACCACCTGGTAAAGTCCACAAGGCCATTACTGGATATTGCTGAGTTCTGTGACCCATGACTATGGGTCCTGTCCATTTCCCTAGTAGACAATGACTCTGCCTGTCTGTGTGACAGTTTGCCTTAGAGACCCTCTTGTCTGATACCAGGATGTCTACCCTGCATGCCAACCATGCTCACCAGCCCAAGTGGCAGCAGTGCGGTGAGAAAGGAAGCCGTTTAGACAGCACTCCCTGTGGCTGAGAAAGCCGCGTGCGAGTTCCCGACATTCTCACATGTGCTGTGGCAGCAATCAAAGGCCAGGGAGTGGGCACTGAGCTTTGCTGCCTGGAGGTTGGGCTTTGGGGAATAAAGTGAAATCGTGGTTCTTATACTCTTGCTGCAAGTGGAAAGGCTATGACCTCTCCACGACTCACACTCCCAAAGGCACTCATCTGTGAAGTAGAAAACCAGTGCTTCACGAGGGAAGAGCACTGAGCATCCGTCTCACCATCACTGCCCCATGTGCTGGGCATTCTGGCACTTTCCCTGTGCCCTTGGGCCTCTGCACTGTTTTATTCTCCCCAGCAGTCCATATTCACTCCCTTGACCAGGATTTGAACTTTTCACTGGCTTCCCTTGGACAGGGCTTGATCTACTTTGGAGGCTCCAGATGGAAGAGGTCTACTGTAACTTGAGTACTAAATGCAACTAAAAAGAAAATATGAAGGAATCTATCAGAGAAACCAAACTATGGGGGGGGGGGGCTACTTCTTTCCTAGAAGGTCCTCACATGGCAACTCATGCATCTTCAGCCCTGAGAAGAAGGACCTTTGTCTGATGAGCTTAGACACCCAAGACCAGTGGGCAGCTACTCCCATCCTAGACTGGTCCAATCTCACTCGTTCTGCCATTACTCCTCCCTGGCCTCTCTATCCATTCACGATCACACCTACCCAGACACCACCTCATCTTCAGAAATGCTCCTGAGCCCTCCAGCTAGATGTTCTCCCCCTCCTTTGAGTGCAGGCCTTCCTTACACACTGGTTTCAGTCGCATCAGCCCCACAGACCTTGACAACAGGGACTGGCAGTACAAAGCAACTCAGGAAAAGTAGCACGAGCCTAGCCTAAGAACATTCTATGGAATTTGACAGGAGGGCACCAAGCCTACAATAAGCAGCTGGCAATCTATGCTGATTTCTAGCTGCCAACCTTGAACAGCCTTTGTGAGGGCAAAAGTGGCCTGGCAGATGCCATGACTCAATGTCAGATCTTCTGAGAGCTGGTCTGGCTGAGAGTCCACCACATACAAGCCAAGCATCTTAAAACAGAACCTGACCTGTGGCCATCAGACCAAACAACCTCAGTCAGGTCAAATAACGGTAAAACTCACCTCCATGCTTTTGTACCGAGCAAATGCGGATGAGTGCCTACTTGTCACAAATACAAAATCAGGTCATAGAATACAGTGAGATTGTCTTCCTAGTAACTGGCAGTTCCAAATCCCACAGAGTCAGGGCTTCCCACAGCAGACCTGGCAAGCACCAGGACCCCTCTGAGTTTGACAGGATTTCAAAATGCACTAGCAGGCTGTTCTCCTCAGGCTTCCGGTGACAAGCATCATCATCCTGCACGGGGCACCTCCTGACCTGAGGGCCTGCTGCAACAGTTACCCTTCTCTGTCCCTGTCCTACACCTTCCTCTTCCTCACATCCCAGAGTCTACTGTAATCCAGAGCACATAAAGCAGCATTAACATGCTTGCTTGGGAAAGTCTGTCCAATGAATCAATCTGTTTTGCAATTACTGACCACATATCTGAGTATCAGCAAAATCATGAAATCTTTTCCATCAGAATCAGAACAGAATCATCTTCCTCAAGTCAATCTTTTTTTTTTTAATATTTTATTTTTATTTATTTATTTGAGAGCAACAGACAGAGAAAGAGGGACAGAGAGAAAGAGAGAGAGAGAGAGAGAAAGAATGGGCGCGCCAGGGCTTCCAGCCATTGCAAACAAACTCCAGACGCGTGCGCCCCCTTGTGCATCTGGCTAACATGGGTCCTGGGGAGCCAAGCCTCGATCCGGGGTCCTTAGGCTTCACAGGCAAGCGCTTAACCACTAAGCCATCTCTCCAGCCCAAGTCAATCTTTTTAAGGTATTAAAATATTTTACTAAAATAGGGCTGGACAGATGGTTTAGTGGTTAAGGCACTTGCCTGTAAAGCAACCCAGGTTTGATTCCCCAAAATACACAAAGTGGCACAGGCATCTGGAGTTTGTTTGCAGTAGCTGTAGGCCCTGGCGTGCCGCATGCCCATTCTGTTTGTTTCTCTTCTATCTCTCTACGCTTATTAAAAAAAATATAATTTTACTAAAATAAACAACATGATTTCCAGGAGAACTGATTACTTTTTCTATTAATTCTAAGAATTAATAATACAGGAGCTGGAGAGATGGCTCAACAGTTAAGGTGCTTGCCTGCAAAACCCAAGTTCAATTCCCCAGTACCCACACAAAATGGTGCATATATCTGGAGTTCGTCTGCAGTGACTAAAGGCCCTAGTGTACCTATTTTCATAACCTCCGCCCCCGCCCCACCTCCCACTACTTGCAGATGCATAAAAATATTTTTTTAGAAAAGAATACGACCTTTCTTTCTTTTTAATATTTTATTTATTTATTTATTTGACAGAGAAAGAGGGAGGGAGAGAGAATGGGCACACCAGGACCTCCAGCCACTGCACAAAAACTCCAGACGTGTGTGTCCCCTTGTGCATCTGGCTAATGTGGGTCCTGGGAAACTAAACCTCGTTCCTTTGGCTTTGCAGACAAATGCCTGTGCTAAGCCATCCCTCCAGCCCAAAAAAAGAATACAACATTTCTAAGACAGGTAGCTTCTACACACACACACACACACACACACACACACCGGCTCCCTCTCCCACCCCCATTCTCCAATGCCACTGTGGCACACAGATTGCACAGAAAATGCACATCCTGTCCAGAGCACCCTCTCTAGGTCACCACCATTTTCCACAACCGGAAGCTCACCAGTTGACACAAGAAGGAAACAGAGACAACAACAGGGACTAAAATCTACAATTTCAATGGTGATCTTTATCCGGCCTGGAAAGATACCATGATAAGGGAAAGGAAAGAAAAAGAAGACCTCTCAGCATCACCAACACCAAACAGCACGTTTCCATGGTATCAACCCATTTTCATTCCTCAACATTCCAGCACGTTCACCTGTCCTTCACTTCACTGCCTTTGCCAAAATGATGGAGGGCCCTTCTCTTTCACACGGACAGCCAAACAGCATTTTATAGGGGATTTCCTCTAAAAGGCAATTGGAGGTTCCTGCAACGCAATTTATAGGTGCATTGTTTCCATTTGTTTTAATTTTATTTATAGCCTTCTGCCTGGAGCTGTGGGCATAGGAGGCTGTAAATCAAGGATCACAGGAGGCTGCTTTGTTCCTCTGCTGGAGCTCAAGCAAGGGGTAGTGTTTAGTAAATTCTAATCTGAATATGAATTACTTTGTCAATCACACCATAGGTGTGAACTCCCTTTGAAAACTAGACAGGACCCTGAACAAAGGACCCGGGAGAGGTCCTGCTTGGGAAGGGTGCAGCACACTGGAGGGTACGCGTGCTCTGCACTCCAAGTCTGAGTGTTTCATTTCAGGCACAGTCTCATCCCCTGGATTACCTTTGGGCAAATTTCCTGACCTCTGTGAGCTGAGGTTCCCTCAACTATTAAGAGAATTCGCTATAGAGAATCACTGTTATTAGATGAGACCCTGGAACAATGTCCGAGTACAGTGGCCCTGTGGTGGTTTGGATAAAATGGCCCCTTAGTCTCATGTGTTCTGAATAATTTGTTCCTGGCTGATGGCAATTTGGGGAAGTTGTGGAGCCTTTGGAAGGTGAAGCCTTGCTGGAGAAGGTGTGTTACCAGGGCAGACTTTGTGGTTCACTACTGCCGCCCACTAGATGCTCAGCTAGCTCACTCTGGCTGTTCCCACCCTGCTGCCAAAGGATGCAGAAATGAGCTGGTTGTCTGCTCGGCCATGCTTTCTCCACCATGATGAAACTTCTCCTCAAAACTGTAAAAGGAAATAAACCCTTTGCTCCCAGATGCTACTTTAGTCAGGTGTTTTGTCCCAGCAACAAGGAACTGCTACAGTTCCCCAGGCCAGGGATCTGCCTCGTACCACGTCTGGAAGGCGCTGTTAGTCCTCCTTACACAGCATGCTCACTTGCCTCACCCACAGCCATCTCAGCTCTCATGACGCCGCAAACCCATGTCTAGCACCAAAGCCTTGGCCCTGCCCAATCTGTCGACCCCTCATGGCTTCTTCCATGCCACCTATGCTGATGTCAAACCCAAGACATGAACACACTGCTTCCACGGGGATGACCCTAGGGCTCCCCATACTACAACACCAAATCCTGCTTCCTCCACTTCTAGATAACCCTCAGAGCCTCTCCTGTAAGCCCCACCACAGCTCACCTCCCACACCGCACCTGAATGACCTCTGAAAATTAACACAGATGAGTCCAGACGACAGCCTGCATCCCTGTTCCTGAGAACACACCTCACTACAAAAGGATTACGTATTTCTATTTGCTAATGTTGGTCTTGGCCATGGCCCATTGGTTAGCCAGTGGAACATGAGTAAATGTGGTGAGAGGCGCTGGGAGCCTCCACCAGCCCCTGGCTTCCACCCTCGGCCGTGAGAGCAGCCTAAGGTAAGGAGACACACACAGCTACCCACAAGCCCTTGGAGCTTACACATAACATGCAGCCTCACAGTTCCCAGCCAGAGACATTTGAGGTCTATTAGTGGCACTGTCCTGATTATGCTGTTATTCGTGGAGAATGGGGGCCTGCCCTCTGGAAGCCTTCGGCTGGTTAGAAATTGCTGGGTGTAGACAGGAAGTGACATGGAAAGAGCAGTAAGGGCACATTCAGAGGACCTTATAAAGGCACTATCCACACTCTAGACTGCCCCCAACCCCCAGCTCAGCACCCACCTGACACCTGCAGTCCCAAGCCCTGAGTCACTTCCTTGTGGCCTGCTGTGATACCCACTGCGGAGAAGCCTCCCTCCGTCACCCCTCCTCCCCAGGCCTGCATCTGCACTGTCAGGCGCACAACTGGCAGCAGCAGGGGAAGGAGCCTGTCTTGTTTGCCTCGGTGCCCCACTCTGCTCACAGTACCCAGCCTGAGTTGTCTCTTCTGTTGTTTGGGCGTGTGTGTGCATGTGTTTTGTATGTAATATATGTGTATGATGTATGTGCATGTTCATGTGTGTGCACCATGGCATATGTGTGGAGGTCAGAGGTCAACTTCTGGTGTTATTCCCTGCCTTCCACCTTGTTTAATGAATGGTCTCTTGTTTACCACTGTGTATGCAAGGCTAGGCCCTCAAACTTCTGGGAGATTCTCTTATCTCTGCCTTCCTCCTCACTGTAGGCACACTGGGATTACAGATGTCTGTCACAGAATGGGTTTTACATGCATTCTGGGGATCCAAACTCAAGATACCCATGCTTGCACAACAAGCATTGCATTCACTGATCATCTCCCCAGCGCTGTGTTTTGTTAAAGACTCCCATTCTGTAGAACTACTGACATATTCAGTTATCATAAAATCATTCACATAAATCACAAAATCATTTCACAGAACCCTAAACTTCAAAGTCCTGGTCCTCAAATAGGAAGAGAGCCATATTTGGAAAAAGGGGCTAGAGATGACCTCAGATGCCTAGAGAGAGTACAAGCCAGGTGATCTTCAGGAGGCAAAGAAACACCACTGTCACCTGCAATGAATAATGGCTGCATTATCATTCCCTACCTTGGGCAAACAGGCCACTGTAGACGCTTATTTTAGGAGTCAGGCCTTCATAAATTATGCAGCAACGTTCTCTTAATGTGGCTTTCCTCTGGCCTTCCAGGTGCAGTGCTAATTTGACAACTATGTTAAGTAGACGGTGAATCCGTGAGAAGAGGGTTGTCACAGCCCCAGTGCCAGAGCTGACGTCCAGAGCACAGCCAGTCATTCTCCACCACAGCCCACACACTATACCACCATGGAGGGCGTGTTTCCGCACAGGTAGGTTCAAGAAATTCCAAATGTGCCCAGGTTCGCTGAATACCTGCTTACCGTGTGCGGGGACTGTGGAATGTGAAGAGAAGTAAGGCACATGACCTGTTCTCAGGGCTCACAGCCCACACCACAAGTAACTATGCGCCACTTCGCCCCATGACACCACCAACGATTTTTGCCAGAATGGGGAAAAGTCAAAAGTTCATTAGACAACTCTCTCAAATAACTAAATACATAATTTTAAAGGGGGTTGGTCACTGGAGGGCTGGAGAGATGGCTTAGTGGATAAGGCACTTGCCTGCAAAGCCAGAGGACCCAGGTTCAATTCTCCAGGACCCACCGAAGCCAGATGTACAAGGTGGTGCATGCATTTGGAGTTCATTTTCACTGAGTGAAGGCCCTGTTGTGCCTAGTCTATCTGTCTGTCTCTCTGTCTCTCCCCCCCTCTTTTTCTCTCTGTCTCTCTCAAATAAATAGATAAATTTAAAGGGGGGACTGGAAAGATGGTTTAGTGGTTACTTGCCTGGGAAGCCTAAAGACCCAGGTTCGATTTCCCAGTACCCACATAAGCCAGATGCACAAGGTGGTGCATGTGTCTGGTGATCATTTACGGTGGCTGGAAGCCCTGACATGCTCAAATAAATGAAAAAATAATTTTTATAAAGTTAGAAGCCAATAGAAGGAGGCAACAAGGGAGTAATGGAGGGACCCTAGCAGCCCAGGAACAAACGCAGAGGCTGAGAGCAGGCGAGCACTACACAAAGGTCACACAAGTAGGTTCGAATCCTGGTCCTGTGACCCTGCTGAGCATATGTCCCTGTGGACGTGGCTTCCTATGCCAGTGCATCAAGCTCCTGCCTGAAACGGGGAGGCTGATTCAAGTAGGAAAACAAGACACATGAAGCACTGGGGGACACAAGGACACTCAATGTGAAGGTGAGTGAGTATGGGGGGATGGATACACGTATGTGTACTCAGCCCATTCAAAGAGCAGGGAGGAGCCCACGGGACTAGCAGGAAACTGAGTGGCAAAAATGAACAGCAGGAAGTGAGCAAGAAGGGAGATGAAGGCCAGAGGAACAACTCTGGCCTCCTGTCCTGGGCTATGAGGTTGAACTCTACTCCTCTCAGATCAAAGGCCTAGACACAGGGACTAAGTCAGCTGACTAGGTCTCTGATGAGATCCCTGGGGCAGAGATATGTATAAGGAGATCAGGCCACTGTAAGAACAGACTCCCAAGGTGGCCAGGCATGTGGACTCAAGGAGTGGCCATGAGGCAGGGAGTGAAATCCAGTAAACCCTAGGTTTTCACAGCGGCCCAGGGAACACAGCAGATGCAGCTACAACCAGAACATGAGTGAGGAAGAGGCCCCTTGCCCACAACATTTCATCCTCTTTCTTCTAGAGCAGTAGACAGGCTTCCATATATCATGAGTCCTCAGCCCAGATGAACAAACACATCCCCATCTCATTCACTCCCCCAACAAAGACAGACACCTGATGAGTTCTGGACATGAACACAGCTGATACTGTTCATACGAGGACAAAGATAAAATCAGCAGTCCTGTTCATACGATGACACAGACAGCATCAGCGGTCCTGTCCATACGATGACACAGACAGCATCAGCGGTCCTGTCCTACGATGACACAGACAGCATCAGCGGTCCTGTCCTACGATGACACAGACAGCATCAGCGGTCCTGTCCTACGATGACACAGACAGCATCAGCGGTCCTGTCCTACGATGACACAGACAGCATCAGCGGTCCTGTCCTACGATGACACAGACAGCATCAGCGGTCCTGTCCTACGATGACACAGACAGCATCAGCGGTCCTGTCCTACGATGACACAGACAGCATCAGCGGTCCTGTCCTACGATGACACAGACAGCATCAGCGGTCCTGTCCTACGATGACACAGACAGCATCAGCGGTCCTGTCCTACGATGACACAGACAGCATCAGCGGTCCTGTCCTACGGTCATGGTACAGGCTCACATGGTCATGGTACAGGCTCACACAGTCATGGTACAGGCTCGCATGGTCATGGTACAGGCTCACACAGTCATGGTACAGGCTCACATGGTCATGGTGGAGGCTCACACAGTCATGGTACAGGCTCGCATGGTCATGGTGGAGGCTCACAGTCACGGTCACAGTGAGGGCTCACACGGTCATGGTACAGGCTCACACGGTCATGGTACAGGCTCGCATGGTCATGGTACAGGCTCACACAGTCATGGTACAGGCTCACACAGTCATGGTACAGGCTCACATGGTCATGGTGGAGGCTCACACAGTCATGGTACAGGCTCACATGGTCATGGTGGAGGGCTCACCGTCACAGTCACTGTCACAGTGAGGCTCACACAGTCATGGTACAGGCTCGCATGGTCATGGTGGAGGCTCACACGGTCATGGTACAGGCTCGCATGGTCATGGTGGAGGCTCACACAGTCATGGTACAGGCTCGCATGGTCATGGTACAGGCTCACACAGTCATGGTACAGGCTCGCATGGTCATGGTGGAGGCTCACACGGTCATGGTACAGGCTCGCATGGTCATGGTGGAGGCTCACACGGTCATGGTACAGGCTCGCATGGTCATGGTGTAGGTTCACAGTCACAGTCACAGTCACAGTGAGGGCTCACACAGTCATGGTACAGGCTCACATGGTCATGGTGGAGGCTCACAGTCACAGTCACAGTCACAGTGAGGGCTCACACAGTCATGGTACAGGCTCGCATGGTCATGGTACAGGCTCGCACAGTCATGGTACAGGCTCACATGGTCATGGTGGAGGCTCACAGTCACAGTCACAGTCACAGTGAGGGCTCACACAGTCATGGTACAGGCTCGCATGGTCATGGTACAGGCTCGCACAGTCATGGTACAGGCTCACATGGTCATGGTGGAGGCTCACAGTCACAGTGAGGGCTCACACGGTCATGGTACAGGCTCGCATGGTCATGGTGGAGGCTCACACGGTCATGGTACAGGCTCGCATGGTCATGGTGGAGGTTCACATTGTCACAGTCACAGTGGAGGCTCAACCCAGTAAGCACAGACATACTTCCATGCGATCGTACTACCCTGGGACTTACTCCCAGCCATGACGCAGGTGGGATGCACTGCTCACTCAGCTTTTTCCAGAAGTGCACACAAACTCAGTCCAGCTCTGCAGCAGCCACCCCCGACAGACCTGTCTCCCCATTTCAGAAAAAGCTTTAGATGCCCTGTACCCACTCTCAAAGGGGCTCACTGCACACTGTAATCGACCGGAACTATAAACTATAACCAGAAGTAACTTCTACTCTTAATAAAATGTTCACCTTCCACCACCTCAGAGCAAAAGGAGAACAGGGGCTGGAGGGATGGCTTAGCAGTTAAGGCACTTGACTGCAAAGCCCAAGGATCCTGGTTCAATTCTTCAGGACTCACATAAGCCAGATGTACAAGGTGGTGCATGCATCTGGAGTTCATTTGCAATGGCTGGAGGCCCTAGCGTGCTCATATTCTCTCCCTCTCTCCCTCTCTCAGATAAATAATATATATATATTTTAAAGGGAGAACAAGTTGAAATGAAAATAAGAACCCCCCAAAAAAGTCAGACATACTGACCAAAGAAAGTTTAAAATCTCACCTGAATTAACCATAAATTAAATGCTGCATACAAAAAGATCAAAATGACTTTGCTAAGGAGGTATTACACTTTCCTATTTGGTTTAAGTAATGGAGAAGTTTTCAAGCACAGAAGACTGGAAAAGTTTTAATGACTTCTGATAGAACTGGCACACACAAGGAAACTCATGTTTTGTAATTCAACAGACACTTTATTAAGGAAATAACCATGAAGAAAGAAAAGGAGAGGAAGAAGAAGGGGAAGGGAAGGGGAAGAAGAAGGAGAGGAAAGAGGAGGAGAGGGGAATAGGAGGGGAGGGAAGAGAAGAGGAGGGCAGGGGAGGGCAGGGGAGGGGAGAGGAGAGGAGAGGAGGGGAGGGGAGGGGAGGGGAGGGGAGGGGAGGGGAGAGGAGAGGAGAGGAGAGGAGAGGAGAGGAGAGGAGAGGAGGGGAGAGGAAGGGAGGGGAGGGGAGGAGAGGGGAGGGGAGGGGAGGGGAGAGGAGAGGAGAGGAGAGGAGAGGAGAGGAGAGGAGAGGAGAGGAGGGGAGAGGAAGGGAGGGGAGGGGAGGAGAGGGGAGGAGAGGGGAGGGGAGGAGAGGGGAGGGGAGGGGAGGGGAGGGGAGAAGAGAGGAGAAGAGGGGAGAAGAGGAGAGAAGAGAGGAGAAGAGAGGAGAAGAGGAGGAGAAGAGGAGGAGAAGAGAGGAGGAGAGGAGGAGAAGAGGAGGAGAGGAGAGGAGAAGAGGGGAGAGGAGAGGAGAAGAGAGGAGAAGAGGAGGAGAGGAGAGGAGAAGAGGGGAGAGGAGAAGAGGGGAGGAAATGGTAGGCTCTGGAGCAGGAGTTAGTGGTGTGCTCTGAAAGGTCAGTCAAGTAAAGAAAAAGCAAACAAAAGCGGGCATCCTGCATTCATAATGATTTCAGGGGCCACTGGGGAGGTGGATGGTGGACTGACAGCAGAGGAGGCCATGTGAGTCACCAGGGGACAGCTGGACAAAACAGAGTAAATTGCTAATGGGGAATATAACACTTAAGCCAAAAGGAGAAGAAAATAGCCAGCAAAGAACTGAGTAAAAAAGATATTAAGGTACTAAGAATAAGTCCAAACAGACAAATTTGGATTTTGAAGGATCAGGGAGCATCCATGAAAACCAAACAGCAGTTCCTAAATATGACAAGGATGATGACACAGTCACCGGGAGTTTGAGTTGCCTGGGCACGCCTTCACCCAAGACACACAGCAATTCAACACAGTGAGGCTGCTGCAAACTCCTATCCACAGTGCTCAGAAACCCACTTCTAAATGGCCACACAGAACCAGTCACAGCAGGCCACCAAAAAGGCATCCAGTGGGAGGCTGCAAGCAGAGGCTGGCTGGGAACGGTGGCTAAGGAGCCCCAGGCCAAGCAACACCCTCCCCCCCCCCACAGGGCACGAGGGCTCCCAATGCCAGTCTCCCGCCTGGCCGCTGGGACGCTCATGGCTCTTGAACAAGCCAAGTCTACTCCCCACAAGCCAGCTCCAAATAGCCTCATTACACCTGAGCCTGTTGTGACCACAGGGTGTGCAAAGAGGAAAGGGCTGGTGCCAGGGACAGAGGAGGCAGGAGGAGGCAGCAGCAGGGAGAGAAGCTTCCACCAGACCCAGAAATGGCATGAGGGAGTTCCCCACAACCAGTTCAGAGCACAGCTCATTCACTGGCTGCTGAATTTCAAAGTGTCACCCACATGTTGCCACTTTGAATCCTGCAGCGGGATTATCACAAAGGAACAGAAACCCAATTAGCCTCCCCAAAGCACAGTGCTGATCATTCCACTCCCTGACCCAAAAATATTTCATGGCTCCCAACTACCCACAGAACTCCAATCATCACCAGCAATGCCTTGATTTTGCTGACGAGGAAACCAAGGCAAAGGATGGATGCGGTCTGCAGAAGCAGGACTGGGCAGGAATGCGGCACCTCCTCTCCACAGGCACTGTACTCTCCAAAGTACCACAGGTGCCTCAGAACCAAATGCTTAGCCTGGAAGCCAGCCCGTCCTTCCAGAGACGTGGCTCACCTGCATTCTTGGCATTGCCGACCAGCACCGCTGCAGGGTGACAGACTGGAGATCAGCTCACTTAGCCCCATCTGGCTTCAAGGGGTGGGATACCCTGAGAATGTCCCCACACCTCTGTGAGTCTCCAGAAATGGGTGATGCCATGCATACATTTAAAACCCAGCTCAGAGCTACTGTGCTCCTTCCTGCTCGTCATTCTCCTCGCCCTGTTCCCTACCTGCCTCACCTCCTCTGCAGGGCCAGTTCCCCAAGGCCATGTCCTGTCTCCAGCCATCAACATCACCATGATAGAAGACTTACCACAAATTCCGGCCACACCTGGAACACTCCATTACACAACAGCTTCCGGCACAGGTCAGGCCTGGGCATGCACCACTTGTGTCAGCAGGACACGTGGAGAGTGGACTGAGCCTGCTGTCTTTCCTCCATGCCCCCATAGCATCGTCCCTGTCAGCTCCTCACCACCATGCTACTGGCCTTTCAGCAGACCAAGCACCAAAGTCTTTCTGGGGAAGCCCCTAACCACAACAAGCTCACTGAGCACCCAGTGCCCGGTGCCCACTGCCCAGAGAAGCCTGACACATTTACTGTCCTACACCAAAGGTGCTTGGCGCTGAGTACTGGGTTGGACCCTAATACAGCCTGACCACACACTACAGCGATTTCCAGAGTTGGGATGAAAACTCTCCTTCTCAAGGACTGACCTTTGGGACCACAGGACAACCAAGGAGCACAGGAAGACAGCTGAATGTGTACACAAGGGAGAACAAAGACACAAACAGGGGCTGGGGCGATGGCTCAGTGGTTAAAGGTTTGCTTGCAAAGCCTGATGGCCCATGTTCCATTTCCTAGCACTCGTGTAAGGCCAGGTGGCAAGTGGCACCCTCATGTGTGACCCTAGTGCACCTACGACAACAGGAGGTGAAACCACGAGAATCCAAAGCTCATGGTTCACACCTGCTACAGCACAGAGACAGCAAGCACTTCCTCTTGTCAGACATTGTGTCACGATGATGAAAACAGTCAAACGGGCAAAGGCTCGGCACCAAGGTGCTCCACGAAGGCACCTCTGGGAAGCCTGGCTCTCAGCCGCCTGCTGGCTGTGGAAGGAGGAGCACCCCAGCATCTGAACATGCCATTTCCACTTCCTATCTTGTGCCACTCACCAACCAGCCTGAGCCTCCTGCTATCCAGGATGGCAGTGGTACAAATGCTGAGCTGCTCAGCTGCCCCGAGTGCCCACACGAGGATGACGAGAGCCATATTCTCCTGGAGGTACCTGATCCTCCACTGAAGTGTCTGTGGAGCAGCACAGACGCGGGACAAGCTTCTCTTCATGTGATTAAGAACAAGTCCACACTGTGTAACTGTTAAAAAAAAACACTTGTTCCGATGAGTAGACTTCTGCCGGCTCTTCTGTGGGAATACACTTGTGGTGGACACTCAGCAGATGGATATGAAAATGCCCCCCTAAGATGATCTGTTGGGTGATATTTGAATTTTACCTCAATTTGTTTGTTTGTTTGTTTGTTTGTTTGTTTGTTTGTTTTTCGAGGTAGGGTCTGACTCTAGCCCAGGCAGACCTGGAATTCACTGTAGTCTCAAACTCACGGAGCTCCTCCTACCTCTGCCTCCCCAGAGTGCTGGGATTAAAGGCGTGCTCCACCACACCCAGCGCTCAAGTGTTTTGTTTTGTTTTGTTTTGTTCTTTAAAAGAAGAGCATTTCCTTGATACTGGTTCTGTGGCACTTTGACACTCAGGAGCAAAACAAAGGACCAGTAGGGAGTGCTGGGGACTTCCCTGTCCTCAGCTCAGGTATAAGGTATATATTTTTAAGAAAAACACAGGATATTATACTATATGCCTCCATTTGAATCCTTACAAGAATGGGGAGGGATGAGAAGTACCTTACCCAATGCCTCCGTGGTGACTTGAATATGTGCAGAATCCTCCTGAGAGGAGACAAGAGAGCAGAGTGGCCAACAATGCACGGAAAGGGGATTGTCACAGCCTGAGCCTCAGGATCACTTCAACCCTCCAGCTTTGTATTATGTACAGCCTTTTCAGTGAAAATAATTGCTGAATAAAAAGTAAAAAAAAAAAAAAAAAATTCCTGGTCCCCAGACTCCATGGCGAGCTTGGGAATCCCTCCTCCTTTGCCAGCCCTCACAACACCCTCCTATGCAGTTTATGGTACCTATCTGAATACTGTTAAACATGCCTAGTTCTTGATTAAGCATATAAATAAAAATGTTGTTTTAGACAGATAAACAATTTTAATAACAATTTTAAGTAAAGATCATTTTCAAAACATTATACAGCCATTAAAATGATGATTATGAAGATGATGCCAACATGGAAAGGCTTATGACATGATATTAACCAGAAGAAAAAGAGAGTAAATCACATCATTATTCCTACAGACTCTGAAGAAAAACAAGATGAGGGGGGAAAAAATGGAGATGACAGAGCTGCCACAGGGCTTTCGGTGGCATACAAGGCACCATGACATACCTCCTACAGCAACCTCATCACACCTCAAACAGCATGCAAGCCAGTGTCACCACCCCATCCTGCAATGGGCAGAGGCGGTGCTCGAGGAGGTGGAAGGAGCAGGAGTCCTACCTAGGACAAGCAGGAAAAGGGGAGGAGGCTGCCCAGGACACCTTTCTGGAAAGGCAAGGCAGGAGCACAACCCGGTGTGACCCACACTCATGTCCTGAAAGGACAGAACAGGGCAAGACAAGAACATGATGTGACACAACATGCATTTCCCCCACTACCTGTCCCTCAATGCTAAGAACCAGGATGTGGGATGACTGGAAGTAATACTGTACTTTTCTTTGATGTGATTATTCTTATTTCTAAAACAAAACATAGGTAATATCTTAGACTAAAAGATGGGTTTAAAAGATACTCTGGGGCTGGAGAGATGGCTTAGCGGTTAAGCATTTGCCTGTGAAGCCTAAGGACTCTGGTTTGAGGCTCGATTCCCCAGGTCCCACGTTAGCCAGATGCACAAGGGGCGCACGCGTCTGGAGTTCATTTGCAGTGGCTGGAGGCCCTGGCGTGCCCATTCTCTCTCTCTCCCTCTTTCTCTGTCACTCTCAAATAAATAAATATATTTTTAATATTTTTTAAAGATACTCTGTTATAGATTGAATTATGTCCCTAAAAATGTATACAATGAACCCAGCCCTCACCGTGACTGCAGTACTTAGGGACAAAGACAACCTAAAATGAGGGGACTGAGGAAAATAAGGTCATAAGGGTGGAGCCCCAGTCTGACAGCCTTAACACTCCAGTGTGGCTCACTGGTTCCTGCTACCACACTCATGTGAACTCCCTGTTGCTCTTCTCTCCTCCCTCTTGACCTTCCTCTTTATCCTTCACTCCCTCCCTCCATCTCTCCATCCCCTCCTGTACGTGCCTATGTGCGGAAACAGCCACAAAGCAGCATCTACAACCCTGGAGGAGTGCTCAGCAGACACCTTCACCTTGGCCTTCAACCTTCACAGCGATGACAGAGATGGTGTGTGAAGCCCGAGTCTGCAGCGCGACAGCAGCCTGAAATGACTCACTGTATTCACCTGTTTCAGAATACTTTCTCCTAAAAATAACATTTCTGGGACTTTGTTTTCTTTTTTGAAGTTTTGAAAATTTTTATTACAGAGTATTATAGATTATCTTAGAGTATTATAGAAGAAGGCAAAGATACTGTGAAGCAGGAATGGTCCTGAGTGGGTGACCCCAACATTCAGATTTTTAAGCATTTTAGGCAAACTTGAACTTTCCCCTTTAAGTCCATGAGAATGCAGTCTAGGCCTTCAATAGAAAGCCCCAAAGTTTGTGTCCAGAGTACATTCAAAGCGAAAGCCTCTCCCTGCCCCATCAACCCACTCAACAGAATTGGGAAGAGAAGGACCTTGCCCACGCTGTCCTTGGCATCAGAGATTTCTATATCCTCATAGCACCAGTGGAGCTCATCCCAGGGTGACAGCACTTGGCAAGCTCTCCTCCCCAATCCTCACATTCCTAGCCACCAGCAACACCTTCCTTTATGTTTTAATCGTCTGTGATGTGACCCTGTGTCATTTTCCAAGAATGAAGCTGTTGTGTCCTCTGAGAGCACAGCGGCACAGTACATAGACCACAGGTCAATCAGAGGGCTGTGCTACTGCGGTGTCCTGCGTAATCAACCAGCTCAGTTCTTAGTTTCCTCCTTACAAAGCAGAACCTGTCAGTGTCGATGTCCAGTGAAAGGGCCGAATACGCGCTGCTCGCCCACCCTGACAGGACAGACAGTGCAGGGCGTAGCTAGATCCCCAGCACCACAGCAATATAAAAGGAGCCGAATCCTCCCTTTACATTCTGAAACATAAGACACAGATACCTCAGAAAGAGCTCCAGGTGAGACAGCACTGCACACAAATGATAACCACCAGAATGTGACACACATGTCCTTAGCAAGAGCACAAAGGGCCACAATCACCAGCAAGTCCCTGTATGAAAGGCAATCAGGTCAGCAGCCAGTGACGGGACAGGAGCAAGGTGACCCATATATCACAGTCACCCAGCTGCAGTGCTACATCAACAGGAGAGCTTGAACATGGGTTGAGTAGAACACAGGACCTCAGCACCAGCACCCTAGTCTACCTACCTTAGGGGCCAAAGCAGACGGCCACCATTTATGTACAGTGTGCGTGGACTAGGTCAGCACTGCACTGCATGGCTGTTCCTCCGTGGTGTGAGTGGACTCGGTCAGCACTGCGCTGTGCAGCTGTTCCTCAGTGGTGCGAGTGCAATCAGCACTGCACCACAGTGGTGTAAGTGGACTCGGTCAGCTCTGCGCTGTGCAGCTGTTCTGCAGTGTGAGTGGACTCGGTCAGCTCTGCACTGTGTGGCTGTTCTGCAGTGGTGTGAGTGGACTCGGTCAGCACTGTGCTGTGCAGCTGTTCTGCAGTGTGAGTATACTCAGTCAGCACTGCACTGTGTGGCTGTTCTGTAGTGGTGTGAGTGGACTCAGTTAGCTCTGCACTGTGTGGCTGTTCTGCAGTGTGAGTGGACTCGGTCAGCTCTGCACTGTGCGGCTGTTCTGCAGTGTGAGTATACTCGGTCAGCTCTGCACTGTGTGGCTGTTCTGCAGTGGTGTGAGTGGACTCGGTCAGCTCTGCGCTGTGCGGCTGTTCTGCAGTGGTGTGAGTGGACTCGGTTAGCTCTGCACTGTGTGGCTGTTCTGCAGTGTGAGTGGACTCGGTCAGCTCTGCACTGTGTGGCTGTTCTGCAGTGTGAGTGGACTCGGTCAGCTCTGCACTGTGCGGCTGTTCTGCAGTGTGAGTATACTCAGTCAGCTCTGCACTGTGCAGCTGTTCTGCAGTGGTGTGAGTGGACTCGGTCAGCTCTGCACTGTGCAGCTGCTCTGCAGTGGTGTGAGTGGACTCGGTCAGCTCTGCACTGTGCAGCTGTTCTGCAGTGGTGTGAGTGGACTCGGTCAGCTCTGCACTGTGCAGCTGCTCTGCAGTGGTGTGAGTGGACTCGGTCAGCTCTGCACTGTGCAGCTGTTCTGCAGTGTGAGTGGACTTGGTCAGCACTGCGCTGTGCAGCTGTTCTGCAGTGTGAGTGGACTCGGTCAGCTCTGCACTGTGTGGCTGTTCTGCAGTGGTGTGAATGGACTCGGTCAGCTCTGCACTGTGTGGCTGTTCCACGGTGGTGTGAGTGGACTCGGTCAGCTCTGCACTGTGCAGCTGTTCTGCAGTGTGAGTGGACTCAGTCAGCACTGCGCTATGCAGCTGTTCTGCAGTGGTGTGAATGGACTCGGTCAGCTCTGCACTGTGTGGCTGTTTCGCAGTGGTGTGAGTGGACTCGGTCAGCTCTGCACTGTGTGGCTGTTCTGCAGTGGTGTAAGTGGACTTGGTCAGCTCTGCACTGTGCGGCTGTTCTGCAGTGGTGTCAGTGGACTCGGTCAGCTCTGCACTGTGTGGCTGTTCTGCAGTGGTGTAAGTGGACTTGGTCAGCTCTGCACTGTGCGGCTGTTCTGCAGTGGTCTGAGTGGACTCAGTCAGCTCTGCACTGTGTGGCTGTTCTGCAGTGGTATGAGTGGACTCGGTCAGCTCTGCACTGTGTGGCTGTTCTGCAGTGGTGTGAGTGGGCTCGGTCAGCTCTGCGCTGTGCAGCTGTTCTGCAGTGTGAGTGAACTCGGTCAGCACTGCACTGTGCGGCTGTTCTGCAGTGTGAGTGAACTCGGTCAGCACTGCACTGTGCAGCTCTTCTGCAGTGCTGTGAGTGGACTCGGTCAGCTCTGCACTGTGTGGCTGTTCTGCAGTGGTGTGAGTGGACTCGGTCAGCTCTGCACTGTGTGGCTGTTCTGCAGTGGTGTGAGTGGACTCGGTCAGCACTGCACTGTGTGGCTGTTCTGCAGTGGTGTGAGTGGACTCGGTCAGCTCTGCACTGTGTGGCTGTTCTGCAGTGGTGTGAGTGGACTCGGTCAGCTCTGCGCTGTGCGGCTGTTCTGCAGTGGTGTGAGTGGACTCAGTCAGCTCTGCACTGTGTGGCTGTTCCACAGTGTTGTGAGTGGACTCGGTCAGCACTGCACTGTGCGGCTGTTCCGCAGTGGTGTGAGTGGACTCGGTCAGCACTGCACTGTGTAGCTGTTCTGCAGTGGTGTGAGTGGACTCGGTCAGCACTGCACTGTGTGGCTGTTCTGCAGTGGTGTGAGTGGACTCAGTCAGCACTGCGCTGTGCAGCTGTTCTGCAGTGTGAGTATACTCGGTCAGCACTGCATTGTGTGGCTGTTCTGTAGTGGTGTGAGTGGACTCGGTCAGCTCTGCACTGTGTGGCTGTTCTGCAGTGGTGTGAGTGATGCTCAGATAGCCTAGTGCTTTTTCAGTCTTGCACCCAGGCCATGGGATGTTACTGCATACATAGGTTAGGTCTTTCCACTTCAGTTTATCTAATCTAGAAATTCCCTCATAGATATGCCCAGAGTTCTGTTTGCCTATATGATTCTAGAGGCAGACAAGTTGATGACTGAGAGTCCCAACACAGAAAGCAATGAGGAAGACACTCACATGGACCACGGCCTCCACATACACTCATACACATGCTCATGCACCCACACACACACTGCACCCACATGCATATGAAGTGTACACATACACTCATACAACATAGATATGCACATGCAAAAAAAAGATAGAACAGTAACAAATGCAAACAGAACATATGAGTTCTCTGGGATCTGTGGAAGATCAGTAAAACACTAACTTTACAAAGCAGCATAAGCTAAAGACATAGGAAATATTTTCAATAAAATCAGAGAAAATTTTCTGAAATCTAGGAAAAGAGATGGCCCTCCAGATACAGGAGACTTACAGATCATCAGAGAAGAACCTCCCCATGTCACTTTATAATTCAGGTACTAAGAACACAGAACAACACAAGACAGAAACAATGAGCATTATATAAGACAGATCCATCACATCACACAGATTTCTCTACAGAACCTTGAAAGCCAGGAGGACAGAGAATGAAGTATTTGAATCTCTGAAAGACAATTCACTGCCAACCAGATGACTATGTTGGGCAATCTTTTCTTCATAATTGAAGGGAAAAGAAAAACTTTCATGATATTCACCAACTAGAGGAACCCCTAACTACTAAGGCAACAGTGCAGAGCACAGGACACTGAAGTAACATCAACACACTCATGAGGTCAAAGGAGAAAAACTTCTCTGAACCAATAGGTAAGAAAGAAGGATTAGGAAAGTACTAAACATTAATAAAACAACAAATGACAGGGATTAACATATCTTTCAATAATGGCTCTGAATATTAATGGCCTCAATTATCCAATCAAAACATACAGACTAGCATAATGGATTAAAAAAAAAATACCCAAGCTGGAGAGATAGCTTAGAGGTGCTTGCCTGTGAAGCCTAAGGATGCAGGTTCAACTCCCCAGAACCCACATAAGCCAGATGCACAAGGTGACATATGTGTACAAGGTCGCACATGTGCACAAGGTGGCCCATGAGTCTGGAGTTCAACTGTGGTGGCTGGAAGCCCTGGCACACCAATTTTCTCTCTCTCTCTCTCTCTCTCTCAAATAAATAACCCATCTCGTTGCTGTGTCCAAGAAATACAACTCACTGACAAAGATAAACACAGTTGTAGGGCAAAATGATAGGGAGAAAACAGAACTATTCTAAAATCTGATCAGTTAGGCTTCCAACCAAGAGATAAAGACGGCTTCATAATGATCGAGGGAACAATTCATCAAGAGGGTATAGCAGTTCTAAACCCAGACACATCAAACAGCAAAGCATCCAAACCCAGAAGAAAGACACTACTGGATGTCAAGGAACAGACTAACCTCAACACAGTAATAGTGGATAACTTGTACACTTCATCCCCAATCAAAATATGAGCAAAGAATCATCAAAATTAAATGACACAATAGGCATCCACAGAACAGTACACCTTGCAGAGTGAGAGGACAAGTGACTTAAAGCTCAGATTCATGATATTGCTGAGCCAGTGACCCAGTGTCAACAGCTACCCACCTCCAGACACCTCACAGAGAAGAACACACCCTATATATTTAAAGACCTTTGACCCTGATTACCATGCATCTGCAGATAAACCTTTAACACAAGCGCCCCATGTGAACTAGTTGCCAGCTCTAGTAACTGCTCAAAACTCTAGACAGCAGATCAAGCCACACCAGGCAGCTCCACTAACCTCACAGTCCTTTCCCAAGGCTGCAGCCTGTACATACTAGTCACAGGCCACTGGGGCACAAGGAAACGAGTCCCTGGCAGCCTGCAGGAGCTCAGAGTCTACAGAATGATAAGACAGACACAACGCAAGTACTCTGACAGAGGCAAAAACTAACAGGAGCTAAAGCTACACATACAAAACGACGCAGTATAAGAAAGAGTGAATTCCTAGAAGTTCTTACACATTCTCCCCACTTCTCTTATCCCTCACAGAGAAAATATAAACCACAGCCTCATAACTGCTCAAGTAATTATTTAAGATCCTAATCTACAGACAGAATTATGAAAAAAAAAAAAACAGTAATGTAATACTTTAAGACTACTCCTTCAGAGCCAGAGTAGAATTACACATACTTTCAACATTTGCTTTTAAGATTACATACTAAAACCCATCACTCCATAGAAACAAGTTATCTGAAAGCGCCGTGAAATATATCCTGCTCACTACAGACATGCTCAGCTGCATGAAAAACTTAACTGTTCCCAAACCATACTCAATTTGGTTGTTTTAAGTTCAGAAATACTACATGTCATTCAAATGCCACATCTAGCAGTGAAAATGTCACCCCCAAGAAAAGGCTGTGGTGATGCAATACAAGTCAAGACCAATCTGTTTACGTGCAGCTCTCACCCCCCCCCCCTTCCTACAGCCATGGGCGTCGGCTGAGAGGAAGCGAGCACAGAGGGGCGCACGGGGCGAGGGAGGGAGCCTGGGCAGAACTGACTGAGAGCAAAGAAGAGAGAGAAGAAACCACACACAGTCATATGGCATAGGGGTAAACAACGGCCCTTCTGGCTTACCCAATTTATTGTTTTCCATTTCTCAAACTTTCAACAGCATTCCCTTTAATGACAATCACAGAAAGACTGCATTGAGTAAACGGCGCATTAAAACCAACCTCCCTCTCTCCCTTCCTCCCTCCCTCTCTGTGTGTGTACACAACCCAACAAAATGCATGTTACTGTACCTAGGTATTATGTGGCTCTGGAGCAGCACCTCTGTTTGGCCACTAGAGGGGAACAGCGGGCACTGACAGGCCAAGGGCCTGTAACATGGGAAGAGCATTTTGGAGCCCATGGCAAGCCTTCTGCTTCTGGAACAGACACCAACTACTCCAACAAGACCCACAGGAGAGAAAATGACTTCTTCGGGCCTCCAAAGAGCACTAAGAATGTCACTGTTCTTTCTGAATTAACTGGAAACGAGTGAGACCTAGAAGCTGGAACAGCGCCCAGGACCAAGCAGTCCCATCATGCCCTGCTGCGCTCTGCAAGGCTGCTGAACCACCCCCACCCCCACCCCCACCATCACCTCCCAGAGCCTTGGATGCAGCCTCCTCAGCAGTAAGCCGGCGCTGGGGGGCAGACGGTGGTGCTGTGGGCAAGTGGAGTTTACTAACCTAAGGAACAGTGGCAGCCAGTGGGCAGTCACTGGGACAAACAGCTCCCCTGGCTGATTCGCGAGCCCAAGCACGACTGGGTGCCCCCCAGTGAAGTGACACAAGCTGGAGCAACGCTCTGGTTTGTGCCAGTCAGTCTCCTTCCTGGCCCTAAGCCACAGCTGTGATGGCGCGGCTCTCTCCTTCTCCCAGTCTGCCCAGCTTCATGCCCAGCCAGTCAGCCCCAAGCCCCACTAGGCCCAGCCCCACCAGCCCACCCTCCCTGCTTCTCTGCCCTCCCCACAACCCCCCCCCCAAAAGCCCAGGTGGCTGCCCAAAGACTCCACCTAGTCCAAGGGCGCTGGCCACACCCTTCAAAGCCCTTAGGGGCTCACTCTGCCCAGCTTTACACCCCAGGCTCCAGGCCTCCTGGCTTCAAGCTGTGCTCAGGAGGCAGGGAGCCCAGGACTCTACTCTGGCCTGCTTCCTGTCCCAGAGCCTCCCTAGCTGCTTCCCATGCCTCAAGCACTTGAAGCTGGAACACCCACCTCTCAGCAGTGCTCAGCATGAAAGACCCCCCCTTCAAAGGGGGGATATGTGTCTGCCTGCCTCTTTGTCTCCCCATATTAAGATGCCAGTTCCTTGGGGGAGAGGCCTGTAGTGGTGTGGCTCCCCATTTTTCCCAGTGCCTCCTTGCACTCACAGACCCTACAAGGTATGTCCCTGTCACAGATGAAAAGCCCAGGGGCAGAGAGACCTGCTGAACTGGTGACCCAGGGTAAAGGCACAGCCAGCCCATGCCAGCGATGGACGACGGATGTAAAGCTGCCATCTGCTGCAATCGCAGGCGCTGCAGCCGCAGACACCTGGGGCGCCTGTGTGCCCGCCTCTGCCCCCAGCCAGACAAGTTCTGCGTCTGGGATGCTCACCCAGGCACTCTGGACTGCAGCCGTGTGCCCGGCCCACTTCTCAAGTGAGCCAAAGGGAACTCCTGCTCTAGTGGTGACAGACATCCGAGTTTCACTACACGGCCTGTCCCCTGCTGTACGGAAGTCCTCAGGAAGCTGTGTGTTTTGCATATTGCCAAATCTCACGCCCATCACCAGACACACATGATAAACATGAATGCCTCCAAGTGCCATTTTCTGGGGCTTCAAAGCAAGCAGTGTTTGTGCAGGTAAATACTGAGTCAGCGCGGAGAGGTGAATGAGCTGCTACGTTCCATTTGCTGCTTTCATCCTGGGCTTCTGACAGAGCAGAAGTAAACAAGGAAGGTGGCCCTGCACCCTGCACCCTGCACCGATGCTTAGCAGGCAGAATTGTTTCGGTGGAAACTTCGCACATGAGCCCTGGGCTTCTCCAGCATCGGCAAATATTTGCCACTTAAGTTTTTATGTAATGGGAGATAAGGCATTCCATTGTCCTCAGAGGCCCCCTTGCAGGCCTCCGAACAGACTATTCACCGACTATGTTTTATCTTACCACTCAATACAAATTCAGCAATTGTTTATCTCTGAAAGTACATGGCTTTAACTGTTTGGTTTCAAATTCTCAAACAAAATTCTTAAGAAGGGATTAAAAAAAAACCAATCACACCAACCAAATAAA
This sequence comes from Dipus sagitta, assembly GCA_036346955.1. NCBI lineage: Eukaryota > Metazoa > Chordata > Mammalia > Rodentia > Dipodidae > Dipus > Dipus sagitta. The sequence goes on along the minus strand of CM070777.1, from coordinate 4,861,687 downwards.
AGAATGATTTTATATGCTAACTTTTCAATCTCCCCATGCATGCTCATACTGTCCCACAAGCCCTGAAAACTTTATCTGAAAGTCTAATTTAATTTCTGAGAGTCACTCCAATCACAAGATCCACAAGAAGACTGTAGCTGGTACTTAGAGAGCCTGACCAGACAAGGACTCCCATGAGGCTAACCTTTTATACCAGCTACCTACCTCCTAGCCACTTGCCTGTGGTTGGAAGCCAATAGACACACCAGGAAAACCGCTGGAAACTCCCTTGATGCAGCAAAGATTGCTAGGTACATAGTAGCCAGTATCTGCTAAAGTCACTAGGAGGGCTAGAAAGGTGGCTTAGCACTTGCCACATAAGCATGAGAGTCTGAGAGGACCAGAGACAGCTCAAAAGTACGGGTCTGGTGTGGGAAAGACTAGAAAATCTCTGGCCTCACTCACAGACAGCTCTAGGTCCCAAGAAACCACACACATGAGCAATACAGAAAGGCATCTGAAGTTCTCCTCTGGCCTCTGCACACACAGTGCACACATCTGCACACACGTGTATAAACCACACACATGAGCAGTACAGAAAGGCATCTGAAGTTCTCCTCTGGCCTCTGCACACATATGTATACACCACACACATGAGCAGCACAGAAAGCGTCTGAAGTTCTCCTCTGGCCTCTGCACACACTCACAGTGCACACATCTGCACACACGTGTATAAACCACACATGACACACCACCATCCTCTACACACGTGCACGCATGAACACAAAAAACAGCACACAAGGGCACAGAGCGGTTTGGTTGGTTGGTTGGGTAGCACTGTCACTTTGATAGGCGACTGCGGCTCTTCCCTGGGCTCCCATCGCAGCATGGTGGTTGGAGAAATGGCCTGAGACTTCTGCTTTGGGTGAAAGAAAATGGCCAGACCAAGCAGACCGCTCCTAAGCCTACTGGTGGGATAGCCCGTTCCCCCCACCCAACCTGGCCACCCAAGATGCCAGGAAAGCGCCCCCTACCAGTGGGGCGAAGAAGCCTCATCACTGCAGGCTGGGCCGTGGCGCTCAGAGACCTGGGGCCACCAAAAGCCCATCGAGCTGCTCCTTCGGGAACTGCCCTTCCAGAGGCTGGTGAGAGAGGTGCCCAGGACTTCAAAACCGATGTGAGGTTTCAGAGTGCAACCATTGGTGAGGTGTCCCCGTTGGGTTTGTGTGAAGACACTAATCTGTGTGCCATCCACACCAAGAGAGTTACCATGATGCCCAAAGACATCCAACTGGCTTGCCGGATATGGGGCTCTCACAGAGAGCTTAAGTGAAGGCAGTTTTTATGGCATTTTGTAGTAAATTCTGTAAAATACTTTGGTTTGATTTGTGGCGGGGTTTTTTTTGTAAGAAGTTGTTTATAATATGATGCGTTTGTACTTACGTCATTCCATCTTTCACTCAGGATGAATGGGAAAAGTGACTTCACAGACCTCAGTGATGTGAGCACTGTGGCTCAGGAGTGACAAGTTGCTAATATGCAGAAGGGATGGGTGGTATTTCCTGCTTCTCATGATGCATGTTTTTATAAGTATGTGACTTGTTGGGTAGCTATTAAGGTACCAGAATTGACAGAGAAACATGTACAGGGTCCTTTTGCAATAAAACTGGCTATGACTTGAAAAAAAAAACACACACACACAAGAGGACATAAGCTGATACACATAAAAAGAACAGCAATAGCCACTAAAAAATAATTAAGCATCTTGGAATATCACTAATGAAAAGAGTGAAAGACCTATACAATGAAAATATAAAAACATTCAAGAAAGAAATTGAGGAGGTCCTGAGAAGATGGAGACTTTCCTTGCTCATGGATAGAAAGAACTAATATTGCAAAAATGGCCATTCTACCAAAAGCAATATACAAATTCAATAAAATACCAGGAAAAACCCCAGCATGTCACCAGGCACGGTGGCACACACCTTTAATCCCAGCACTCAGGAAGCATAGGTAGGTGAGTTCAAGGCCAGCCTGAGACTACATAGTGAATTCCAGGTCAACCTGGGCTAGAGTAAGACCCTACCTCGAAAAATAAAAAGTAAACCTGCATCATTCTTCACAGAAATAGAAAAACTAGGGCTGGAGAGATGGCTTAGCGGTTAAGCTCTTGCCTGTGAAGCCTAAGGACCCCAGTTCGAGGCTCGGTTCTCCAGGACCCATGTTAGCCAGATGCACAAGGGGGTGCATGCGTCTGGAGTTCGTTTGCAGTGGCTGGAAGCCCTGGCGTGCCCATTCTCTCTCTCTCTATCTGACTCTTTCTCTCTCTGTCACTCTCAAATAAAAATGAACAAAAAAAAATTTTTTTTAAAAGAAAGAAATAGAAAAACTAATCTAAAAATTCATATGGAACTGCACAAGGTCTCAGATATCCAAAATTATCCTCAGCAAAGGAAACACCTCTGCAAGTACCACCAGACCTGGTTTAAAGTTATACTGCAAAGCCATAGTAATAAAAACAGCATGAGCCTGGTGTGGTGGTGCACACCTTTAATCCCAGCACTTGGGAGGCAGAGGTAGGAGGATCACTGTGAGTTTGAGGCCACCTTAAGGCTACATAGTCAACTCCAGGTCAGCCTGAGCTAGAGTGAAACCCTACCTCAAAAAAAAAAAAAAAAAAAAAAACAGCATGGTACTGGCAGAAAAACAAACATATAGATCAATGGAACAGAATAGAGGACCCAGCCCTTAGTTCAAGCAACTATAGCTAGCTGATCTTTGACAAAGGAGTCAACAACATGCACTGTAGAGAAGACAGCATTTTCGAGCTGAAAACCTCCTCCATGTAGACCAGCTGACAGAAAGGTGGAAAAGGCCACACTTCATGCAGTTCAATGGGAGAGAGAGAAATCCCCAGTGAAGATACTCAACAGTGGACACTGCAAGCCTTATATTTGGCCAGCCAGGCCAAATGAGCCAATGGGTGCAACAGTGGCATGTCTGTTATGGGAGATACCAACTGCCCTCTAATTTGACCGGAGGCCCACTCCATGGGAGGGAATACATCCCTGATACTGAAAACCTAAAACAGGGTAGTCATGAGCCCTAGAGGTGTAACGTCTACTGGTGTCTGGCTAAATGTATATACTATGCTCACCAAACTTCACAGTAAGCAATTCTCTTAATGTTCATACCCATATATCAATGCTACTCTCACTTTTGGTAGAGAACCTTCTCTTTTCAGATGGCAGTGACCTTGGGATGACTCAGAAGGCACCATGGTGCTGAGAAGAAGTGACAGAGTGCTCAGCACTGAAATACCTCTATCACACCTTCCAAGACCCAGGGTCCATTGCGGAAGAGGTGGCAGAAAGAATGTAAAAGCCGAAGGAATGGTAGGACTCCTTACAACGTGCTCCTCCAGACAGAAAATGGCCTGGATATCCATGACCTCACATTGCCTGACAGTACCTATATAAGACCATCTTAATAGGAGGAAAAGATCATGACACCAAAATAAGAGACTGACTGAGAGGTTGGAAGGGGTGTGATGGAGAGTGGAGTTTCAAAGGGGAAAGTGGGGGGATGGAGGGAATTACCATGGGATATTGTTTACAATTATGGAAGTTGTCAAAAAAGAAAGAACGAACGAACGAACGAACAGCACTTTCAACAAATGCAAGAAAATCAACTCCAAATGGATTAAGGATCTCAATATAACACCTAAAACTCTTAAATAACTGGAAAAAAAATAGGAAGAACTCTCCAAGATACAGAAGTGAGAAAAGACTTCCTGAACAATACCCCAAGAGCCCAAGAAATTAAACAACCATTCAGCCAGTGAGATCTCAAGAAACTAACAAGCTATTTTAGGACTAGAGAGATGGTTTAGTGGTTAAGGCATTTGCTTGTGAAACCTAAGGACCTAGGTTTGATTCCCCAGGACCCACAAAGGATACACAAAGTGGTGCATGCTTCTGGAGTTCATTACAGTGGCTGGAGGCCCTAGTGCACCCATCCTCTCTCTCTCTCTCTCTCTCTCTCTCTCTCATCTGCCTCTATCTCTATGTATCTCTCAAATAATAAATAAAAAATATTTTTAAAAATAGATATTGTACAGACAGACAGACCGTAAACAGAACCAACAGATTACCCTCAGAATGGAAGAAAATCTTCATCAGCTATACGACCAACCGAGGTCTAATACCTAGAATCTACAAAGAACTCAAAAGCTAAGCAATAAAAGAAAACAAAAATCAATCCACTCAAAAACTGGGGTAGGGCTGGAGAGATGGCTTAGCAGTTAAGGCGCTTACCTGCAAAGCCTAAGGGCCCATGATCGACTCTCCAGGTCCTACGTAAACCAAATGCAAAAAGTGACATAAGCACACAAGGTTGCACACGCGCACAAGGTGGCGCACACATCTAGAGTTCAACTGCAGTGGCTGGAGGCCCTGGTATGCCAATTCTTCTTCTTCTCTCTCTCACTCTTTCACTCTTGCTGTCTCACATTTAAAAAAAAAAAAAAAAAAGGCCAGTCTGTTGGGCTTGTCTCAAAAAAAAAAAAAAAATGGGGTAGAAAACTGAATAGAAAATTCTCAAAGGAAGAAATACAAATAGCCAGAATTCACTTAAAGAAATATTCAGCATCCTTAGCAATCAGGGAAACACAAATTAAAACAACTATGAGATCCCACATTACTCCAGTCAGGACAACAATCATTAAAAAAATCAAATGAGGGGCTGGAAAGATGGCTTAGTGGTTAAAGCACTTGCCTGAGAAACCTAAAGACCCAGGTTCAATTCTCCAGGTTCCACATAAGCCAGATGCACATGGTGGCACATGAGTCTGGAGTTTGTTTTCAGTAGCTAGAGGCCCTCGCACGCCTCTTCTCTCCCTCCCTCCCCCCATCTTCCTCCCTCTCTCTGTCTGTCTCTGATAAATAAAGAAAAAAGAAAAATATCAAATGACAATAAATGTTGGTGAGGATGTGGGAAAAGAGGAACCCTCATTCACTGCTGGTCTGAGTACAAACTTGTACAACTACTATGTAAATCAGTATGGAGACTCCTGGAAAAAAAATGAAAATAGAGCTACCAACTGACCCAGTTATTCCCGTACTGGGCATTTACTCTAAAGATTCCACTATTCACCTCAGAGATACTTGCTCAACCATGTTTACGTTTACAACAGCTCTGGTCACAACAGCTAAGAATTGGAATCAACCCAGATGCCCATTGTTTGACAACTGGATAATGAAGATGTGGTACGTATACATAATGGAATTCTATTCAGCAGTAATGAAAAATGAAATGATGCAATTTGCAGGGCTGGAGAGATGGCACAGCAGTTAAGGAGCTTGTCTAAAATTTGCAGAAAAATGGATGGACTTGGAAAACATCATCCTAAATGAACTTATGCAATCTAAGAAAGACAAACACCACATGTTTTCTCTCACATGTGGCTCCTCAAATAGACCAGCTGAAGAGGAGGGCAAAGGCAGTAAGAATTAAAATTATGAGTGTATCAGTAGAATGAGACGAGGAAAAAGTGAAAACAGAGAGAGAGGAGGGACTACCAGAAAATATAGTTAATGGGAAGAATGGGTGCGGGCATAGAAGGGTTGGAGCAATGGTGGGTGGGGAGGGCAAGTACACAAAAGTAAAGACTACAGTAGTTGGTACATTAGGTACCTTCCTCCCTGATAGCAGTATATAAGACCTAACCGCCAATCAAGGGAGGTGGTGAGACCAGAACAATATGCTACTAGAAGGTGGAGAGAGCTTAATCCTAAAAATCACTGGCTCTGCCTTATGAATCTCAGGACCAGAACTGAGTTACCCCCACAATGAGGAGTTGGCCTGGGAGACCCATGAGGTCCCCAACACAATCTTGGCCATTGTCAAGCACTTAGTTATGCAACAGAGCTAGAAGGAAAAAGACCCTATTGCTGAAGACACTACAGACTGTCATCTCAGGACACCGAGAGGCCATGTGAGAACAGAGAGGACAGCCAATCCTCTCCTGGCAAACCCCCTTGGCACTTCAAAGTGCTATGGGAGCTCCTGTGTGACAGTGGTCACCAACAGCTTGAATAAGCAAGAGGCCCCCACACACAAGCAATCCACCACCCAGGCAAGAAGTACACACTGGTACAATTGTGGCACACAGCCTTTGTGGGTAACCAACTGCCCTCCAATTGTACATAAGGCCTGCTGAGTGGGAGAGAACTCATAACTAGTAATGGGAACGAAGTCAGCATCCCATGGGCCAGAAGCTCACAACCACCAGAGAGAAACCGTCTCTGTTCTCTGAACAATTTGAGTGGGTATTCTCATCAAAAGTTCTCTCAAAATTATACACATATCCCCCTTAATCACAGGTGTTCTCACCCTTGGTTGGAGGATCTGCCTTTTTTTTAACAGATGGCAGAAAATACTGGGGAAATCCATGATCCATCAATATGACAAGAAAAGACAGCTGGCTGCCCACCACAGTATGTGCTACCCCTACCACATTCTCCGGGTTCCAGAAGAATCTGCAGAAGAAGCAGATGAGTACTGCCCCCAATGCTAGCCTGACAACCACCTCCAGAGAAGTAGCAACAAATACAATGGAGAACTGAAACACATCACAACAGAAATTCACAGTCTACACAGGACTCAACAGCAAAAACAAACTGCTATACTCCCATCAAGGCTCAAAGACTGCTGCAGAAGATGGGGTGCAAAGACTACAAGAGCCACAGAATGGGTAGAAACATCCTGAGGCACAGGACCCCAAGAGTGATAGAAGCTCTATTTATCCCCACAGTGAACATCAAGGACCCTAAGGAGGGCCCTCGGGGAAATGGAGACCAGGGTGAGGTGATACAAGATTATAACCTATGTACAATATATATGTATATTTATATAAATTGAAAAATAAATAAGAATAAGAAAGTGAGAAATAACCTCCACTCCACCACCAGAGGGACACCCACCAACTGCGGAGCATCCACAGGAAGGCATGCAATGCTCTATAAGCTCGGTGCGAACATATGCGTCAATTTAAGTGAGATGCAGAGCAGTGCTCCCCTGGAGGATAGAGAACAGGTACTTCATAAATGCAGCCTCCACAGCATCTTCCTACAAACCGCTTCTCAGTCCTCAAGAAGAGGAAGAGCTAGGGGCCCCACCTCCCACTGACTCCCAAGACTGGGAACACACATCACCTGATGCTCCTGTCAACCACCATTAACCTGGCCCAAACCACAGGGAAGCATCAGACACGTGGAAACAAATTCAAGAACTTATTCAACAAATAAATGCCTGCATGCCTCAAAGGGGCCAGGAGGAAAACAGACAAGGTAGCTGGTGCTGCAGTCCCAGGTGAGCAGAGATGACAGAGGGGTGACAACTGACAGGAGCATGCTGTCCACCTCTGGACCCTGAATGAGTTAGCCAGATATAAAGTAGAGCATCTGGGAGACAAATGGAAAATGTAAATATGAACAGTAGATTCTAAGAAAAATCAGAAATAGTCCCGTATCAGTGGTAAATCTATTCTGACAATCACATATAACTACACCGAGGGAACATGTTGCTCTTAATCAAATGGCTCTGGAAACACAGAAACACATGCACACAGAACAGTGAACAGAAAAACAGCAAACAAATGATGAATCTGGGCAGAGTACTACAGAAGGTGCTAGTATGATTCCTGCATATAGTGTTCCCTAAGCATAAAGTTAAAGTAATTATAATTTTTAGGCCTGGAGAGATGGTTTAGCAGATAAAGATGCTTGCTTGCAAAGCCTGATGTCCTGGGTTCAATTCCCCAGGACCCACATAAAGGCAGATGTACAAAGTGGAGCATGTGTCTGGAGTTTGTTCTCTCTCAAATACATAAGTAAATGAATACTTTTAAAAATGCAATGTTTAAAACCATATTCACAGGCCATCACTGGCAGGAGACACCGGGAAGAGTGAAAGGCAGGGAAGTGGAGACTCATTCTTACAGTCACCTCCATACTTTGTTACACTGTAAAATACATTATGTTACTGGCTCCAAAAAATAAAGCAGAAAAAAACCCACCGGACATAATGGCACACACCTTTAATCCCAGCAGCTGGAAGGCTCAGGTAGGAGGATTACTGTAAGTTTGAGGACACCCTGAGAGTACATAGTGAACTCCAGGTCCACCTAGGCTACAGCGAGACCCCCACCTCGAAAAACCAAAAAGAAAAAACCCACCATGACAACTTCAAGATCTTTCCAAGGCTGTCCTACTCCAGCCTTGAACACACCGCGTCAGCCACAGCCCCTGACACTTTTCTGTCCTTGCTATCTCTGAAAGCCTCCAAATATCTCCTGCTTCCCACAGGCAAGGAGTCTGTCTGCTCCCTCAGCCCATTCACATGCCCCACTCGCCACCTCCTGGCCAAACTGGGCATTGCACCTCCAATTCTCCCAGCTCTCAGGGTCCTCTGGCACTGCTGTAACTGTCCCCAAATTTATCTTCCAATTTTGAGTGATCTCATGACCAAGACCACCTCCTGATCCTCAGAAAGTTTCAGACCCTAGTAAACACCTAGCATGGAAGGGTATTTTAAAACTATGAGCTGTGTAAATAAAAGAACATACAGTCAAGTGGGAATTCTGCTAGAGGGACTGAAAAGCAGGAGTATGCCACAGAGACTGGCCACAGAGCATGCAAGTAGGTATTACGGGCTTCCAAGCAGGAGGAATCACACTGATAACTGTTTCTCCAAACCTCCATCAGGGCCTTGCCTGTCACCCTGCATGCCAGCCTGAAGCCCCATCTCAGAAAAGCTCAAAGTCAGCCCTGTGAACCACTGTCTCCAACCACAGCCAATGGCGCACTCCTGGCCAGCTTCGCGGGCTCCCAGGACAGCCTCGGGAAGACATGGCACAGCAACGGGAATGCACGAACAAGGCATTCTGAAGGAATCCACAGCACAGCTGAGTGTCACAGGACTCACTGGCATGAGGACACAAACCCATCCATGCATGGGTCAGGTACTGACACCCATGGGCTTCAACAAAAAGCCAGCAACAACCCGCAAGGACTCACCAAGGTCCGTGTTGGGCCCAGCAAGCAGCTGCTGGAACTTGTCGAGCCGAGAGGATTCTCTTTTACTCAGCGCTGAGCGGCTGACGGTGCACGGGTCGGACGTCCCACCCAGAGCCACAGTAGCCGAGTGCGGAAGACTCTGTGACCTCTGTAGAGGGACCGTGTCACTGGCATTGTCTGCAAGGGACAAGAGAACAGGGTGAAGGTAAGTGCTGCCTCCAACCACTCCGCCCTCTTCCTTCATGCACTAGCCCCACACTCACTGAGCTTCTGTGAGCACTGTCCAGCACTATCTTCCCTTCCTCTCATCACCCAGCAGTTAGAAACTTAGTTTCTTGAGCAATAAAGAGAACTAAGTCCTGTGAAGTTCACCTGCCTCGAGCATTACTGTTCATCAATGAAGCAGATACTGCCTAGGATCACACATGACTGCAGGAAGACCCACGGCCCTCCTCGGTGTGTCAGCTGCCAGGCCACCTCACAGGCCTGGGGGAAGATAAGGTCTGCTGAGGAAGAAGAGGTTTGCTGGGTCACCCAGGAGACCTGTATGTGGCAGGCAGGCCAGAGTCACCATGAAAAGCTGAACTCAAGACAGCAGGGATGCGATCAGGAAGCTCAAGAGCATAGCCGAGCTGACAGATGCCTCCTCCCAGAGAGCCACAGTGCAGGGAGACACGGAAGTCAGGTGAGATCCTCCCGGGCAAGGACCGAGGTGGCAAGGAAGGGTACGAGCTTGCCCTTCCTTGCTCAGTGTTCAAGGCCCTGCTGACCCATGAGACCTAACAAGAGAGGTACTGTGATATGATCATGATCTGTCCTGGGGCCTGGCTACGGACAGCCCTGGGAAGAGAGCTCCATACAGAGCCACGGGGCCAAAGGCATGAGGCTCTGCAGCCCTACTCCTAGGTGTCAACCCTACTCAGCAGTCTCAACTTTCAAAGAGTGAAAAGTAGTGTAAAACTAAACTACAGGAACCGAAGGCAGGAAAATGCCAAAGGCAACACAGTGATGTCTTCCGCAGGCAGCTGTGCAGACAAGCTGGGAGGCCGAGAGCCCCACCCGGCGAGCTGCTGCGCCCATGCTGCCTCACTCTCCCACAGCCTGAATGGAAGACCGTACCCAGCAACCCTCAGGCAACCCAGGAGCAAGGCAACCCCAGGCCCTAGGCAGAATCTGGCAGGGATAGCTTTGCAGAAAAGCCTGCTAAGTGTGGGTATAGATTCCCCCTGGGGATGTCCACGGAGCCCTCCCCAGCAAGCAGTGTCCAGAGAGCACCTCCTCCCCCGCTCAAGCCTCAGAGAGAGCAGGCACTGCAGCGCAAGGGCGGGACAGGTGGGAAGATTCAATCTGGTTTGGAGTGTGTCTGTGATTCTGTAAGAACAATCCTCAGCAAGGACAGCAATGTCACACTGCAGCCCTTAGCCCAAGGTGCTCGACTCCACTTGTCAGGACCTTCAGGTGACTAGTGTGACCTCACCAAGACTCCTAAGTACCTGCTCACTCCCCAGCAGAGCTGTGGACCCCACTCTAAGATGGAGGATTGGAATCTTAACCACAAAGCAACAGCAATGTCCCCAGAGGACACAGGAAGGCTGGCCAGGCCTCTCTGTTACCATAACAAAAAGCACCCAAGGATGAAGGCACCACCATCAGCCAGTTGTCCCCAAGACCTCATCACATCTCAGTCGCCATCAGATGCATGGCCAGACCACATCCAGGCCACTGCCCTTCCCAGCGGAGGACGTGCCTTTGCCATGAACCAACACATCACTAGATAAGCAAAAAGCACCTGACCTCAAGATGAAGGAGTCAGGTTTTCACAGTGTCTATCAAGAGTCAGGATGGCCAAGAGGTGAAAAATAGGACAGGGAAGGCTAGTCCATGACTACTTTGCCTGCCCATCTTTCAAGGGCTGAAGGCCAAGGCTGATAGCCATGCACGGGCCACAGGCACATGCAGAGTGAGCTCCAGCTCTGCAAGGCAGCATGAGGGAACAGACAGACACAGGTGCTCATGTGAACACAGAGCAGGGAAGGCATGTCCATGAGGTAGAAGAGCTGGATTGTGCCCCATGAGACACCGGTAGAAAGCTTAGAACAGCAGAACACGGCTGTCATGTGAGACGGAATTCACAGGATTACCTCAGGAGAGCCTTCAACCCTATGCAGGGACACCTGAAGATGAGGGACACAGCAAAGAACCATAAGTCACTGGATCAAATGCATTTATTCCACCAGCATTTGTACAACTACACAGGACATCAAATACAAAACGTGGGTGTGGTCCTGCCTCCAAGAGCCCACAAAACCTGCAGATGCAGTATGCAGTCAGGCAGACACAGCCCTCCCACATGTGAGGTAGAGACGGACCAAACAGCCTAGCCTACCGACCCAGGACACCCCACAGACACCTTCTCATCTCTGAAGCTTTCCCTGACATGACCCTTCACTCCTCAGCAAGAAAACACAGCACTTAGACACCTCTGAATCCGGTCCATTCACACCCAACTGTGGTCATCAAGCACATGGAGCCTTACAGAGTCACAACCAAAGACCTGAGAGTAAGAACAGGACAGGTGTGCTCATCAGCACACCACTGCCAAGTAACCATCCGGCAACCCTCAGGGCAGGGCCTGCAAAGGGAAACCCAGGTCTCCTCCCATAGCAGATGCTCCGGCTGCTCCCACATGCCAACCCGACGAGTGTCACAGCAACAGCACCTCCAGATCTAGACCAGGGGCCTCAGCCTTGATGCTGTGGACACGGGAAGTGGTCAGATTCTATCAGCAACACTTCAGAAGTTCACCAACTCCTAGAAGGCATTTCTGAATGGCTGACTATGAGGGCCGCTTCTACACCTAGTAGCAAATGACCTTACACTTTTCTCATCTGTCAGTGTGAAAAAAGCACCCTGACCCCAGGAAGATCCAGAGGATGTATCCTTGAGAACTCCGGGCATAGCTGGTATCCTTCAGGCACAGGCAATATCCCTCAACCCTGTGCTCCCTATCCCTCAACCCTGTGCTCCCTGTAGCCTTCGCAAAGCCTACTCACAAAAGCTATAGCCCTGTCATTTACTTTGGAGTAGAGATGCTCTCAGCTCTCCAGGGCAAAGAAAAGCATGTCAAGTCCCAAGGGTTAGCCAGGAGTCTTGCTACCCACAGGAAGCCCAAGTCCTCCTCATCTTCCAGAACGAAAGCATTCCAGCCCTTGCTTGGCTGTGCCGGGAAGTCACAGTCCCTTGTCAACATCCCTCTCCTACCTAGAGGGTTGGACGTGTGGATCTCACTGATGGACTTCACCAGACGGAGATCTCCGCTTGGGGATGCAGGAGGTTCTGCCACTGGCCGGGGCCCTGGCTCGGCTGCTGGCATCTCCTGCTGCCGCTGGCTGTGATTGCGCAGGACGCGGTGAGCCGTCTCCATGACCACCTCCGAGTTGAGGCTCTCCGCCGCCATAGCCAGGAGCTCGTCGCCGTCCTCCCCTGCGTCCCAGGCATCACTGGTATTGCTCTCAAACTCCTGGAAAGTGCTGACCTTCTTTGCCTTCACCGGGGTGGTCGGCACCTTGGCCGTGGGCTTAAGCAAGCTGTAAAGCAAAGGCATCTTTATGGTACACGTGCAAAGGCTCAGAGTACTGGCCCTAAATCGTCGAGCTAGGACCCCGGGTGAGGGGACTAGAACAACAGGCAGGCACATGCAAAGCAAACATGCAGAATGCAGATGTAAAAAGGAGACTCAGCTCAGCACGGGACTGGGGGACTGGGAGGACACTTCAGGAGCCGTCTTCGCAGCCTCTGCCCTCCAACAGAAGCACAAGGGAAGCATGGAACCGCACAGGGATGGTGCCAGGTCCAGGAAGCACATTCTAGCATTCCCCACATCTTGGCCAAACTCCGACAGCAGCAGCTAAGAGACTCACAACAGGCAGAGCGGGCAGAAGGGGCCTCAGTAGGTCCCAGTGGAGACAGGATCACCTCAAGGAAATTGGCACACGTCACCAGCCCGTGCTAAGCAAGGAAGCAGGCCAGAAAGGTGCAGTCCTGAAAGGGCACACGAGTGCCACACCAAGCCCATACCCACTGCTCCTGCCTGCTCTGCTAGAGGTGCCACAACCAGGGCAGAGAGCCAGGACAGAACAAAGGGTGCAGACAAGCCATCAAGGATAGCCCACCCAACCGCGAAGGGAGCCAGCTTCCTGCTCTCTGCGCAATGCCACTGCCTGAGCCCACACCCCACGCAGCCCCCACCCACGGCTCTGCCACAGAAGGAGCTGTGCAAGGACAGCAGCGCCTCTCGTGAAGCAACCCGAGCCCTGTCTGCTGACCGAGCAAGCACTTCTTCCTCAGGAACCGCACAGGGCGACAGGGAAAGCAGGAGGCCGCCACAATGTGCAGGGACACTTACGTGCCATGTACCAGTGGATCAAACGGCGGGTGCTGGGCTCCATACACATGCTGGATGCTGGAAGACAGAACACAAACAAAGCGTCAGCTTTTTATCACCTGCCAAGAGCCACCACGGAGTCAGGAGAAGAGCCAGCTCAGCACACAGGACAAGGAAAAGCAGCAGTCCATCAGCAGCCATGTCCCCCAGGACAGCAGGATCTGAGGGCCAGTCAAGGAGGAATAAATGGTCCCACAGAAGCCCACGCCGCAGACAAGGAGGGCATTCAAGTCCTTCCTCAGAGCAGGTCCGGCACAGAGCCATGGCCCTCCATGCACCACCTCCCCACACAGAGTCTCAGGTGCCTACTGCAAGGCTGTGGGCCACCAGGGCACTGGGGGTCACTAGGGCTCACCGCAGCCTCTGATCATGGCAGGGCAAGGACCCAAAGGAAATGTCTGCCAGTAATCCCTACCAAGTGCCGCTCTGTCTGAAGACTGACGGCAAAAGTACCCAAACAAGACAGACAGAACTGCTGTGAAGTCCAAATGGACATACTATGAAACCCTCACATTCATCACAGTACACCTGGAAAACAGGCGGAAAGAAAACAGCCCACACGGCACATACGGGTGGTCAATCGAGCTGTTACCCTTGGCTGGGATGAGTGAAATGACCCATGACCCAGCCAGGCCAAGGACAAAGAAAGGCTGTAACTTTCTAACCAACACCTTCAGGTCCCAGCTGTTTCCAGCCAGGTACGTCCAGAACACAGGTGAGGTGAGGCCTGGTACGACACCACCTCACAACATGGGAAGTGGACCTGAGTAACGAAGCTACTTCCAAAGGGCAGGTGGACGGAGATAGAGCAAGTCTGCGAGGGTCTCGTTGATCTGTGGGTCCAAGCTGCCTGCCTCCCTGGACTTCTCGGCACGTGAGAGAAACAATTCCCATTTGTTAAAGCCACTACCATCAGACATTCTAACTGGCACAAGGCAGACGACCACTATGACACTCAAAAGCAAGACACTGGTGGGAAGGACAGTGTGCCAAGATGAACACAGAAACCAGTTTAGACAAAGTAGGATGCTTTAATTATTTTTTAAAAATGAAATCCTACCTTTTTGGCTTAGGTTGTGGCTCTTTCCCCATTTCCCTACTTCCTTCTTCATTTGACTTAAATAAGTCATTTAACATGAGAAGTAGAGTTTGATACATACAGACAAGATGCAGCACATATAAATAAATAGGCGAAATACAAGGTGACGAATGCTCAGCCTTCCTACACATCCCCTGCAACCCCCTGTAAATCTTAATTATCTCAACACTGAATGTTTTAAACGCCACAGGAGTAGAATGAGCACCACGGTTACCTCATCTCTGGCCTGGGCTGCCTCCCTGGACAATATCACTTCTAATTTCACACTGTGCCACCATATGGCTTTAACATAATGAGTTTAACCAAGGCTGACTGAAACACTGAACAGACTTCAACTGTTTGTTTGTGGTTATGGAGACAGCTCTAACACCTACGGAGATGAATGCCTGCACACAACCTGAGAAGCTCCTGAAGAGAAGTTCTTGCAAAAGGGAATGCCCAAAACACAGGCATGCACTTAAGAAAGCCAAAGGGCAGTGAGTCACTCCTATTCCAGGAGGATCGCCTGACATCCACCAGGCCTTGCTAACGAGACGGAGGAAAGGGGTCTCAGTGCTGGCTCTGTGCCTTCTTCACTGTGAGTGACACTTCTGAATTTTTTTTAATTTTGTTCATTTTGCAAACTCTTCACACCTTCCTGTCTATTTTCTCACAGGGGCCATCCTCTTACTGAGTCGAAAAACTTCTTTGTAAAAAGAATTCCTTCTTGGTCATTCAGGCTACAATACAGTGGCAAAACAGCAGGCCCACCAAGATGTTCAGGCCCCACAACCTATGAGTACATCACCTTACATGAGACAGGGGGCTTTGCCAGTGTGAGATGGAGTCTCCTGGGTTACCCAGGGGGGGCACAGTTCAGTCATGAATATTGAGAAGGAGAGAACTGTCCCCAGCTATGGAAGAGATAAGGACTATGACAGACTTCTGAAGTCACTGGGGCAGTGAGTCAGTAAGGAAATGGCACCTCCCAGAGCCTTCAGAGGAAACTGTGTTGGACGACTGAGTGTCACAATGTCAAGGTGACATGTATATTGCTATGAGCCAGCCAGGGCATTCTTGGTACCCGTTAGCACATCCACTCACGTGACCACAGAAGCCAGGCCAGCCACTCAGGTCCTCCGCACACGGCTCCAGTGGAAGGGCCGCCCTCGGAGGCTGTACAGCGTGCAGCTCTGGCTTGCTCGCCCCTCCATGTTTCCCTGAGCCTTTCTATCCACTTGGAACTTTATTTCAATAAATAATGTTTGTAGAAAACTTTAAAAAAAATAAAAACTGGTCTCAGGCGACAGATTAGATGGCTTCTCAGTCTCCCCACTGGTTTAAGGCCAGCTTTCACGGAGACGCCAATTCCACATGGACCCTCTTTAGGGTTCTGTGTTCTAGTCTTCCCTAGGTTGCAGCATAGTATTTTAATTATAGCAAATGTTTGCTGTCATAGCCTAAATTTTTTCAGTGAAATTTAACATTTATTGGACACCAACTCTGTGACCAAGTACCAGAGAGGCAAAAACAAGTCCTAACCACTAAGGTCCTGACAGTATATCTTAAAACAAAAACCAGCCTGATGCTGGGATGCTCTGTGTAACTCCTCAACAACATGCCATATGAGTTTCCCTTGAGAAAAATATTATACCCAGGCCTAACTAAAGTGGCGCAGAAAAGTCCCAACAAAACAGATGCACCAAAGCGGGGTGTGGTGGCGCACACCTTTAATCCCAGCACTTGGGAGGCAGAGGTAAGGAGGATCTCCATGAGTTCAAGGCCACCCTGAGACTACATAGTCAATTCCAGGTCAGCCTGAGATAGAGTGAAACCCTACCTCGGGAAAAAAAAAAAAAAAAAAAAAACAGATGCACCAGATCTGAGGGAAAAGGCAGAGGGCAGAAAAGTCGAGAAAATGAAAGTGACAGCTAGGGAATATCACATTGGGCCTTTCCTCACTCAAGAAGTCTGGAGCCCAGAACAGAGAGGACTCCAGAGCACATTCCAAGCCCTCACTCCACAGAGACGGACCCCCAGAGGAGACAAGGGGTCAAGCTGGTTTCAGGAGAGAGTTGTGAAGCAGCATCCAAGCTGACCAGCACGTCTATGTCCACATCAAAGTCAGAAGACATGCCCCAAGCAAAGCTGAGGTCCATCCACCTGCAAAGGAAGGGCCAGTTAGTTCTGTGGCAGGCCTGCCTGGATGCTGAGGCCAGGGAGAGTGCACTGCACGCACCACAGAAAGTCACAGGGCGTATGCTTTCACCAAAGGAATGACACACACATGGAGGGCCAGCCCATGACCACCACTTGGCTCCAGCCATGCTCCATAGCTGCCACACTGGCTCTGCTTTCTTTTTGTAAATATTTTATTTTTATTTATTTTAAAGAGGGAAAGAGAGAGATAGAGACAGAATGGGCACACCAGGGCCTCAAGTGACTGCAGAAGAACTCCAGACACACACCCCACCTTGTGCATCTGGCTTATGTGGCACTGGGGAATTGAACCTGGGTCCTTAGGCTTTGCAGGCAAGAGCCTTGACCGCTTAGCCATCTCTCCAACCCACCTTTATGTTTTTTTAAGTTTTTTGTTTTTTGTTGTTGGGGTTTTTTTTTTTTTTTTTTTTTTTTTTGTTTGGTTTTTCGAAGTAGGGTCTCACGCCAGCTCAGGCTGACCTGGAATTCACTATGTAGTCTCAGGGTGGCCTCGAACTCACAGTGATCCTCCTACCTCTGCCTCCCAAGTGCTGAGATTAAAGGCGTGCGCCACCATGCCCGGCTGTTTTTTTAAGTTTTTTATTTTTATTTTATTCATCCATTTTGAGAGAGAAAGTGGGGGGGCAGATAGACAGAGAGAATGGGCACACCAGGGTCTCTAGCCACTGCAAACAAACTCCAGATGCATGTGCCCCCTTGTGCATCTGGCTTACATGGGTAGTGGGGAATTGAAACTGGGTCCTTAGGCTTCACAGGCATGCACCTTAGCCGCTGAGCCGTCTCTCCAGCCCTTATTTCTACTTTAGTACAAAATACTACAAACCATAAAACACCAATAATAGTACTTGTGGTTTCCAGGCAGTGTGTCCCCCACAGGCTCATGTGCTTGAACACCAGCTCATAGTGCTTTAGGAGGACAAGTCTTGCTGGAGGAATAGAGCACTCCCACAGAGAAAGGTCCAGATTCAGCTTGCTTCACTGGTGAGCTCTACCAAATACATAAAGAGGAATTAATAACAATTCTTACATAATCTAAAAGAAGGAAAGAATACTAACTCCTTCCATGAAACCAGTACTATTTCACAGCAAAACCACGTGTGCTGGCACACGCCCATAGCTCCAGCACTCAAGAGACTGAGGCAGTGACCAGCCTGGGCTACACAGAAAACCCTGTATAAAAACTTCTCAGGCTGGAGATGGCTTAGCGCTTAAGGCGCTTGTCTCAGAAGCCTAAGGACCCACAGTCAACTCTCCACATCTCACGTAAGCCAAACTCAAAAGGTGACGCAAGCTCAAGGCAACACAGGTGCACAAGATGGCGCACGTGTCTAGTGTTTGGTTGCCGTGGCTGGAGGCCCTGGCATGCCAATTCTCTCTTGACCCCCTCCATAAAAAAATTACAAAAAAAAAAAAAAAACTTCTCTACAAGTCAGGAAGAGTATCTACCAAAAAAAAAAAAAAATTCACAGCTTTCTTCATACTTTCCTGATGACAATCTAAATCTTTACCCCTATGCTGAGGAGCACACACACACCTGCTCTCCTGTTACTCAGCACTGCACTAACAATCCTACTCAGGAGATGACACAAGAATAAGATGTAAACAGCACCGAGACTAGACAGAAAGAAGACTGACAAGATGAAATGATCCTGGAAATAAAAGGAGTCCATTAAAAACTATGCAACTCAAAATTAAAAAGCAGGTCAGCCAGGCACGACAGCGCACACCTTTAATCCCAACACTTGGGAGGCAGTGGTAGAAGGATCGCTGTTGAGTTCAAGTCCAGCCTGGGACTACAGAGTGAATTCCAGGACAGCCTGAGCTAAAGTGAGACCCTACCTTGAAAAATCAAAAAAATAGAAAGTCATGAGGTTTGAGGCTACAAGATCAATATGCAAAAGTCAATTTCATTTCTACTCATCAACAATCAACAATCCAAAAATCAAATTAAGAAAATAACTCTAAAAGCAGCTAAAAGATTAAAATATTTAAGAACATATTTAAGGAAAATATGAAACTTAGTGAGAGGGAGTAAACAGGGTGACTGGGCTCCTAAAAGTAAAAAAGACAGGAAAATCTGCACTTACAACAGACCAAAGAATGATCTGGATTCTGGATTCTGCTCTCTTGCCTAGTTCCCTAGACCTGTTTTCCACAAGTAACCTGGGCCCCTGTTGAGAGGGAGATCTTTACACTGTGCTTGGTCAAGCTGCAACCCCAGAACTTGGCTAGCATTTCCTGAGACAGCCCCTAACCCTAACCAGTCAGCATTCCCTCTGGTTTCCCTGAGCAAGAAGACAGGGCCCACCACAAGACTCGCACACAGGGAGACCGCAGAACTGAGAGCCTGAGAACAAACCTCACAATTCCAGTCAGCTGATTTCTGGCAAGAGCACCACGACAACTCAGCAGGGGAAGAACGGTCTTTTTCACAATGTTGCTGAGACATCTAGACGACCACATGCAGGACAACAGAGTCACTCCTCTGCTTGCCACATCATATACAAACAGTAGCTCAAAATCAGTTTGGGGATAGGAGCTTGGCGATGAACACTCTGAAAATGATTGACTACATTTACATAACTCTGAATGATCTAATTCAAAAGAGTGAATTTGCTGGGCGTGGTGGTGCACGCTTTTAATCCCAGCACTGGGGAGGGTGGCAGAGGTAAGAGGATGGCTGTGAGTTCGAGGCCAGCCTAGACTACACAGTGAATTCCATGTTAGCCTGAGCTACAGCGAGACCCTACCTTGAAAAAACAAAAAGTGAATTTGGGCTGGAAAGATGTCTCAGCAATTAAGGCACTTGCCTGCAAAGCCTAATGAGCCAGGTTCAATTCCCCAATACCCACGTAAAGCCAGTTGCACAAAGTGCTGCATGCATCTGGAGTTTATGTACAGTGGCTGGAGGCCCTGGCATGCCCATTCTCTGCCCACCTTCCACCTCAAATAACTAAATTTTTTTTTAAAATGTTTTTAATGGTACAACTAGTTAAGTCACTGCAGCTTCCACCCAGCTCTCTGGGTCTCTCTCCTCAAACACAGCCAACTTTATGTGAAAGCCCTAACTAGCCACACAGGGCGCCGTGCACACCTATCACAACAGACATCCTGCGTCAGCCACTAGTCAGGACCCTAACTAGCCACACAGGGCGCCGTGCGCACCCACACAGCAGACATCCTGTGCCAGCCACTAGTCAGGACCCTAACTAGCCACACAGGGCGCCGTGCACACCCACACGGCAGACAGCCTGCGTCAGCCACTAGTCAGGCAGTAATAAGAAGGTGAGCCAGCCTTCTTGTTTGGGCTAGCCTCCAAGTACACCCATTAAGACCCAGGACAGCTCAGAGCAAGGACCAAAGAAAGGCCTCTACTGTGCACTATCAGAACTTCCAACCCACAGAATCCATGGCCATACCAAATGTTTGCTGGCTGTCAAGAAAAGTAAGAGATGGATAGCCTGTTTAGATCAACCTCAACCTATCACATCATCTTCCTAAAATTCCACGCAGGCCTCCCTCAAACTGGCACAATGCTTCCAGGTTCAAGAGCTCGAAGGTCCAGGTTCCTGTTCCAACTCCAGCCCTTCTTGGCCGCTGTTTTTTAAGCAAGCAACACTGCTCTGGGCCTTGGCTTCCTTCTTCTGGGAACTCAGCAAGCACGTGACGGGGAAGGGAGGACGCTCAGTGGGAGAGGCTGCTTTGCACGCACGAGGCTCCGGATTTGCTTCCCAGCATGGAAACACGAGTGTGCACGCCAGGGGAGACACACCGGAGAGCAGTGAGAATCCGGGACCGTGACCCACGAGCTGCTCACTGCTGTCAATCCATCTCTACTTGTATATTTGCATTCTCGTTACCCCAAATATTCATGTCCAAAACAGCAGGCAGTGTGGCCCAGAGGGCACCATCTGCATGTCATTTGCATGTTGTTTTCCTAAGAAATTATGCAGCAGCACCACAGACGTCAGCCCCTCCCTCCCAACAGATGGAAACTCATTAATTCTTCATAGGCAAACCACTCGTTTATTGAGCAGAAAATGGTCCACCAAAGTTCAAGCTCAGACCAAAAGGAGCTTCATTTTATCTCATTAAAATTGCATTGTTATTTGTTCTTGTATTACTAAAAAGAAAACAGACTTCAACTAAAACTATCTGAAAGAAGTGGAAACACGGGCTGGAGAGATGGCTTAGCGGTTAAGTGCTTGACTGTGAAGCCTAAGGACCCCGGTTCAAGGCTCGATTCCCCAGGACCCACGTTAGCCAGATGCACAAGGGGGCGCACACATCTGGAGTTCGTTTGCAGTGGCTGGAAGCCCTGGCGTGCCCATTCTCTCTTTCTCTATCTGCCGTTCTCTCTCTCTCTCTCTCTCTCTGTCTCTCTCTCTGTCACTCTCAAATAAATAAATAAATAAATGAACAAAAAAATTTTTTTTAAAAGTGGAAACTAACGGACCTGTTCACCTCAGATAGGGAAACCCTTCTTCAGGGACTATTCATGGTGAGGGCTGTGTGGCTCAGTGGCAGAACACTTGCCTGGAATGTGCAAGGCCTGGGATTTGATCCCAAGTCCTCTAAAAGAAAGCACATTAACAAGGGTTTGAATAATTTACATTACTTTAAAATGACGTAGGAATCCAGTTTTAGATGTGTGTATCCCACAGCTGCCTTGTGAAAAGCAGGCACATGTGACAACGCCACATCCTGTGACCAAACGTAAAAACCCCTCCCTCACACAAGTGCATCAGGAAGCAGGTTTAGCCAAGTGTATAACACTAAAAGGAAAAAGTGGTGCTGAAGGTCAAAGTCAAGGCCTCATGCATGCTAGCCAAGCACTCCACTCCTGAAGCATGCCTATAACACTGAAAAAATTTTGATAAAAACTTAGATGTCTATTATCAAATGAAGAGGGAACTTTATAAAACTTTACATTTGGTGGGATACTAATAACATCAGCAGACATAAAGAAACTACAGTTACCAAAACCAATACAGATCAATTCATAGAGGGAACACTGGAAAGTAAGCTGAATATGCAGTAAACCGCCAGAGCACAGCCCTGAGCTTAGTGCCACCGCCGGCTAGGCAGCACTGCCTTTTCCAGCCAGAGAGCCCATAAGGAGAAGAGCAGCCGTCCTCAGCCGCTCTTCCCTTGCAAAGCACCGGGGAACGCTGTGTCCTGTGATGCAGCCTTTATCGGTCACTCTACAACTACCACGCTGCCAGCACCCAAAGGTAGCACCAGAGCGGACAGGAAACCAGGGACCTCCCTGCCCCCGGGCAGCTGCCACAAGGGCGGATAATTCTTTAGGGCAAGACAAAAGAACAGCCAAAGAGGAGTAACCAGGGTCCAGCATCGCAGCACCTGGATTCTAATGGAAGCAGAGCCTCCCACAAGTCCCAGAGGACTTCGGGCTTGAACATGGAGCCCTTCACCAGGGGGATGACGTGAAGCACAAGACCAATGGCACAGACAGGCAGTTTTCTTTTCTATGTCAGGTTAAATTACAGTGGGTAAAAATGGAGATGAGTGAAACAGTAACAACTATGAGAACACAAAAGCGCGGAGAAGAAACAGATGCAGCTGCAGTGTCTGAGAGACTCACACTGCCACGTTACGAGAAAGCACTCCCGTGCTCCAGGAAGATGCGTCAGGCCTGTCCCCAGGCACAGTCAGCACTCCCCACCCCCTTTGGGTTTAAGAGCAGCTTCCTGAATGATGAGCTAAATTAGCAACTGAATTTACCGCTGAGCTCATTCTGACATACAGCGAGGCTCCTTGGGTTTATAAAATATGTTCATAAGCAGGCTTCCAAGGCAATGAACGTTACAGGGCTTTGGAGGAAGAGGTACAACTAGTGTCATTACAGCAGTAAACGATTCCACTGGCCCTCTCATGTCCACCCCAAGAAGTCATCCACAGAAAGATGTGCCCCACAGACCTGAAGCCAAGAGGGTCCCCCAGGACAGGCCCTCTGCCAACACCCACATACTATGCAGGCACTTAGCTTGCCCTGTCCTGCGGGCTTCTGGTGTCCAGCTGTCCCAACAGGCCTTGAGGTCTCTGCTGCATGGACTGAATTGTGTCTCCTGCACACACCTTATGGCTCTTGGCACTAGTAGGCTTCAGGGACAAGGCAATTACTCATCTACATGGAGAGATGCTTCAATGACCTCTCTTAAATTGGTCTTAGAAAAAGCATTTATATGATGTATTTTTCAGACATAATACAGAAAACTTGAAAAACGTAAATAAGAAAGCAAAAGTATTGTGACATGTCATACCAAGAGGCCCACAGTCCCATCAACCTGCAGACAGTGACCACTGGACACCTTTCCCCTCTCCTCCTTGTTGCCCTTAACACAGTCCTTACAGTCCTATGGCACTGCCAGCCACACCACACTGGGCCCTTCCTGCTTCTCCATCATTCCTGCTGCCTCTCAGGATGCCCACAGAATTGACTGTGCACTCCCTACCTTGGTGCCCCAAAGCCAGGACATGGGTTCTCCTGTCACATCTCCCCCTGACCATCAACCATCTTCAGGAACATGATTCTCAAACAAGAGACCCTCGGTGAAACTGCTGCCGCCTCAGCCACCAACTCAGCAGCCCATAGTAACAGTTCACTAAGAGAATGGGATGTGCCCTGATCCAGCCACGTCCTTCTGCTCCAAGAACAGCAATCCACACACCTAGGGGCCACCAAGGTTCCCCACTAAAGCCACCAACAGTCAGTCTCCACACCTCCCAACGCATCTAGAGAACGTTCCATACATCTCTCCCCTTCTCCATCAGCCCAGAACCTGGCTCAGCCTTTAACCCCACAAGTGATCTACACCAGCCCTCAGCCGCCTCCAGCCCTGGCCTGGGCTCTGCCTTGTGCAAGTCAGAGGACAGGTCACTTCCTGGCTTGAAACCCTTCAAGGCCTCCCTTTGGAAAGACTCAAAACCCCTCAAGTGCCCTTTGATCTTGGCCTGCTGCTTCCCTGCCCCTGCCAGGCTCGGCCACACCTCAAGCCTGGGCAAGGCTCTCTGTGTTACCTTCTCCAGCTCAGGACACAGATTTTAATACACACCTGCTGAGCCATCCAGGCAGCAACCACTCCCTAAGCCTCCATGCCATGATCTCCTTGCCATGCTCCTGCCCTGGGTCTTAGCTCACCCACTGCCTGTACCCTCCAGGCCTTCTCCTCCACCCGAACCTCAGTGTGGCACACAGCAGGAACTCTTGATCAGAGGCAGGAGGTTGATCAGGTCATTCCTGCTCAGAAACTTGTCCAGCTCCAAACACAAAGTGCCTATAGTCCAACTCCCAAGCCCACGCTTCTCAGCACGAGACCTCTCCCCGGCAGGCCATACAACACAGCCCTTCTTTGTCCCCATTGCATAATCATCTCTATTCCAATGGAACTGACTACCCTGACCCCCACCCCCAGGCTCTCAACAGGCCCCTGACTTCATCAACCATACCTGGGCTAAGTCCCCCAGGGCCATTCATACAGGTCCCTAAAGGATGGGGTCCTCCCTCAAGGTCCTTCCTGACCCTATCTACAGGTCAGCCGATGTGTTCATGCAAGGATCATGGAAGGATCACATCCTCCCTCAAGGTTCAGTCTAATGTCATCTCGGTCAAAACAGCCATCCCCTCCCACCCTGTCACAACTCCCTACACACTGCCCACAGATCTGCTGGGGCAGAAGCTCTGGCTGGTGTCTGTCTCTTCAGCAGTAACTCCTGCTCAGCTCTGTATGCAGAAGGCACTCAGTCATGCTTGTTACACTGAATTCTTTCTCATCTCAGCTCTGTGAATAACTGAGTAACTACGATTTGGGGAGAAGAACATATCGATGAAGGAGTTAAGTCAGCTTCTCACACACCTCATGAGGTCCCTGTGCTTCTTTGCCTGGCCCACTCTACCCACGCTACTTAAAGTCACAGTAATCACCCTGGCCTGTAGTGGACACCTGTGATTCCAACTACTCAGGAGACTGAAGTGGGGAGTCTCAAGTTCAAAGACTACCTGGGCTGGAGTGAGTCCAAGACCAACCTGAGTAACTTAGCATGACCCTATCTCAAAAATAAAAAGTAAATTAAAAAACTCATTTACATTACGACAGCTTATGAAAGCATGCTGGCCAACCACATGAAACACTACCTTGCCCCAGTGACTGGTTTGGAACATAAATTTAACCACAACAGAAATGTTGTAAAAGAAAGAAGAATGGGGCCCACAGTCACTGCTTCTTTATAAACTACTCCATGAAGTAGCAGCCACCATCCAAGAGCAAATCCCAGCATTATAACCCACCTGAGCAGGTCAGCTGACGGCAGGGTCAGATCTACTCTCAAACCTGAGCTGGCACTGGGTGTCCACACTCCCAACATAGCAAGTTCCAAGGCCTTGACACACAGGGAAACAGCTGTCAGTAGGCCTATGAAAGTAACTGTCTTTAGCCTTTCTTCCTCCCAGCCTCAGTCTCTGAAGGAGGCAGAGAAGGACCTCTCCTTCCTCTGCCCTGAGAGCACTGATAACCACAATCACTGAAAACAAGGGTGAGGGACACTCTCAGGGTGCTGTCCCTGCCTGTAAAGTCCATAATGACAGTAAGGGATTCACCCCTCCCCAATACTTGGTCCTTTGCCCAGCCTCTGGATGACTCGCCCCAGCTGAGGGCTTGTCTCTCACCCACATGACAGGGTTCACATCACGGTCTGTCTGGCCTTCGAGTAGCAGGGTTCATGGGCGGTGCTCCAGAGAACCCATAAATAGCACCTCTCAGCACATTCAGGCCTGATCACTGACACACCACTGGAGTCAGGCAGGCACATGTGCACACTGAGATGGAAAACCAGGGCATGCTGGACGAGCCCTGTGCACACACCAGGGCCAGGACACTGCTCTGACAGCTGGATCCTGGCATCTGTTCTCAGTGGCTGAGCCCTGGAGTGAGCAACTACATCCAGGACGGACCATGAAAAGAGAACAGAGCTGTTTCAGAAGCACAGAAGCTGGGCCCATGGAGCCAGGAAGGGCTCCGCATTGAACAGACAGCCCTGTGAGGGTCTAGTCAGCTCACAAACAAGGCTCAGCTACTCCACTCAGCCCAGGCAAGGAGAGTGGACAGCTCATGCATGGGGCTCACTGCAAGGCCAGACCATGCCTGCGCTAGCTCTCCGCCCATTGTCACTGAGAAAGAGAACCTACAGCTGTGTCCTATGACCCTTAGTGCCTGGGGTGGGGGAGGGATTTCCACAATGACCCCCAAACAAAAGGAAATGGCACTTCAGAAAAGGAGAACAGAAAGACTGGGTTACTTAAGACAGTAGTCCCCAGCACAAGCCACAAAGCACAGTGGCCCCACTGCCTCGTGCCTCGTGACACCTCTGCCCCTCATGTGCAATGTGAGCATGAGGGTGAGGCTGGAGGGACAAGGGCCTCAGACTCTGAGCTCAGAAGCCAGGTGTGGTGCTTTGATTCAGGTGTCCTACTGCTGGTGTCCACCTGATGTTGGCCAGGAGGTGAGCCCACCCTCTGCTCATGCCATCATTTTCCCCTGCCATCACAGAGCTCCCCCTCAAGTCTGTAAGCCAAAATAAACCATTTCCTCTGACAAACTCCTCTTGATCAGGTGCTTTTCACCAGCAATGAGAAGCCGACTGCAACACCAGGCCTCCAGCAGAGCTCGGTAGGTTGGCAGGAACCAGGGCCAGCCCTGGAGGGATGGGTTCCTGTGCGCTAAGGTGGGTCTGCTGTCTCAGAGATGCACAGCAAGAGGGCTGAGGACAAGGGTGAGAACTCTCACACTATGGTGGCTCATAATGTGATGGACATCCAGTTCAAACCAGACACCCAGATTATAAGCTGCGTGACCCTGAGCAAGCCCCATGGCTTGAATCTGAGCCACAAGAAGAGGAGGGTGACACTGGCTGCAAGAGGGTGAGGAGGGTGACTCCCTGTCTGCAACCCTGGCACTTACCACTTGCCTTTGTCCTGCTGGACCATAGCAGTCTGGGGGAAAAGGAACAGAGCAAGTCCCATTCTTCTCACTTCCACCACACTCCTCTTTCCCAGACACAGCAGGAAGGAAGGGTTCTACCTGCTATTCTCATGGCCTAAAAATTAAACTTTAGGACTGGAGAGATGGCATAGTGGTTAAGGTACTTGCCTGCAAAGTCTAAGGACCCAGTTTCAATTCTCTAGTACCCACATAAGCCAGGTACACAAGGTGGCAGATGCATCTGGAGTCCGTCTGCAGGGGCTTGAGGCCCTGACACACCCATTCTATCTGCCTCTCTGAATCATAATTAATTTTTTAAACACCAAATTCTAAAACCCATCAGGTTTTTGTTGCTGCTGGTGGTGGTGTGTGTGTTGCCAGGGGTGAAACCCAGGGCCTCACATATGGTAGGCAAACATTACCGATAAGCCATGCCCTACGATTTTTTTTTTCACTTATTTTGTCTTGTCTAAAATTATTCTAGAGGGCTGGAGAGATGGCTCAGCAGTTAAGCCACTTGCATGCAAAGTTAGATGGCCTAGGTTCAGTTACCTAGGACCCACATGAAGGCAGATGCACAAAGTGGTGCATACGTCTAGAGTTCATTTGCAGCAGCAAGAGGCACTGGCACACCCACCCATCCATTCATTGATTCTCATTCCCATTGTCTTCCTCTCTCTCCCTCTTCCTCTCTCTCTCCCTCCCGGCCCTTTACAAATAAGTACATAAAAATAGTTTTCAAACTAGCTCTAAGCCAGGTATGGTGGCAAATGCCTTTAATCTCAGCACACAGGAGGCAGAAGTAGGAGGACTGCTGTGAGTTTGAAGCCACCCTGAGACTACATAGTGAATTTGAGGTCTGTCTGGGCTAGTGCAAGACCCTACCTCAGGAGGAAAAAAATTAGCTCTAGAATACAGATTTGCTATATTAAATATGCAGCAGAGAAATATGATTCACTTTGTATTTATTCTTCAAAGCATAATGTTTCTGGATAAGAGACATGTGCTGTAAATAAGTGGTCACAGTAGGTGTAAAAGAATTGTGTATACAACAACAGCCCACCCACTTGTGCTTCCCTGGCCCTGGACACAAGCAGGGATGAGCTCCTCTCAGACAAGAACCTGCTCTTCAGCATACAGCCTGCAGGGATGGACACACACACGCCACAGTTTCTGAGACAGGTGAACAGCCACTCCAAGACCACAGCAAAGGCAGTGAGAAAGAGGCAGAGCTTCCACACAATTCCTGGTCAGCAGGACACAAGACACCAGAGGAACCCTGCTCACTCCCAGTCATCTGTGCCCAAAAGCACCCTGGGAAAGCTAACCAGGTCCTCCTGCTCACATTCAAGAGCAGCACTCTGATGAGGGAGGTGCTGAGCCAAGTCCTCCTGCTCACACTCAAGAGCAGCACTCTGATGAGGGAGGTGCTGACCGAGTCCTCCCACTCACGTTCAAGAACAGGACTCTGATGAGGGAGGTGCTGACCAAGTCCTGCTCATGCTCAAGAGAAGCACTCTGATGAGAGAGGTGCTGACCCGAGCCCTCCTGATCATGTTCAAGAGCAGGACTCTGATGAAGGATGTGCTGAGTCGAGTCCTCCTGATCACACTCAAGAGCAGGACTCTGATGAAGGAGGTGCTGACCAAGTCCTCCTGCTCATTCTCAAGAGCAGCACTCTGATGAGAGAGGTGCTGAACCAAGTCCTCCTGCTCACACTCAACAGCAGGACTCTGATGAGAAGAGGTGCTGAGCCGAGTCCTCCTGCTCACACTCAACAGCAGGACTCTGATGAGAAGAGGTGCTGAGCCGAGTCCTCCTGCTCACACTCAACAGCAGGACTCTGATGAGAAGAGGTGCTGAGTCGAGTCCTCCTGCTCACACTCAACAGCAGGACTCTGATGAGGGAAGTGCTGACCAAGTCCTCCGGCTCATGCTCAAGAGTAGGACTCTGATGAGGGAGGTGCTGAGGCACACCTGCAGTTCTTCCCCACCAGACACCCTGGCACACTCCACAAAGAGCATGCACATTGATCTAAACGTTCAGGAAGTCAGATGTCCAGCATGGATGTGGGCAGACAAAAATCTAAGTGTGGACCATTTGCATTCCTTCCTGGAGCTCAAGGGGAGAATCGCTTCCTGCTCACTCTGGCTGTAAGGGTTCAAATCTTTGCATTTAGAGGACAACGATCACCACTCTGCTAGTGGCTGTCAACAGAAGGCTGTTCCCAGTTTCTCCAAGTCCAAGTCCACCTCATGTTGAATCTTCAACCACTTTTGTTTGTTTGTCTTTTTAAGGCAGGGTCTCACTTTCGCCCAGGCTAACCTGGCACTCACTCTGTAGCCCAAGCTGGCTTTGAATTCAGGGCAATCATCCTACCATGTGCCACCACACCCAGCCTTCTCCATCCAGTTTTTTAAATATTTTATTTATTTGAGAGAGAGAAAGAGGCTGATAGGAAAGAGAGAGAGGTGAGAGAGAATGGGTGTACCAGGGCCTCTAGACACTGCAAATGAACTCCTGACACATACTCCATCTTGTGCATCTGTCTCACATGGGTACTGAGGAATTGAACCTGGGTCTTCAGGCTTTGCAGGAAAGTACCTTAACTGCTAAGCCATCTCTCCAGCCCTCCAACCACTTTTAAGACAAGATCAAGTATGCTCAGGGTAGTATGGTCACATGCTTCAAACACTTTCAACACATGCAGGGCTGGAGAGATGGCTTAGTGGTTAAGGCACTTGCCTGCAAATCCTAACAACATGGATGCAATTCTCCAGTACCTATGTAAAAGCCAGATGCACAAAGTGGCACATGCATCTGAGTTCATTTGCAATGGCTGGAGGCCCTGGCATGCCCCCCACACACACACACACATACACTCACTCTTTGTTTCTCTCTCTCTCTCTCTCTCTCTCTCTCTCTCTCTGTGTGTGTGTGTGTGTGTGTGTGTGTGAATGTGTCTATATCTCTCTGCTTGCAAACAAATAAAATATTTTTAAATATGTATATACTCATGTGATTACACTAGGCCCACCACATAGTCCAGGACAAACTCCCTAGTCAAGGCCAATTGAGTGCCCACCTTGATGGCCTCTGTCATATAACATGACTTACTCCCAAGTTCCAGGGATGGGATGCAGATGGGATGCAATTATGTCCCTACCCCAGGACACGGTGATCATGCCCACCCCCAGCAGGCAGGCAAACTTGAGTGCTCTACCCGTCATGACCACCGACCCTGCCCACTCCTCTGCCACCCCACAGCCTCTGCCCTCATCATCACCTTCTGCCACAGCTCTCGCACAACTGCCCGCTTCAAGGACGAACAGCAGTGACCCACACTCCCTGACTCTAGCCCTTCAATGCTTTCTCGTAACACTCGCACCTGATGGCTCCATGGCCTCTGTGGCCTTTGGAGCCTCGTATGCTAAGGCTTGCTCAGACCACTCTGCAGCTGCAAGTGCCCTCTGCAGCCCACCAGGCATCTCTAAGAACAGCCCGGCTTCATCTCCATGTCCATGTCTCAGCTTAGACAGAATGTCCTTGAGGAGGATGTGACCATTTACCCACATGGGAACGTGGCATTCAACCAACATGCCCAAGTGACACTCCTCCAAGCGCCTCAGTCAGCACTCCCATTTCCGTGCTCACTGCCCTTCAGGACTCCGGCCTTCTTGGCCGTGTCTGCACGGCCAGCATTTAGCACTCTGGCCTGTCGAAGGGCTCGCACGTCTGAATGGCTTCGTTATCCCCAGCATCTCCTCCCCTCGGCTGGTGAGTGAAGCGGCTTGGGGAGCTGAGTCCCTGTGAATCTGACAGCGGACACTGAAAGTGACCCAAGCCACAGCACTGAGACGCTCCTCTACTCCAGAATTAGCCCAAGTACCCAGGACCTTGGCATAGCCAAGCAAAGCCTTTCTTGCTGCCATGGCTCTTCCAAATGCCAGACTTTGCCTCCCTGTCAGCAAGACAGGGCATGGCAAGGCAGCCAGTGCTAAAACAGCAGCCATCCAATCCATGATGAAAGGTGTCCAGTGCTCACAAGCCCAGTGTGTGGCGTTTTATCCTGGCACTTAAAATTAAGTGCAGCAGGAATTCCAACCACAATGATGGCAGAAAGCAACAACCCAAGAGCAGATCAGGTAGAGTCGGAAACCCAAGCCTTCTGATGCTTATCCACGTACTGCCTCGCCCACCTCCCAAGTGTCACACCACTGCAAGCCACTTACAACAGCCTTCTACCTGGTCTCCCTGCTTCCATCCACCTCCCTTCTCACCTGTGGTCTGTCGTCATTAAAGCAATCAAAGTCATCCTGTTAAAGTGAAAGCAGACCATGCCATGCCTGCACTTAAGCCCTCCCTCCACAGGTTCCCCTCTGCCCAGAGCACAAGAACAACAGCCCACATCTTACTGTGATCACACAGCCATACACCTCCCTCAGCTATAGCCACCCTGACCACTGCCATCATGAAACCCTCCCCACTGCACCTGGCTCTGAGCTACTTACCCCCTTCCCTGTGCTGTGCTTTTAAATAATTTAATTTTATTTATTTATTGGAGAGTGAGAAAGAAAGAAGCAGAGAGAGAATGGGTGCACCAGGGTCCTCAGCTGCTGCAAACGAACTCCAGACACATGCACCACCTGTGCGTCTGCCTTACCTGAGTCCTGTGAAATGGAACCCAGGCCCTTTGGCCATGCAGGCAAGTGCCTTAATCGCTAACCCAACTCTCCAGCCCTGTGCTGTGTTCTGCAGGCAGTTTATTCACTGATATAACCCTCATACCTAGAGCTTGCACTGGCATATAGTACGAATTAAACAATTGCCAGATGAATGACTTATCAAGCTCTCCGCCTCGCCTCACCAAGGAAAATGGAGATACGCAAACAAATCTCCCCCTGGACACACAAGCTCTCATGCAGCCCCTCACATTACAAAGAAACTGAGCATGCCAGGAGTGGCATGGCTTGGACTATCACACATACAACAAAAGGCTAAAATCCACCCAACCAGAGGGCTTTCTGCCACAACACTTGCCAGCTCATCCAGGAAAAACATTCCTAAGGAAGCCCCAGTCAGCTATACAGCCAAACTCCAAGAGTTCACACAGCACAGGGCTCTTCGAGGAAGACCAAACCTCAAGTGACATCTCTCTTGGTCAAATCCCTTCTCCTCGCCAGGCTAATATCCCAGATTGCTGTGAGCAACCACCACTTCCCAGGCCTTAACAATGTGAGGAAAGAGAGGCACACTCACAAGGAGCAGAGCTTGCAGCTTACTGAAGAAGCAAGTGCCTGAAAGGATCTCGCAGTCAAGCCTTTACAAGGAGGCAGGGTGCAGGTGAGTTTTGATAAGTCAAAAAGGTGAGTTAGACCACAGGGAGCAGAGAAACAGCAATCAGGTAGAAGAGCAAAAAGTGAGCAGCTCACAGGGCAGAGAATGTGCAGAACCCCAGAGCCCTGGCCCATCAGCACTGCCAAGGCCACAGTCCCTTCCGACCGCAGTCCTCGCACTGGCAGTGCGGCAGCCACCCGAAGGTAGAGGTGGGGCTAGCAGCTAAGTGGTGGCCAGGCTGGAAGGACCCGAGAGAACGTCTCAGAACACAGCAGTGCCGTGCACGGCCTGCATTTTGGGGACAGCAAAGGGGCTTTAAGCCAAGCCTGTCCTCAGCCGCCTAGAAGACTGCAGCGCTCTGCAAACAACAACACATCTGCAAAGCACCAAGGCAGCAGGTGTGACGGGCGTCACCCCACGCCTCCAAGAAGCCAGCAAGGGTTCAGATCCCCTTCACAGTCTAGAGTTCCGAGGTAGGACCTGGTGCTATTCAGCATCACGTGGTCTCCCTCCTGAGTTTCCCTGATGGTGGTCACACTCAGCAGAGACAAGCAAGCACGCTCTCTGAAGTCTTCAGGAGAGGCTCTTTCCCTGGCACTTCTAGCTCTGGATGGCTGCCAGCAATCCCTGGCTTTCCCTTGGAAACACATCATTCCAACCGCTGCTTTCACATTCACGTGGCCATCTTCCCTACATTTGTCTCTCTGCATGTGTCCCAATTGCCCTCTTCGTATGACCCCAGTCACCAGATTAGCACTTCAACCCAACATCACTGCACCCTAACTTGATTACTTCTACAAAGACTGCTTCCAAACAAAGTCACATTCACAGGTACTATTTAACCCAGTAAAAAACAAACTACTACACTAGGTATAGTGGCACCCAAGTATTCCAGCACTTGGGAGGCTGAGTCAGAAGGATCAAAAGTCCAAGGCCAGCCTACACTACAGAACAGAGACCAAGCTCAGAGAGGGAGACAGTCTTCCATCCAAAGGTTATTCACTGTTGTAACTTCACACAGCTACTGGCTTCAGAATGAATCACAGTTCAGGCTGAAGAGGAAGAAAAACCTCAGGACCTAAAAGCAACACATAAAAGTTATACTGATCCAGCCAGGCATGGTGGCACACACCCTTGATTCCAGCACCCAGAGGCTGAGATAAGAGGATCACTGTGATTTCAAAGTTAACTTGAACTGCAGGGTGAGTTCCCAGTCAGCAAGGGCAAGAGTGAGACCTTCCCTCACAAACAAAAACAAGTTACAATGCCTCATAGATCTTTTAAAAATATATATATTTATTGAAAGAAAAAAATGGGTGCACCAGGGTCTCCTGCCACTGTGAACATATACTCCAGATGCATACACCAGTCTGCATTTGGCTTTATATGAGTACTGGAAAATCAAACCCGGGCCATCAGGCTTTGCCAGCAAGTGCCTTTAGCCACTGAGCCACCTCTCCAGCCCCCTGTAGATCCTTTTACCTGGACACTATGTTCTACAGCACTTGTCCCTAGCACCACCAGGATGTTCTACCCAGTACTATTCCAGAATCCACACCTGTCTTCCACCATGATACTGGGTCTGATAAAAGCTCTTACTATCCAATCAAGCCCAGCCCTGGTGCAGTAAAATAAGGTCCCAGACTCCCTTCAGCCTCCAAGGCACTGCAGCTGAGCAGTCAAGTCACTCCTGTTAACTCCCAACCACTCTGAGAGTGCAGTGAATGTCAAAGCTTACAATTTAAACACTCACACAATAGTGTCTATCATGAAATACGGGGGCATGAGCCATCATGCTGTGCCTATGAATGGTTTTATTAAAGTGACTTCATTGTCAGTATCTTAAGCTTCAGCACCTCAGATGCCATGCAAGCTGAGTGAGGCCCAGTGTCCAACTCGGGTTTTGTTTTCTGAATGTCATCTAGGAACTGCCCTAGGGAAGAAAAAAAAAAAAAGGCAAGGCACCAGTCCTGGCCCAACAGGAGGGGAACCAGAAGGCATAAGTTAGGGAACAGAACAATGTGTTTAACTCTAAGCCTGCTTGCTGCTCCCCAGCCTCACCAGTGAGTGAATTTATTCTAGGAATTTTCCATGCAATGTCCCCACATTCCCTTGGGCCTAGCAGGACCACAACCAATCAGAGGACTTTGGAGCTCTACAGCTTCCAGAGTGCACCCAAGTACTTGTTTGATTTTTGGTTTTGTTTGTTTGTTTCTATTTGCTTCCTGTAGTTGGCAAAAGACTGGAGTTGATTCAGAGGCTCGAAAGTCGGAATATGGAAATTCACAGGGCACCTCCAACCCTCTTCCACCCTAAGGCAAAAGCAGCATCCCACACGGGAGACAAGGAAAACAAGTGGTCAAACCAGCACGCACTCGAAAAGCTGAGCTCCCCGCCCGCAGACGCCCCGCCCATGCCAAGTTCCCGACTCCACCGGCCTCTGCGGGCCACGACCCGCGTCGGTTCCGGCCAGCTTCCCCGGGGGTCACAGGCCAGTGTCGCAGGCCCCGATGACAGTAGAGGCAGCTCCGGCTCCGCCTCCCCCTCCTCCTTCCAGCTCCTGAGTGCGCCCACTGTCACTGCCCAGACGCCACGTCCAACTGTCCCCCTGGAGCCCAGGTCCCCCTCCCCAGTGGCCAGCTCCGGCCGCAGTCCAGCAGGCCAGCACGGCCACCTGACCCCTGACCTGTGATCCCTGACCCCGGCCCAGCCCTCCCCGCCACACCCACCTGCCAGGGACCCTGCTGTTGCTGCGCTTCCAGAATTGCTTCCTGCCCCCGTCGCTGGCCATGGTCCCTCCTCATCCCTCGGACCCACGGCCCGGACACGCGTGGTGCGGCCGGCCCGCCCCCAGCGACGCTTTGCTGCGCCCCGGTGGCCCCGCGGCGCTCTCAGGACTGTCGGTCGTAGAGCAGAGAGGCTCTTCCGCCTCCGTCCGGAAGTTGTGTGTCCACGATCCAGGAAGTCCCGCCTTCGTCCCAGACTGCGTGTGTTGTCATGAAAAAGCGACGCCTGGCGGTGCGCGCGGTAGTAGTGCGCCGGAGGAAACGGAGGGCCCGGGCTCCTTTGGTTCCGGGCTCGCTACGGAACGTCAGGGTCGAGCTGCGCCGTGGCGCTGAGCATCCCGAAGCCCAGTGGGGCCGGGGCCTGGCTCTGGTTCCGTTTACAGAGTACCGTCTGGAAGCAACCCCAGAACGAGCAGAAGCCCTGCCAGCGGCCCGAAGACAGATTCCCACCTATGCATGGGCTCTCGGCCGCTTCGCCAGGCATTGGTGGGAATCCACCCCCACACCCTGGGTCTGGACCCTAGGTTCCGCCCACACTGACACCAAATTACAAGCATAAATAAAACTCCTGTTTCAGGCCGGGCGTGGTGGCGCACCCCTTTAATCCCAGCACTCGGAGGCAGAGGTAGGAGGATCGCAGAGTTCAAGGCCGCCCTGAGACTCCATAGTGAATTCCAGGTCAGTCTGGGCTAGAGTGAGACCCTACTTTGAAAAAGAAAAAAAAAAATCTGTTTCCATTGGGAAACATTCGTTCAAACTACCACAACTAGTGTGACCCTTGTGCAAAGATGACACAGCTTTTTGAAGTGTTTCATATTTTTAAAGTACATAGGAGCTGAGCATGGTGGTATGGGAGGCCCAGCAGGAAGATCCTCAAGGTTGAAGCCAGCCTGGGCTACATAGTAAGACCCTGCATCAGAAAAAAAAAAAAAAAATTTCTTTTAATGGGGCTGGAAAGATGGCTTAGCTGTTAAGGCGCTTGCCTGCAAAACCTAATAACTCATGCTATTATCTCCAGGTCCCAAGTAAACCAGACATACAGTGTTGTCAGTGCAATGTCACACATGTGCACAAGGGAGCACATGCGTCTGGAGTTTGCAGCAGCTGAAGGCCCTGGCATGCCCATTCTCTCTCTCTCTCTCTCTCTCTCTCTCTCTCTCTCTCTCTCTGTCTCTCTCTCAAAAATAAATGAAAGTTTTTAAAAAAATGAAGGGCAGTGGACATAGTTCGGCAATAAGAGTGCTTGCCTAGAATGTGAAAAACCTAGGTTCCATCCCAGTACTGGGTGGGGGGTGAGGGCGTTCAGAATCTTCTAATAGAGCTCAGAAAGGCCCCAGGGTTCTCCACCTGACCATAGCCCTGAGGCCTCCCCAGAGGGACTCCTAAGAATAAATGAGGAGGCAGCAGGACTAAAGGGACAATGGGCAGGAAGGAAAAGTTATGAAAGACCACAGGGGAACCTGGCAGCTGTTGGTGGCTGCTGAGGTATGACCACAGTACCCCAGGTTCAGCTCCCCATAGTTGACCACCGCCTTTCCTGGCAGCTCTCTTAGGAAAGGAATGGAGCTGACCTAGCCTGTTTGCAGCATCAGCTTGTGATAGGGTTGAACAGTGCGTGTGAGGGCACAAGCACTTGCTCTCAGCCAAGCACTAGGTCACAACAGTACATTTGCCCACAAAAGAGATGGGTTGTCAGGAGGCTAGGGAGAAGAAACAACACGATCAGGAGCAGAAATGCCCCAGGTAGTGGTCAAATCCAAGGTAGAGAATCTCCAGAAATGGCCTTGGGAGGCACACAGATGGGATTCAAAAGGAAAGTCAGGTAGGAGGCCAGATTAAAAAGTTGTGCTGATGCAGTCTGAGAATGGGACCTATGCCAGACTCAAACAGGACAGCGCCCACATTCCAGAGGCCATTGGCTGAGCGGGACCTTTCTGTTTGGGGGAGGGGAACAATCTGGCCATGTTGCTCAAGCAGATCTCTCACATTCCTGGGCTTCTGACCCTCCCTCTTCAGCCACCCAAATACCTGGGACTAAAGGTGCAATCAGTAGTCTTTGAACATAGTAGGAAACATAAAAGTCTTACATTCACTAAGACTTAGACAAGTGCAAGTTAAAACCAACAGTTTACCATTTTACACTGAAAAGACTGAG
This sequence comes from Dipus sagitta, assembly GCA_036346955.1. Lineage (NCBI taxonomy): Eukaryota > Metazoa > Chordata > Mammalia > Rodentia > Dipodidae > Dipus > Dipus sagitta. The sequence continues at coordinate 4,824,612 of CM070777.1, read as the reverse complement.
GAAAAAGTCAATAACAAGATTGATCGAAATGTGAGTTTGTGGACTGAGAATAGCTCTTAACCCTACCGTGTGTGGAGGGGAGGCTATGTGGATTGCATAACTTTGGTTGGCTATTTAGGAATTTCTAGCAGATAAAAATACCCTACAACCTAGGAATTCTCTCTGGGCTATGCACCCTGGAGCAAAGTGCCCAGATATGCAAGACAAAAATGTGCGTTGCATTGTTGCTTCTACTGGCGGTGGGGGTGGGGAAGAAAAGCGCTCTAAATGCCATCCTCAGAACTGACTAATCACGCATAGTTTCCCAAAAGAATACTATCTGCGGGTAAAAGTGAACTTCCATGCATCAAAATTAATGAATTTTACAATGAATGCATATGATATGCTGTCATTTAATAGTATTTTGTTTTATTAATACCATTTTTTAAAGCATGAGAATGCTGAAAGCTAAATTCAGGAGACTGGCTGCCTCTGGGTATTGGTGGAAACAATAAGAAGGAAATCCATGGGAGGTTCACTTATGCCATCGGGCTCTATTTTTAAGGCAGACAAAGTGCATTCAGGTGTGCATAATATTCTGTATGATTTTCCATGTGTACAGTGTTTCACTACGCATTAAAATGTATGTATTGAGCTCCTGCCCTGCTGTGTGCTGAGCTACTTTGAAACCTTGAGGGGAAAGACAGATTCAAAAATGCAGCGGTGAATGAGCAATTTCACCCCAAGACTCGGGGCGGATGCCTGGCCACACCGGGTCTCTTGTGACCTTGGCTTAAGGTTGAGTAGGTGCAGCAGGACAAAATGCAAGGAACATCGTTGCTAATGTAGGAGACAAGAGAAAAGTGCATGATGGGCAACACGAGGGTCTCGGCATGGCAAGATTCAAGGTGCGGGGTGATTCCGCAGGATACTGATGAGGCAAGAGAAGCATTGTGGGCGGAGGACTGGGGAGAAGTGGGCCGTGTTGGGCTAAAGAGAAGCATTGCAGGCGGAGGACTGGGGAGAAGTGGGCCGTGTTGGGCTAAAGAGAAGCATCAGACAAGCCCTGAGGTGGGTCCATACTGAAACCAGTCCACACTGCTGCCTAGGTGTCATCAGATACGGGCTTCCCGGGGAAGAGAGACATGGTCTGGGGAGAGAACAGGCCCTTCAGCTGAGAGCAGCTCCCAAGGAGAGACTTACCTGTGAACCATCAGCAGCCAGGACTCCCAGCAAAGGAATGGGAACCCTGGAGGAATCAAACTGGACAGATGCCAAATTCCAGAGATAAAGAATTTGGTTACGTGGAACCTTTTCATTTAGGGAAGGGGAACAGAGTCCGCACATCATTTGTGATGCCCTCCCTTGGCATCACATCTCCAAGACTCTGCCTCATCCTCCTTTTTTAAGGGAACTTGCAAGAGGAACATGGGGCTGAAGAGACGGCTCAGAGGTTAAGGTACTTGCTTGCAAAGCCTAACAGCCCAGGTGGAGTTCATTTGTAGCCCATTCTCTCTCTCTCTGTCTCTCTGCTTGCAAATAAGTAAAAAAAAAATTTTTTTTTTTGGTTTTTCGAGGTAGGGTCTCACTCTAGCCCAGGCTGGCCTGGAATTCACTATGGAGTCTCAGGGTGGCCTTGAACTCACGGTGATCCTCCTACCTCTGCCTCCCGAGTGCTGGGATTAAAGTCGTGCGCCACCACGCCTGGCTAAAAATATTTTTTAGAAAAGGAAAGTGGAGCCAGGCATGGTGGCACAGACCTCAGTGAATTCCAGGTCAGCCTGGGATAGAGTGCGACCCTACCTCAAAAAAACAAAAAAATGGGGGGTAATGGGAGGGAGTAATCCTGAGGGTACACCACTTCCATTATTACCCTGAAGGTGTGCCTTCCCTCCCCCCACCATATAGCACCTCTTATTCTAGGTGGCTAACCTAGTGGGGTGTTGCAATTTGTAGAGTAATCCCCATACGGTCATGTGTTTCAACACTACTGGTGCTGTTTAGGAAGGTTGTGGAGCCTTTAAGAGGTGGAGCCTCGCTGGAGGAAGTAGGTCTGAAGGAGTGGGCCTTGAACTTTTATATCACTTCCTGTTTGTCTTCTGCTGCTTCCTGACTGTGGCTACAATGTGATCAACTGGCCCCCAGCTCCTGCCACCTTGCCTGCCATGACGGAAAGGGTGCCTCGTGCTGTAAACTGAAATAAACCCTCTCCTTCCTTACGCTCCTTTCTGCCAGGTATCTTTCTCGAAGAAATACCATATTTCTAATGTTTCTAGCTTACAGTAGTTTAGATGCAGTATAGTCATTGTATCTATAAGAAATACGCAAATGCACACAAGGCTTTCAGTGAAGCAATAGATATTGTACTTCCCTCTTCTGAAACTGCACCAAGGGGAGAGTCCTTTAAATTATTTTTTTTTATTTATTTATTTGAGAGAAAGAGAGAGAATGGGTGGACCAAGGCCTTCAGCCACTGCAAACAAACTCCAGACACATGTACCACCTTGTATATCTGGCCCACGTGGGTCTTGGGGAATTGAACCTGGGTCCTTTGGCTTTGCAGGCAAGCACCTTAACCGTTAAGCCATCTCTCCAGCCTGGGAGATTCCTTTAAACAATTTATGGTATCTAACATAAATTCTGTGATAATACAGCTAAAAGAAACTGACTTTGAGCCTGACCCCTTTTAGATAACATATGACTACCTTATCTCGGGAGACGGCAACCTGCAGTTAATTTTACTTGACAAAAAAGAATGGCTTAACCCTATACTCACTGACCATAAATCTCTTCCCTCTACAAGCGCTGGAAAATGCGAAAAAAAAAAAAAGGATTGTAAAAGATGTAAAGCTCTAGCACAGTCAGTGTTAGGGGCCTCTGTCTGCTTTGGTGTTAGCCAGCAGAGGTCCACACATGAAGATTAACAAAGACTTTCTCCCTCTCTCTCTGAAGTGGGTCTTGCCTGATTACTCTCGCTGATTCAGTTATTTCCTATAACATCTTATCATAGAAACAAGAAAGAAATTAGCACATGAGGTGACCCAGGTTTCCATCCTTAACCTGCAGAGCCCCTTGTCACTGAGCCCTTCGCAGGCATGTCTGTGCTTGTCTGCCTACTATCAAAGCTGGGCCAGGGAGCACAAGACACGCTGCTCTTCACAGAAGAGCTAGTCCTGCACTTCCTGCCCCTCTGGGCAGCAGCATCCCAGACTCTTCCTGGTGCACAGGAGGTGACCCCCTTCCTGGCCTTCTGGTCTCTTCACAAGGAGCCTGAGGTGAGCAAGTGGCATCTGTAACTTGAAGGCTGAGATTCTTCCTGACCCTTCTAGAAATGTACTTCTGTGAGATTGATACCCCCACACACACAAAAAAAAGAGAGAGAATTGTGAAAAGGAGGCACAGATCCCCTTGAGGAATCACAAGTGAGCGAGGCTACTCCCATTTCCTGTTCTGTCTCCCACACCCAGGTCTTCTACTTAAGAGTAACAAGCCACCATTTGAGGTTTGCCTGTCTCCTGGGGTGACACCCCTTCTAAGGGTCCTGGAGTGTGCCACAGGGCCGAGGCTATGGATTCACTGCCGTGACTTCCTTTGCTGCAAGCTCAGTCCTCTGTATAGTGCAAGGCCATACACGGTCTCCCATGAGCGGGTGACTCTGTGTCCTACACAGAGTCCAGGCCAATGAGTCGCCTCCCACCTAAGCACACCACACACGTGCAGGCAATGCTGGAAGAGGTGCTCTCCAGCAGGGTGGCCATGTTTCCACCTAAAACTCCTGTTAAGGAATGGAGAGATGGATATGGGTGAGCAGCTGTGGTCTCTGCCATACTTGAGAAGTGTGCCAGCAGCTCCCACAACTAGAATTAAAGAGTAAACATGGGCCAGGCGTGGTGGCGCACGCCTTTAATCGCAGCACTTAGGAGGCAGAGGTAGGCGGATCGCCATGAGTTTGAGGCCACCCTGAGACTACATAGGTCAGCCTGGGCTAGAGTGAGACCATACCAAAAAAAAAAAAAAAGAGTAAACATGGGTGATGGCCACAGGGATGCACTAGAAGTCCAGCCTTAGGACTGGCAACAGATGGACCTGATGCTTCGCCAATCATGCCACTCACAGCTATTTCTTCAGGCTCAGGCTGTCCCTCTGGCGGGCACACCAATTCTGCTTCCTCCCTCACCCACCAGGTATCCCTTTTTTGTCCCCAAGAATCCAGTTACATGATTATATTCTCAACTGAAAATGACAAAACACTTAACCGAGTGATTAAACAAGTAGTCTACTTCCCTTCCATGCAAACTCCAGGAGGCAGCAGTGGTGTGGGGGTTTCCATGAGCACCCTATGTCCCTCCTTAAAGATACCGTTTCCTTAGCTGCAGCAGACATGCAGCAGGGCCAAGTGCTCTTACCCAAGGGACACCCTCACTCCAGGACAGCCTACACCCAGTGACTGATCAGAGAAGACAGAGAAGTCCATGTCCTGTAAGACAATCTAACAAATCCCCCTTGTAATATATATACACATTTGATTAGCTCTAGTCCACAGGAGCACCCCTACTGGTACAGGCAGGCAGCTGGGGTCCTGAGAACGAGTTGGGGTGCTGTGTCTTTTCCACCTGTTACAGACATAGCTGCCTCTCTATGCACCTGGGCAGGGCAGAAAGAGCCTCTTTCAGCAAAGCTGTATTTTCTGCCTTCTCTGCTGTCATTTCAGCTCAGGACTCTCCTGTAGGGTCTTGGGACTGCACCCATCCACCCATGTATCCCCTTCAGTGAAGTCTCTCTGCTGGGTGTCCCATCAGCCACTTTGCACTGCCCCATGGTGAAGTGGTACCGTGGTATCTGAGCTACTTGACTATGTCTGCTGTTGGCAAATTGCCAAAGCCCTTGTGGCTGGAAACAGTCCACATACATTCTCTCACAGCACTGTACGTCAAAGTCCGACATCAGCCTCATGGGGCTGAAGTTGAGGTGTTAGCATGGCTGGATCCGTCTGTGGATTTAGGAAAGAGTCAATTGTTGTTTTCGGCTTCCTGTGTTCCTGGTCTGTGCCCTCCCTCCCCCCTCAGACTTGAAGCACAGTCCTGAGCTGTCCAGAGCTGGTGTCACAGGATCTTCTCTGCTTACCCCCCCCCCCCCAGGCATACTCACAGCAAATACTCAGGTAATCCAGGCCCTTATTCTAATCACACTTGCAAATTCCCTTTTGGCCATTGAAAGTATCGTTCAAAGGATTAGAACACAGGTACCTTCAGGGCATTTCCATTGCAATAGTGAGCCCACCACAGTGACAAGTGACATAGTAAAGGTCCTCAGCTCCCTGCCGTGAAAGATGGATCCTCCTCTCTGACCCAGGTCCCAACTCCAATCAGCCATTTCTATACTGTAGGGCCAGTCCCTAGCCTTGTCCCACTCACTGGCACTAAATTCTTCATAAGTTTTATTCACTGCAAGAAAACGTACAGCTGAGACTGGCTTACACGACAAAGGGACTCCACTAGTCTGCACGCGTGGAAAGGGTCATAGGTAGCTCCGAATTTGAAGAAGGGCGAAGGTGCCCGCTCCTGTGCCTGGGTTGGCTCCCCCTTGAGGTCACACAGGATGCCTGCTTTGGACCACTGACCTCGTGTGCCATCCTGTGAGCCTCAGAAAATGCCACACTGGCTCAGTCAGTGAAAACGCTGTTAGGAATAAATCAATACTTGTTAGGCACTTCTACCCACCTCCAGAGAGCAACAAGTATTATCAACCCCAGGGCAGGACTCTGAACTCCTCACCTATGTCTCCTGACGTTCCAGAGTCTGGCAGAGGACTGCACATGCCCACCTGTGGGAGTTCTGGACCCTGCCAGGGGCTCAAAGCTAAGCCCACTGGCACTCAGACCTTTGCCACTTCCATCCTGAGGGGGAGTCCAATGAGGCACTCACACTGGTCAGGTAAGCAGCCAGAATCCCACAAGCCCCATCACACTGCCCATGGGGGACCCCAGACACACTCTACTTCAGATCTTGTACTCTAGATGTCACTTGGTTCAGTGGGCTAAGGCACTGTAGAATGTCTTGTCTGGCCAGATACAGAGGCTCACACCTATAGTCCCAGCACTTGGGAGTCTGGGGTAGGAGGACCACCATGAGATCAAGGCCAGTCTGGGCTAGAGTGAGAACCTGCGAAGAAGAAGAAGAAGAAGAAGAAGGAGGAGGAGGAGGAGGAGGAGGAGGAGGAGGAGGAGGAGAAGAAGAAGAAGAAGAAGAAGAAGAAGAAGAGGGCGTCTTGTCCTAGAGAGGTCAAAGACAATGCTGTCCTGTTAGGACAGCTCTTCCTTATCTATCTCGGCTGTTGTCTCCGTACATTCTGCCCAAGAGTTGCAAAATGGGAAGAATGGGTTGTCCAAGGTCACCCAGAGATCTGTCCACCTGCCTTGAGTGCTGACAAAGTCCTGTGCCTGTTGCCCGGTGAGGGAGGCATTGTGGGTTGGATATTTGGCGGTGTTTTCAGAAGGATGTGGAACCTTTAGGAGGCAGGACAACTAGAGGACGTGGGTCCCTGGACGTTATTCCCTGACCCAAGCTCCCTCAGCTTCAGGACTGCTTAAGTGATGCAACCAGCATGAGCAACTCCCACCCCTCTGCCTTCGCTGCCAGGGCAGGCTGTGTCCCCGCAGACCCCGAGCGAAGATGACTCCTTTCTCCCTCCAGTTGTTTCTGTTAGTTGTCCCGTCCACTACAATACCAAAGGCAGATGCATCTGGGGAAAAGCGTTAACCTTTCTTATATAAAAAAAGAAAATGAACTGAGGGCTGGGGAGATGGCTCAACAGTTAAAGCCTGACAGCCTAGGGTTCAATTCCCCAGCACTCGTGTTAAGTCAGATACACAAAGCAGTGAATGTATTTGGAGTTCGTTTGTAGTGGCAACTCTCTCTCTCCTTGTAAATAAACAAAAGATAAACGGTTTTAAATTGAATTAAGCAGAATACATGGACCATATCTGAAAAGGAGTTAATATAAGTAAATCTTATAAATAAGAAAGTCAGCGACTCCAATAGGAAATTGATCTGATTTTTATAATGAGCTATATATTTAATACTTGAGGAAAATTAATCAAAATGTATATTCAAGCAAGAAGTAAAATCTCTAAATAAAGAAAAGCTGGGCATGGTGGTGTGCACCTGCAATACGGCAATCAGGAAGCTGAGGCAGGAGACTCTTGAGTTCAAGGCCTACCTGAGCTACTTAGGCACTAAGTACAAAAAGGGAAATGAAATACCACTTTCCTGTAATTTAAAAGGAATGATATATGCCAGGTGTTGAGGTGCGTGGGTGACCTCATCACCATGAAGCAAAACTCTCAACCCGCTGGCTCTGAACAGGGCCACCTGTAGCCTTGCTGGTGACTGACAGCCATCCTGCGAGGGTGAGGAAGCCGGTTTGAAGCTTGAATCACCGCAGAAGGAAGCCAGAGCGCGATGCAGAAATGGATGTGCGGTCTGGGCTGGACGATGTCTAGAGCTTGACATGCCTAGACTTCTCACACTGGGCCAGAAATCCCCTGCTATTGTTCAAATCGGTGCGTGTTTTATTCATCTGGAATCATAACAAATGATACAATGGAGTTCTGGAATTGTTTAGATCTACACGTGAAATTTTTCCCAACAAAAGTTGGAAGCATGCTTTTTCAATTAACAGTATGCTATAAACAACTTTGTTTTAGGGTGCTGGGAATTGGACTGAGGGCTTTGTGCATGCTGGGCAAGTGCTCAACCACTGAGCGGCATCCTCAGTCGCTTTTTGTCTTTTATTTTCAGACAGGTCTCAGTAGTTGCGCAGGTTGGTCTTGAACTCACTGTGTAGCCCAGTAAGAGTTTTGCTTCATGGTAATGAGGCTGTTCCTGAACACTTGCGGTGCCCAGGTAGACACCCTGCACCATTAACATCCAGTCAGTCCACTGTGTCTGTTCTGCCCATGGATAGCTAATATTTTTTTCTTGTCATCCCGTCAATTATACAGAATGATGCCTATTGACATAGTATTTACACGGAGCTGAGGATACACACAGCCTCTGTATAAACAGCATGCTGTCTCATCCACGTGAGCAGAACACTCGAGAAGGGTGGCGACTGGGAGGAGGGGCCTGGAGCCAGTGCCCTGTGGATACCGAGGCTGGTTGTGCTCACCATATCGAAAGCAATCACTTTATGAAGCGAGAAAGCTCTGCTGTGACCAGTCACGGCTCGCCCGGGCATGGAGAGTGGTCAGCCCTTTTCCACACCCCAAACCCACTGAAAACAGGGCATGTGTGCGACGGGTGACCATGCCGTGTCCACTTCAGCACAGCTCCAAAGAACTATAGGCCTTCCCTCTCAGAAGCGGGATAGAGAAGGGACATTACTTGTTTGGAGATATTTTGCATATTAGAATACTCAAGTATATAAGACTCACTTTCACATGAACTACTTGATCCATTGGACGATGAGGCCCCCTCCCGAGGGGGTATAGTCACATCTCTCACACCTTTGTGAGTTCTTATTTTTAACTTTCCAAAATAGTTTTAATATTTAAATTTTTTTTATTTATTTGCCAGGTGTGGTGGCACACGCCTTTAATCCCAGCACTTGGGAGGCAGAGGCAGGAGGACTGCCATGAGTTCAAGGCCACCCTGAGACTCCACAGTGAATTCCAGGCCAGCCTGGGCTAGAGTGAGACCCTACCTCAAAAAACCAAAAAAATAAAAATTATTTATTTGAGACAGAGACAAAGAGGCAGATAGAAAGAGAGAGAATGGGTGCCCCAGGGCCTCCAGCCACTGCAAACAAACTCCAGACGCATGCACCACCTTGTGCATCTGGCTTATGTGAACACTGGGGAGTCAAACTTGGGTCTTCAGGCTTCACAGGCAAGCACCTTAACTGCTAAGCCATCTCTCCAGCCCCTTATTTTTAACTTTTTAAAATTTTTTTATTTATTTATTAAGAGTGACAGACAGAGAGAGAAAGAGGCAGAGAGAGAGAGAGAGAGAGAATGGGTGCGCCAGGGCCTCCAGCCACTGCAAACAACCTCCAGACGCATGCGCCCCCTTGTGCATCTGGCTAACGTGGGTCCTGGGGAGTCGAGCCTCGAACTGGGGTCCTTAGGCTTCACAGGCAAGCGTTTAACCGCTAAGCCATCTCTCCAGCCCTATTTTTACCTTTTTGTTGACAACTTCCATAAATATAAATGATATCCCATGCTCATAGTCCCTTCCTCTGATTTTCTTCACCTGGCTTTGCCCGTTCCCAGTGAGGTTTGTTCTTGGTGTTTTCTGCAAGCAATGTTTAGATAGTTCCCACTGTATCGTTTTCTCAGACTTCTTTCTGATAGTTTCACATCTATTTTTATAGTCATAGGTTCTATGTTGTTATAGTTTATAATCAGAAGGAAGGTCTGGTACTTTGCCTATGTCCCCTGCTGTGTGGGGGAGGGAGGTCTGCATTAACAGAGAATAATGCCACTCAGGGAGACCTTGGATCCAATTGTGCCTGAGCCCCAACTATCCCCTTGCTCTTTTTAACATTTTTTTAATTATTTAAGAGCAAGAGAAAAAGAAATTAGGTGTGCCAGGGCCTCTTGTCACTGCATGTGAACTCCAGACTCCAGATGCATACATGTATGCATCTGGCTTTACATGGGTATGGGGGACTTGAACTCTGGCTGGCAGGCAACCACCTTTAACTGCTGAGTCATCTCTCCAGTCCCACCACCTTGCTCCTTTTAATTACAGAAAACTCACCACCTCTGTGACATTGACCTTCGGGAAGATGACAGCCAGATGGGCCAGCAGAGGCAGGAAGGTAGTAAGTTTACCGAAAGCCTGGGCTATATAGCAAAACCCTGTCTCAAAAAAGAAAGAAAAAAGAAAAGGAAGGGCCAAGCACGGTGGTGCACACCTTTAATCCCAGTACTCAGGAAGTCAAGGTAGGAGGATTGCCATGAGTTGGAGGCCAGTCTAAGGCTACATTCCAGGTTAGCCTGGGCTAGAGAGACACCCTACCTCAAAAAGAAAGAGAGAGAGAGAGAAAGAAGGAAAGAAAGAAAGAAAGAAGAAAGAGAGAGAGGAAGGAAGGAAGGAAGGAAGGAAGGAAGGGAGGGAGGGAGGGAGGGAGGGAGGGAGGGAGGGAGGAAAGGAAAGGAAGGAGGGAGAGAAGGAAGGAAGGAGGGCAGGAAGATGAGAGGGAGGGAGGCGCGAATGTGTCCTCATAGAAGCTTGTGTTGGGACGCTGTGCTCATCTGCGTGACAGTCGGGGCGACATAAACGCCCTTCTTATTTCTTTTCAGCATTTTACTGCCCAGCATGTGTACTCAGCACCCGTTTCTTGCTGCACTCCCCTCTTGCTCCTGTCTTGCAGGAATGTTCTGATATAGGGAAGTGTTCACACTGTACATGCAAACTTGCTCAGTGTATCCATGACCAGGGAAGTTGGGGGTGGCTTTCTGTACACACAGGCAGGGTCAGATTCATACCCTATAGCTGCTCAGAACTTGTTCCTGGGTGGAATGTAAGGTTTTGACATGTTTCTCAATGCTAGAATCTTGTTTGCAAGCTGGGTATGCCTCCTTCATCTGCAACAGGAGGAGAAGAGGGAGGCTGGCAGGGCGCCAACAGCTCAAATGCTTCTTCCAAGTGAAGGTTACACTCCAGAAGCTTCTATCAGATAGAAAAGAAGGAAGGCAGGAAGAAGAAAAGCTTTTGCTTTTCTCCCCCCGCCCCCGCCTTCCCCCCCCATACATTAAAACATTGGGGGCTGGAGAGATAGTTTGGCAGTTAAGGTGTTTGCCTGCAAAGCCAAAGAACCCAGGTTCAATTCTCCAGGACCCACGTAAGCCAGATACACAAGGTGGCGCATGCATCTGGAGTTCATATGCAGTAGCTGGAGGTCCTGGCATGCCTATTCTTTCTTTCTCTCTCTATCTCTTTCTGTGTGTGTGTTTCTCTCTCTCTCTCTCTCTCTCTCTCTCTCTCTCTCTCTCTCTGTCCCCCCTCCCCTGCCTCTTTTACTCTCTCTCTCTCTCTCTCTTTAACAAAAAAACACTGGGAATCAGCAGTCCCATTCTGTTGCCAGATTGTTAAAATTGGAAAGGGAAAAACAAATGCTTTCATAGATGCAAAGTAATTTTTAATTTAAAAAGAAACTTCAAAAAATCACACCCACCTCAAAAAGTAAATGACCAACTATTTTGGCATCTAGGGAAAACTAGAAATTAGATTGAAAACCTTGAAAGCATTGTGTCACTTGTATTGTGGCTCCTGGGGAGGTAGGTGCTGAAGGCCACGTGGCCAGCCCTACATGCCAAGCGCTGGCACCTTCTCCCCAGCCCCTTCTGTTTCCCATCTCCACCTTGCTGTCCCATCCTCCCAGCCCTAGCCCACTGGGTCTCCATTCTCTATCCATGTACCTGTGGGGCTGCATCATGCGGATTGTGATTCCCTTTTTTCCTTTTTTTTTTTTTTTTTTTTTGTTTTTTTTTTGTTTTACGAGGCAGGGTCTCACTTAAGTTCAGGCTGACCTGGAATTCACTATGTAGTCTCAGGGTGGCCTCGAACTCACGGTGATCCTCCTACCTCTGCCTCCCGAGTGCTGGGATTAAAGGCGTGCGCCACCACGCCCAGCTTCTTTTTTCCTTTTTTATCCTTATTTAAATTTTTAAAATTAATTTATTTTTGAGAGAGGTATATATATATATGTATATGTATGTATGTATATATATGTGTATGTGTATATATATATATATGTATATATATATATATGCATACGTATATATATATAGAGAGAGAGAGAATGGGCATGCCAGGTCCTCCAGCCACCTTGTGTATCTGGCTTATGTGGGACCTGGGGAATTGAACCTGGATCCTTTGGCTTTGCAGGCAAGTGCCTTGACTGCTAAGCCATCTCTACAACCCAACTTTTTATCCTTTTTATTCTTTTAATATTTTATTCAATTTATTTTTTTATTTGAGAGAGAGAAAGAAGCAGATAGAATGAAAGAATGGGCACACCAGGGCCTCTAGCCTCTGCAAATTAACACCAGACTCATATACCACCTTGTGCATATGGCTTACGTGGGTCCTGGGGAATCAAACCTGGGCCCTTAGGCTTAGCAGGCAAGTGCCTTAACCACTAAGCCATCTCTCCAGCCCTTTTTATCCTTTTTAAAACTTTTTTTTGACAACCTCTGTACATAGAGACAATCTACTATGATCATAATCCCCTCCCTTCACCCTCTCTTTCTTTTCTCCCCAACCTTCCTCCACTGAATCCCTTCTTTCCAATGAGTCTCTCTTCTATTTTGATGTCATCATTTTCCCCTCCTATTACGCAGATCTTATGTAGGCAACATCAGCCACTGTGAACTTATGCATAGCATGGACACTTTGGTATTGCCAAGCACTCCTCCCTTTCCTTCGGCTCTTACATTCTTCTAGCCGCCTCTTCTACAATGGTCCCTGAACCTTGGAGGGTGTGGTAGAGATGTCTCCACTGCCCCTTCTCAGCACTTTGGTGAGTTTTGACTCTCCCCTGTGGTTCCTGCCATCTGAAAAGAGAAGCTTCTCCCAAGTCCAGCTGAGCAATATACGGAGATTCCCATTTCTAGGCAAGTGCCTTTAATGGCTAAGCCATCTCCCCAGTGCCCTGCTTCCCATTTCAAAAATGTATTTATTGGAGCGTGTGTGTGTGTGTGTGTGTGTGTGTGTGTGTGTGTGCAGGCATGCCAGGGGTTCTTGCTACTACAAATCGAATGCCCCTCCAGCTTTATATGGGTGGCTGGGGAATTGAGCCCGATCCATCAGGCTTTGCAAGCAAGTTCCCTTAACGGTTGTGCCATCTCCCCAGGCCAAGAGGCTACATGACTTACTCAAAGTTCCCCTGTTAGTGAGAAGGCGCCTGGCGTTTGGACACAGGGCTCACCTCGCAGCCCCTTTGCTGTCCACTTCAGCCTGCCAGACCTCGGCCAAGGTTACACTGCCAGCAGGAAACAGAATCAGCAGTGGGATTTCCTCCCTTGACAATGAGACTGGATCCCAGGGTCCTAGCATATGGGTCCCCTCCCCCACCTTGGCAAAGGTGCAAGGAACCACAAGCCAGCCTTGTGACTCATGGCCGGCAGGCTCCAGTGTGACAGGAAGGACAGAAGGAAAGGCAGCATGATGTCTCAGAGGGTGCCCAGACTGGCCATCAGCAAGCTGTGTTCTGGCCTCGGGTCTCCCAGTGCTGGCCGCAGTGGCCCCGTGATGTGCTGACAAGGCCAGCCTCAGTTTCCCGCCTGTAGTGTAGGAGGAGCACCATGTTGTGTGTGCCCAAGGTGGTGATGGGCATCCCCTGAAACTTGTGAAACAATGGGTTTTATTTATTTATTTTGTTCATTTTTATTTATTTATTATTATATTTATTATATTTATTATATTTATTATTTATTTGAGAGAGAGAGAGAGAGAATGAGAATGGGTGCGCCAGGGCCTCCAGCCACTGCAAACGAACTCCAGACGCGTGCGCCCCCTTGTGCATCTGGCTAACGTGGGTCCTGGAGAATCGAGCCTCGAACCGGAGTCCTTAGGCTTCACAGGCAAGCTCTTAACCGCTAAGCCATCTCTCTAGCCCAACAATGGGTTTTAAAAGTACTTCTTAAACCTAAACCTCTGAACGTGGGAGAATTCAGAGTGGTGAGGCCGTAATACACATGACACCCACAGGGCCCTCCTCCCCACAGCCACTCCTAGGAAGGGGCTGCTCTGTCACATTCTCCAGCGAGGATATATGATTGGGCCAGCTAGGAACATTAAGGCCCAGGACACTGGGCTCACAGCATGGTGGCCAGGATCTCCAGGGTGAATGGGCTGCTTGGGGGGGGAGCTACAGAGGCTGGCACAAAGGGCCTTCCCAGTGTGGCTCCTCACCATGGGACAGCCTGAGGGTGAGAGGGGCAGGCAGGCAGGATGGTGGGAGAGCCACAATTTTGCTGGGATTTAACTGGCATGCAGAGGGCTACATGGGGCCTGGTTTCCAAGCTGAGCCCTTTTGTGTGGTTCTGGAGGGATGCCTTGATCGCAGCATGGCCTGCCTGGCACAGTGTGGCACCGGATGAAGAGGGGAAGTCAGAAAGTGTCCTCCCGTGAGGCAGTCCAAACGGATCCCCTCTCAGATGCCTCTGTGAGCCTCCATTTCCCCAGTGGCAAAGCAAGAGCTGAGGGGCCAGCAGTGTGGCAATTCCACAGACCCTTGGCAGGCTGGTTCCGGTGCTGCCGCGCACATTAGGGCGCCAGCGAACTGCTCGCGGCCTCAGTTCCTTCCTGCCAGGAGGGAAGGGTGGGTCTCCAGTTAGTGGAAGCCAAGCAGCAGCAGAATTTCAGGGGCTGGGCAGGTGACTCAGGAACTGAAGGCACTGGCTTGCAAAGCCTGCAGCCTGGGTTCAGTTCCCCAGTACCTATAAAAAGCCAGATGCACAAAGTGGCACTGCATCTAGCATTCATTTGTAGCAGCAGGAGGCCCTGGTGTACCCATACTCACTCTTTTTCTCTAATAAATATAAAAATATTTTTAGCTGGGCATGGTGAAACACACGTTTAATCCCAACACTCAGGAGGCAGAGATAGGAGGATCACTGTGAGTTCAAGGCCAGCCTGGGACTATAAAGTGAGTTCCAGGTCAGTCTGAGCTAGAGTGAGACCCTGCCTCAAAAAAACAAAAATGAAGAAAGAGAAGGAGGGAGGGAATGAAGGAAAGAAAGAAAGAAAGAAAGAAAGAAAGAAAGAAAGAAAGAAGAAGAAGAGGAAGGAAGGAAGAGAGAGAGAGAAAGGGAGAAAGAAAGAAAGAGAACTCAGTGTTTTGGGCTCACGTCTGAGCATAGTTGCCCTGTGGGATCTGCACTGGTTGCTCCATGTCACCCTCCACCTTTCAGCTTCTCATGATTTTCAAGGGTGTGTGTGTGTGTGTGTGTGTGTGTGTGTGCACATATGTGTGTACAGGGCATGTGTGGAATATGTAGTGTGGTGTTTATATTGTGTGGTGTGTATATTGTGTGGCGTGTATATTGTGTGGTGTATATATTGTGTGGTTCGTGGTGTGTATATTGTGTGGTGTGGTGTGTATATTGTATGGTATGTGGTGTATGCACATGTGTGAACAGGTAAGTGTGCTCCTTGATCATGTGTGCAGAGGCAAGAGAACCTCAACTGACCTCTTCTGTCACTCCTCCACACCATTTCCTTGGGACAGAGTCTCTCACTCCCGAGGCTGTCATTTTCAGTCAGACCGGCTGACCACTAAGGCCCCAGGCATGCTCCTGTCCGGGCTCCCCACAGGACTGGGGTTACAGGTGTACGCCGCCATGGCCGGTTTTTCATGTGCATGCTGGGGATCAAACTCGGGGTAACTGAGGACTTCTCAGGCCCTCATGCTTGTGTGGCAAGCGCTTTTATCCACTGAGCCATCTCCCCAGCCTCAGAGTGATAGTTCATCCAAAGGGCCTGAGCCAGATCCCCCTGGGCCACAGCAAGAGAGTGGACCCTACTAGAAGAGTTTCCCTCACAAGCCATCATCTGAGGCAGCCGCAGCCCCCAGTCAAAGGGACAATGCCCAGGGCGTAGCTCCCATGAAGTGACACTGCAGGGACCTCCTAAGGCACTCCGACTCCGCCTCACCTCAATCTCCTGCACTATTGTGGCGGCCACCACCCTCTCCAACACTAGGCTGGCTCGGTGCATAAGGGCCAGGGGTGGAGCAGGACGAGGCTGGACAGGCACAGGGTGTGAGAGCATGGCTTATGGGAGACCAGGTATGTGTGAGAGGCTTGGAACACAGCTTGGGGTAGGCATGGCCAGGATATGGCCAGGGCTGGGGGGGATCAGGTTGGCACCAGTCTAGGGAAGCCCCGGGGGATTGTCCAGGGCTGGGACACTGGACTGTACCTAATAGGGAACTCCTGCATGCACCTCGGGCAGGCCGGCTCTCGGTTCTCTCTGGCTTCGCTCTCTCACTCCCTTTACATCCATTGGCGCTGCAGTCCCCCATCTCTAGGGAGTGCAGGGGAGAGTCAGTTTCCAGGGGTAAAACTGCCCCAGCCCTGGGGGCTGACTCAAGCTAGGTCGCTATTGCAATTCGCCCATGTAAGGCACTGGTAGCCCATCTCTGGAAGCAAGCCCTGGCAACTGAGAAAGAATGGCTCAGGCTGCTCAATGAAATGAAAGGCCTGATGCTGCTGGACCCTCTGCTGGCTACACAGGACCCCCATCTCCCCCTCCTCCAGGCAGCTCAGCCGCCCTCTCTGCCTCTGCGCAGGGCAGCTAGAGGCCCATGACTGAGCGAGCAAGCCCGCTTCGGAAGTCAAGCTGGGTGTGGAGGGCATCGGCCAGCAGAGGGCAGACGGCTGTGGTCCCGGCCTTTCGGCGCCACTCAGGCTGCATCTTGCAAACCCTGAGGAGGGCTCAGGCTGAAGTCCATCTCCTCACTCCTGTCCCCACTGCTCTGACGACCATGGGGGTTTTTAGCAGGTGACAACCACTCCCCATACTGCACCCAGTCACCTGGTCAGTAGGAACATTGCAGAACTTTTCCGGAAGGATCACTCCAACACCAGCATGTATGAAAGCAAAGAGTTTTATTTCCCAGTGACCAAAGTTGGGATCACTCCCAAAGTAACTTCAGTGTTTCGCTGAGATTTTATTTTCATTTTATAGTGTTCATAGCTGAGGGGAGGGATGAGCGAGCGAGCGGGCAGCTGGTTTACAGAAGCAGGATGTGACCACTAGCTTGTGCAATCTATGTAATTCAAAACACACACATGAATCAACATGCATATGAATCATGTAGTTGGGTCACCCTAGCCATGAGCTCCGTTTTACTCTATTTAGTCTAAACTGTCCTTCCCTCTTACCGGCTCCTCTGGGTGCCCCCAGGCAGTTCTCTCTTAGGGATGCCCTTCAGGCGCTGACAGAGAAGTCCAGCTCTCAGCAGTTTGCGCTCGCGGTGACTTAGTGCGTCAGTCTGGCTTTCAGCTTCTTTTCCACTGCTGCGACAGGCCAGGCACTGGGAACACACTCATCAAACAAACTGGATAAAGCTCAGAGCCAAGTTGCTCATCACAGGGGCCTGCGAAGGGTTCTGAGGCAGGGTCTGCCATCAGACGGAAGGGCCTGGCTCCCTGACTGAGCCGCATTGTTCACGAACACCGAGGAAGCGAGCTCTGCGCGGGAAGGCACCGAGCTCAGCACTCAACCTTCCCTGGAGCGGAGTGTGACTCAGTGTCGGGAGGTAGTGGTGAAGCGGCCTTCCCCTTCCCAACCTCGCTCTCTGACTTCCTTCACATCCACTGGCACTGTGGTCCCCACATCTCAACGTAGTGAAGGGGAGAACCAGGAGATCGCCCTCACATAAGGAAGAGCCAAGGGCTTACCAAAGGGGCCAAGAGAGCCCTGGGGCAAGGGAGGTCATACACATGGCTTAGGCCCACTTATATGGGCCAGACATCCAGTTCTTTTTTTTGTTTTGTTTTTTGAGGTAGGGTCTCACTCTAGCTCAGGCTGACCTGGAATTCACTATGTAGTCTCAGAGTGGCCTTGAACTCACAACAATCCTCCTTCCTCTGCCTCCCGAGTGCTGGGATTAAAGGCGTGCACCACCATGCCCTGCTCAATTCTTTTAAAAAAATATTTTATTTTTATTTATTTATTTAAGAGAGATACACAGAAATAGGCAGGTAGAGAGAGAGAGAGAGAGAGGGAGGGAGGGAGAGAATGGGTGCACCAGGGCCTCCAGCCATGGCAAACCAACTCCAGACACATGAGCCCCCTTGTGCAGCTGGCTTACGTGGGTCCTGGGGAGTCAAACCTGGGCCCTTTGGCTTTGCAGGCAAGTGCCTTAACTGCTAAGCCATCTCTCCAGCCCAGACAGCCAATTCTAATGAGCCTCATCATGGGGCTCAGGTGTGTGAGGAAGGGGCCTAATTGGGTTCAAGAGGCTGACTCAGGAAGGGCCAGCCCACAGGTGTGCTAAGCTGAGGAAGAAGCAGGGAACTGTCACCAAGTTGGTGCTGGCAGCCATCTTGGATGAGACTGGATCAGACGCAGGTTCTAGTCCTGCCAGGACAGGCAAGGTGGCACCCATGTTTACGTGGGCCAGTTCCTAGCTAACTAGCTACCAGGAAAAAAAAAAGGCTACCTTGCTCCTAACCCTATCAAGCTGAGCAGCTAGACCCAGGCTACTTTCACGGGCTGTCAGCCTGAGACTCATTCCCTAGGGCAGTCAGGGGTGGGCTCTGTCCTCAGGTCTCAGCAGGTTTGGTTCACAGTCACCAAACCAGGGTCAGGAGGCATGGCAGACAGAGCACCTGATTAGGCCTAGCCAGAGGGGCCCGCTATGCCCTTCCTACCCTGCCTATTTCATTTCCTTCTTCCCTCCTGTCAGCCACTGACCCCAGATACTCAATACCTGCCCCAGCCACGCCTGCTTTTCCAACCGCCAGGCATCCAAGTGGTAGTTCCTACTTGGTCATTCCCCAGCTCCCCAGCTCTCTCTCTCTCTCACTCTCTCTCTCTCTCTCTCTTTTGAGGTAAGGTCTTGCTCTAGCCCAGGCTGACCAGGAATTCACTATGCAGTCTCAGGGTGGCCTCAAATTCACAGCGATTGTCCTACCTTTGCCACCCTAGTGCTGGGATTAGAGTGCACGACCACGCCCGGCTGTGAGGAGCTTTCTGACCTGTTGTCGTGCCCTCTAAAATTCTACAGCCCCGGGGCTTCGAGCCCCAGCTGCCATCATGTGCCTCCGCCCATCACAGGCACCCCCTTCTGAACACAAGTTGATGGTGTCTTACAGAGCGGCTAGGAGGCTGCATCATCTGGGAAATTATTTAAAAAATAATTGGGCAGGCTGGAGAGATGGCTTAGCAGTTAAAGTGCTTGCCTGCAAAGCCAACGGACCCAGGTTCGATTCCCCAGGACCCATGTAAGCCAGATGCACAAGGTGGTACATGCATCTGGAGATCTGGAGCTCATTTGCAGTGGCTAGAGGTCCTGGTACACCCATTCCCTCTCTCTTTTCTTCTCTATCTGCCTCTTCCTCTCTCTCTCTCTTAAATAAATAAATACAAATGTAAAAGAAAGAAGGAACTGGGCAACATCTCTGAGTCCAGGAAGACATCTGGGCCCAGAGGTGGCACCAGGGGCCGGGCCCTAGCGCCACGCCAGATTCTGGCTGGAGAGCCCAACCTGCACCTGCGAGGTGACCAGAGCTGCCCCACGCTCCTTTCATGCCCTGGTGACTGAGGTATAGAATGGCATCGCCCACTGTAAACCTGGAAATGCCAGGAACAGGCAGTCTGAGAGCCGGCCAGGACTCAGTTGGCTCCAACTCCATGGGACCTGGGCATGTCCAAGCCAGCCCCACTTTGGGCCTCACTGCATTCCTCATTGGTTCTTGTAAAGATCAAAGAATGCAATAAATAAAACATTGCTTTGATGGCCCTTCCTACATGCCACTCCCAGGAAAGTCACAAAATGTGCACACACAAAAGCAGCAGCCGGGGTGAGGCTGTGACTAGGAAGATGAGGGTAAAGTTCTACTAAGCAAGCAGGAGCGCCTGACGTTGGATCGGTGTAAATGTGGTGGCGCCTACCTATAATCCCGTCCTGTCCTGGGAGGCAGAGACTGGAGGCTTCCTAGGGTTTGCTGACAAGCCAGTCTAGCCAAGTCACTGAGCTCTAGGTTCAGTGTGAGATGTGCCTCAAAAAAAAAAAAAAAAAAAAAAAAAAAAAAAAAGGAGGAAGATGACAGAGGTTTGAATAAAGAGGCTCTGGGACCAGCAAGAGATGATTTATTATTTATTAGTATTAGTGACTCAGAGTAGGAAGGGGAAAGGGGATGAGGGGCTGCCAGCTCACACTGATCACAGCTGCTCCTGAGGTTGGCAAACGTTGGCGCAGATAGCTTGTGTGGGATGGTGTTGGAGGGGAAAGGCGGGGAACCCAGCAGAGGTGCGCACATAGTCTTGCAGCTCAGATACTGCGAGGAAAAGGCAGGACGTGGCTGTGGAACCAAGAGAGGGGAGGAGGAAGAACATGAGAGAGATACAGCAAAAGTGTGTGTGTGAAAGGAAAGCAGGGACTGCAGAGATGGCTGTGCAGTTAAGGCACTTGCCTGCAAAGCCTAACGACCCTGGTTCAGTTCCCCAAAACCTATGTAAAGCCAGATGCACAATGGTGCATGCATCTGAAGGCCATTTGTAGTAGCTGGAGGCCCTGTCATGCCAGCTTTCTCTCTCTCTCTCTCTCTCTCTCTCTCTCTCTCTTTCCCTCTCCTCTCTCTCCCTGCTTGCAAATACAAAGAAACTAAAGGGCTGGAGAGATGGCTTAGTGGTTAAGGTGTTTGCCTGCAGAGCCAAAGGACCCAGGCTTGATTCCCCAGGACCCACGTAAGCCAGATGCACAAGATGATGGATGATTCATGCATCTGGAGTTTATTTTCAGCGGCTGAAGGCTCTGGTGAATCCATTCTCGATCTTCCCCTCTCTCTCATAAATAAAATAATAAAAATAATTCTTTTTAAGTAATGAAAAACAAAAAGAAAAAGGAGGAAAGCAGATGGGAGGCTGAGGCAGTGACGCAGTCAGAGAAGACACACCTTGCGTCAGGAAAAGGGCCAGAAAAGAGAGAGACTGCCATCCCGGGCTTTTATGCTCATGCTCTTGAGGCATGGTGACTTGCCAGTGAAGAGGAGGAGCCTTGGGTGGCGTGGCCCTTCTCATGACCATGTGGTGGAAGAAAGTGGGGTTCAGGTCAAGCTATGAAACTGACAGAAGACACCCAACATTAACCTCTGGCCTCCACACTCATGTACACACACATCCTAGGGCACCCACACACATGTGCATGCATGCATACACCACATACATACACATGCAAATAAGAAAATATATGGGCAAAAAGAAGTGGGCCAGGGCTGCAGCTCAGTCCTCAGCTGGTCGCTCCTGCACTGCTTCCTTGCTGGTGGGCAAGCCCAGGCCTGGCGAACTCTGGTATGTTCAAGGAAGAAGCAAACTGGCCTTGTGCACCCAGGCAAGGTACTTCCTGTGCCCCTCTACTCCTTGTTTCTAATTAATTAGTTAATTTTTTAAAATTCATTTTTGCAGTGGTTGGGGTGGAGCCTGGGGCCTCATGCATGCCAGGCGATCATTTTCCCATCAAGCAACACCCCAGCCCTGCCTCTCCTCACTTGGCAGAGAAGGTACCCTCCCCCTCCATGGGAAGAGGGACGAAGGACAGAGGACCAAGGGGCCAGCGGAAAACAGCAGTCACCGTGTTCACCACAGTAAGAACAGGTGCAGTGTGGCTCTCTGCGGCGCCCTTCTCAGCCCTGGTGCCCGGGAGAGTCTGCGGGGCTACAGTGGGCAGAAGATCAGAACAGTCCTCAGACAGACCCACTTCCTGTGGGGAGTCCTGCTCACTGAGAGCCGGGCTTCGGTTTGAATATGCGGAAGCAAAATTCAGCCTCCACTGACAGCAGGGAGCACCCCAGACACCCTCTGGCTGCTGTCAAGGAAAGGAAGGCTGAGCAGGGAGAACTGAAGGGTCATCATCACCTGGCTGAACCTCAGAGTTCCCTCAGTTCCCAGGCAGGGATCACCCCTCATACGAGCTGCCTACCTGTGGCAGAGGCCAGAGTTGTGAGTGGACAGTGGCAGAGGCCAGCAGCCGCAGTGTTGTGTCCAGCTCCATGTCAGGTGTTACCCATGCATCAACCCTTCTTTCAGCTGTTCTTGGCAGAGGGGCATGGACAGGTGAATGTCCAAGCCCATGTGCAGCGGGCAGGGCCTAAAACCCAGATCTTCATTGGGAGGCAGCATGCCAGACCCCTACTGTGTCTTGCTGCCCAATGTGAGGACCACTTATGGACGTCCAAGGTCACCTGGGTGTGAAATGAGTGAGTTCTACTCCCCACTGGGCCCCAAGTCCACTGAACCTGGAGGTCTACACCTCCCCACACTCGATGCTACCAAGAGCAGGAGTTAAAGGTTGGCATGTTCCCAGTACGCTTGCTCATCAGTGCTGGAAGGGTACGTGGAATTTTCCATGTCCCAGGATGTCAGCAGAGGCTGTGGCCCATTTACAGTCCCTGCTGACGAGCTAATTAGCACTGCTGTTCTATTTCTGGTCAAGACCTAAATGAGGTCACCCACCTGGCGTGCCTGAGAGGAGCCTGGGAAGGTGGCTGGGCCCAGTAGGCAGGCCTGTCCCTCAGGAAGATAGTGGGTCCTAGAAGCAGGATCACTGGGGTGACGGACAGCCTGAAGCAGACAGGTTTCCTGGAGTAGATGTGGGTCTTGAGTGCTGAGGCCAGGAGCATCTGGGCAAGACAGGAGGAGCTGGCTGCCCTAGCCGGCCCAGGACCGTGGGGCTGTCTCTAGTGGTCTCGGAAACCCACTCCTCATACCCCCCACACACCAGCCTCTCGAACCCTTGGAGTCATGTAGGACCCCTCCTGCCTGCAACTTCAGCAAGGGCCTCACGTGGAACTGGGCCCTGCATGAGTTCATGGCTGCCAACAGGGCGCAGAGGTTATTCCCAAGGCAGCTCTTGAGGTCTTCCCACCACCCCAGCACCAGCCTTAATCAGACAACCCAAGTGAGGGCCACTGCGTCGCAGATGCCGGGCCATCACACACATGCACCCCCCCCCACCCACACACACACTAGCAGCCCTCTCAGCTTTAGAAGCAAGTGAGAGACAGTATCAGATCAGTCGTCAGCTTTGTCAGTGATACAGCAGGGTTTTACACCTGCTGGGATGGCTACCGTGCAGCAAGCAGGGAAGGGTGCGTGAAGACCAAGCCACGCCAAGCTGCAAGCTTTGAGCCCTGCTCGGCAGCTGCTCTGCCAAAGCCGCCATGGAGGGACAGGCGGCAGGGCAATCCCACCCCTAGCTAAGTGCACCCGTGAGACGGACGGCGGGTCACACACAAGCTTGCCTGTGAGCGTCGATAGAGCATGGTTCGTACAGCCCAAGAGTGGGAGCACCCCAAACTGCCCCCGGCAGATGAACGGATCAGTAAATACAGGATAACCACCCAAGGGAGCATTAGCTTGGGCCAGGATGGAATACTGAACACATAAACCACGCCCGGCCCTTGGGAGCATGCTGGATACTGTGGCTTCGGGACGGCTGCTCCAAAGGACATGTGAAAATGAAGTCACCTCGCGGTGGCCTGGAGAGGTGGGCCTTTGGAAGAAGTCATGAGTGACAAGTCCCTCATGAATGGGCTAGTGAGCATGACAGATCTGCAGGAAGCCGGCTTAATTCTTCCATGATGTGAGGATGGCACCACCGCTGAGGAAAACCCTCACCAGACGCTGGGCCTGAACTTGTGTCAGTAACCTCCATACATATGCACAATGTACCCTGATCATGGCCCTCTCCCTCTTTCCTCTTCTGTCCCCCATTTCATATGCCCCACTCCACTAAAATTCTTCTTTCCAGCTAGTCCCTCTTCTATTCTGATGTCATCATTTTTTTTTTGGCCCTCCTATTGCAAGTTTTATGTAGGTAGTAAGTATTGGCCACTGTGAGGTTACGAATATCAAGGCCACTTTGTGTCTGGAAGACAGTATTGTAAGCACTCCTCCCCTTCCTTTGGCTCTTACATTCTTTCCAGCACCTCTTCCAAAATGGCCCCTGAGCCTTAGAGGCTGCAATAGAGATATCTCACTTAGTGCTGAACACTCCACTGTCACTTCTTAGCACTTTAATGAGTTTTGAGTCTCCCCAGTGGTTACCACCATCTTAAAAGAGAAGCTTTTCTCTTTCTTAATATTTTATTTATTTATTTATGGGCTTTTGAGGTAGGGTCTCACTCTAGCCCAGGCTGACCTGGAATTCACTATGTAGTCTCAGGGTGGCCTTAAACTCACAGCGATCCTCATACCTCTGCCTCCCGAGTGCTAGGATTAAAGGTATGCACCACCACATCTGGCTTGTTTATTTATTTGAAAGAAAGGGGGAGAGAGAGAGAAAGAGAAGGGGAAAGAGAATGGGCGCCCAGGGCTTCCAAACACGGCAAACAACCTCCAGATGCATGTGCCACCTTATGCATCTGCTTATGTGGGTCCTGGGGAATCAAACCTGCGTCCTTAGGCTTCACAGGCAAGTGCCTTAACCACTAAGCCATCTCTCCAGCCCAAGAGAAGCCCTCTCTCTCTCTTTTTAATTTTTATTTGAGAGAGAGAGAGAGAGAGAGACAGAGAATGGGCATGCCAAGGTCTCCAGTCACTGCAAATGATCTCCAGATGCATACACCCCCTTGTGCATCTGGCTTACAGTGGACCCTGAGGAATCAAACCTAGGTCCTTTGGCTTTGCAAGCAAATGCCTTGACTGCTAAGCCATCGCTCCAGCCCTCCTTCTCTTTCTTAAGCCTTCCTGGAAATGTCCTCACAGACTAGCCAAGAGAGATGTCACTTGATTCCTGATCTGATCAAGTTGACAGTAGAGTTTAACTGTCACAGAGGACTCAGGAGGTAAATATTGGCTGTGCCAGCTTGAGGAGCTAAGTTCAGTTCCACGGAGCCCACATAAATGCTGGGCATTATGGTGTGTGCCTGTAATCCCAGCACTGGGAAGGCAG